>QRFJ01000003.1:1317149-1957149 GCA_006176705.1 Cocos nucifera | reverse complement strand
GTTAAGTGGTGTTAACTGTTCTAGCAACTATCTCAAACTAAGTGATATATTCTGTTGTTGGATGCTCTGAAATGATCAACTCCTGTGATGGTTTGCTGGTGAGCGGTTGAGCTAGACAAGGATAAAGTTCTGTAGTATTCTGTAACAAAAATGGACTCTTAGGTTTGCATCCTATGGAGAAATGGTGAAGTGGCAATCTCCTTGGTTAGCAGCAAGTTTGTAGTAGGGAGATGGATGTCCTTTTATGTGCAAACAAAAGTAGCACAAGCGTTGTTTTAGTGTGACATCGAACTAGATGAATCATGCAGCTGGATGTAACAACATATGCACCTTAAGGGATGAAAAAGGGTCATTAATTGAGGAGACTCAATCATGTGCATGTTGATCTCTATCCACTAACAAAGAAAGTGTGCACATTGATCTATCCTGCCAAGGTTTGGGATTAGTCCACTCTGCCCAAGTGACACATTTGGTGGTTCCAGCTAGGGTAAACCTGGGTCCAATATCAACCAAGCCCATATTAGTCTTGCATGCTTGGTGCAAGTCCAGCCCAAAATTCTACAAGTGAGCTTAGGCTGAGATTGGGTTTACCCAAGTCTGGAATAAGAGCATAAATGCATTAAATGTATTAGCCACCAAGTTAGAGAATAACCCTTTGTTGCAGGAGAAATTCTTTATACACTGCATGTAGTGTACAAAATCTGATGTAGAGCGCACCGCAGCAGCTGATTGATCCATGTAGCATGGAAAAAAATACGTAATTAATAAGGGAGCGGATATTTAATGCTGCTTAGCTTTTTTTCTCAAATTTTTCTTTACAAAAATATTATTTTTCTTTGTAGAACAAAGAAAGAACAGTATTATTACTTCCTGATGCCTTATATATGTATGACATCCTAAATAATATATATGACTTCGTGTGTTTTTATATGATATCCTAGGTTATTATGACTTGCCAATGTCTTATCTAATTTTTTGTGAATATATATAATATTTTGAACAATATATGTTGCTTTCCGTGAATATATATGACATATTGAATAAAATATATATTTTCTGATGTCTTATATAACTTCTTGTGAATATATATGACATCCTAAATAATGTATATAGCTTTCCAATGCCTTATATGACTTTCTGTCAATATATATATCATTCTAAATAATATATAACTTTTTATGAATATATTTAATATCTTGAAATATAATATATATATATATATATATATATATATATATATATATATATATATATATATATATATATATATATATATATATATATATTATATATATATATAACATTCTGAGTAGTATATATAACTTTATGATACCTTATATGACTTTCTGTCAATATATATGACTTTCTATGAATATATATAATATTCTGAATAATATATATAAATTTTTGATGCCTTATATAATTTTCTGTTGGTTAGAATAATCAATAAAATATTATATAAAGATATAAAAAGTCATATATATTATTCAGGATGTCACATATATTTATAAGTTATATATATTATTTAAGAAATCATATAAAGCATCAAAAAGTCATAATAACCAATAAGATATCATATAAAAACACAGAAAATCGTATATCTTGTTCAAGATGTTATATATATATTCAAAAAAAATTATATATATTATTCAGAAAGTAATATAAGATATCAAAAAGTTATAATAATCAATATGATGTCATATAGAGACATAGAAAGTCATGTATATTTTTTAGGATGTTATAAATACTCACAAAAAATTATATAAGGCATTAAAAAATAATAATACTTCTTTTTATCTTACGGAGGCAAAGGATATTTTTGTTAAAAAAAATTTAAGAAAAAAAGTTGACTAATATTAAATGTCCGCCTCCTTATTAATTATATATTTTTTTCATGCTATATAGATCAATCAATTGCTGATCCACGTTAGTTTTACTGCATTGCAGGCCGTGTGTCAAAAACTAATCATTCGATTGGGTCAGCTTGGTTGGGCTCAACATTAAATCCAACCAGCCCAACCCATTCGTTGGTACGATCGGGCTGCAATTTTACGGTTCCCAGCTCCAAACCCAGGATTAGGTCTTAAGGTTGATCTAAAGGCCAACTTTGTAGCCAACCTAATGTTTCATTCAACTATGTTCAAGGTCTTATTAAGTTACAGAATTGCATTTGACCCAAACAAAATCCCAACCAATGTTATACTTTTGCTTTTTGTTTTTTTCAAGGCAAAAGGAGGAGAGGACGCCACCGGTTTCTTTACCCGACCAATGGAATACTGAACAAAAGTGTTCCAAACTTTTATCCAATTCTAAATTACCTATAGAACCAATGCTAACCAAATGAATCAGACTCAACCTACAGCAACCGAACCACTCCAAACTTAGGGAAAGAAATAGTTGGGTTGGGTTAGGATTGGAAGCTTCAATGACAATTGGATGATACCAAAGTACCTTCATCGATTTAGATTTAGAGAAAAATAGACCTGGTGCCTTGTTTATTTTTATACACGCGATGTACGTACCAAAAATTGTACTACATACCGTACCAAATAGAGGGGGGAACAGCAGATTCCTAAGCACATTTGTTTAATAATCTAGTAGCATTTTTTTTTTTTTTCAGGTTATGGACCTTTATTTCTTTTCTACTAAAGCTATGGGATTTGTATTAAAAAATATTTTATGGTTTAATAAATGGAGAAATGTGAGATAAATTCAGCGTATAATGTGGCTGGCAATCAAATGGGGATTTTGAATATGGTGGCTGTTTTTGCTAATAATTGTGAGTTGGCACCTACATGATAAAAGCTTATTCTTTCAGGGTATCACACAAAAAAGAATGTGGGGGCTGCTTTCACCGTGAAGGCCAATATAATGCCTGCCGTTTGTGAAGCAAGATCTCTTCCATTGACGAGCGTTTTATCAAGGAAATGAAATCTGTGGTGGATCCTCTGTTGATTGGAATGAAAGATATCTTGATTATTAATATCACCTGATGGACAAAATCATTGCAGATAGACTAAAAATCACATGAAACAAGTTATTTATATTTATATCCAGTGCTTTGTGCTGCACAAGAAACCAGCAATAATTTTTCTCAGCATCTAAGGCCAAAGTAATCCTGCAAAGAATGATGTAATATGTAAAGATCATTAAATAGCAAAGATTTGCTGGACCGAGACATCTTCATCAATATTCAGGCACTGGCATACCACCAGGTGCTAAATGTTATTTCATTATAACATTAGGCTTCTGCTTCACGCACACCAAGTTCTGTTTGGCCGTTTGCCCAAGTCTCCACACATTTGGAGACCCTTTCTAATAACACCATTTAATTTTGCATGTCCATGAGAAGGAAGTTCTGATCAGCCAATCGCAGCTAAATATTTCAACCATCAATCCAAAAAAAAGTTACCGATGTGAATAGAATCAATACTACCTATACAATCCAGTTATATACCTCAGAAAACTTGTGATTTACGCTTACCCTTTGCAACCAATTAAGTTGTGATTGAGAATTTGGATTGCCCCAGCAGTGTAACCCGAGGTTCTCGATTCTTGGATGATGCATTCTCAAACAAAGTGCCCGTGGGTCTCCACCCCTGCTCGCCCGCCTGCTATTTTGAATAACAAGAACATGACATCCTCTAGCAGATGCTCAAGTTTAGTCTTTCTTCATTAATATCGAATCGGCGAAAGAAAAGATCAAAAATTGAAAGATGACAACTCATCATACCTTGATATTTGATCCATTGGGAGAAGATTACTTATCATAAACTTTCTTCAACATTTGTTCCTCCAAGATGTTGAAAAATGCTTTTGATATGAAGCATACAGCTCTTCAGCGTTCATGACAACCCTTAGGACTTGGAGGTCATGATTCTTCAATTATCCATGAATTTGAGCTGCAAAAACAATTCTGAAAGCAACCATTTACATGTATATCATCTCCATAACTAGAATTTCCACTAATAACTGCTTCAGAAGCACATACCAGAAAATCAAATAAAAAGCCTAATCCTTCATAAGAAACCTCTGACTTCCTGACCCAAACTCATGTCTCTTATTATATTTGTTCACCTTGCTTAAGATTAAAAGACAACATAGCATTACAACAGATTTCATTTTTCAAACACAAAGGTGGGAAGCTTTGGAAAAAAAAACTGAAGTGAACGAAACCATCCCAATTCACTTAACAAAAGGTTATGTACAGAATGATAACATGAAAGTAAAGAAGATAACCATCAAAGAAACATCTTCAGTTCTCATCTATATGGGAATTTATTTCCAGATGTGGATGTAGTCGAGGTTGAACTTCATCCACCATGCGATATTGACAATGACAACAAACCATAAAATGCCCAGCAGATTCAACCCCAGAATCTGCTCGCATATCCTCTACTACTCTCAAGCCATTAAGCAAGCATGTTCAGTTCTCCTCAGCGTGGGAGTCACTTCCAGAAGCAGATGACGATGGTGAATTTGAGGAAGAATTGCCACCATTCTCAGACCCCGACAGTGAGAACAGTCCATTAAAAGGCCAAGGGACAGGAAGCCAGAATCTATTACCATTTCCTCCACCATTCTCATCACCACCATCCTCACCACTGCCTTCCGCCCTATTATCACCATTGCTAGAGCCATTTGAAACTTTTGATTCATCAGCAGGCAGCTGAAACCTGCAAATAGGGCATGAACTATGGAGGTCCAGCCATGGCAGTAGACACCCACTATGGAATCTGTGCTTGCAGGGCATCTCCTTAGCCTCTGTTCCAATAACAACGTCCTCCAAACAGACGGAACAATTCATGCATTCCTCTATTTTTACGGTAGGCAAAGCATTCACTGCCTCTTTCTGAGCTGGTGGTGTGCCATATCTGTCTGGGTCATTCTCTGCCAAATGCTGCAACAATAGATCTAAACCAGGGCCCACAAAGTAGTCCCCCAATGAAGCACCAACACCAGTGTTCCCCGAGTCTTGGTCGGAATCGAAGGTTCCTTGAAGAATTATGGCTTGGTTAAAAGAACTGATGACAATCATCCTTTCTCTTTCTCTTTCCCTCTCCCTCCCCCTCCATCCCCTCTCACTCTCAGGGTTGTCATCGTCCCGGAGGGTTTGAAGCAGCTGAAATATGGCAGAGTTCCGCCGCCTCCTTCGTAGGAAATCTTCAAGCTCATGATCTGAGTCATCATCTTCCTCTTCCCTTCGGAATCTTGACCGCCGTGAAGAACGTCCCGTCATTCCAAGCAAGAGCGGAGCCCATAGCGACAGAGCCCGGTCGGATCCAAGATCAGAAGCAGTGTCTATGTCCCCTCTGCCATCCATTTCTTCTACAAATCCACCATGACAAATGGGGCACTTAGGCTCCACTTCCATGACTGGATGGACTACCTCTAAACAGGCATGGCACCAGTATCTACCAGAAAGAGCTTCACCCATCCTACTATTTTTCCTTTCCAACCCTCGTCTTCCTTCCACTACCAAGAAATGCAAAAAATCCAACAATTTATATTGGAAGAAAGCCCACTTTAGATCAACCAGATCTATTCAAATCTCAGATCAACAGACAGAAATCTTTCAACTCAAAAAAGATCTATCCCTTTATCCTCCTGTCATAACCGATAATCTACACGGGAAAAAAAAAAAAAAAAAAAATCTCAGATTGGTGACAGCATGAAGAATTTTTTTTAAAAAAATAAAATCTGATTTTTTGCAATCCAGCAGAAATACATATTTAAGTACTTATCTTTCTACATAAATTAACAAGTCCAGAGTTTAGACACGGATCGTCAGGGAAAAGAAGAGATATTGATGGAATTTATAAGCAACAAAAAACCCTCTATTTTTGCAACTTAAGAAGGAGATCCCTTCCTTTGATGCACAAGAAATTAACACCAGAACAAAGAAGACCTACATAAAGCAAAGGAATCAAGTTTTATTTGAAAGGAGAGCTCAAGGAGGAACAAAAATCCCAAGAATTTACCGGGAGAAGATCTGAAACGGATCCAAAAGGAGGACATCTCTCTTGCGCAAGAAGAAAAGAACAAATTCCTCAATATCTCAGTCAGGCTTCCCAAGAATCCCTAGATAAAGATTGCATCTAAGCTCTAAAATAACATTACATCATAACAAAACTGTTCGGATAAGCTCAGAGTAGAAGAATCAAGAAGCATCAACCAAAAAGAAAGAGAAAAAAAATCTACGTTCTTGATCCAATAAGCTAGCAAATAAAAGAAAATTCGAACACGGAGCTGAAATAACAGGGACAGAAGAAAGAAAACCATAAGATTCACCCAAAATCTTAAGCAAGAGAAGAAAAAGGGTGTTACCTTCTGAAGATTTTGTGGCTTGCTTCGATCTGGATTTGGCCCTCTTGGGGTTTCGGGGGAAGTGGAAATTTGGGAAGCTCCAGCGGAAAAGACCCAAACAGCCCCTACTTCTCTTTGCTCGCTGGAGTTGATTTTTTTTTTTTTTTTCCGACTTTTTTAATCGTTTCTCCGGTGAGAATAGATAAAAATTATATATATATATATATATACATATATATATATATATATATAAAATTTTATATAATATTTATTAATTTTTAAAAATAAATAATTATATAAATATATAATTACAAATATATCAATTTAATAATATTTTTAATTTTTTAAACATAAAATTTAATTATCCATATTAATATTCATATTTAAAATATTTTATTTATACTCATATCTATTTAAAATAAATATAAATATAAATATTAATATTCATCTGATATTTGTATCTATATTTTTATTTATTAAATAAAATAAATATAGATATAGATATAGATATATTAGAATATATTCTGGTTGATCCGTTCTCAATTCTATATTTTACAAATAATTATATATTTATAATTATATTAATCTTTTTATTATCAGCCTTCTATTTTATATTTTTAATTTTAATTTTTTTTTTTTATTTCAAAAGAAGGATTTGGTGGTGAGGGTTCGACGTCTTTGAAAGCAGGGGGAGGCCCATCTGCTCTCAATAAGTTTAATCGTGGCAATGGATAGGTATTTGGGACTAAGCTCCTAGATTACTGAAATGTCCGCATTTTGTTAAATAATTTACAGTTTTAGAGGTGCAAATTCTTTTTTTAATGCTAGTAGTCCAATCCATGAGTAATAGATTTGGCATAATTGACAGGATTTGGATCATTCTTTATAGAATTTTTAATAGAAAACTATGGAGATAAGACGAGATTAGGCCTTTGGAATGATGGAATCTTCTAAACTTTATGGTTTTTTGGTACAAAAGGTAAACTGATGTTTTGGAATTCTATCTTGACACTACCGCATGACAGCATTTGGATTCTTGACCTTATTACTGTATCATAATATGAAGTTGTGCTTGCACAAATTTTAAAAAAAACATTAAAATATCAAAGTTAATGAACTTATCGTACATCACCATCCTTTTTATTGTACGATAAGCTGGCATGGTTTTAGTTTACTAATTAAAGTCGAGCTTAACTATTCTTTATTTTGATAGAGCAACATAACTAATTTTTAGATTATAATTGTGATATATATTAATTATACTGTAGCATGGGATCATTCAAACTGTTATGTACTAGCTTGGCCCGGGTGGAGACACAATGAAAATATTCTGTTCAAAAAGTGGGATCTATCCAAGCAAATCAACTTCTTTTGGCTTATGAAATAATTGCATAGCTTAAATTCTAAACCTAAGGTTAGGAGCCACATCCTAGACCTTTAGATGGTGTTTGGTTGCAGAATAAGTATAGAATATCTATGTAAGTGAGGGGATATCCTCAAATTTTTGCCAACGAGATATTTCTCCCTCCCACGCCTTATTTTGCAACAAAACACTATTTTATTTTCTAAGACAAGGATGATATGGTACATTTATATGCTCTAAGTCTCAACTACGGATGATATTGTAGAATCGAGGCATAGTAAATATTTAATATCGATGGTCTTGGATTATGACGGTTTAAATATGAGTTTGACTCCATATAATGCTCTTATCTAAAAGAACGGAGTGGGCAGGAAATTGTTGGGATGTTTCCAGATAGACCCAGTACCATATCACTATTTCCACTTGGTGGAACAGTGGGTAAGATAGGGATCAATCAAATTAGGGGTGGCAATTGAGAAAGGAAGAGTCGTCAAGATATTAGCAGAACCAATTTTTTGGCAACCAAAATCAAACTTATTTATTAAATAAATTTAAAATTTAAATGCAAAGATAATTTTTTGATTAAATAAATTTATAAAATTTCTTTAAATATTTATAATGATTAAAATGATCCACATTAAATCTGATAGTAATGATACACATCAAATTTGATAATTTTTTTTTAATCTTTTTATACTTTAGAGTCAAATTAAAGTCATGAATTTTTGAATTTAACTTTCGTTTACCATCTACTTTTGTTTGTTAAAATTTTAAATTTTGAAAATGCTTAAAATATTGATAAACTTCCGTTGCATATGCGCATCGAATTTGGTCGACTCAAATGCACCAAAGATTGTGCGCTAAGATCCAATGCACGGAAGCCTTCCCTTTCACGGGAAATGATGGCACCTAAGTCCTGTCGACTGATGTCGTAAAGACAAGGAAATAATCATTTATTTTTTTTTAAAAAAAAGAAATAAATATCTCGCATCATAATAGGCTTAGAATGTCTCTATCTCTCAGATGAGTTCCTACAGGGCGTAACTCAGTCTTGGCTCGCGTACGCATATGCACAAAGACTTCCTAGCTTTCTCTTTTAACTAGAGATTATTAATTATCACTAATAATGCGAATCTTACATGAAAATTATTACCGAGTAAATAAATTTTGTTGCAACAGTACTGGCATCATCATACATAACCTAATCCACGTATATACATGTTCATTAAATGACTTCGAGAAACATACCTATTTTTATCCAGTAACCAAATGTATGATCTCAAACTAATAAGACCAGGAATCCCCGTTTTTTGTTTTTTTTTTTTCCCTTGAGCTCTGGGTGTGAGATTGTAATCTTAGACTAAAGAGGTCGCACAGGAAGCTTCATATCCGTTTTTTCTTATAATAAACAAATTAAAGTTATCAAAAGATGTTCTTGCTCTGGTTGTTAGATGCCGTTTTATTAGCATGTCCGCTAGTACTCAGCAAGTGGCAGTACTGCCTCCCTGTGCTTGCCATGGATCATTTGGATGGTTACAATTTCATTGGATAAACATGCAACCACTTTTCTTATTCCTCACTCAAACAGAATTTTTTATACTGGTTATTAAAATAAAAAAGTACATATAAATTCATGCATTAGACACGCAACAGCCATGCAGCCTGATGGAGGCAAAAGGCGTAGCTTTCATCAAATTGCGTTTCTGCTGTTCAAACCCTATAGAAGACGTGGCGTTCCATCACAGCTAACACCTGGAGGTCCCATTGCTGAGGTGTGTTCTTGTGCACGGTGGATTTTTACTGAATACATAGGACTTCATCACCTACCACAAGAAAAATAAAATTTAAAAATAAGTAGGCAACAACGGCAACGACAACAACAAGCAGGTTCACGAGAGAGTGAGGATCATCTCAGATGAAGATGGAGGAGAGGAACCTCGTGAGGCAGGATGTTCCACGTGAGTCCTCCACAAAGTAGCAATCAGCGAACTGTTTGGCCATCATTTTGCCTCAGAATATAAAGATACTCCTTGTTATCAAGTTTTTGAGGAGCGTTTCAGGCTAAGCAACTCATTTAGTCAAGTAAGCCGATTCATTCACCATTAGTCTCTGCTTTGCAACTTGATGATTTTATTTTTTTGAAAGATTAGGATCGAAAACCCACCTGTAGGAGAAGAAAGTACTGCAATTTAATCACGATAAATATGAGAGGTGTTTCAGAGAGAAGTGCAAGCAAATCAAGCAACAAAACTTGGAGATTAGACTTCAGATCTAAAAAACAATTGGATCTTGTTTGCTTTTATAGTATTGCAGCAGAAATTACTCTTCATCACTCGTCACAAGTTGGTGCGTATACATCATATGCAGATAGAGTGGATGGCAAGTGTTGGTGCAAAATTTGATCGATGCTAGAACGAGCTGAAGTGGAGAAGAACGAGATCGCCGTCAGTGACCTGCAAAACAAAATCTCGTTCGGAGTCGGTGGTAGTGACTCCGACAGGACCCTCCGATGATCAAGTCAGCTCTTCTATCCAACAGAAATGGAGTGCTTATGCAAGAGTTCGGCAGAATTTCGAAAAAGAGAAGAGAGCTTAGAACTTAGAGAAAACGTATCTGAAGGATCCTTTTCATAAACGGAGCTTGATTGATGGTGACGGCCATACCATCTGATAGCAGACCGCTCGAGGCCGCATGAAGTTCAGTACGGAGAGGAAGATCGTCAAACTGATAGTGACAGCCATATCGTCCAGTAGCGGACTGCTCAAGGTTTGGTGAAATCTGTCACGGAGGAAGATGCTGTCTGTAGTATCGTCTAGCAGACTAATGGCGATCGTTCGTCAAGATTTAATAGCCGTAGTTCAGAGGAAGCAGACGTTGATTGATGAAAAACTCCGACATATACCAATTCCAGAGAAGTTCGGACTCCCAAAGTGAATACGGCTAGAAAAAATCATCCGGAAGGAACGCTAGCTGAATAAGAGATCCGGAAGGAGTTCGACCGAAGGAGAAGTCTGGAAGGAGTTTGACTCCTATAAAAATTCGACTGAAGGAGAGATCCGGAAGGAGTTCGGCCGAAGGAGAAGTCCGACTTCTATAGAAGTTCAACTAAAGGAGGAATCCAGAAGAAGTTCGGCCGAAGGAGAAGTTCGGAAGGAGTTTGGCTCCTATAGAAGTCCAACTGAAGGAGGAGTTCGACTTCTGTAGAAGTTCGGTCGAAGGAGAAGTCCGAAAGAAGTTCGGCTCCTATAGGAGTCCGACTGAAGAAGAGATCAGGAAGAAGTTCGGCCGCTTGGAGAGTTCGGCTGGGGCTCGACCGCTGAGGAGTTCGACTGGGGCTCGGTCGCTGAGGAGTTCGACCGACTGAAGGAGTTCGGCTAAGGCTTGACCACTGGAGAAGAATTTTCGATTGAAGCTATTCCGTGATTATCGATTGCATTGAGATAAGCATCAGACCGGACTTCGGTGGGAGCGGAGTTTATCCTCAACAATAGTCCCTCCACTTTCAAATTCGAAATTCGAAGGAAGGGAGTACAAAAAAGATGACTGTCGAAGTTCTTTTTCAGACTATACATCCATTGAGGTTGAAACTCGGAAGAGATCTTATCTCTAGTCGAGGTTGATGTTGAAGTTGAGGCTCGGAGGAGATCTTATCTCCAATCGAGGTTGAAGTTGAAGTTGAGGCTCGGAGGAGATCTTATCTCCAATCGAGATTGAAGGAGATCTTATCTCCTGTTGACGTAGACTTTGAAACTCGGAGGAGATCTTATCTCCAGCCAAGGTTGAAGGAGATCTTATCTCCTATTGACGTAGACTTTGAAACTCGAAGAAGATCTTATCTCCAGCCGAGGTTAAAGGTGGAGCTCAAGAAAGATCTTATCTCAAGCGGTCGAGGTTGAAGATGGAGCTCGAAGGAGATCTTATCTCCAGTGGCCGAGGTTGAAGAAGATCTTATCTCCTGTCAACGTAGATTCTGGAGCTCGAGGGATATCTTATCTCCAACAGTCAAGGTTGAAGGTGGAGCTCGAAGAAGATCTTATCTCTAATAGCCGAGGTTGAAGGTGGAGCTTGGGGGAGATCTTATCTCCAGTGGCCAAGGTTGAAGAAGATCTTATCTCCTGTCGACGTAGATTTTGGAGCATGGGAAAGATCTTATCTCCAGCAGTCAAGGTTTGAAGATGGAGCTCAGAGGAGATCTTATCTCCAGCAACTGAAGTTGAAGGAGATCTTATCTCCTATTAATGTAGACTCTGAAGCTCGGAGGAGATCTTTATCTCCAGCAGTCGAGGTTGAAGATGAAGCTCGGGGAGATCTTATCTCCAGCAGCCAAGGTTGAAGGAGATCTTATCTCTCGTTGACGTAGACTTTGCAGCTCGGAGGAGATCTTATCTCCAGCGATCGAAGTTGAAGGTGGAGCTCGGAGGAGATCTTATCTCCAGCGGTTGAGGTTGAAGGATATCTTATCTTCTGTCGACGTAGACTCTGGAGCTCGAGAAAGATCTTATCTCCAGCGGTCGAGGTTGATGGAGATCTTATCTCCTATTATTATCGGGCATATTGGGGCCGTTGTCAGGACCTTTCCTCTCGTCCCATCTAAAATGAACGAGGCCTTCGACTTTGCTCACGTTAGGATGAGATTCTCCTCATGTTCTTAATGAGCTGTGGGGGCACATAAGGATCGTTGTCAGGGCCTCTCCCCCCATCTCGTCTAAAATGAACGAGGCCTTCGACTTTGCTCGCATTAGGATGAGGTTCTCCTCCTATTCCTAATGGACTGTGGGGTCCCATAAAGGCCGTTGTCAGAATCTCTCCTTTCCTCCATCTCGTCTAAAATGAACGAAGCCTTCGACTTTGCTCGCATTAGGATGAGGTTCTCCTCCTGTTCCTAACGGACTGTGGGGCACATAAGGACCATTATCAGGACCTTTCCCCCCATCTCGTCTAAAATGAACGAGGTCTTCGACTTTGCTCACGTTTAAAACGAGGTTTTCCTCCTATTCCTAACGGACTGTGGAGACACATAAGGACCATTGTCAGGACCTCTCCCCCCATCTCGTCTAAAATGAACGAGGCCTTCGACTTGCTCATGTTAGGATGAGGTTCTCCTTCTGTTCCTAACATGGCCATTATTGATTGCTTCTTCTCTGTCATTAGGTAGTTTTTGCACTGAGAAACAGTAATGTTGAAATGAAGGAGTTTTATTGGAGAAAAATTATTGGCAGTATATTCTCAGATTCTCTGAGTCTCAAGATCGTGGGAGCGTTATTCTTTTGAGTTTCTTCAGACGATAAGTCTCGAACCGAACGACCTCTATTTCATATGAGCCTTCCCAATTCGGGACAAGCTTTTTCTGACTCTGAGGCTGAGAGATGGCGACTCGCCGAAGTACTAGGCCCCCCAAAGATAGCATCGATGATGCTGGGAGGCGGTCGATCTTCTTATTGTTCCTCCCTCATTGGTGGTTCTAGCTACGGTAGTGCCATTAGCTTGCTTCAGATCGACGTCTGTGGAGCATTAAGGGAGGCGTAGTTGTGAAACCTTCTGGAGGAAACTTCTTCGTGCTCTTCCGTCGAAGCTTCCTTGATGACGAACTCGAGGAGGAGTTCGGACTCACTTGCGCTCGAGGGAAGGGTCCGTGAGCATGGCCGAACTTCATTCGATCCTCCTGTGAAATCTCCTGGGGGAGAATTTCATGCCCTTTTGTCGGAGCTTCTTTAATGATGAGCTCGAGGGAGAGTTCAGCCTCGCTTGCACTCAAGGGGAGTCCGTGAGCATGGTCGAACTTTATTCCGCCCTCCTGTGAAACCTCCTGGGGGAGAACTTCGTGCCCTTTTGTCGAAACTTCTTTGATGACGAGCTTGAGGGGGAGTTTGGCCTTGTTTGCACTTGGGAGGAGTCCGTGAGCACGGTCAAACTTCATTCTGCCTTCCTGTGAAACCTCCTGGGAGAGAACTTAATGCCCTTTTATCGAGGCTTCTTTGATGACGAGCTCGAGGAGAAGTTTAGCCTCGTTTGTACTCGAGGGGAGTCCGTGAGCACGGCCGAACTTCATTTCGCTATCCTATAAAATCTCCTGGAGGAAGAACTTCATGCTCTTTGTCGAGGCTTCTTTGATGACGAGCTCGAGGGGGAGTTCGACCTCGCTCACGCTCGGAGGAGTTCGTGAGCACGATCAAACTTCATTCTATCCTCCTGTGAAACCTTCTGAGGGAGAACTTCGTACCCTTTTGTCGAAACTTTTTTGATGACGTGCTCGAGGGAGAGTTCGGCCTCGCTTGTGCTCAAGAAGAGCACGGCCGAACTTCATTCCATCCTCCTATGAAATCTCATGGGGACAAAACTTCGTGTCCTTTTATCGGAGCTTCTTTGATGACGAGCTCAAGGGAGAGTTCAACCTCGCTTGCGCTCGGAGGAAGTCCGTAAGCATGATCGAACTTCATTCTGCCCTCATGTGAAACCTCCTGGGGGAAGAACTTCGTGTCCTTTTGTCGGAACTTCTTTGATGACGAGCTCGAGGGGGAGTTCGATCTCGCTTGCACTCGAAGGGAGCACGGTTGAACTTTATTCCGCCCTCCTATGAAACCTCCTAAGCGAAGAACTTTGTGTTCTTTCATCGGAGCTTCTTTGATGACGAGCTCGAGGGAGAGTTCAGCCTTACTTGCGCTTGGAGAGAGTCCATGAGCACGATCGAACTTCATTTCGCTCTCTTGTGAAATCCCTTGGGGGAGAACTTCGTGCCCTTTGTTTCTCTTTCAGAGGAGAATCATGATCCGAACGCGGATCCTCTACTTTCTATTTCTTCTTTCTAAGGACGACGGGTATGCTAGCCCAAGTGCTCTTCCTTGGAATCGATTTTCGACATCTTGATGATGGATTTTCTGATGGAATCACCATCAGAAGCCGCATGGCCTGCACCATCTCGGTGAGGCCCTGAATCCGCTGCATCAGTAAGTTAAACTGCTCCGGATCTACCATGACTGTCGATGGAGGTGGAGGTTGAAGTGCTGGTGATGAAGCAGGAATGGATGGATCCAGCTCAGATCTGACGATAGAAGCGGTAGATCTTCGAATAATCACTTTCTTTTGAGGCATTTCTTAGGATTGAGGAAGAGGATGGAGATGAATCTTGGAGAAGAAGGTCGGTAGGATCGATTGAGCACTCCTTTAAGAACAAGAGTACCTCAGAGACAGAGGCTCTCTTTCTAGCGCCAATTCTATTAGTGCAGAATTTGGTCAACACCGGAACGAGCTGGAGTGGAGGAGGATAAGGTCGCCATCGGTGACCTGCAAAACAAAGTCTCATCCAGAGTCAGTGGTAATGGCTCCGATAGGATCTTCCAACGATCAAGTTAGCTCTTCTGACTAACAAAAATAGAGTGCTCAAGCAAGAGTTCGATAAAGTTTCGAGAAGGAGAAGAGAGCTTAGAGAAAACGTATATGAAGAATCCCTTTTTATAGACGAAATTTGATTGATAGTGACGACCATACCATCTGATAACGGGTCGCTCAAGGCCGCATGGAGTTCGATACGAAGAGGAAGGTGTCGTCAGGCTGATAGTGATAGTCATACCGTCCACTAGCAGGCCGCTCGAGGCCTGATGGAGTCTGTCACGGAGGAAGACGTCGTCTGTAGTATCGTCTATAGCAGACTAATGACGATCATTCATCGAGATTTAATAACCGTCGTTCGGAGAAAGTAGGCATTAGTTGATAAAGAACTCTGACATATACCAATTCTAGAGAAGTTTGGACTCTCAAAGTGAATACGACTAGAGGGGATCATCCGGAAGGAACCGTTGAAGGAAAGATCCAGAAGGAGTTCGGCTCTTAGAGGAGTTCGACCGAAGGAGAAGTCCGGAAGGAGTTCGACCGAAGGAGAAGTCCGGAAGGAGTTCGGCTTCCGCAGAAATCCGATTGAAGAAAAGATTCGAAAGAAGTTCGGCCGAAGAAGTTCGGAAGGAGTTCGACTCCTGTAGGAGTCCGACTAAAGGAGTCCGAAAGAAGTTCGACTCCTATAAAAGTTCGACCGAAGGAGAAGTCCGGAAGGAGTTCGGCTCCTATAGGGGTCCGACTGAAAAAAAGATCGGGAAGAAGTTCGACCGCTTAGAAAGTTCAACTGAAGCTCGACCGCTGAGAAGTTCAATCGGCTGAAGGAGTTCGACTAAGACTTGACTACTGGAAGAGAATTTCTGATTGAAGCTCTTCTATGATTACCGATTGCATTGAGATAAGCATCAGACCGGACTTCGGCAGGAGTAGAGTTTATTTCCAACAGCAAGCATTGAAATCTATGGTCGGCTTCCAACCACCATTCAAAATTTCAAATGCTTATATAGAAGTTTCCACATATGCTGCCATTCACTCTCACCTGCTGGAAAATATACTGATCATATTTTCCAACAGTATGATGAATTTGCTTTAGGTCATTACCAAAATCCAAGGTGATGAAGAAATTCTTCACTTTCCAATACCATGGGAAAATAATTCATCAGCAACTGGAGATATAAATGTCGGCTACCAACCATGAATGCTTACCATGCACAGGTTAACATGGAGATCAACCAGTATCCTCACCAGAGGGAGAAAGATTGACCAGTGTCCTTACACGACATACCGAAGAGCTTCAGAGCTGCAAGGATGATAGCTAACTTGCTAGAAGAGGCCAAGGGATTCGGTGAATAGCATTATCATTGCACACGCAGCTTGGGGTGGCAAGCAGAAGCTGTAGTTTTCTTTCTATTGGGATGGCAGATACCGCTCCAGGCAAAAATGGTAACTGCACCATTGAGGCCCAGGATGCATTCGAAAATATGGAGAAGGCAAACATGGGCCGGAATTTTAACAAAATTCCTGCTCTACATATCAATGATTGGCCTTCTTAGCATATCATCAATCTGCATCAGCATAACATTTAACAATTAGAATGACTAGATCATAAGAAGAAAGTTGTCAGGAAAAAGGTTTCTTCACATCTAAAGCTTATAACATACAGCCTAATGAGTATCCCATAAAAATGACCCTCAAAAAAAGAAAGAAAGAAAGAGTATCCCATAAAAATTGCAGACTAGGTGCCTCATGAAATTTTTATGCATCCCACCTGGAAACTTTGCCTTTGTCCTGGATTTTAGAAATTTTAGAACAAAATGTGGGAATGCCACCTTCCTGGTTCACACCGAGAACCATTCCCCAACTGGCAGACTATAGTTTCCTTGGCTAAAATTGAACAGGGAATTTAGTTAAGACAGGCATGATTCTGTAGCACCTCAGAAAGTCAGAATGCAAATCGAAGGAGGAAAGTAAGATTACGTTGAAGTTGTATGATGAAGCATTCGTTAAGCCACAAATCCTTCAGCTACTGGGAATCATAGTTTACCAAAACACATGGATATTATTATTCTCAAAAGAATTGAATGTGCATATATAGTATAGTAGTAATGTAATATAAAAAGCCTTGACAAGGGCCTGGGCCTGGGCCCACAAGAATGCGCCAATGCCCAAAAATTTGGGGAAAATAGGGTTTTCCAACATAGGGAATAGGACTTGAAGCTTTATTTAGGGATTTGAGGAGGGTTTTGTTGGTTTTATTGGATATTTATTATATTTTTTTTGTTGAAAATTTATCTCATCAGGCACAAAAGTGGACAATATTAGATAAAAACAACAACTAAAAGTTTAAGATAGAACAAGTAAATAAGTTGTTACCTAGGTGTCACACCAAAGGGGAAAGCAATCACGCCTGGGAGAGGAATAGGAGGAATAAGAGGAAAGGAGATAGAAAAAAAAAAAGGGACTGAATGTATTGGGGAAACAAGGGAAGAAAGAAGCACATTGCTGGCGCCAGGTGTTCTTGATGCTATCAGGTGCTCCCATTTGCTGTCACTATTAGGCACCAATATTCACCTATTCTGGTGGAACTTAGGAGCTTGCATGCCTGATTCGCTTCCATTTCCAAACTGCATTGTATCCCACCTGACCACCTAAATACCAATCAATCAATTGATTTCTGTCTGTGTCCACTTGGCATAGTCTAACAAGGCTGTCTAGGCACCAGTGCTGAAGCAACCACCAGAAATATTTCTCTAAATGCTATTAAAGATGGGGCTTTCAGGTACCAATGGTATACAACGAAAGGATACCAAAACCATGAACTACTTGGCATTTAACTCATGAAGATCTAATACAAAGATTAAAAAAATAAGCCAAAATTACACTCCCAATTAATGCTAATCCAAAAAAGTATAAGGATGCCTATGAGCATGAGAGAACTTTTCTATTCTCAGAGCGACCGTGCTTCAAATTTATTACCTCTCAGTTCTCAAACTCCTCCCATCTTGCATATCTTCTTTATTATTCCTACTATATCAAAGCATTCTATTATTTTGTGTGAAAACTCTCATGAATCTAAAATACCGGTACGCCAAAGACTGTTGTGCCTCAAATAAATGCTCATGCTTAAAATATTTCAAGAAGGGTTTCATAATCTTATGTCATCCAATAATGAAATCTATCTCAGACACCTTACTAAAGAAATACACCAAAAATATGTACGCACAGAGATAGGCTCGAAGATCTCATGATATGCTCATAAACACATTGATCTACTTCAGGAGACACTACTAATCCATAACAAGGCTTTGGCAGTGGATACTTAGTGGCGTACCAATATCGTGTGCGAGAAAAGTATGAACCACGCAATTAACCAGCAAAATTGCAAGAAAGAGAAGCACGGGATAAGTCTGCCCAAGGCTCTTCTTGCTGCTCTCGATCGCCAACAGTGCAAATTAAGAGCATCAGCACCAGATTAACGATCAGCACACCATTATATAATGCCTCAAGAGATCCAACCAGAGCGCAACCAATCTAAAATACCACAAAGTAGATAAATAACATTCAGCACATTGGGCTGATGTCCACTTAAAACAGTTCCATTTTCCTCTAACGGAATTAAAAAACAGAAACAAATCAGTCATCAAAAACCAATTCTGCATCCAAAATGAAGAGTGATACAAGAACACGAACTAATTCATAAAAAACAACCGAAAATAGATACAAATTTCGAGTACCCGAAACTCGCCTCCATATAATTCAAATCCCATAAAAAGAGATGATAGAGATCGCGAATAAACACATGTAGATAGGATTAGAATCTTGAAATAACCCTAATTTCAGCGTGTAATTAGAAGAGCGGTTGAATCCAGCGAAAGGAGAGCATAATAAAAAAATGATTTAGAAATAGAGAGGAGCAATGGATTGAACCGTCGGGATCGATGAAGAAGATGAGGATAACCGCCAGAGCTTGGAGTCTATCGGCTCCGCGTTCCGAGATACAAAGAGACCAGGGCATTATAAACCGAACCCTCCCAATTCCGGAGAACGGAAAAGAACTCGCAACAAGAGACGGAGGAATATGCCTCCCACCCACTTCAAGGACGCGGGATACCGTCGCCCATGGGAAGCTCTAAAGTTTAAATTTAGTTAGTTCGTGGCAACACCGGAGGGAGAACGAAGATATTTATCTCCTTGATTATGTTCTCTCTCTCCCTGAGCGGTGGTGGGGGCGAGGATGGGAGAAATTATTAGGTGGACGAGATCCCCACGCGCAACGGCAACGAGCATTTGGATGATTTTATCGTAAATCTGGTGGACCTAAAGCTGAAGGATATGAAGTTATCCCAACTCCTCCAATAATTTGATTATTTATAATAATTTGTTAAAAAAAATTATTTATGATTATAATAACGGATTACGTAATTAGATTATAAATGCTTGGATTAAATAAGATAAAAGCATCATTATTCTACTTGTTACGATGCAAAGGAGGGAGAGTGGTACAAAGGATGGATGGATAAAAAAGGGGATGAATGAATTTATATATTTAATGAAATATGAAAAGATGAATAAAAATTATTTTCTCCTCTATTTGATATAGAAAAAATGAAAAAAAGAATGAATGATATTTATATAATATTATTATTAAATTATTTTTAAAATAAAAAATATTATTATTAATTTATTATATTAATTTATATTAAATAAATAAATAATTTATAAATTTATAATTATTATAATCTATAATTATATAAAAAAATTATATAAATAAGCAATTTTAGTTTAGTTTAATTTAATAAATAATTTTATAATTAAATTATTAATAAATTAATTATATAAATAACTAGCTAATTTATAATTTAATTTAATAATTAATTTTATTAATAATATAAATAACTACTTAATTTATAATTTAATTTAATAATTAATTAATAATATATAAATAATTAATAAAAAATAAAAAATAAAAATAAAGAAATCGAAGATAATTTTATTTATTTAATTATAGTTATAAAAATTATGTACTAAAATTAAAATAATTAGTAATAAAATTTAATAGTATATAATTAATAATATATCTAAAAATAATAAAAATAAAAAAAATATTATAATTTTATAAAAAAATTAATAAAAAATAATTTTATCAATGTAAAAATTTATCCATCAATACTCCATTCATCCTTCCTTATATCCTTTCAAATTAAAAGGATGCAAATTGATGGATGAAGAATTTTATTTTTTTAATTATTTTTTTATTATTTTTTGAATGAAGATCATCCATCCTTTCTTTCATGATTCCAACCAAACATAGGAATAGCGTGGATCACTGGGCCGGGTTGCCGGTGGAGACCATTTTGGAGTGTTACATCTGGCATATCATGTGGCCTATAAAAGACTAGCGTTCACGGAACTACATTGCCTCCCTACCATCCGCTGTCAACATTTTGTACCATAGTTGCAAGAAGACCGTTGCGCCTAGCATGCATGAAAGATCCGACCGTTACGCACGTAGAAATATGGTGCCAGTAAACAAAAACTCTGTTTCATAATTTTTACTATTTTCTTTCAAAAATCAAACTAGAATTTAAAAAAAAAAAGAAAAGAAAAGAAAAGAAAAAACTGCGGTACCAAGTAATTTTTTTGTCGGATTTTTCACATTTGATTTTAAAATCTGAAAACCAAAAATAGAGCCTACATTATAAGCCTTCACCAACGAAAAGGACAAAAAATCAAAGAAAAAAAATTATGTGGCCTTCAATGGCAGAAGATTGAAGGAAAATTTGTGGCTACTACTGAATACCTTAAGGATCCACTGGCATTTCTATATTCAATGAATTGATTTTGTTCCAGTGTTTTGACAGTCCAATGACATTTCTCCTGTCATTAGACTTGAATTGGAAAAGGCTATAATGTTTCTCTCTGTTGGAGGACAAGTCGATACAAGGATGCCAACTGACACCCTACTGTTTACAGACCAAAACTCCAAAATCAATGCTCAAATCCTACATTAACAACGCATTTTATCCCCCTCACTAGCTGCAATTTTACACGGTCAGAGAAAATTGCTACAATGGAATTTAAACTCTGTTAGATCCCAAATCTTCCTCATATCCTGAGAGTAAATTTGTTTGCCAGAGAAGTGATATGAAACAAGATCCTCAGCACTCCAGCAGTCATTTTTAAAAGTGATACGTACTTCAGTTCAGATTCTATCTCCCAGTTTTAAACCGAGAAAATCGTCTGGATCTGTGTACCTTCAGTCGAATTGCAGGCACCTTTCTAGCCACTGCCTGCCAGATCATCTGCACTGCATCATCCTTCTGCGAAGGGTACTGGAACTCAAAATAGCCCTCGACCTCCTTCAGCTTTTTCCACATTCGTGTCCATTCCTCCCGGCTTATACCTCTAATCAGCTTCATCAAGAAACCTTCCTTGACTGCATCAGAAGCGCGTACAAAGATGCAGAATTCAGAGTAGTCCAGGACATCCTCGAATGGGAGTTCAATCTCATCACTTATGATGACAGGGATGCAGTGGCTGGTTATGGCATCAAAAAGGCGGTTGGAGGAAGGAGTATCCCCAGCAATATTCAGACAGAATTTTGACGAATGCATCCCTTGGCTGGCTTCGTTGATCCCATTCGCTTGAATACTGCCAAATGAGAAGTGTACATCCTTTTCGTTTCTGAGAAGATAAAAGAGCTCTTGTCGAATGCTTCCCCCCTATGGGTGAAATTGAGATGACTGTCAATTAAGCAAAATTTCATACTACTACTAGAAAGGCAAATGGAGCTCCAAAGAAGCCAAGAAATTTAAAGACTACATTGGTTAATGTGTATTTTTAAAGCTAAGACTTCTGCAATCCACAACAGTTTCATGTTGAAATATTAGAACCTCGTATGAAGAATTCAAAGTGTAACAACATATGAAGAATTCAAAGTGTAACAACAGACAAAATTAGACTTTATCTAATATCACAAATCCACATGAACTCATTGATTAGTACTGGTATACAATAAATATATGAGGTAGAGAAGTTAAAAATCATTTGCAGGCAAATATAATGTTAAAAATTAACAATTGCAATATTGTATATAAATGTACATAACAGGCCTTGTCTGCAAGAAAGGTCGGTAGTGTTTAAAAGCTTAACAGTGTTGGAGAAAAGGACAAAGTAGCAAAATATTATATATATTAATGCATGTTATATTTTAAGAGACATGCACAAACTCAATTCTCAGGGCCCAATTATGAAATGTTGATTATTAAAAGCTTAACAGGGTGGAAAATAGAGACATTGCTGACAAACCATATCCCACTCATAAAAAATTTGAAAGTTACCTTCATCTGCTGGATCAAAAAAATCTTTTAGTCACTCAATGTGCAATTCTCTCCACATCTTAGCTAGTGAATCTTGAGCCATGGTTGACTTCATAAAGAAAGGGTGATGTTTCTTGTTGGATTGAAATTAGATCCAAAGTAGAGAGTTGGCACATCTTCAGACCCACCAAACAAAAAGCTCAAACTAAAGCACAAACAATTCATCATCTATGAAAGGCATCATTTTTCTATCCAAAAAAAGGCAGCATTTACAAAACCAGATTCGACAAGACTGCATCACTGGTTGGTAGTTTCAGAATCAGTATGTTACTGTTTGAATGCAGACATTTTATATGGCAATGCAGATCATTTTGGTAAAGTAAAATTTATAAGAAATAATGAAGAGTAAGAAATTAACCTCAGCTTAGAAAAGTTCCAACACAAGATGGACCTAGATTTACTGGTTGAAAGAAAATTGTGATGCACATGAGATAATGGAGAGCAGCAGTTAACTACAACTTCTCTCTGTTCCAATCCATAACCGTCATCCCCTCACTCTTCATACTGACCGCCTATGGTAATGATACAATGGAATGACAGTTGCATCGACCACTAGCTCATCCTTCAGGTGCTGGCTAACTTTTACAAATCATCATCACCAAGGTTTCCATATTAACTTTAAAAATATAAGTTGGTGATGGCATCAGAGACTATTTCTAAGTGACATGGCATGGTAGAAGACATAATACTTCAACCTCTTCATAGAGTTTGAAGATAAGATACCAACTTCCTGGTCTCTGTACTGTCCAAGAGAAGTTCCTGGTTCATAAATACAACTGAATGCAGTTCCATTAAATTATACAATACTGGCATAGTTCTACAAGCCTTTGAAATGAATAACGTAATTAAACCCTCCTGGTTGGCTAGAATACAATTGTCCTCTGTTCATGAAAATATTCATGGCATCACACGAAAATCCCACTGTCATCGATAAATTCCATAATAATACAACACTGAACATTGCTTAGTCACCACGATCAACAAACAAATTGTCCACCATCTTCGACATTCAATCCAAGCTACTACAGGCAATTGCTAATTGAGGTAAAAGATGCAGAACAGCCAAAACAATTTGGTGTTAGTGTGCTGTCTGGTGCTGAATGCGTGCAATACCAAAGAATGATACAAGGGGGAAAAAATCAATTCAGAACAGGCTGCTAATGGATCTAGAAATCACTCATTGGAGGGTAGAATCACTAACTAAATGGAATAACTCAGTTGAAGGAATTGCTCCACTCCATGGTTAATGAAGAATATGCATATGGTGACCATTCAACCACTACTTGATTCTTTCATGTACCAAAAAATGAATAGACTTATAGAAGTATCTTATTCAATATTGATTAGCCTCCCTGAAAAACTCTTTTGATGAGGTCATCGATGACTAAATTAAATTTTTAAATGCTTAAATGGCATGCTTAACCAAGAAGCTCAATCTGTCTCTGCAGTATTGGCCTTACAAATCAGGGTATAATTTGTCAAAACTAGACATATTTACAATCAATTTTCAACGTGATGTCAATATGTTGAAGTGATTCCACCTTTTAAGCAAAGGAAACTTTAGACCATATAAATATCCTTATATGAAAGCTAGAAAGCTTAATGGCAGGTAGGATATCTAGCTTGGCTATGCAATTTAAGTTCATGCACCCAAGGAGCAGCCATTAAGATACTTACTGGACTTGGAAAGAGTATAGCAAAAGTGGGAAGAAAGCAATCTTTTAGTGTAAGGGGGAAGAAAGCAATCTTTTAGTGTAAGGGGGAAGAAAGCAATCTTTTAGTGTAAGGAATTATGAGCTGACGTGCTGAATTGAAAAACAAACATTGAAGATAAGATCCCATTAATATCAAGACTTAAAAAGTCTCATGGACACCAGACTGCTGTCTCCAGTGAAGTAAAAACAAAAGCAAAATTCTCACTAAATTGGAAAAATTGATTTCTGTGCTGAACAAAAAGCTGGACTAAACATATCTTTCACTGATAATGACTGAGCTTAGCCAACCATGGACCAAGTTATTGAAAGGCTGAAGATCGAATGTGATATTGCATCAACTATAAACAAAAACACAAGTCTTCAAAAACTTCAAGTATTAAAAAAAAAAAAAAAAATCAAAAAGGAAAAGGTATCATCGTGTCACAAGATGTAGCTGAGATTCCAGGTATTACTTGTTTAGGGATCAGAAGCTGGTAAGACTACCATCCTTGGAGTTTGTATAAAGATGATCATAATGAAAGGTTATGAATTTAAAGTTCTTCATGACTAGACTATATGATCAAAATGGCAGGAAAATGGAACAACTAGAAGATACAAACACTAAAATAGTGCACCTTAACCACCAATTCCAAGGTAATAAGATGATAGATGATAGAGAGTCACAAGCAGCAAGTCCTAGCTCACCCCTGGGCTTGAAATTCGATGCATTCCAGAGCAAAGATATAACTACAAGGTTTGGTCCCTTGATTCCTGATAATAAGGACACATAAGGTGCTTTCATCATGTAGATTTGAATAGCCATTCCAGCAATGAGTTCATGGTAACAAAATTACAAAGTACTGTAGTAACTTTACCAATTAAGCCTGTGGGAATCTTAATACTGGAAATCACTCGCAGTCCTGGCGGGCACAAAGGAATCCTTTTTTGGGTTCCCCAAAAGCAATCCTATTCCACTAAGAATCAGATATTTCCCTAATGCATCATCCCTTTCATTTAAAATAAAGAAAGGTAATTGTTTATTTGACTTTGTAGCACAGAAATAGGTCACCTGGCTGACAATATACACTTTGCTTTTCTTGAACGGAGGGCTGACAATATACCTAAGGAGGTAAACTCTACATAACCATTGTTTAGATGTGCAAAATCCAACAAAGCCATTTAACCAGTTGAATTTTCAGTCAAGTACCATGCCTATAATAATTATCTTTGCTCTAACAAATTGCTTGATTCATGAGAGGTTATGGATAGACTATGGTAGAACAACAGATAATATCACATGGTGTGCGATCAGTTGAAATGATGAATGAACAACAACTAGTCATCAAACTGCCAATGAAAATACAAAAAAGGACCAGGGAGGAAAGGAAAAAAAAATACAAAACAATATTATCAGGAAAGCATTTGGCCTTTTTTTTGTAGGAGGTTGTGGCTCCTTAGAAATATAACGAAGTTGGGTGATCATCAATATCAGATGAGTCATTCATAAATGTCTTGATCCAATGATTAGAAGATATTAAAATTATCAGTAGCACACTTTAACAACCAAATCCAAGTTAATGACATGATAAAGGTCATAATCAACAAGTCAGAGGTTCATCTCAAGCAGGCCTTGCATTTTAATACACTCTAAAATAAAGATGCGAATTTAAGCTCTCTTCACTAACTCCTGGTTATGGGTACTTGAAAGATGCTTAAACAATGTCTGTTCAAATAGCAGCTCCAGAATCAATATTGTGTAAACAACTTTAGAGGATTGTTATCATATTACTAAAAAGTCCTTGACATAATATTCATCATGGAAGAATTTTTAACATTGGAAGCGCATCACTTAGTTCTTTGGTTTCTTGCTTCATAATCAATCTGTTGGTGCAGAAAATGGATTGCCGCCGGAGATAGCTTGAGTTGATGGGCAGGATCTCATCAATGAAATCTGCAAAACAAAGTCCGGACCGGAGGTGGGTGGCTCCGATGTAGATCCTTCAACGATCAAGTCAAAATTTGGCCAACAAGAATGGAGTATACATGAGTTTTTTAATAGAGAGAGTGCTTAGAGGAGAAAACGTATCTGGAGAGTCTTATTTATAGATGGAGCCTATAATAGACTGATAGTGACTACTGTAACCGAATGTCAATAGACCATTCGGATTATTCAGAGTTTGTTATGGAGAGTGGGCTGACGGTTACAGTCACTTGATGGTTGTCAGCTATTATCTGTTGAGATATGAGAGAAGATTGGACACTCCCAAGCTTGATCATAAGTTATTTGATCTGAGGCCATGCCGTAGAAGCTTGGGATCAAATGAACTGAACTCGAAGATTAGCTTTTAGACTAGAAGTAATGAACTTGTAGATCAGATTTTCGATTTGGATTGCAATTGGACTGTTTCAACTGCTCTTAGAAGCTCGGCTATCTTCAAAGTCAGCTAGTGATGGAGATTGGTATTTTGGTCTGAAGTTGTATCGTAGAAGTTGAGGTCAGAAGGAAATAACTAGAGGACCAGCTACATGAATTGGATCCATAATTGGGATATCAAGGTCGGCCGAAGTTGGGAACCGAAAAAATGCTGGGCTCTTTAATTAAAACTACGATGAAGTTGCTTTAGTCGTTTCGATAAAGTTCAGCTAGTACCTAAGGTCGGCCAATAGTCAAGATCGGACATTATTGAAATTCAATATTGTAGAGCGACTGTCGCCTATCCTAATTGAAGGTCAAAGCGAGATAAATATTGAATCTCCCTGCTAAAAGTCATCCAACTGAAGTTTGAGATCGGATTTTAATGAAATTTGCTATCGTGATAACACTATTATCAAGCCTGAGTTGAAGGTCGGGGTAAAGATGTTTGGCTGTCATACAAGTTCGATATCGACTGAAAGTTATAGTCATTTCTGGAATGAGCTACCCCCGATTGAAGTTTGAAATTAGTTGAATTTAGAGGTCAATCCTTGGCACTCAATTGGACCCGGGGCTGACTTGGTTGAATCTCGAATTGGATTGCATCTTGAACCCAGATGGCATTTTCAGGAGGTCAGCAGGGTCGGACCCTATCGGACTTCGGCGGGAGCTATTTACCCCCAACACAATCCATTGCCTCTAAGAATTAGATATGGCCCCAATGCATGATTTGACTGTGAATTACACAAATATTTGTGTTCTTGCATTAACCATCTGGTTTGTGACATGAACTTTACATCATTATTGTTTAGACCTATTTACAATACAATTTACAATGTCATTAACCAATTAAGTTTTCATCAAATAGACTTTACCATGCTTCTAAAAGTTATCTTTGCTCAAACAGGTTGCATTAACTCTACTTAATCTGTAAGTGGTAAAGGATATATAGTTAGCTCTATTGCATGATATGCTAACCAGTTGGAATTATAAAACTACAACTATTAGACATCAAAGTGCTAATGGAACTACAAAGACTGAATGGCAGGAGAAAAAACTTTAGCATCAAACAAGAGAAACTGGAAAGCTGCTTACATCTTTCCTATAGATGGCTCCTTGGAAATATAACAATGTAGGGCGGTCATCATAGGTAGATGTGTCATTCACAAAGGTCTTGATCACATGCTTGTAAGGTGCTATAATGTCTTTCTCCACATTAGCTACGTGTGGAATGTACCTTCCAAAATCTGCAAGAATGAACATGCAAGGCCACAATTTCGTCCGAGCATCCAGCATGCTGTTTGGATGGTGTGCCATAATGATATGGTCCTTTCCCCCTGACCTTTTCCATTCCTCTTGAGCTGTTAAATACATTACCAGCTTCTGCTGCAACATCTTGTTCCGACTAACCTTTTCTGGTGGTTTGATCTTCGAATGCCGGTTATAGCTCAAAGATGAGAAGAATGGCACAAACACAACATCGGCTTCACGAGAGTCCTCAACTCTTACAGCAGTGCATGGGCCACTCCGATCGGGAAATCTTGAGGACAACAAATCCAATGTGAGCCAGTACTCTATACTATGCTGGAGATTCAACCCACCAGGATAGGATGGAATTTTAGTTCGGATATCCGGCCAGACACTCTTGCCATCGGCCACCCAATCCAACAGACCAAAATGAAACTCAGGAGGCATATCATACAAGAAAACCTTCAAGAGTGCCTTGCTCGGATCACATTTCTTAAGTTCTTGATCTTTGGGTGGATCCAAGGAATAGGTCTCCTGGTTCAATGGCAGGTCATCCCTCAGAGGAAGAAGGCTCTGGTTTTCGAACAACGAGAAGGCCTTTTGATTGGGAAAAAGGCTATGGTCGATGGGAGCAGGCGGGGTGGTGGAATCCCAGGAGAAGATACAGTAGAGAACCAGGACTATCACAAGGAAGAGCCAACAGCACAGGAACTTTCGGCTAACAAGGCCATGGGTCTGTGTGTTTCTATTGGCCATTTGATCACTAATCCCACAAGAAAATGCCCAATTTATCACCAAGGCATCAAAATTCTATCGACCCAAGAACAACAATATCGGCGGAAACCGATTGAGAACCAGAGTCAAACACGTAACAGTCATGGAAACAAGAATAAGCATAAAGAACCCTGGAAGCTCTTAATCAAGAATCGGCTAACCAAACAACAAGCCGCCTTTCAATTATGTACTGAATCTTGAGTAAGAAACCATGCAAAAAAGGACAAACAACTCCCGAAAGTCTCTAAGAAAACATCATAATAACAAGGAATAAATAACTCCCTCCCTACAAGCAAAAGCCAATCACCCAAAACTCTCCGCAGATCCCAATTCCAATTTAAGATAAAGGATCCAGCTACATATCTCAATCCATCAAGAATGCGGCTTTATGATCGGAACCAAACCAAGAAAAAGAAAAGTCGAAACCAGAACAAAGTCTTGCATATAAATCGAAGAAAACCATCAAAAAGGCAGAATTTGATTTGAAAAAAAAGGGAAAGGGGATCAAGATGAAAGAAA
Organism: Cocos nucifera; assembly: GCA_006176705.1. NCBI lineage: Eukaryota > Viridiplantae > Streptophyta > Magnoliopsida > Arecales > Arecaceae > Cocos > Cocos nucifera. The sequence goes on along the minus strand of QRFJ01000003.1, from coordinate 1,928,127 downwards.
CGATGGAAAGAGAACGAAAGATCTATCGGATCGGATATATGAGCTTGTTTGATGATCTCCTGGCGAGATTGAAAAGGATTCCATCTTCGGTTGTCTCTCACACTCTCGCTCGCGCGCGATGTTCGGGTCTCTCGGGGGAAGCGGGCTCAGCATCCTCTGCAGATTTATTTCCCATTTTTAAGTCAAGGACGAAAAGGGGGGTGGGGGGGGGGTTATATAGCCAGCTTATCACCCTGGAATGTCCGGATACGATTTTTTTTTAAAAAAATAATTTATTTTATTAATTTATTAGTGTGCATGCCTATATATATATATATATATATATATATATATATATATATATATATATATATATATATATATATATATATATATATATATATATATATATAATAAATAATAAAAATAATAAAAAATATATAATTTATATATAATATAGATTTTAAGATATTTATAAATAATAGAGATAAAATCTTAAATTTTAAAAAATAAAATAATTTATAAATATCTTATAATCTATATTATATATAAAATATATATTTTTTAATATTTTAATTATTTTAATATATATTAAGTATATTAGATGTCACATTCAAAGCTTAGCAAAATGTTAATTTATTTTTTTCTCTAAAATCTCACAATTAAATGATGCCAAGTTAAACAATCAATTTTTCTCCATCCAAAAAATTATACCTACTACTACTTTCTATAACACATCATCTATTATAGTCTATGTCCATGCTCTGATAAAAATTATTCTTATCACAATCTTAATCATTAAAATAATTAACATATCATTAATTTAAATAATACAGTTTGAAATGGTTCATCATTCACTAATTTCATAATAATTACTGTTTTTATCTTTTACTCTCTAAAATATAATTTTTCTTTTATTAGCTATCTAGTAAATAAAATTTAACACATGCTTTTTCTTATTTGAATCAACTAATATTAACAGCACTTATGTAAATATATTTTAATATTTACATTAGTTATTCAAGGGCATGTTGAAAATTTGAAAATTTTTTATAAAAACATCTCCTATTAAATATAATAGTCATTTTTTATATTTTTTTTAATATGATAAAATTTATTTTTTAAAAAATTATTTTCTCAAATAAATGCTAATTCAAGTGAAGGCAAGCATGATGATGAGGTGAAGTAGAACAATAATAAAATATAAATTCTAGCCATAATTATAAAATAATATTACCATATGATCTATTTATGCTAGATGTATGGATGTGATGTATCTTAGAAGCCGACGTTGGTGTGGTAATGCTGTGATGAAGTCGTTATTTACATGTTAGGTGAAAACTTTGCTGGTCTGGTTGTAAGATTACGGCATGGGATTGGTAAGAGAAGGGCTGATGCTTGGCATGAAACAGTGCATGTGGATTTTTGGGGACCATTTGGGAGCTTTGTTTTGTTTGGAAGGGGTCATTTGAATGGCCAATTCAACGGTCGCCTTCTGTTGGGGCTGGTACAGGTCCACGACATGCAATTGTCGAATAATTTGCATTGGGGGACCTTTTTTCTAAAAAGAAATGGATAGGTGAAGGCGATGATGCAACCATGTAGTGCCCTTCGGAACTTAGGATATGTTTGGTTGAAAAGAGTTAGACTATAGAATAGAAATAAGAATGAATAATTTTTATTCTAACTATTTGACTGGAAGAGTTTCATTCCTGTTTCGATTTTTTAGAAGAAAATAGGAATACCCAAAATCCTCAAAAATTCGACTCCTATTCTTCCTTCATATTCAAATTTCATTTCAATTCCAATCTTAATTTTGATCATAAACTAAATATAGAGAAAGATATGACCATTTCGATTCTCATCACAATTTATTCTAATTTCAATTTTAATAACAAATCAAATGCATCCTGATTTTATTGAATTTAGATTCTCAGCCGTCCACCCATTCATGCCGATGTCCTACCTCTCATGCTGTCTAGCTGTCTCTCCTCCCTCATCCTCACCCACTCCCTCTCCTTTCCCAGCTCCCTGGTCTCCCATGTTGCAAGCTCCTCCCTCCTCCTACTTTCTTCTCTTTTTCCTTCTTCCAATTTCATCTATCTTTATCTCCTGATAAATAATCTCTAAAAGTTAAAGCCATACTATATAAATGATCCTTTTATGCTATTGTTTTTTTATTTTAAGTTGGTGTGTAGGATGTCTGGATTAGCATTTCCATCGTCTTGTAATTAGCATTTCCATCGTCTTGTAATGGATTAAAATATAGATAGAATTTTGTGCTCTACTTGATTTCCGGAAGCTAGAATTTTATAATATAAATGCTCACTCTCTAATTTAGTCCCTTGGTGATGCCCGGTTCATTCTCTATTTCCTAATTTTTAAGTTTTTTTCTATTTTTTTATTAGGGTTTGGTGGTGGGAGTTGTGCTCTGTCTGATTTTTGAAAGTTAGAATACTGCAACATAAATATTTCTCTCTCTAATTTAGTTTACTAGTAATGCTCTGTTCATTCTATATTTTTTGATTTTTTTTTTTTGATTGGGGTTTAGTGGTGGGGATTATGCTCTATTTGATCTTTAAAAGCTAGAATCCTATAATATAAATAATTAATTAAAATTTAAATCTTAAAATCTTTAGACAAACCTAATATAACCACGTAGAACCTTATCCAAAAGAAGTGGTCAAAAATTATTATTTAATTTTTTTTTAATTTTATAAAATATTTAAAATTTATTTATTTTTTAATTTACGTGAAATTAAATACTACAGCTTGGCATCCTCACTAAACCAAAGAAGGATCCATGTGGCTACATAACGGTTATGCAACGAATAAATTCTAAAAATTTATATAAAATTAAAAAATAAAAATAATATTTTTTTTAATTTTTTAAATATAATTTTAAATTATGATAAATGATATTAAAGTGGAGTTAATCATGATTTATGTAAACTAAAGAAAGATATAGATGTGATCGTGTCGACCATATATATTTATTATAATTTTTATAATTAAATTTATTTTATTAGTCAAATAATGATGCCAAATCATTCAAGTAGGTTTGATTGGATCGTTAGAAACTTTCAATAATTTTGATCATTTTTATCATTATTATTATTATTTTATATTTTTTAATTAATATTATATTTATGTATAAATTAAAAAACAATCAAATCAAGGTCAAAATCGAGCTAATCAATGTAATAATTAATGTTGAACAGGTCATGGATGCGACATTCCTGATGTAATTAATGTGCAAGGCTGAAAATATTAAAGAAAAATAAAAGGCCATCATGCCACGATGGTTGGGACGGTTCTAATGAAAGGTTGCCAAATTTAAGAGGAGTATTATATCACGAATCATGCCTAACGTACAAAAACCCAGAGGTACTCGTCATTACGAATCACTTCAAAGCCACCAACCCGTCGTAGTTAGATCACCCACTGCACAAATTAAAGATCTCTCCTTAGGGGGTCATCTCAATAAAACGAAAAATGCTAAACCCACGTGCAACGACATAAAAACAACTTATTTGAATGACGTGGCAAGCTGATGCACCGCCGCATTTGTGCATTCGCTGTAGGGTGTAATATCTCCACCGGTACCCCTCATCTCTCTCTCCAGCACCTCTACAGCGTGACCTCTTATCCCTCTCCCTTCCAAGCATGTACGGAAATTCTTTATCTAGGTCGGATGCGTGATAGGACATGAACGATTTCGATGAGCAAAATTTATAATAATATTAAAATAATTTAATAATTTAATTAAATAAATTTATTATAATTAAATAATTAATTTTATTTAATTATAAATTATTTAAATATTTATTTGATTAAAAATAATTAATTAATAATTATTAGTATAGTTAATTATTCATGTTAAATAGAGCTTACAAAAATACTTATATAATTATTTAAGAATTTTAAGAATGGATATTAAGAGACATATAATTTTGAATTATTAATATACGTATGGTTTGAATTTTATGATCACCACCATATAAATGATCAAAATAGTAGCAAAGATCATTTATCTAAAAAATCATCATATAATTAGATGTTATTATTGGGGATAAATCCTGCTCCCGTCGAAGTTAAGTTCGGTGCTCAGCCTGATACGGCCAGTAGCCATGGAAGAGCCTCAGCGGATGGGTCTTAGTCGAACTCTTACAGCTGGCCGAGCTGCTCAGCCAACTGAGCTCCTTGAACTCCAAGCAGTTGGACTTTAATGGAATCCCCCAGCGTCCGAACTCCTCAGCGGTCGTCCTCCGAACGAACTCTTCAAGCGGCCGCCCCTTCAGCCGGCCGAGCTTTTTCGAACTCCTCTACGATCGAGCTCCTCTTGAGCTTTTCCTTCAGCCGACCGAACTTCGCAGCGGCCGAGCTCCTTAGACTCCCAGCAGTCGGGCCTTGGCCGAACCCCCAGCGGTCGAACTTCATTCGAACTCTCGCGAGGGCCAAACTCTCTCCGCGTCCTTCCAGCCAGACGCCTGCGAAAGCCGAACTCCCTCTAAGCTTCCTCTTCGGTCAGATTTCTTCGGGAGCTGGACCTCTCCCAGACATCCCTTTAAGCCGGCCGAACTGCTTAGCGGCCGGGCTCCTTGGATTCACAGGAGTCGAACTCCTTCCGAACCCCCTTCAATCGAACCCCTCTTGGAGTCCGAATCTCTTTGGAATTGGTATACGCTCGAGTCCACCAGCCAACACCTACTTCCTCGGGCTACGGCTGTCGAACCTCGAGAGTATGGCCGTCATTACCAATCTGGCAATGCCACTCTCTCCGTAACTAGCCCCATGCAGTCCGAACGACATGGCCACCACTACTGGCGACACCACTCTCTCCGTAATCAGTCCCATGCAGCCCATGACCTGTCAGTATGGTTGTCACTATCCACCTGACGACGTCTTCCTCTCCGTACCGAACTTCATGCAGCCTCAATAGCTCGCTATCGGACGGCATGGCCGCCACCATCAATTAAGCTCCGCCTATAAAGGACCCTCCAGATATGCTATCTCTAATCTCTCCTGTTCTCCTCTAAGCTTCGAAACTCATTCCTGAGCACTCCATTCCTGTTGGCGAGAACTGACTTGATCGTTGGAGGATCCTGCCGGAGCCACCCCCACCGGCTCCGGACGGAACTTTATTTTGCAGGTCCCCGACGGCGACCTCGTCCTCCACCGCTCCAGCTGATTCTGGCGATGATCAGATTCTGCATCAACAGATTGGCGCTAGAAGGAGGGCTGAACCTTCGAGGTCCTCTTATTCTTAAAGGAGTGCTCGACGACAATCTCTCTCTCCCCTCTCCGGAGATCTCTCTTTTTCTCCTCTAGGGTTCATCCCTCAAGAGAAAATGCCTCGCAGGAGGGCTTCGACTCGACGCTCGGTAGCCTCCGCGGCCCGATCTCCTTCAGATCCATCCGCTCCCGCTCCAACCCGGACGGCCTAGGTTCCATCTGTGGCCACGGTGGATGCGGAGCAATTCAACCTGCTCGTCCAATAGGTTCGCGGCCTCACGAAGGTGGTGCAGGTGGTACAGGCGGTGTAGGCTATGCACCGGCAAACCTCGGTGCCGGCTCAAACGATGCGGGACTCCCCAGAGTCGTGCGACCCGAACCAGGAACGGCCGACTTGGGCTACCTGACCTCCGATCCCCGGAAAGGGAAAGTAAAGAAGGGAGAGCCCCTGCTCGGATCGTGGCTTGACCCAGGGGGAAGCCTCACACCCGTTCTGCCAGAAGACTTTGGAGATCAAAGATCGAGAAGACCTCCTAGATCGAAGGCTCTTAAAAATGAGTCGATGAATTGAGGAGCTTCGTCACGCTTCCTCCTCCCATGGTAATGACATTTGTACTGACCCTTCCTTCTCGCAGAAAATTATGCAGGAGCCGGTCCCGCCGAACTTCAAGCTCCCGCAGCTCGAGAGCTACGATGGGACCACCGATCCAATCGACCACCTAGAGGCCTTTCAGATAATCATGTTGCTTCATGGTGCGCCAGACGCCATCTTGTGCCGAGCTTTTCCCTCTACCCTTAAGGGGGCTGCCAGGAATTGGTACCTATGCTTAAGCCGAGTACCATCTTATCATTTGACCAGATGAGCCAATAATTCGCGGCCCACCTCATCAGTAGCCGACGTCCACGCCGAGGCTCGAATTCCTTAATGACCATTAGACAGAAAGAGGGGGAACCTATCTGGGCTTATGTCATCTGGTTTAATACTGCCGCATTAGAGGTCCAGAACCTGGACCAGTCGGTCGCCATGGCCGCCCTCAAGGGCGGCCTTCAGATCAATGACTTGCTGTTCTCCCTAAAAAAGAAGTATCCCAGGAATTTTGTCGACATGCTGGCTTGGGCCGAAAGTTATGCCCGGGTAGAGGCTTTCGAAGCTAAGGACGGCGACGCCAGCGATAAGCGGCGAGTCAGCGGGCCAAGCAGGCCCGCTGAAGAAAGGAAGCGAACTCAACATCGACCGCACTCCCGAACTCCCCCTAGTCGCGGGCGAGCTCGAACTCCCCCTCGAGCTTGGGGGCAGGAAACCCCCGACGGGAGGGCACACCGAGGTTCCCCCCAGTGCCGAGGTTCCCCCCGACGACGATTCCATAACTACGCCCCCCTCAACACCCCGAAGACCCGAGTGCTGATGGAGATCAAGAAATGACTTCCGAGATCGGAGAGAATGTATTTCCATCCCAGCAGACATAATCCCAACAAGTTCTGCCTCTATCATCGTGACCACGACCACGACACTGAGAAGTGCATCCAGCTCCAAGACGAGATTGAAGAGCTCGTCAGATGAGGTAGACTTGGCCGATTCCTATGGAGATGACCTAAAGAGCGGAAAGATCGGCCGAGGGTGTTACCGCCAAGTGATGGAAATCAGCAAGAAGATCGACCGCCTCTTGGCATCATCAACACTATCTCGGGGGGACTTCAACAAGGAGAGGCCAGCGGATCCAAAGGACCGATAAAGAGGCAGAGGACCATGGAGCCCGTGATCGTCACTGAGGCGGACGGCCAGGGGATCCAATTTCCACATAATGACGCGGTTGTAATTTCTTTAAACATCGCCGACTATGATGTACGCCGCATTTTGGTGGATAATGGAAGCTCGGCCGATGTATTGTTTTATGTTGCCTTCTCAAAAATGTTCCTACCCAAGGACCGCTTGAGGCCTATGAACTCCCCGCTGGTGGGATTCGCTAGCAACACCATACCAATCGAAGGCATGATAACTCTGGTTGTGACGGTAGGACAACGCCCGAGATTGGCCAAAATGCAGATCGACTTCCTAGTCGTGAGGACTCCATTCGCCTATAATGTGATTCTCGGCCGACCTGGTCTAAATGCACTTCAGACGGTGGTGTCAACCTATTATTTGAAAATAAAGTTTTCGATGAGTCGCGGGGTCGGAGAAGTCAGAGAAGATCAGGCTCTGGCGAGGCACTATTATTCAATCGCCCTACATAAGGAAGAACTGCCCGATCCTTATCTTGTTGATGGCCTGGACGTCCGCGACGACCTCGCCGAGGAGCGAGATGAGCCTATGAAGGACCTCATCTCTGTTCCCTTAAATGACGGAAACATGGAGCACGCTGTGCAGATCGGCTCCAAATTAACGGATGGGGTTCGGGAGCAGCTCATCGCCTTTCTCAGGAGAAATGTGGATGTCTTCGTCTGGACCCCAGCGGACATGCCGAGGATTGACGCCGAAGTCATGGAGCATCGGCTGGCCGTCGATCCAAGGCATCGGTCGATAAGAGAAAGATGCGCCACCATGCCCCGGAGAGGCAGAAAGCGATCGCCGAAGAAGTAGACAAGCTTCTCCAAGCCGGACTCATCCGGAAGGTAAATTATCTGATCTGGGTCACGAACATGTTCCTCATCAGAAAGGTGAATAACAAGTGGAGGATGTGTGTCGACTTCAAAAAGCTGAACAAGGCCTGCCCGAAAGATAGCTACCCCCTGCCCAAAATCGACCGGCTGGTGGATGCGACCTCGGGCCATGAGCTCCTCACCTTCCTGGATGCCTTTTCTGATTATAATCAGATATGGATGGCGTCCGAGGATGAAGAAAAGACCGCCTTTATTACTAACCGTGGTCTTTATTGCTACAGGATCATGCCGTTCGGACTCAAAAATATAGGAGCCACTTACCAGTGCTTGGTCAATAAGATCTTCAAAGAGCAGATCGATCGCAACATGGAGGTGTACGTGGATGATATGCTCATCAAAAGTTGAGCTTCGATAGACCACCTTGCCGATCTTAAAGAGACCTTCGATGCACTCAAAAAGCATAAGATGAAGCTGAACCCGACCAAATGTGCCTTTGGCGTGACCTCCGAAAAGTTTCCGAGGTTCATGGTGTCGAGACGCGGAATCGAAGCAAATTTTGAGAAGATCCGAGCCATTTCGAAGATGACTGCTCCGAGGATAATCAAGAAAGTTCAGCGCCTGATCGAAAAGGTGGCGTCCCTAAATCTCTTCATCTTAAGGTCGGCCGAATGGTGCACGCCCTTCTTCCAAGTTCTTAGGTGACCGAAGGACTTCTGATGGACGGTGGAGTGCCAATGGGCATTCGAGGAGCTTAAAACTTACCTCAGCTCACCCCCACTGCCGATGAAGTCCGAACCTAGAGAAGAATTATTCCTGTATCTAGCCGTCTCTCTGGTGGCCCTGGCGGCAGTCCTGGTTAAGGAAGAAGCAAGGATGCAACGATCGGTCTACTACGTGAGCCGGATTCTGAGGGATGTAGAGACCAGGTACTCTAAGTTAGAAAAACTAACTTACTTTCTTCTAATTATTGTCAGGAGGCTCCGACCTTACTTTCAGGAGCACACGGTAACGGTCCTCACGGACCAACCAATAAAAGCAGTCCTTCACCAGATGGACACCTTCAGAAGAATCGCAAAATGGGCAATCGAGCTCATGAAGTTTGACATCAACTACCGAGCCAGGCCGTCGATCAAAGCCCAGATCTTGATGGATTTTATGGTGGAATGCACCATCCCGATCGAAGCCGAGCTTGGACAGAGTGGGGTCGATGCCAGAGTGGGATCGAGTCTAGATAAAGCTGAACTATCACAGCCGAACCTCTCCAAAGGCTTTTGGAATTTGCACGTGGATGGTTCGTCCAACTCTGCTGGAGCTGGTGCAGGCCTGATCTTGGTCAACTCCAAAGGAGTCATCGTCGAGTACGCGCTATGCTTCGAATTCTTCACGACCAATAATGAAGCCGAATATGAAGTGCTGATCGCTGGATTAAAGATAGCAAGGGAATTGAAGGTAGATCGGCTTCAAGTCTACAGCGATTCTTAGCTGATGGTCGGTCAAGTCGATGGCAGCTACGAAGCACGGGAGGAAGGCATGGTGAGGTACCTCAGGAAAGTATGGGGTTTGGCCCCATCCTTCAATAGTTTCGGCATTCAGCATATCCCGAGGGTGGAAAATGCGAGAGCCGATCTTCTCTCCAAGTTGGCCACTTCAGTCCCGGTCGAACTACATAAGGAAGTATTTTTAGAAATTTTGAAATGCCCAGCCACAGAGGAATCTCAGGCTGTCCTACAGATGGAATATGAGCCCAACTGGATCGACCCGTTTGTCGCCTACCTTAAAGAGAGGGTTCTTCCTCACGATCGGAAAGAAGCTCGGAAGCTCAGGAATCAGGCCTCCCGCTATATTTTATATAAAGGCAAATTATATAAGAGGTCATACTCCCTCCCATTGCTGAGATGTCTCCAACCTTCAGAGGCCAACCTCGCACTATGGGATGTGCATGAAGGGCTTTGCAGAAGTCACGTAGGAGCCAGGTCCCTATCACAAAAACTACTTCGGCAGGGGTACTACTGGCCGACCTTATTTTATGATTCTGTGGAATATGTGAAGAAGTGCGACCACTGTCAAAAGAACGCCAGCGTGCAAAGGCAGCCGACATCCGAGCTCGCTTCGGTCAATGCACCTTGGCCATTTACAAAGTGGGGAATGGACATACTCGGCCCTTTTCCAACAGCGTTCGGGCAGCAGAAGTTCCTCTTGATCGCTATCGATTATTTTACCAAGTGGATCGAAGCCGAACCACTAGCGAAGATCACCGAGGCCAAGATGCAGAACTTCATCTGGAAGTCACTAGTCTGTCGGTTCGGTCTGCCCCGAACCCTTATAACCGATAATGGGCAGCAGTTCGTTAGGGCAAGATTCGCTAAATTCTACGAGGGGCTGAACATCTCCCACCGCTTCACATCGGTGGCTCACCCACAGGCCAATGGGGAGGCTGAGGTGACCAATCGGATCCTGCTGTAAGGCATCAGGATAAGACTCGACAGGGCTAAGAAGGCTTGGTTGGACGAACTTTACCACATCCTCTGGGCATATCGAACTACGCAAAGGACGCCGACCGGAGAGACACCCTTCGCCTTGGCCTTCAGCATGGAGGTAGTTATTTCGATTGAACTTCGACTTCCATCCGCACGAGTCACGGGCTTTGACGAGCAGCTCAACCCTCAGGATCTCAAAGTTAACCTCGACTTGCTGGAAGAAAGAAGAGAGGAGGCCCATATCCGGATGGCAGCCTACAGGCGGAAGGTGGCCCAGTACTACAACTCCAGAGTTAGGGGTAAGACGTTCAGAGTGGAGAACCTAGTACTTCGGCGAGCCACCATCTCCCAGCCTCAGAGTCAAGGGAAGCTCATTCTAAATTGGGAAGGTCCGTACGAAGTGGTGGAAGTCATCCGGCCCGGGACCTATCGCTTGAAGGAGCTCGGAGGAGTAGTGCTTCTCCGACCTTGAAATTCAGAAAACCTGAGGGTGTATTACCAGTAGACCTCCTTCAATAAAATTTCTTCGCTCAGCATTATTGTTTCCTAGCATAAAGATTACGTGGCGATAGAAAAGGAGCGGGTGAAAGTGCCCCCACAGCCCATTAGGAGCAGGAGGAGAACCTCGTCCTGATGCGAGCAAAGTCGAAGACCTCGTCCACCTTAGATGAGATGGAGGGAGAAGTACGGATGATGGTCCGTATGTACCCCCATAGTCCGTTAGGAACAGGAGGAGAATCTCGTCCTGAACGCGAGCAAAGTCGAAGGCCTCATCCACCTTAGACGAGATAGAGGAAGAAGCACGGACGACGATCCGTATGTGCCCCCATAGCCCGTTAGGAGCAGGAGGAGAACCTCGTCCTAATGCGAGCAAAGCCAAAGGCCTCATCCACCTTAGACGAGATGGGGAGAGACAGACGACGGTCCGAATGTACCCCCACAGCCCGTTAGGAGCAGGAGGAGCACCTCATCCTAATGCGAGCAAAGTCGAAGGCCTCGTTCACCTTAGACGAGATGGGAGAAGAAGCACGGACGATGGTCCGTATGTGTCTCCCATAGCCCGTTAGGAGCAGGAGGAGAACCTCATCCTAATGCAAGCAAAGTCGAAGGCCTCGTCCACCTTAGACGAGATGGGAAGAGATGGATGACGGTCCGAACGCACCCCCATGGCCCGTTGGAGCAGGAGGAGAACCGCATCCTAGCATGAGCAAAGTCCAAGCCCGAGCTCCGAGGTCCGTAGGAAATAGGATTTTCATCAACCTCGGTTAGAGATAAGATCTCTCTCGAAGCGACCGACAACCTCGGCTCTGGATAAGGCCCATGATGATAGAGGTAAGGCCTACGATGACCTCGACCAGAGCGCCCGAGAAACCTCGGATAGAGGTAAGGCCCATGACAACCTCGGCTAAGACGCCTGAGGCAACCTCGGCCAGAGATAAGCATTCTCTCGAGCGTCCGTGCCAACCTCGGCTAGAAATAAGATTGGAGATAATCCCAGCTAGAGATCAGATCTCTTCCGAGCACCCATATCAACCTCGACAGGAGATGAGATCCTCCCCGATCTTCAATTTCAGCACCAACTTCATCTAGAGATGAGATCCTCCCCGGTCTTCAATTTCAGCACCAACTTCGTCTAGAGATGAGATCTCCCCCGAGCTTCGATCTGAACCAGCACGGAGCTCAGAAAAAGACTTCGACAGTCGCCTTTTCTGCACACCCTTTCCTCGAGTTTCGAGCTCAAAAGTGGAGGAGATACTATTATTGGGGATAAACCCCACTCCCATCGAAGTCAAGTTCGGTGCTCAGCCTGATGCGGCCAGTAGCCATGGAAGAGCTTCAGCGGACGGGTCTTAGTCGAACTCTTACAACCGGCCGAACTACTCAGTCGATCGAGCTCCTTCGAACCCCTTCAGTCGATCGAACTGCTCAGCGGCCGAGCTCCTTAAACTCCAAGCGGTCGGGCTTTAACGGAATCCCCTAGCGCCCGAACTCCTCAATGGTCGTCCCTCGGCCGAACTCTTCAAGCGGTCGTCCCTTCAGTCGGTCGAGCTCCTCCGAACTTCTCTACGGTTGAGCTCCTCCCGAGCTTTTCCTTCAGTCGGCCAAACTTCACAGCGGTCGAGCTCCTTGAACTCCCAGCAACCGAGCTTTAGTCGAAACCCCCAGCGGCCGAACTTCAATCAGACTCTCACGAGGGCCGAACTCTCTACGCGTCCTTCCAGCCAGACGCCTGCGAGAGCCGAACTCCCTCCAAGCTTCCTCTTTGGCCCAATTTCTTTGGGAGCTGGACTTCTCGTAGACATCTCCCTTCAGTCCGGTCGAACTGCTTAGCGGCCGGGCTCCTTGGATTCACAGGAGATGAACTCCTTTCGAACCCCCTTCGATCGAACCCCTCTTGGAGTCTGAACCTCTTTGGAATTGGTATACGCCCGAGTCCACCAGCCAACACCTGCTTCCTTGGGCTACGGCTGTCGAACCTCGAGAGTATGGCCGCCATTATCAGTCTAGCAACGCCACTCTCTCCGTAACTAGCCTCATGCAGTCCGAATGACATGGCCACCACTGTTGGTGATATCACTCTCTCCGTAAGCAGCCCCATGCAGCCCATGACCTGCCAATATGGCTGTTACTATCCACCTGACGACGTCTTCCTCTCCATACCAAACTCCATGCGGTCCCAACAGCTCGCTATCGGACGACATGGCCGCCACCATCAATTAAGCTCCACCTATAAAGGACCCTCCAGATATGCTGTCTCTAATCTCTCCTCTTCTCCTCTAAGCTTCGAAACTCATTTTCGAGCACTCCATTTCTATTGGCGAGAACTGACTTGATCGTCAGAGGATTCTACCGAAGCCATCCTCCACCGACTCCGGATGGGATTTTATTTTGCAGGTCTCCGACGGCGACCTCATCTTCCACCACTCCAGCTGATTCCGATGATGATTAGATTCTGCGTCAACAGATGTCATTTGGCCTTTTGATCACTCATTTTTTATTTAACAGTTCAAATCATCCTGTACTAAATTAACTATGATGATGATGTCCGATTGAAGTAAAACTTTGATGGTATGTTACAAATATCATTGAGATCATCGTTATAAATTTTTGCATTCATCGAAAGTCTCTATCTATCAGATCATCATGCAGTTGTTTGTGATTGTCGAAATTAAATTTTATTGATCGACATTGCTAGGTCTATCGGATTGAGATAATTTTTTATGATGATACTCTAATGATAATTATTTACATAATGAATAATGAAGATGAACTTTAAATTCTAAAATTATTTAGATAATTATATCATACTGTATTAGCAATGCATTGCTGATTATTAGTGACGGTCAAAGCCATCACTAATAAATTTAAATTTTTTTTAAAAAAATTGATTATAATTATAATTAATTTTTTAAAGTTTTTGCAATATTAAATTTTTTGGTCGCTATTTGCCGTTGATAAAAACTATTATTAATGATAGCAAAATGCTATTGCTAATAAGTATATGCCATCGCTAATAATAATAAAATCTAAGTTAAAAAAATAAAATTATTTTTTATTAGCGATGATAAAATACCATCACTAATAAATATCTATCATTATAAATAATAATAAAATTTAATTAAAAATAAATTTATTTTTTATTAGCGATGATAAAATAGCATCGCTAATAATTATCTACTATCATTAATAATAATAAAATTTAATTTGAAAAAAATTACTTAGTATTAGCGATGGCTAATTATCGTTGCTAATACTATCGCTAATAATTATAGCAATGATATGCCCGTCATTTCTGTCATTGCTAATAACTATTAGAGATGGCTAACCACCATCATTAAAGTTATTGGTAAAAAGTTTTATATGGCGAAAATTTTACTATTGCTAATTTCATCACTAATATTTATTATTAGCGATAGTAAAAATATCGTCGCTAATATTCATCACTAATACTCTATTTTCTTGTAGTATCGGACTAGACATACCATCTCGTACTATTGTTGGTTTGAGGCCATTTGCTCATCATATGGAGTAAATTGTAAGTAATTTCTATTTAGCATATTTTAACTCTTTAACTATTTAAAATTTTTTTATTAATTATTCTTAAATTACAAAGAGATATAGAGAGTGGTAAGCTTTCTGATAAAATCGAGATCTACCAGCGGACCGACCAGCAATGGTTAGGGGAGTGGATGGCAGGGAGCTAGGAGTTTTATGTAAGTTTTTTAAACTATTTTTTTATTGCTATTTTGATTTTCAGTACAAACTTAGAATAGCTATAATTTTAATCTTCAGGATCGTTTGATAGATATTAGATTCTAGCCTATCTTTGAGGGTTCAACCGCATCTACATATGACGAGATCTATGATCAGATGCTTGGTGCGAGATCCTGTTATGTTAGGAGGCTAGGATATGGGATCAGAGCTTTCACATCCTTATGCTCGTTTAGGGCCGACATCCATGCTATTTGTAATGCCTAACTGATGGAGATATAGAAATAGACTGCTAAGGATTGACAATGAGCTGCTGAGTTGGTTGCACGAGTCAACGAGTATCAGTTAGTTCAGACATAGATGACGGAGTGGATGGTGCATATAGAGCAGATGATGCAGCTGATAAAGCAGCAGCAGACTAGTCCAAGCTCCTCCAAGTGCTCTTCTCCTCCGACCCATTCCTCTTCTCTAAATATCGATGTTTGATAGCAAGTGGCATATTTTTATTTTTATTTTTTTATTTTGGTCCTCTTATAATTATTAAATTTTTTTTGTATGATTATATTTTAATATAATAAAATGATAAAATTTATTTATGGGTTTATTATGTGGATTTTTATTTTTATTTTATAGATTATAAATATAAATTAATATATATATTTATAAACTATTTTTTAAATACTATATATAATTAGTGATAGAATTATTTATGATGAAAAATCATTGCTAATAACATTATTTGCAAAGAAATATTTTTATCATAAATAATTTTTTAAAAATTAAAATTATTAAATTTATTTATTTAATTATTTTTAATAAAAAGTTTTATCATAAATAATTTATTTTATGATGCTAAATATTTCTATCATGAAGAAAGTTATTTACGATGAATTTTTTTTATCATAAATAATTTATTTTTTTAAAATTTAAAACTATTATTAATTTATTTGAGATGAAAATTTATGTAGTAAATAAATTTATTGATGACATAAATTTTTTTATTATAAAATATTTTATTTGAGATAAAATTTATCCATCATAAATAATTAAATAAATAAAAAAAATTTGATGAAAATTTTTCATTATGAAAAATTATTATTTGCAATGAAAAATTTTTTCATCATAAAATATTATTTGCGATCTCATTTTTTGGAATGAAATATTAGCGATGAAATTTTCATCTTCAATAATTATTAACGATGAAAATTTAGTATTTATGATTTTTTTATCATAATTTTTTTTTTATTGTAGTGAGCATAATGATATCAATTAATGGTAAGGTGGAGGTGGCAAAAACTATAAATAAAGCCAAGAAGGAAGAAGAGGGAAGAGAGGCTCTGGCATGTCATCTTATAAGGGCTCGATGGAAAAATTATAGCTACCTCTTCCTATCCCAATAGAGTTTGAGGAGGAAAATTTTCCTTCTCCATGTCGAATCGGATAATTTTTTTGATAGACTTATTTACCACAAGCACCAATGACAAGATGTCACATTAGTATTTTGAATTTAAAAATTTTATAACCATCTTAATATACTATTTAATCTTATAACCACCTCAATAACCACTCAACACACCAATATATTATCACATAGTATCTTTTCATTAGCTTTATCTATGGTACTGTTGGGGATAAACTCCGCTCCCGCCGAAGTCCAGTCGGTGCTTAGACTAATGCAGCTGGTAATCACGAAAGAGCTTCGATCGAGAATTCTCCTTCAGTGGCCAAACTTTAGCCAAATTTCTTCTGCCAGCCGAACTTTTTCAGCTGCCAAATCTTAGCCGACTGAAGTCCTCAGCAGTCAAGCCCCAGCCGAACTCCTCCAATGGCCGAACTTCTTCTAGATCTCTCCTTCAGTCGAATTTCTATAGGAGCCAAACTACTTCAGTTGAATTTCTACAGGAACCGAGCTCCTACTGAATTTTTTCTTCAGTCGGATTCCTCTAGGAGCTGAATTTCTTCTGAATCTCTTCTTCAAACGGATGCCTATAAGAGCCGAACTTCTTCTTTAGTCAGACTTCTACAAAAGTCGAACTCCTTCCGGACTTCTCCTTCAGTCAGATTTCTCCAGAAGCCGAACTCCTTCCAGATTTCTCCTTTAGTCAAGTTCCTCTAAGAGTCGAACTTCTTTCAATTTTTTTTTTCAGTCGGACTCCTTTAGAAGCTGAACTCCTTCTGAATTTCTCCTCTAGTCAAGTTCCTCCAGGAGCCGAACTCCTTTCGAATTTTTTCTTCAATCGGATTCCTCCAAGAGCCGAACTTCTTTCAAACTTCTTCTTCGATTGGATTCCTCCAAGGGCCAAACTCCTTTTGAACTCCTTCAGTCGGATCCCTCTAGAAGTCGAACTTCTTCTAGACTCCTCCTTCAGTTAGATTTCTATAGGAGCCAAACTTCTTTCGGACTTCTCCTTCAGTCAGATTTCTTCAGGAGCCAAACTTCTTTCGGACTTCTTCTTCAGTTAGATTTCTTCAGGAGTTGAACTTCTTTCGAACTTCTCCTTCGGTCGAACTCCTCCAGTGAATTGCTTCTAGATTTTAGCTAGCATTCCTTCGGGATGATCTCCTCCAGACGTATTCTCTTCAGGAGTCCAAACTCCTCTAAAATTAATATATGTCGAAGTTCTTCACCAACCAATATCTGCTTCATCCGAACTATGGCTATTAAATCTCGATGAACGATCATTTTTAGTCTGACGATGCCCCTCTCTCCGTAGCAAATTCCATGCAGCCCCGAGCGGCCCACTATCAGATGGTTATGGCTGTCACTATCAGTCTAACGATATCTTTCTCTCCATATCGAATTTCAGATGGCTTCGAGTGACCCACTATCGAACGGTATGACCGTCACTATCAACCAAGCTTCATCTATAAAATGGGATCCTCCAGATACATTTTTTCTAAGCTCTCTTCTTCTTTTCAAAACTCTGCTGAATTCATACTGGGGCACTCCATTTCTATTGGTCAGAAAAGCTGACTTGATCGTCGGAGGATCTTATCGGAGCCATCACCATCGACTCCGAATGAGACTTTATTTTGCATATCATCGATGGTGACCACATCTTCTCCGGCTCTAGCTCGATCTGGCATCAACCAGATTCTGTACCAACAGAATTAATGTTAGAAGGAGGGCCCCTATTTTTGGGGTACTATTATTCTTAAAGAAGTGCTCGATAGCGATCTCTCTTCTTTCTCTCTAGAGTTCTTTTTTAAGAAAAAATATCTTCCAAAAAAGCTCCGATCCGATGATTAATAGCCTCTACAGCCAGATCTCATCCAGACCCATTCGTTCCCGCTTTAGCTCCAGCAACTCAGACTCCTCCTACAGCCATGGTAAATATGGAGCAGCTCAACCTACTGGTTTAGCAGGTTCGTGATCTTATGAAGATAGTGCAGGCCATACATCGATGGACTCCGATATCGATTCGATAGGAGCAGGCTTCTTCAGAGCCCCACGATCCAATTTGGGGACGACCAACCTGGGCTGCCCGACCTTTGATCTCTAAAAAGGGGAAGAAGAGGATGGAGGGCTCTTGCTTGGACCATGACTTGATCCAGGGAGAATCCTCACATTCGTTCGATCAGAAAATCCTAAAGATCAATGATCACGAAGATCTTCTAGATCAAAGGCTCCTAGAAATGAGCTGATAAATCGAAGAGCTCCATCATACTTCCTCCTCGCATGGTAATGATATTCATACCAATCCTTCTTTTTCTCAGAGGATTATGCAAGAATCGGTTTCACCGAACATCAAACTCCCATAGTTTGAAAGTTACGATGAGACCACCAATTCGATCGACCATCTGAAGGCCTTTCGGATAATGATATTGCTCCACGGTACGTCAGACATCATTTTATGTCGGACTTTTCTATCCACGCTCAAGAGAGCCATCAGAAACTGATACTCGATATTTAAGTCGGATACTCTCTTGATCAGATGAGCCATCAGTTTGCGGCTCACTTCATTAGCAGCCGACATTTTCATCGAGGTTTGAATTTTTTGATGAACATCAAGTAGAAGGTGGGAGAATCCATCCGAACTTATGTCACCTGATTTAATACTGCTGCATTGAAGGTCCGAAATCTGAACTAGTCAGTTGTGATGGCCGCACTCAAGAGCGGCCTTCAGAAGAATGATTTGCTATTCTTCCTGAAAAAGAAGTATCTCAAAAACTTTGCCGATATGCTGGCTCGGGCTGATGGTTATGCCCGAGCTAAAAAGGCCTTCAAGGCCAAGGATGATGAAGCCATTAGAGAGCGGTGAATCGACGAGCCAGACAGGCCCACTGTGGAAGGAAAGTCGAGTAAAACTTGATCGCGCTTTCAAACTCCCTCTGAGCGCAAGCGATTTCGAACTCCTCCCCGGGCTTGGAGGCAGGGAAGCCCCGATAGAAGGGCGTGGTAGGGTTCACCCCTCCGAAGATTTCATAACTACGCCCCTCTCAATGCTCGAAAAATTTAAGTACTGATAGAAATCAGGCAGCAACTACCAAGACCGAAAAGGATAAGTACTCATCCTGGCAAGCGTAATCCTAACAAATTTTGCCTTTATTATCGTGACCACGGTCACGATATTGAAGAATGTGTTCAGCTCCAAAATGAGATTGAGGAGCTCATTAGACGAGGCAGACTCAATCGATTCCTGCAGCATCGGTCTGAAGGGCAGGAAGATCGACCAAAGGCACTACCACATCCTGAACCACCAAGGGGAGAAGAACAATAAGAAGATCGGCCATCTCTCAACATCATCAACACAATTTCGAGGGGACTTCGATGAGAAGAGGCCAGCGGATCTGAGGGATTAATAAAGAGATGGAGGACTGAAGAACCCATAATCTTCACTGAGGTAGATGCTTAAGGAGTCTAGCTCCCACATAATGATGTGGTTGTAATCTCTTTAAATATCACCGACTATGATGTACGTCGTATTTTGGTAGATAATGAAAGCTCAGCTGATATTTTATTTTATAATGCTTTCTCAAAAATGTATTTACTCAATAACCATTTGGAACTAATGAACTTTCCGTTGGTAGACTTCACTGGCGATGTCGTACCAGTCGAGGTCATAATTACTTTAGCTGTGATTATAGGGCAACGTCCGAAGCTGGCTAAGGCACAGATCGATTTTTTAGTCATAAAAGCTCTATCTGCCTATAATGCTATTCTCGATCGATCTGATCTAAATGCACTTTAGGCAGTGGTATCAACTTATCATTTGAAGATGAAGTTTTTGATAAGTCACGGGATCGGAGAGGTCAGGAGAGATCAAGCTCTGACGAGGCACTGCTACTCAATCATCCTACGAAAGGAAGAACAGTCTGATTCTTATTCTATTGATGGGCTAGATGTTCGCAACGACCTCACCGAAGAGTGGGGCAAGCCTATGGAAGATCTCATATCTGTGCCCTTAAATGATGGGAACGCGGAGCACGCTGTATAGATCGGCTCCAATTTGGGGGACGAGGTTCGAAAGCAACTCGTCATCTTTCTTAGAAATAATGCGGACGTCTTTGCCTGGGCCCCAGCGGATATGCCAGGAATTGACATCGAGATCATGGAACATCGGCTGGCTGTTGATCCTAAGTATCGATCGGTAAAAGAGAAGATCGACAACCATGCCCCAAAGAGGCAGAAAGCAATCGCAGATGAAGTAGACAAACTTCTCCGAGCTGGATTCATCCGAAAAGTTAACTATCCAATTTGGATCTCGAACGTGGTTCTCGTCAAAAAGACAAACAACAAGTAAAGGATGTGTATAGACTTTAAAAAGCTGAATAAGGCCTACTCAAATAACAGCTATCCTCTATCCAGGATTGATCAACTAATAGACACAACCTCAGGCTGCGAGCTCCTTCCTTCATGGATGCCTTCTTCGATTATAACCAGATACGGATGGCGCTGGAGGACGAGGAGAAAACTATTTTTATTACTGATCATGATCTTTATTGTTACAAGATTATGTCCTTTAGACTCAAAAATACAGAAACAATGTACCAGCATCTGATTAATAAGATTTTTAAGGAGTAGATCGACTGCAATATGGAGGTGTACGTGGATGACATGCTCATCAAAAGTCGAACTTCTATAAATCACCTCACCGACCTCGAAGAGATCTTCAGTGCACTCAGGAAGTACAAGATGAAGCTGAATCCGACTAAGTGCGCCTTTGGTGTGACATAAGAAAAATTTTTGGGGTTTATAATGTCAAAACATGGGATTGAAGTGAATTCAGAGAAAATTCAAGCTATTCAAGAGATGACTGCTCCAAAAATAATCAAAAAAGTTCAGCATCTGATCGAAAAAGTGGCATCCCTGAGTCACTTCATCTCGAGATTGGTTGAGCAATGCATGCCCTTCTTCCGAGTTCTCAAGCAATCGAAGAACTTCTGCTGGACGATGGAGTACCAACAGATATTTGAGGAGCTTAAAAACTACCTCGACTCATCCCCACTGTTGGCAAAGTTTGAATCTAGAGAAAAATTATTTCTGTACCTAGCAGTCTCTTCGACGGCCTTGGCAGCAGTTCTGATCGAGGAGGAAATGAAGATGCAACGATCGGTCTACTACATAAGCTGGATCTTGAGGGATGCAGAGATCAGGTACTCTAAGCTGAAAAAATTGACCTACTCTCTTCTAATCGCTGTCAGGAGACTTCGATCTTACTTTTAAGGGCACACCATAATGGTACTCACGGACCAACCAATAAAAACAATCCTTTATTGAACGGACGCTTCCGAAAGAATCACAAAATGGGCAATCAAGCTCACAAAATTTAACATCAACTATTGACCCCAGCCATCGATCAAAGCCCAAATATTGATAGATTTTGTAGTAGAATATACCATTCTGGATGATGTCGAGCTTAAACAGAACGAGACCGATGCTCTATTATCGCAACCGAGCATCTCTGAAGAGAGTGCCAATCTTTTCGAAGGTTTTTAGGTCCTATACGTGGATGGTTCGTCCAACTCCGCTAGAGCAGGTGCGGGGTTAGTCTTCGTCAGTCCTAAGGGAGTCGTCGTCGAGTACGCGCTATGTTTTGAATTTTCTACAACTAATAATGAGGCCGAATATGAAGTATTGATCGTTGGATTGAAAATAGCAAGAGAGTTAAAAATAGATCGACTTCAAGTCTATAATGATTTTTAATTAGTGGTCGGCCAAGTTAGTGGCAACTATGAAGCATGGGAGAAAAGTATGATGAAATATCTTGAGAAAATAAAGAATTTGACTCCGATCTTCGACAGTTTTAGCATTCGATAGATTTCGAGGGCGGAAAATATAAAAGTCGACCTCCTCTTTAAATTGGCTACTTCAGCCTCGGCCAAACTATCTAAAGTATTTTTTGAGACTCTAAAATGCCCAAGCTCGGAGGAATCATAGCTCGTTATGCAGATGGAGCTCAAATCAAGTTGGATTGACCCATTAGCTATCTATCTCAAAGAGGGAGTTCTTTCTCATGATCTTAAAGAAGCTCGAAAACTCAGGAATCAAGCCTTTCGGTATATTTTGTATGAAGGCAAGTTGTATAAGAGATCGTATTCGCTATCGCTGCTAAGATGTCTCCGACCTTCAGAGGCCAACTCCGCATTATGAAAAGTGCATGAGAAAATTTGTGAAAGTCATGCAGGAGCTAGGTTTAATTTGTCATAAAACTACTTCGAGTAAGGGTAACTATTGGCCGAACCTTGTACGCGACTTTAATGGAATAAGTCAAGAAATAGGATTGTATATCAAAGAAGAATGCAAACAGTACAAAGACAGCCGACCTCCGAACTTACTCCACCGAGCGCACCTTGGCTATTTGCGCAGCGGGGAATGGATATACTTGACCCTTTTTCGACGGCATCCGGATAATGAAAGTTCCTCCTGATCGCGATCAACTACTTCATCAAATGGATTGAAGCCGAACCACTAGCAAAAATTACTGAGGTCAAGGTATGAAACTTCGTCTGAAAGTCAATCATCTATCGGTTTGATCTACCCCGATCTATCATAACGGATAACGGACGACGGTTTACTGGGATGAGATTCGCTGAGTTTTATGAAGATTTAGATATCTTCCATCACTTCACATCGATAGCCCATCCACAGGCAAATAAAAAAGCTGAAGTGACCAACTAGACCCTACTGCAAGGCATCAAGATAAGGCTCAATGGAACAAATGGGGCCAAGATGGACGAACTCTATCATATCCTCTGGGCATACCGAACTACTCAAAGGCTACCGACTGAAAAAACACCATTCGTCTTGGCCTTTGAAATGGAGGCCATCATACCAATCGAGCTTAAACTCTCATCAGCGTAGATCGTGGCCTTCAACGAGTAACATAATCTACAGAACCTGAGAGCCAACCTCGATCTACTGGAAGAAAGAAGAGAGGAAGCCTAAGTTTCGATGATGGCCTATAGACGAAGGATGGCTCGATACTATAACTCCAGAGTTAGAAGTAAAATATTCAGAGTGGGAGACTTAGTGCTTCGGCAAGCTGCCATCTCTCAGCCTCAAAATCAGAAAAAGCTTGCCCCAAATTGAGAAGACCTGTATGAAGTGGTGGAGGTCGTCCGGTCCAAAATTTATCATCTGAAGGAGCTCGGAGGAATAACGCTTCCATGACCTTAGAACTCAGAAAATCTGAGGATATACTACCAGTAACTTTTCTTCAATAAAACTCCTCTATTTTAATATTATTGTTTCTTGATGCAAAAACTATGTGATGACAGGAAAGAAGCAATCAATAGTGGCCATGTTAGAAATAAGAGGAGGATCTCGTCCTAACATGAGCATGTTGAAGACCTCCGATTATTTAAGACAGGAGGAGGAAAGAGGCCCATTCAAATGGCCCATTCTGTGCCCCTATGTCATGTTAGAAATAGGAGGTGAATCTTGTTCTAACATGTGCACGTCGAAGACCTCCGATTATTTAAGACAGGAGGAGGAAAGAAGCCCATTCAACGGTCCATTTGTATCCCTATTGTCATGTTAGGAACAGAAGAAGGACCTTATCCTAACATGAATAGGCCGAAGACCTTCGATTATTTAGGCATTGAGAAGGAGAGAGACCCATTCAACGATCCATCTGTGTCCCTATTGTCATGTTAAGAACAGGAGGAGGACCTCATCCAACATGAGCACATCGAAGACCTTTGGTTATTTAAGACAGAAGGGGAGGGGCCCATTCAACGGTCCCCATCTGTACCTCTAGTTAGAACAGAGAGAGAGATCTCGTCCTAACATGAGCAGACGAAGACCTCCGATTATTTAAGACAGAATGAGGGAAGAGGCCCATTCAATGGTCCATCTGTGCTCCTAGCATTGCCATGCTAGGAACAGGAGAAAGGACCTTTGTCCTAACATGAGCAAGCTATAATTGATCTTCGATTATTTAAGATAGGAAGAGAGAGGCCCATTCAACAGCCCATTTGTGCTCCTATTGTCCTCCCATGTGTTAGAAAAATTAGATGGAGGATCTCGTTTAACATGAGCACATCGATAGACCTCGATTATTTAAGATAGGAGGGGAGGAAAGAGGCATATTCCAATGGCTATCTATGCCCCTATGTATCATGTTAGGAAACAAGAAGGAGAACCTTGTCCTAACGTGAGCAAGTCGAAAATTCTTCGATTATTATAAGGAGGAGGAGGAGAGAGGCCCATTCAACGGGCCATCTGTGCACCTTATTAGATGGCCCCTATTGCCATATTAGGAATAGGAGGAGGACCTCATCCAACATGAGCAGACGCGAAGAATCTCTGAATTATTTAAGATAGGGGAGCCAAAGAGATCCGATTCAATGGTCCCATCTGTGCCTCTATTGCCATGTAAGAAATAGGAGGAGGACCTCATCTTAAACATGAGTACATCGAAGATCTTCGATTATTTAAGACAAGAGGAGGAGAGAGGCCCATTTAATGGTCCATCTATACCCCTATTGACATGTTAGAAATAGAAAAAGGACCTCATCCTAACGTGAGCAGGCCAAAGATCTCTGATTAATTTAAGATAGAAGGGTGGGGAGAGGCCCATTCAATGGTCCATCTGTTCCCCTATTGCCATGTTAGTAATAGAAGAAGGACCTCGTCCTAACATGAGCAGATCGAAGACCTCCGATTATTTAAAATAGGAGGAGAAAAGAGGTCCATTCAATGGCCCATCTATACTCCTATTGCCATGTTTGAAATAAAAAGAGGACCTCGTCCTAACATGAGTACGTCGAAGACCTCCGATTATTTAAGATAGAAGAAGGGGAGAGACCCATTCAATGGTCCATCTGTGTCCCTATTGTCATGTTAGGAATAGGAGGAGGACCTTATCCTAATGTAAGCAGATCGAAGACCTCCAATTATTTAAAAAAGGAGAAGGGGAGAGGCCAATTCAACGGTCCATCTGTGCCCTTATCATCATGTTAGGAACAGAAGGAGAATCTTGTCCTAATGCGAACAAAATCGAAGGCCTCGTTCATTTTAGATGAGGTGAGAAGGGAGGCCCCGACTCGGTTGGAGATAAGATCTCCCCCGAGCTTCAAAATCTACGTCAATAGGAGATAAGATCTCTTTCAATCTTGGCTGGAGAAAAGATCTTCTCCGAGCTTCTACATCAACAGGGGATAACATCTCCTTCAACCTTGACTGGAGATAAGATCTCTTCCGAGTTTCTACATCAACAGAAGATAAATCTCCTGCAACCTTGGTGGAGATAAGATTCTTCCAAGCTTCAACGTCAATAGGAGACAGATCTCTCTAGACCTCGGCTGGAGATAAGATCTCCTCTGAGCTTCAACTTCAACGTCAACCTCGACTGAAGACAAGATCTTCCATAAGCTTCAACCGCAACGTCAATAGGAGACAAGATCTCTCTGAACCTCGGCTGGAGATAAGATCTCCTCGAGCCTTCAACTTCAACGTCAATCTCGACTGGAGAGAAGATCTTCCACAAGCTTCAACCACAACGTCAACAAGGGATAAGATTTTTCTAGACCTCGACTGGAGACAAGATCCCCCTGAGCCTTCAACTTCAACGTCGACCTTGGCTGGAGATTAGATCTCCCTCGAGCTTCAATCTGAATTGGTGTAGAGCCCTGAAGAGAACTTCGGTAGTCGCCTTTTTTGTACTCCCTTTCTTCGAATTTCAAACTCGAAAGTAGGAGAGACTATTATTGGAGATAAATTTCACTCTCACCGAAGTCCAGCCTGGTGCTTAGCCTAATGCACATGGTAATCATGGAAGAGCTTCGATAAAAAATTCTCCTCCAGCGATTAAACCTTAGTCGAACTCTTTCAGCTACCAAACTTTAGCCGATCAAACTCCTCAGCAGTCGAGCTCCAGTCGAACTTCTCTAACGGTGGTCGAACTCCTTTCAAATCTCTCACTCAGTCGAATTTCTATAGTGGCATAACCATTGGAAAGGGTGGGGGGCAAAGCCAGCTCTAGAAAAGTTGTAAGGGAAGGGGAGCAAGGAGCCGAAACTCACTTCGCGAATTCCTCCTTTCAAGTCGATTTTGCTAATAGAATCAGAGCCTCCTACCCGGACATTTCTACCTTCAGTCAGATTCCTCGGCAGTGAGCCGAATTTCTTTCGGATCTTTTCTTCAGACTGATGCCTACAGGAGTTGAACTCCTTTCAGATTTTTCCTTTAGTCGGCCTCCTATAGAAGTCGAACTCCTTCCGAACTCCTCCTTCAGTCGGATTTCTTCAGAAGCCGAACTCCTTCCAAATTTTTTCTTTAGTCAAGTTCCTCCAAGAGTCGAACTTCTTTCAAATTTTTTCTTCAGTCGGACTCCTCCAAAAGCTGAACTCCTAAATTTCTCCTTTAGTCAAGTTTCTCCAGGAGCCGAACTTCTTTCGAATTTTTTCTTCAATCGGATTCCTTCAGGAGCCGAACTCCTTCCGAACTTCTCCTTCGATCGGATTTCTCTAGAAGCCGAACTCCTTTCGGACTCCTTCTTTAGTCGAATCCCTTTAAGAGCCGAACTTTTTTTGGACTCCTCCTTTAGTTGAATTTCTACAGGAGCTAAACTCCTTCCGAACTCTTCCTTCAATCAGATTTCTTCAGGAGCCGAACTCCTTTCGGACTCCTTCTTTAGTCGAATTTCTCCAGGAGCCGAACTTCATCCGAACTTCTTCTTCGATTGAACTCCTCCAGCGGATTATTTTCAAATTTCAGCTAGCATTCCTTCTGGATGATCCCCTCCAGACGTATTTTCTTAAGGAGTCCGAACACTTCTGAAATTAATATATGTTGAAGTTCTTCACCAACCAACGACTGCTTCCTCCGAACTACGGCTTTTAAATCTCAACGAACTGTAGCAAACCCCATGCGGCTCCGAGTGGCCTACTACCGGACGGTTATGACTGTCACTATCAGTCTGGTGACACCTTTCTCTCCGTATCAAATCCCACATGGCCTCAAGCGGCTCACTATCGGATGGTATAGCCGTCACTATCAACCAAGCTCCGTCTATAAAAAGGAATCCTCTAGATACGTTTTCTCTAATCTCTCTTTCTCTTTCCAAAATTTTGTTGAATCCATATCCGAGCACTTTATTTCTATTGGTCAGAAGAGTTGACTTGATCGTTGGAGGATCCTGCTGGAGCTACCACCACCGATTTCAAATGAAATTTTGTTTTGCAGGTTATCGGTGGTGATCTCTTCTTTTCCGACTTTAGCTCAATCCGACGTCAATCAGATTCTACACCAACAGGTACATATTGTAAATAAAGAGTGATATCTATTTAATTTCTCTAAGGGTTTGAATTGTATCTTCCGCATGTAAGAATAATATATTTTTTTTAATATTAATTATTATATAGATTTTAAAGCATAATAAACTTTTTTTTTATCAATCTATGCAAATTTTTTTTTGATGATTATTGCATGATCCAATGATATATATTTAAAAAAATAAAAAATAATAAAAAATAAAAAAATAAAAAAATAAAAAAGAAAAAAAGAAAAACATCATTCTTTTGGGCGGAAGATACGGTCCGAACCCCTCGGTCTTCAGACATTCCCTGGCATCAGGCCATGATCAAAGAGGCAAGCCTCAAATGACCTAAGCCAGTAAGCCTGGCTGATCGATGGATCGGTCCGGACCGTACACACCGCATGCATCGTACTGCCCCTTAATTCGATGAATAAGGCTCACGAAAGCGAGCAGCAACGTTTGCCGGCACGCATTCACGCCCGCGAAAAGAAGAACTTAGCCATTCATACCATTCCCCCTTCTCTTCCCGTTTCCTCGGATCTGCGTCACCACTGTTGCCGCACCCAACACGGTTTCAGGCTCCTCCGCGGATCTTAATTAGAGGGTCCCATTCTTTAACTCTCCCTTCCGGTTCCTTTTTCCCTCTGCCTAGTTTGGTTTTGGAGACATCAATCTTTTCATTTGACCACATCTTACAAGTAATCTTTGCACTTTTTGACCATCTTTAAAGAAACAATAGAAAAAAAAACACAATAACTTCTTTCCACTCTTCCATCCAATGGAAGAAGACCACGTAGAGTCTGGCCTGGAGCCCCTCCAAAGCGCGCCAAGAACGGACACCTTGTTCCTCGTGCAGTGTGCGGCCGCTCAGAGCCCACATGCTTCCCCTGAACCTCTGTCCCTCTTCTTTGCCTACAGGAAGATACCATCAACTTCCTTTATATACATGGGACTCCTTTCTGTTTTTCTTATAGATTAAGCTTTGAACCCCTCTCCTCCACCATTCTTCTCCTCTCCAATGGCCAGGTTGCTTCCACTGTTCTTCCTTTTACTCATCACATTCTCCTTTGTCTCGTGTGGGGTGAGTTTCTACCGTTGTACCCTCTTAGCCACATGAATCCGTATATATTCGTATGTATATATTATATATATACTATATAACAAAATGTCCCATGTTGCCTACTAGGTGGCAGGTTGCACGCACTTGTACTCATTTCTCACCTATTTCCCTTGCTTGTTGGTGTAGATCGGGCATGAGATAGAGGTGGAGCTAGCTAAGAAGAGCCAAAGGGTGAGCTTTCTTTATGAAAATTTAATACATGTTATAGTACTCTTATGGTTCCAAGTAAGTCTCAAACTTTGTTTTTGGATATTATATATCCAGGGGAGGTATGGTCCGGGAAGCCTAAAAAACTATCGTAAGTTAGCTAACTAGCTTTTATATATGTGAAATCTCTCTCCAGAGTTTTAATTTCTTGTGTTAAATTTTTCCCCTTCTTCTTTTACGTAATGTGGTGTTTTTTCTTTTTTTTGTGATGGGTTTCATATGTATATAAATATATAGAGTGTCCGGGTGAGTGTAGCAGGAGGTGCTCTCGGACGCAGTATCACAAGCCATGCATGTTCTTCTGCCAGAAGTGCTGCAGGAAGTGTCTTTGCGTGCCTCCGGGGTTCTATGGGAACAAGCAGGTCTGCTCATGCTACAACAACTGGAAGACCAAGCGTGGTGGCCCCAAATGCCCTTGAGATCCATATGGATTCATTAGCCTTTTAGCTATTTGTATGGTTATGGTTCTATATATATATATATATATATATGGAGTTGTATGGTAGGTGATTTTTCTGGTATCACAACATGCTCCATTATCATCATCTGCATGCTTTTTATGGGCTTGTTATGCTTTGTTTTGGAATGGGCTGGGCTGTCCTGGGTCTACCAGTGCTACTGAAGTACTGACCTTGGATGTCTCTTGGTTTTCCTTCACTATAACTATGGGTGTTGCCTATCTTCTGGCCAACAAATCTGTGCTTTTTTTCCTTTTTTTATTTTTTATTTTTATGGTGACATTTGAGTGTTGTTCCATCTATTTGATGGATTGACGTTGAACTCCTTTTCCAGTCTCATCCCATCATGGTTAGCTGTTGTGGTTTGTCAAGCTTTGGTTTGGTGGAGATTACTGGGATTCACCTGCTTGCTTAAGATATTAATTCGAGGAGAAAAAGGGGATCTTAATATATTAATTAGAAGTTATAAATTAGTATTGATTTTCCCAGGATGGGAGGAGAGGAAGCTGCAGGACCCGAACCATGTACTAGATAATATTTTCACCACCTGTGTCTTTAATTGTGAGGGATGTATTTTTAATAAAATTAAGATACATGATCTTTGTAAAGATAATAATTTGTTAAGAAAGCTTTTTATCCAGGATAAGAGGTCCTTGCTTTTATGGTGAGATCGTGAGTTACTGAATCTTGTAAAAATATCATCCATTAGTGGGTTATCTTGTGGCTTCAAAAATGTTATGATTACCACCGAAAAAATTGTTGTAATTAATGCTTCAGAAAACAAAAGTTTTCAGTTTCACGCCTCATTTTATAACTCACCCCACGTTAATGAGAGTGAGAAGGCTGGCCAAATTAGCAACGCAATTAGTATAGACTTGAAACTGTGAAAACTTTCAAACCAAGCAAACGTAGCCCACTTTATATGGCCTGTGGCCGCCCAAGAAAGATAGAGGAAAAGGCCGAGACTTGCATCAATAGCTCTACTAAATCCTCACCAGTCTTTTCAGTTGGTCTATATCAACCTCCATTGCTTTATGGAGAATGTCTTCCTGCTTTACCTACTCCACTTTATTCCACTTTAATTCGTTTCATCACCTTCTTCATCGATACAGTAAGTGAGAAGGAAAAGGAGAAAGAACTGCCTCATGTTGCACGCCACACGCAATTCTAATCTACGAACCATGATGCCGCCCTTTCATCCTCTTGGCCTCCAAAGTCTACGCACGATCAATAAACAAAGGGTGGTGGGGCAAGACCACCACAAAACATCAAATCATGTCTCTGCTCTGCTCCCCTCTACAACTTCTAAAGCATGCTTTTCTTTTCTTTCATGAGAAAAAAAAAAAAAAGAGAAAAGAACAAAGGCATGCGTGAAAGAAAAACCTGTCAATGCCCGCTAGGGCTATGATATTGCAATTTGACGCTATTGCTTTCATTCAAATCAAATATAATTAAATTAGTTATATATATATGAATATATATTCATTTTTTAAACAAAAAAATTATGAAAATTAGAGAGAGGTAGGTGATAATTTTTATTTTTCTAGTCTGTACATATATGATGTATGTGTGTGATTAGATATGCATATAATATTACTAAAATAAACAACAAAAAGTTGGTCATATATAGGCTTTAAAATCTATATTCATCAGCAAGCCCAAAGAACCTTGATTTCGGCGGGATAATGTTCTTCTCCGTTTCAAAACAAATTGTATCGACATCACATCCAAATATCTGTATAGCAATAATTAATATATTAACATCCATCGTCCATATATATCTAAAGAAAATAAAACTAAATTTAAAGCATTCAAAAGTCCTCATCAACTTTGATAGGTTCAATTAATGCTGGTATGCAAAATACACGAAAAATTTTTAGGTAGACTCATTCTACCATAGATAAAGCCAATAAAATGGATTCTCTTACACACACTCTCTCTATATATATAGGGATAGACTTGGATAAAATCGATAATGAAAATCCTACATCGATTATCCAAGTTGTTGAATATGATATATTATTTCAAAACTATTTGCATATAATTAAAAAATTATATAATTTGAAGATCTTTAACCTATGCGTCAAGTACACAAAAAATATATCTAATTCAATATTATTTAACCTATCCAATTTTTGACTACTTGATATATATGCTAGAAGTCTCCAAGTCACATGATTTTTTATGTACAAGCAGTTTTTAGATAGTAGATTACATTTAATGACTTGGATTATTAATAGAAGTCCAATATTATAGAGTTTTGACTTGACTGGATTTGAGTCCAAATTCAACCGATCTGATTCTAGTCTGGCTCTCTCTCTATATATATATGCATGCACTCAATATAAACATACATACATATATATCTATGTCTATGGCTGTTATGGAGGTATTTTCGATATCTCGGATTCATATCCTATTAGAAAGAGTTATTGGAAAGCCATATCCATGTTGATATAAGTTATCCGAGCTGTGAGAAGAGCTTTCCAAGCTATGATTTGGCCATATGTGTGCTGAGTTGAGATTCTACTTGGTTCCATGCATCACGTGATCTACTTTGATACCTCAATTAATGGCCTCGTGATTTATATGGCAACCACTTATCCATCTTTAGAAGGCACGACAGCTAATGCAATTAATAGATGGGATCCTCATGTACCATGAGATGACACCACTCATCCAGCTTATGAAGAAAAAAAATATTTGAATCCCCTGATCTCATCATGATGGTATCAGCGGTCCAAGATTCGTAGAATAGCGAAACAACCACTTGAAGCTTCCTTACAAATACCACAAACCTCGAGGATCTAGGTAAATACAAAAAATTTCTCTCAGAGAACTCGTTGTTGCTCCATTGTTCTCTGCTAACTTAAGCATCGGAGGATCCTCGTCGGAGTCAAATCTTTCGATTTGGATTTTGTTTTATAGACCACTCTAGCACCTCCTGCGAGAAACCGATCGCTTCGCTTTCGAAGCTAACCATTTTCAGCAACAACAATGGCCATATTCAAGTTACATCTTATATAATATGAAATTTTTGAGCATTTAATTCATAGGCTAGAAATCTTTAAGTTATATAATTTTTTATTTATAAGTAATTTTAGAGATAATAACTTATATCCAATAACCTGGATTGTCATTGTGGGATGTTTATTGGCTAATTCATAAAAAGATGCAATTCTTTGTAACTTGATCGGGGCAAACATTTGTACATATATATATATATATATATATATATATATATATATATATATATATATATATATAGACACATATTGCCCCACTTCAGTTGCTTTCAAATAAAAAATCTAAAAATTTCCATCCAGTATCTCCTTTTTCTGGCGCAAGCAACTCAACTAACATCTTGTTACTATTTCGATTTTTTTTTGTAAAAAAAATAGAAGGTGAAGATAAACTATTCAAATTAAAAAAAAATATCATAAGGTATCCGAAGGAAAAAATTTTATTTTTTGGATTAGGTTCGTTCAGATCTGATTGGATCAAAAAGAATATTTCAAAAATTTTTCTCCAAAATCCTAATCAGATCTAAGACTCTTCAGATATGATCTTATTAATCTAATAAAATAAAATAAAAATTAAATTAAATCTAATTTAATTATATCTTTATTTTGGATAATCTAATTATCCTATGATGATCCCGATGTTTGTCTGAGATTCTACATGTAGCCACGTAAGTGCCTGACCTCTATCAGTATCCACTTGGATAGAATCTAAAGATCTTCTCCTTCTCAATCAATTCTCCAAAAATCAGATCTAGATCTGATCTTAAAGATCTTCAAAAATTCTTTTGAAGAAAAATTGTTGTCTCTTACAGTAGAGCTACCTTCTTCCTTTTCTATCGCCTTTCACTTACTTGGATTGTACCTAACTCGTGCCCAAAACCTCTTGGATGTAGATAGGAGAGAGAGGACCAGAGGGTGGCATGGAGAAGAAGGGAGAAAAGCTTTGTGGCGTGGGCTAAAGATAGAAGCTTTTTATTCTAGGTATAGATAGGGTTTATATAGACCCTGCTGCATCATGTAGTGCCACATCATTTCGTCTAATCATGGCTCTTTATACAATTAGATCTAAATCTGATTGGTAGGATAACATCATCTGATCTAATCAGATTAGAGTCCCTCAAAATTCTTCTTAGATGATGCCAAAATAAGTCTTCTTGGCGCCTTCTAGTTTGATTTTTTGAAACAACTAGAATCCCATATAAATGGGACTCCAAATCTTATCTTCATGGGGTGCATGCCTCCCTAGGCATGAGGCATGCACCCTTTGCCTGTCTACTTTTTAGCAAAGAGACAAGGCCTCAGGTTCTCTCCTATGGGTGCATAACATATGGGCAGATGTCTAAGTATCAAAGGTCAATATTTGATCAAAGTCCAAAGACAAGATTTAGTAGGTGATAGAAAATAGCAGGTGTTGTCTTAAATTTTTTTCATAAATTAAGATAATTCTTTTCTGATCTGGACAAGCTTCAATCTGACCAAGTAAAGAATCATGAGTGAGCCCAAATACATTTGGCTTAGTCGGGATAAGTTTTAATGATTGTTAAAGGAGAACATTAGGCTCAATCGTATGCTAGCATGATTTTCTTGAACCTAATTGAATCTTATTTAAATCAATTGAATTGGATTAATCCAATTGATAATATCCAGATCCAAATTCTTGTTTGTGTGATCTAGTTAGATTCAGTTTCGTATGGTAATGGGATATGTCGTGATCTCTATCATTGACATCATCCAAACATCTTCCAATGGATCGAACTTTTTTAATTTAGACAACTAGTATGATCGATCATCCAAATTATTTTAATTGCTCCTAAAATCTATCAGTGACACCTAGCAGCATATGGTGGCAATCCATCAAAACTGAAAGTAAACTCTCAGTGTAGTTTTCTGTGTGATTAAGTTTCTCTATCTTGAGCCTCGATCGAATTAGGATTAAGGTGATCTCGTCAAACCCTAATATCCATCATATGAATTAATCATTCGATTCAAGTCTAATATTAAAATTCTAATAGAAACTCTTTCTATTATTTCACTCTACCATGGCCATGGATTTATGAACTTGATTCTCATGATCATCATAGGGCTGCTCCTCTTCTATTAAGGTAGATAGATCCTTTATTGGTGCAATCCAATTTCTACAATAAAAATGCTATAGCCAACATACACCTCATAGTTTCGAATGGCTAGGAGATCGAGTTATAATGTAGTCAAACTACAATACTCTCAAAATGAACTTTCGATACACCTCAAATTAAAGAACCAGACACACCACTGCAGCTTCAAGCCAGTCATCGATGAGAAGGTAGACTTCCTCATGACTGCTCAAGATGGTCATACTCAGTACCCTCGTTCTCTAATGAGTATCTATACTCTCGCTCTGGTATCTCTACACCGTAGACTCAAGACTCATCTATCCTAAAGAAGTGATTGTACATCAACCTTTCAGATCAATCAGCACCCTCATGATGGTCCTACGGTCGAAAGTATTTTATGAGTTAATAATAAAAATTCATGTCTTAAATTTTCAACTCTTGAAAATATGAACTATCATTGACATTAACTCAAGGGATGTATCACAGATACTTTCAAATACATATTATGATAGAAAATAATTTATTTTATTATTTATAATTAAAATTATAATTTTATTCTTAGAGGTATATTACAAGTGTCAGCCAATCTGACTTCAAGGGCATACATATCTAACAAACTTCCACTTATCCTAAAGTCAATTGGCTACAAATCTAAGTCCCATCTTCTTAAGATGGGCTTCGATCTTCTGTTGGCCTAACAACTTTATGAGTGGATCTACCGCATTATCTACGGAGTCGACTCTCTTGACCTCGACGTAATCTTTCTCGAGATAATCGCAGATGAGGTGGTATCGTCGCTCGATGTGCTTAGATTTTTGGTAAGATCTGAGCTCCTTAGCTAGGACTATGGTGCCATTATTATCGTAGTACAAAAGAATGACATCCGATAGCATCATTTTGATCTCTGTGGTGAACTTCTTATCCTAGAATGCCTCCTTCGTAGCTTCTGACGCAGCAATATATTCTACTTCCATGGTGGAATCTGCTATTACTATCTGCTTGAAACTCTTCCAACTGACAGCACCATCATTACACACAAATAGACTTCTGGATGTCGACTTTCGATCATCTATATTGGACATAAAATCCGAGTCTGTATACTCCTGGACTTGGAGTTCTCAATTACCAAAAACCAACAACATATTCTTAGTTCTTTTTAAATACTTAAGGATACATTTCATAGAAGTCCAGTGTTCTTCACTTGGATTCGATTGATATCTGCTCGTGACACTCACAGCATGGGCTATATCAGGTCGTGTACATAACATGGCATACATGAGGCTTCCTATTGCTGAAGCATAAGGGATCTTGCTCATGCGTTCAATCTCCTCAGATGTGTTGGAATATATTTTCTTAGAGAGATGAATGCCATATCTGAAGGGTACCAATCTCCTCTTTAAGTTTTTCATGCTAAATCTCTTTAACACTTTCTCTATGTACATCTTCTATGAAAGACCTAGCATCATATTTGGTCTATCTCTATAGACCTTAATTTCTAGAATGAAGGATACTTCTTCTAGGTCATTCATGAAGAATTTTTTAGATAACTATATTTTAACTATGGTCAACATGAGAATATCATTCCCAATAAGAATGATATCATCCACGTACAGTACGAGGAAGATAATAGTGCTCCCACTGATCCTTTTAAAAATACATGATTTCTCCTCATTTTTGATGAAATTAAATAATTTGATCACATCATTAAAACGAGTATTCCAGCTTCGAGATGCTTACTTAAGTCCATATATGAATCTTTGCAGCTTGCATACTTTATGATCAGCATCACTAGATGTGAAATCTAGTAACTATTCCATATAGATATCTTTCTCAAGATATCCATTTAAGAACACCATTTTCACATCTATTTATCATATTTCATAATCGAAATAGACTGCAACAGCAAGCAATGTGCGGATGGATTTTAGCATAGCTACTGATGAAAACATATCCTGATAGTCAATGCCTTCACGCTGACTATACTCTTTTGCCACTAATTTAGCTTTAAATATTTTCATATTTCCATCTGCACCAATCTTTCTCTTGTAGATCCATTTACACCCAATAGGTACTATATCTTCAGGTGGATCTACCAAGGTCTAGATTTGGTTTGAGTGCATCGAGTTAATTTCTGACTTCATTGCCTCTAACCATTTCTCGGAGTCGATATTTGATATCGTCTCATCATAAATTTTGGAATCATCACCATGAACCCCATTACCTACAAAAAATATTTTCTCTACTTTCTCTGAAATAGTACCTAAGTATCTCTCAGAGGGATGAAAAATTCTTTTCGATCTATGAGGTGGAGGAGGTAGTGATTGTATTGGCTCAACTTGATTTAGTTCTATAGGATCCTTAGCTCGTTGCTCTTGTGAGACTTTCTCCTCGAGCTTGATCTACTTTTCAATGCTGCCATCTTGAATAAACTATTTTTCAAGAAAAATGACATACCGACTCACAATCATATTGTGATCTTCTGAAATGTAGAAATAATATCCTAATGACTCTTTAGGATATCCTATAAATCGAGCTCTAAAGAACCTATAGTCTAACTTGTCTGCTTATTATCTTTTGACATGAGCTGGATAACCCTAAATTCTGAGATGACTCAGACTTGGTCTCTTATCATGCCATATCTCATATGGTGTGGTAGGAATAATTTTAGAGAAAATTCTATTCAGTAAATATATAGCAGTTAATAGACTATATTTTTAAAAAAAATCAGAAAGGTCTGTGAAGCTCATCATGGATCAGACCATATCTAATAGGGTCCAGTTCCTCCATTCTGAAATTCCGTTTAGTTGAAGTATTTTAGGTGGAGTCCATTGAGAGACTATGTCATTTTGCTTGAGATAGTTCAGAAATTTTTGACTAAGGTATTCACCTCCTCGATCTAATCGAAGAACCTTAATGGATTTTTTAGTTTGCTTTTCAACTTTATGTCTAAATTCCTTAATTTTTTTAAAGACTTCAGACTTGTGTCTCATAAGATACACGAACCCATACCGAGATAAATCATCGATAAAGATTATGAAATAGTCAAAATTGCCTCTAACCGGCATATCAAATGGGCCGCACACATCAATATATACTAGGGCAAGTAGATCCATGGCCCTTTTTTCATATCCTACAAAAGGAAGCTTAGTCATTTTGTCATGAAGAAATGATTCATAAATTGAATATAACTCGAAAGTCAATGAACTTAATAGCTCGATTTTCTTCAATTTGTTAACCCTATCTTCTGCTATATGACCTAGCCTTAGGTGCCATAGATCTCTATCATTTGGACTATCCCTAGGTCATTTTGATCTTATGACATTGCTCGATATTAAAGATAAATACATCAATATATAACTGGTAGAGACTATTAATGAGAAAACCACTTGCAATTTTATTTCTTTCATAAAGAATATTACAATGATCCTTAAGAAAACTAATTACATAGCTTTCTTGTGCTAAACATGAAATAGAAAATAAATTTCTGCTTGCAGCAGGCACATAATAACAATCCCTAAGTACTAAATCTAAGTCAGACGGTAATCGAAGAGGATAGATTTTCATGACCACAGCAGTAATTCTTACTGTTAGATATATGTGCCCTAGAAGCCAGAATTGGCTGACACTTGTAATACACTTCTAGGGGCAAAATTATAATTTTAACTATAATTAATAAAATGGGTTATTTTCTATCACACATGTGTATTTAGTGTCTGTGATACATCCTTTGAGTTAATGGTAATGATAATTCATATTTTCAAGAGTTGAAAATTTAAGACATGAATAATCATTATTAACTCATAAACAGCTTCCGACCATAGGATCATCATGAGGATGGTGATTGATCCGGAAGGTTGGTGTATGATCGCTTCTCTTTAGTAGATGAGTCTTGAGTCTACGGTGTGGAGACACCGGAGCGAAAGTACCAGTACTCGTTAGAGAACGAGGGCACTGAGCGTGACCACCTCGAGTAGTCATTAGAGAGTCTACCTTCTCGTCAATGACTGACTCGATGCTGCAGTAGTGTGTCTGGTTCTTTGACCTGAGATGCATCGGTAGTTCACCTTGAGGGTGTTATAGTTTGACTACACCATTACTCGGTCTCCTAGCCATATGGAACCCTGAGGTGTATGTTGGCTATAGCATGTTCATTGTAGGAACTGGATTGCATCAAGATGGAATCTATCTACCTCGGTGGTAGAGGAGTAGCCCTATGATGATCATGAGAATCAAGTCCAGAAATCCATGGCCATGGTAGAGTGAAATAATAGAAAGAGTTTCTATTTAGATTTTCACATTGGACTCGAATCGAATGATTACATCATATGATAGAGACTAGGGTTTGACGAGTTCACCTTAACCCTAATCTGATCGGGGCTCAAGATAGAAGAACTTGAATCACACAGGTAGCTGCACCAAGAGGTTCGCATTCAGCTCTGATGGGTTGCCACCATATACTGCTAGGTGTCACTGGTGGATTTTGGGAGCAATTAGAATGATTTAGATGATCGATCATTCTAGCTGTTCGAATCAGAAGAGTTCTGATCCATCGAAAGGAGTTTCGATGATGTCGATGATAGAGATCATGACATATCCCATTACCATACAGAACTGAACCTAACTGGGTCACACAAACAAGGGTTTGAATCTGGTGATCATCAATTGAACTGATCTAGTTCAATTGATCTGAATGAGATTCAATTAGGTTCAAGAAAATCGTGCTAGCACTCGATTGAACCTAACGTTCTTCTTTTACTATCACAAATAAGTTGTCCTGATCTGAGCCAAAGGAGTTTGTGCTCAATCAGAGGCCTTCATATGGTCTGACTGGAGGTTGTCCAAGTCAGAATAGGTTGTCTTATTTGTAAGACATTACCTGCCATTTTTGGTCACCTGCCATTTCTTGTTCTTTGACTTTGGTCAAAAGTCTACCTTTGACTGGTCAAACGTTGACCATTCACCCTTTGACTTTTGACCACATGTCATGCACCTATTGAAGAGCTGGTGGGGGCTTGTCCCCCTGCCAGAACTTGGCAAGGAGAAGGGCGCACGCCAAGGGTGGCGTGAGCCCAAGTAGGAGGCGCCTAGGAGTCCTTGTTGGATAAGGACTCCACCTCCAATTTTGGATTCCAATCAGAGTTCTACTAAGAATCCAGTTTGACTGGTCTTAGGCGCCCTCTAAGAAGGAATCCAGGGGTCTCTATTCCAACCAATCAGATTTAGATCTGATTTCATAAAGGATTATGATTGGTTGAGAGGAAGAGGAGTTGGATCACAAGAGGTCTATAAATAAGACCCTGCGCCCAACCCTAATTCTTAGTGAATGCAATTCAATTGAGAAACCCCACGCCCCAAGGCCGCCTCTCTCCTCCTCCTCCATGCCTAAACTTCTCCTCCTTCTCCTCTCCACGTCCAAAAGGGTTTTGGACTTAGGTTGGTGCAATTCAGATCAAGGAAAGGTGATCAAAAGCAAGAAGGCTGCGCTGCTGCAAAAGGACGACTGCAGATCTTCAAAAGAGTTTTGAAGATCCTCCAGATCAGATCCAGATCTAATTTTTGGAGGCGTGATAGAGAAGAAGAGGATCTCCAGATCCAACCCAAGTGGATATCGATAGAGGCCAGGCGCTTGCGTGGCTTAGATCTAGAACCTTCCGCTGCAATCAGGATCATCTACAGGGTAATAGGATTACCCAAATCAATAAATTAAATTTAATTTAATTTATCTTATTTTATTTTATTTATTAAAATAATAAGAATCAGATCTGAAACTTATCAAGATCTGATTGAGATCAAGAGAAAATTTTTAAAATATATCTCTTGATCTAATCAGATCTAGACGAACCTAGACCGGAAAATCAGGATTTTCCTTCACTTACTCCATTTTCAACGTGTAGGATCATCTCATCATCCCTCAGCCTCCTGCTATCCTTAAGACCCTACATGAAAGTGTATAAATAAGCACTAGAACCATAATCAAGCACCCAACTAGATGCAGAAGAAACCATAAAGTTAGATTCAATAACGAGCATACCTCTAGAAGGACCTATTTTCTTCTTATTCTTTAGGATGGTCAGATATGTAGGGCAGTTTCGCTTTCAATGGCCATCAGTATTATAATAAAAATACTTTTCTTTGTCAGCGGCCTTCTTCTTTAGTTTTGTCTTCTTTTTCTTTCCTCCTTCCATTTTCTATTTTTTCACAGACTTCTTCTTCTTTCCAAAAAATTTTTTTTTGGAAGAAGTTCGTTCCATAGCAAGTATTGAGCTTTTAGAATCTTTCATAGAAATCTCAGCAGTAACCAGCATATTCATAAGCTCGGTCAGAGTATTCTGAAGTTTATGCATATGATAGTTCATGATGAACTGCCCTTACGCATCAGTCAAGGATTGAAAAATTATATCATTCTGCAGATCCTAGTCTAATTTCACTCCGAGCTTCTCAAGCTCTTTCAAGTCCTTGATCATCATCAGAAAATGATCTTAGACTGATTGTCCATCATGCATTTTAGCCTTAAATAGTTATTTAGTGATCTGATATTTGGCTGCGTGACTCTATTCACTAAATAACTCTTGCAGATGAGCCAACATTTGACGGACAGTCTTGATATCTTCATGTTGACACTAAAGCTCATCAGGCATCGAGCCCAATATATAGTATCTCACCTTATTATCTTCATTTATCCATTTATTAAGAGATGCTCTCTGTTCAGCGGATGGATGAGCTGATAAGATGGGGGGATCCTAGTTCAATACATGAGTCAACTTCTTAGAATCCAAAATAATTTTAAAGTTTTGGAGCTAATTCTTGTAATTGAATCTGGTCAGTCTATGGGTGTCCAAGATATGGACTAGTGGGTTGGACACAGACATTTTTTTCTATAGAGAGTCAAAATTTTTAGTTAAATTTTATAATTAAGACTTGATCAATTTATTTAAAAATTTAATTTTTAAATAAATTAATTTTCACTATTTTTTTGGATCCCTATAATTTCTCTATAGAGATGTTAAAATCTCCACGATTACTAATTTCTAGTAGATGGTGTAGTCCTATAAACTGACTCATCACCTCACCTAACAATTATTGATGATGGATTAGCTAATGAGTGAATAATTTTTGTCCAATAATTCTCTAATCATAGTGCACCTAGACTTAGTCTCTAATTCATGAATCTCACCATGCATGGAATATTGATTCATTCCTTAGTTAAGTCAGACCTACCATTTGCATATATTAGATTTCTAATTAAGTCTCTCACCATATCTAAAATATTAAATTCAATCCATCCTCCAGTCCGTAGCATCCAATGCCTAATAGATATGGTTGCATCTTTTCGGTGCAACTGAACCACTGTGATCAATCGAGAATAATCAACCCCAGAAAGAATCCGTACATCTATAATGGTGGAAGAACTTATACTTAATCTTTTCTTAGAAAGATTTGATTTAGATCTTTTTAAACTTGACTTGACATAGCCATAACCATTATGACTAATCTATTGGCATGGGTTAGCTCGGATTGTTAGCCACCTTAGATCAGAACTGAGCCGATAAATATGATCAGATAAGTAAGACCGATGGAAGGGATATGCCATTAACTTGATAAGAACGCATTCGAGTCGAGTAGCTTCTAATTAAAAATCAGTCAGTCATATCTGCCAAACTTATCTTAGACATCAGATTATTGAGTCAGAATCAATCGAATTAGCCTATAATCTAGACTCTAACCACTGAGTCTAATTAGGTCTTAACTTGATCGATCACTCATGTGACTCGACCTTGATCCAGACTTAATCCTATTAGGCTAGTCAATTTAAGCACTCTTGATCCCATCTAA
The DNA here is from genome assembly GCA_006176705.1 of Cocos nucifera. NCBI lineage: Eukaryota > Viridiplantae > Streptophyta > Magnoliopsida > Arecales > Arecaceae > Cocos > Cocos nucifera. Next base: position 1,886,188 of record QRFJ01000003.1, on the reverse strand, counting down.
CCAACTTTTGATTCAATTTGATCAATCGTTAGACCTAATTAAGCTATCCAAATCCGATCCCAATTTTATGAATATGTTTTAGATTTATAAATTCTCAATTTTAGATCTAATATGTTTCATAATCTTAATTCTTAATTAAGTTTAGAATTCATAAATAAAATATATATATAAAATTCTAGGATTTCAGGATCTAGAATTTTGTAGAAAATAAGTTTTAGATTTTTAATTAAGGATAAATGCGCAGCACCCCTACGCATCATAAGAACATTCCATTGAATGAAAGGAGATGGTCTATAAATCCTACTTCGTTCTTATTATCGGACGGCCAAGGGAAACGTCTTAATCAAAAACATGATAAATCTATAAAATTAGTTAGATTTGCATCATCTATCACATATATAAAAATTAATCTAACTAAAAATATGTTTTGCATACATCTCATGTATTATATTGTGTATATTTTTAGATCTAAATTATATCATAAATATCTAAAAAATAAGATTTAAATTTGATCATATCAAATTAAAATTTATTCTAGATAATTTTATAGAACTATTCTACAACTAATCTAAACATGCATCTATCATATATCATATAAATAAATTAAATAAATTTATTTTTTATTTTTTAGATTTAATTATAATATTTATAATATTAAAAAATAGTAAGTAAATAAATTTAAAAATTATAATTAATTAAATTAAAATTATGATCATGTTAGACTATATATAGAATAATTCTATTCCTAATCTAGTCATGCATCTCATACATCTTAGATCTAAATTATTTAATTTTTAATTTTTTAATTTTAGATCTAATCACATCTCATATGACATCTAAAATTATCTAATTATCAGATCAAAAATAAATTAAAATCAGATCTAATGAATTTTAGAATCTAGCTGTGATACCAGTTAAAGAAAAAAAAATATTTTTTGGATCAGGTTCATTTAGATCTGATCTTATTGATCTGATAAAATAAAATAAAAATTAAATTAAATCTAATTTAATTATATCTTTATTTTGAATAATACAATTATCCTGTGATGATCTTGATGTTTGCCTGAGGTTCTGGATGTAGCCACGTAAGCGTCTGACCTCTACCGGTATCCACTTGGATAGAATCTGGAGATCTTTTTTTTTCAATCAATCCTCCAAAAATCAGATCTAGATCTGATCTTGAAGATCTTTAAAAATTTTTTTAAAGAAAAATCATTGTCTCTTGCAGCAGTGCTATCTTCTTCCTTTTCTATCGCCTTTCACTTGCTTGGATCGCACCTAACTCGTGCCCAAAATCTCTTGGGCATGGAGAGGAGAAAGAGGACCAGAGGATGGTGTGGAGGAGGAAGAAAAGCTTTATGATGTGGGCTAATGGTAGAAGCTTTTTATTTTAGGCACATATAGGATTTATATAGACCCTGCTGCGCCATGCAGTGCCACATCATTCCGATCAATTCCGATCCTTTGTGCAATCAGATCTAAATCTGATTGATGGGATGACATCATCTGATCTAATCAGATTACAGTCCCTCAAAATTCTCCTTAGATGGTGCCAAAATAAGTCTTCTTGGTACCATCTAGTTTGATTTTCTGAAGCAACTAAAGTCCCATCTGTATGGGACTCCAAATCTTATCCTCATGAGGCGCATGCCTCCCTAGGTGTGCGCCCCTTGTCTGTCTGCTTTTTAGTAGAAGGACAAGGCCCTAGGTTCTCTCCTATGGGTGCATGACATATGAACATATGTCTAAGTATCAAACATCAATATTTGACCAAAGTCCAAAGACAAGATTTAGCAGGTGACGAAAAATGGTAGGTATTATCTTAATTTTTTTTCATAAATTAAGACAATCCTTTTCTAACCTGGACAAGCTCCAGTCAGATCAAGTAAAGATTTTTGAGTGAGCCCAAATACATTTGGCTCAGTCGAAATAAGTTTTAATGATTATTAATGGAGAATATTAGGCTCAATCATGTGCTAGCATGATTTTCTTGAACCTAATTGAATCTTATTCAAATCAATTGAACTGGGTTAATGTAATTAATGATATTCAGATTCAAATACTTATTTGTGTGATTCAGTGATTCAGTTTCATATGGTAATGAAATATATCATGATCTCTATCATCGACATCATCGAAATATCTTTCAATGAATTAGAACTTTTTTGATTCAGACAACTAGTATGATCGATCATCCAAATCATTCTAATTGCTCTCAAAATCCACCAATGATACCTAGCAGCATATGGTGGCAATCTATCAGAACTGAAAGTAAACCTGTCGATGCAGTTTTCTGTATGATTAAGTTCCTCTATCTTGAGCTTCGATCGGATTAGGATTAAGGTGATCTCGTTAAATCATAATATCTGCCATATGAATTAATCATTCGATTCAAGTTCAATGTAAAAATTCTCATAGAAACTCTTTCTATTATTTCACTCTGCCATAGCCATGAGCTTATGGACTTGATTCTCATGGTCATCATAGGGCTGCTCCTCTTCTACCGAGGTAGATAGATCCCTTATTAGTGCAATCCAATTTCTACAATGAATATGCTATAGCCAACATACACCTCATGATTTCGAATGGCTAGGAGACTGAGTTATGATATAATCAAACTACAACACCCTCAAGATGAACTGCCGATGTACCTTAGATCAAAGAACCAAACACACCACTGCAGTTTTGAGTTAGTCATCGACGAGAAGGTAGACTTCCTCATGACTGCTTAAGGTGGTCACTCTCAGTGCCCTCGTTCTCTAATGAATATCTGTACTCTCGCTCCGGTGTCTCTATACTGTAGACTCAAGATTCATCTATTCTAAAGAAGCGATCGTACATCAACCTTTCGGATCAATCACCATCCTCATGATGATCCTACGGTCGAAAGTATTTTATGAGTTAATAATGAAAATTCATGTCTTATATTTTTAACTCTTGAAAATATGAACTATCATTGCCATTAACTCAAGAAATGTATCACAGATACTTTCAAATACACATTATGATAGAAATAATTTATTTTATTATTTATAGTCAAAATTATAATTTTGTCCTTAAAAGTGTATTACAAGTATCAGCCAATCTGACTTCAAGGGCATACATATCTAATAGTATCTTTAGTAGATGTGTTTGATAGTAGAACTATTTGATGCATGTATAGCATGGTAATTTTTTCTTTTTGATTGTATGACACGGTAAAATGGTGGAAGTTTTAGTCTTCCACGTTGTACCATTGGAGATAAGGGGCACAGATGGCAGCCAATGAAGTGCAATAACCTAGAATCCTCAAACAATTCAAAAAGTTTAGAGCTGACATTGATTGGCCAATCACAGTTTCCCTTTCCCACCATCATGTTCGAATCATGCTTTCAAGTTTTCATCAAGGGGAAAAACCAGCGGACTGTTTTTTGCCGGACATGATAAGCATGTATGGGCCCTATTTTGATGGAGAACCAATGATGGAGACTAACAAAATGTGATATATGCTAGTTTCATCCTTATATTTATATGACAAAAATTGTTTCCAATCCCATGATAGATATCCATCCATGAGGTGCTCCATATATATGTCCTAGTTTTCAACACATATGCTTAATCTAGCTACTGTTTAAAGAAGTGCAATATTTGCTAATCAGACATGAATGAAACACTTGCAGTATCAATATGAAGTACAATATCAGTAGTATTGTTATATATAGACTGACCTTTCTTTTCCTTCATGGAAACTTCTTGGCCAATTTTATTTATATGTTTCTCTTGGTTCGTCTCTTTAAAAACCAACAATAATTAATATTTTAGTATTAGTTATTAGTAAGAGCATAACACAACCACAATATATTCTATTGTATGGGTGTATATATATATAGAGAGAGAGGTAGACTTAGATAAAATCGATCAAATTTGGATTGAAATTTGATCAGATCAAAATTGAACAATGAAAGTCATACATCAATGATTTAAGTTATTGGATGTGATCTACTGCTTGCACATCAAAAATTATATAATTTAAAAATTTTTAACTCATGCATCAAATGATCAAAAAAAATATATTTAATTTAATTTTATTTAGATTATTCAATTTTTAACTATTTATTGTATAGATTAGTGTTTTCTAAATTATATAATTTTTTTGTATGAAAATAATTTTGAGATAATAAATCATATTTAATAGTTTAGATTATTGATATATAATTATTATTATATAAAATTTTAATTTAATCAATCTAAATTTAATCAATCTAATTTTTATTTTTTAAAAATATTTTTTTAAATTTATTTTTTATTTATGAATGAAAAGTCCAATATAACTGGCAGCATTCTGATGCAGTACCAATGGAACTCTCTCTCTCTGTGTAGGGTTATACCGTAATCGACACGTATGGAAGCTAATGTACAATTTTTTTCGGGGTGTGCGCGCGCGCGCCCGCGTGCGTGCGAGAGGAACGTGACAGTATCTGGCGGAGGAGGCAGCAACGTGGGGTTATACTAATCCTGTTGGCCTCTTGATTTGATTTCCCTTTTCGTTAAGGTGTTTGACTGAGACCGTACAGATTTATCCGAGTAAAGGACGGCTTGCACCGTCAAAACTACTTGTTGCTCGCATGTTCCTCTAAATAAGGGTGGTACACCTCCTAGCAGCCCTACAGCTTGGATATATTAAAAAATATATATTTTTCCTTTAAAAATAAAAATTATTTTGAGGGATTTTCTCCTTGGGATTACGTTGGTTAAATAATTTTAAGATTTTTTCATATCGTAAACTATTATAATAATGCTGGACAATATCTTGATTGGCATTTTTGAAATCATATATGTCTATATAAAAAGGCAAACGATGGTGCAAAAATTTTAGATTCACCGGGTGCTCTTAAATTTATTAATATTTTAATTATTGATTTTTATAGATATTCTTTATATTAAATCTAATAGTAAAAAAAAAAAAAAAGAGGGGAGGGGGGGTGTTTGCTAAGGTTAAAACTTGGCTTTGGATGTACAGTGTCTTCCTGTTCTTTGTTCGCATAATTAGTGGCTGTAGATTTAAGTCATTTTCATATAAATTCACCCCAAGGGGTGTTGAGATGGAGCTCCTTCCGTCTTCTTCCCCACCTCTCTCCCTCCTTCAAAGCCAACTTCCTTCTCTTCCATCCACCTCTCTCCCCCTCCTTCCCTCAAAGATCCGGGAGCGGCGGTGAGCACTAAGAAGCCACCACCACCACCGCCATCACCCAGAGAGACCACCATGGGACCCCAACAAGACCCCAAGAAGGCGTCCTCCAACGGCTCCGTGGCGACGAAAGAGAAAGTCGTGAGGTACAGAGAGTGCAGGAAGAACCACGCCGCCAACATCGGTGGCTACGCGGTGGACGGCTGCCGCGAGTTCATGGCGTCGGGGGAGGAGGGCACGAGCGACGCCCTCCGCTGCGCCGCCTGCAACTGCCACCGGAGCTTCCACAAGCGAGAGGTCGAGACCGAGACCGTCTGTGACCGCTCCTCCATCTCCACTTCCCGGCGGTGAACCAGCTTGGCTCTTCTATCTCTTGCTATATATCATGGTCTTGGAAGCCTTTTTCTTCTTCTCTCTTTATAATTACTTTTGCTAATGAAATGAGATTGCTGTAAGGGATTTAAGCTTGTCAAGGGGGTCCTGCCCTTGTCCTTTTGGTTTTGGTGTTTGTTAAAAGAAGGACTAGGAGTTAAATTGTTGTGGGTTGTGTTACGTATGACTTGTTCTTGGGTTGTTTAATTGTAGAGGTGCTTGTTTCGCCGGTGTATTGTTGCTTGTTATCTCATACACGATATGGTAGGATATATTTATGTCGATAATTGATGGTTTCGATCTTGGCAATTTGGATCCATTCATGGTGTTGGTGGGATAGGATCTTGGTCTGAAGAGATTAATGGAGCTCAAGCTGATGGAAATTTTCATCTTCTTAGTTTTATTATTAGGAAGCATTTCAGATGTGAGTGAGTAACTTGGAACTCTTGATTAAAAATTATGATATTTCAATTATTTTTAAATTCGATGGAGTAATTAATTAAACTATCATACCTTGTTCTCAGCCCTGTCAAGTGTTTTGTTTCTTTTTTTACTCCTCTATACCCTTAAAATGGATGCTCATCCCTTTGAGGAATTGGAGTTAATTATATAACATGGTACGATGTCTACTTGTTGAAGATAAATTCCGCTCCCGTCGAACTCTAATATGATGCTTGGCCTAATGTAGCGGACAGTTACAAAAGAGCTTCGATCGAAAATTCTTCTCTAGCAGTCAAATATTAGCCGAACTCCTTCAGTCGGCCAAACTTCTTTCAGATCTCTCCTTCAGACGGATGTATACAGGAGTCGAACTCTTTTCGAACTTCTCCAGTGGTCGAACTCCTCCAGCGACCAAACTTCTCCCATAGTCGGACTCCTTCAGGAGCCGAACACTTTCCGAACTTCTCCTTCAGTCAGATTTTTTCAGTGGATTGCTTTCAGATTTCAGCTAGCGCTCCTTCCGAATGATCCCTTCTAGCTGTCCAAACTTCTCTGAAATTGATGTATATTGAAGTTCTTCACTGACCAATGCCTATTTTTTTCGAACTTCGATTATTGAATTTCAACAAACGATTACTATTAGTCTGACGACACCTCTCCCTCTCCGTATTGAACCCCACATGATTTCGAACGGCTTAGTACCGAATAGCTATGGCTGTCGTCATCAGTCTGCTATAGATGGCACTATAGACGGCGCCCTCTTCCGTGACAGACTTCATCAGGTCTCGAGTGGCCTGCTATCAGACAACTGCAGCTATCACTATCAATATACTATAGGCTCCATCTATCAAAAAGAACCCTTCAGATATGTTTTCTCTAAGCTTTTTTTCTTCTTTTCGAGACTCTGTCGAATTTTTTTCTGAGCACTCCATTTCTGTTGGTCAGAAGAGCTGACTTGATCGTCGGAGGATCCTGTCAGAGCTATCACCATCGACTTCAGACAAAACTTTATTTTATAGGTCATCGATGGTGACCTCGTCTTTCTCGGCTTCAGCTCGATCCGACGTCAACCAGATTCTGCAATAACAGAATTGGTGCTAAAGGAAGGACCCTCTATTTTTGAGGTATCCTTATTCTTAAAGCAGTGCTCAGTCAACCCTGCCAACCTTCTTCTTTAAGGTCTGAGCTAGATCCATCTATTCTTACTCTAATCGATGCTTCAACCACCACCTCCATCGATGATTATGGTAGATCTAGAGCAGTTTAACCTACTGATGCAGTGGATTCAGAATCTCACCAAAATGGTGCAGGCTATGTGCAGCCTTCGATGGCGGTTTTGTTAGAAAATTCACCGTCGAGATGTCAGAAACTGATCCCAAGGAGGGGCACTTGGGCTAGTATACCTGTCACCCCTGGAAAGAAGAAATAGAGAGCAGAAGATTTTTATTTGGATCATGGTTCTTCTCCGAAAAGAACCTTCCTCATCGATGACTGAAAGCCTTTCAAGATTTGCGATCGAGTTGACATCCTCGATCAAAAACTGCGGAGGATGAATTAACGGATTGAGAAGCTCGGCCACGTCGCCCCAGCTCAGTATGACGACGTCCACACCGATCTCTCTTTCTCTCTCCAAATTATGCAAGAGTCCATTCCGCCAAACTTCAAGCTCCTCTAATTTGAAAGCTACAATGGAATTTCTAATTTGATCGATCACCTGAAAATCTTTCGAACCATGATGCTACTCCATGGTGCATCAGACACTATATTATGTCGAGCTTTTCCATCCAGCTTAAAGAGAGCAGCAAAAAATTGATACTTGATGTTGAAGTCAGGTACGATTTTCTTCTTTGATCAGATGAGCCATCAGTTTGTGGCTCACTTCGTCAGCAATCGATGTCCGCATCGAGATTCAGATTTTCTGATGAACATCAAGCAAAAAGAAAGAAAATCCATCCGAACTTATATCATCCAGTTTAATGCTGCTACGTTAGAGGTCCGAAATCTGAACCAGTCAGTTGCGATGGCTGCACTCAAGGGCGGCCTTCAGAAGAATGATTTGCTATTTTTCTTAGAGAAGAAGTATCCTAGGAACTTTATCGATCTGTTAGCTTGGATCGGATGATATGTCCGTACGGAAGAAGCCTTCAAGTTGAAGGATAAAGAAGTCATAGGAGAGTGACAACTGGGCGAGTCTAGCAAACCTATGGTTGATGGAGGTCTGAATGAAGTTCGATCGTGCTCACGAATTCTCTCCGAGCGCAAATGAGGTCGAACTCCCCCTCGAGCTCGTCATCAAAGAAATCCCAACAGAAGGGTGCGAAGAAGTTCTTCTTCCTGAAGGTTTCATAACTATGCCTTCCTCAATGCTCCACAGACGTTGGTCTGAAGCAAGCCAATGGCACTACCGTAGCTAGAACCACGAATGAGGGAGGAACAACAAGGAGATCGACCGTCTTCTGACATCATCAATGCTATCTCTGAGGGGGCTTAGTACTTCGATGAGCCACCATCTCTCAGCCTCAGAGCCAGGAGAAGCCTGCCCCGAATTGAGAAGGCCCATACGAAATAGAGGAAGTCATCCGGTCCAAAACTTATCGTCTGAAGAAGCTCGAAGGAACAACGCTCCTACAACCTTGAAACTCAGAGAATCTGAGAATGTACTGTCGATAATTTTTCTTCAATAAAACTCCTTCATTTCAACATTATTATTTCTTAGTGCAAAAATTATGTGATAACAAGAAAGAAGAAATTAAAAATGGTCATGTTAGAAACAGAAAGAGAACCTTGTCCTAACATGAGCAAAGTCGAAGGCCTCATTTATTTTAGACGAGATGGAAAGAGAAATCCTGACAACGGTCTTTATGTGACCCTATAGCCCATTAGGAATAGGAGGAGAACCTCGTCTTAACATGAGCAAAGTCGAAGGCCTCGTTCATTTTAGATAAAATGGAGGGAGAGATCATGACAACGGCTCTTATGTGCCCCCACAGTCCGTTAGGAACAGAAGGAGAATCTCGTCCTAACATGAGCAAAGTCAAAGACTTCGTTCATTTTAGACGAGATGGAGGGAGAGATCCTGACAATGGCCCTTATGTGCTCTCACAGTCCGTTAGGAACAGGAGGAGAACCTCATCCTAACATGAGCAAAGTCGAAGGCCTCATTCATTTTAGACGGGATGAGAGAAAAGGCCCCAACAATGGCTCTACTGTGTCCGACAACAACAGGAGATAAGATCTTCTTCAATCTCGACTGAAGATCAGATCTTCTCCGAGCTTCAGAGTCTACATCAATAGGAGATAAGATCTTCTTTAACCTCAATTGGAGATAAGATCTCTTCTGAGCTTCTACATCAATAGAAAATAAGATTTTCTTCAATCTTGGCTAGAGATGAGATCTTCTCCGAGCTTCAACGTCTATATCAATAGGAGATAAGATCTCTCCTGAGCTTCAACTTCAACTTCAACTTTGACTGGAGATAAAATCTTCTTCAAACTTCAACGTCTACGTCAACAGAAGATAAGATCTCTCTGGACCTCGGTTGGAGACAAGATCTCTCCCAAGCCGTAACTTCAACATCAACCTTGGCTGGAGACAAGATCTCCTCCGAGCCTCAACTTCAACGACAACCTCGACTGGAGATGAGATCTCCTCCGAGCTTCAATTTCAACTTCAACCTTGGCTGAAGATAAGATCTTCTCCAAACTTCAACGTCTACGTCAACATGAAACAAGATCTCCCAGAACCTCGGCTGGAGATAAGATCTCTTCCGAGCCTCAACTTCAACGTTAACCTCGATTGGAGAGAAGATCTCTCCTAAGCCTCAACTTCAACGACAACCTCGGTTGGAGAAAAGATCACCCACGAGTTTCAACGTCTACGTCAACAGGAGATAAGATCTCCTTCAGTCTCGGCTAGAGATAAGATCTCTTTCGAGCTTCAACTTCTACGTCAGTTGAAGATAAGATCTCTTTCGAGCTTCAAAGTCTATCTCAATAGAAGATAAGATCTCCTTCAACCTCGACTAAAGATAAAATCTCCTCCGAGCTTCAAAGTCTACATCAATAGAAGATAAGATTTTTTCCGAGCCTCAACTTCAACGTCGACCTCGGTTGGAGGCAAAATCTCTTTTGAGCCTCAACTTCAACATCAATCTCAATTGGAGATGAGATCTCCTCCGAGCTTCTGCATCAACTGGAGGCAAGATCTTTCTCGAGCCTTAGCTTCAACATCGATCTCGGTTGGAGGCAAGATCTCCTCTGAGCCTCAACTTCAACGTCAACCTTGATTAGAGATGAGATCTCCTCCGAGTTCTACATCAATTGGAGATAAGATCTCCTTGGACCTCAACTGAAAACAAGATCTCTCTCGAGCTTCAACATCAACATCAACCTCGACTAGAGATAAGGTCTCCTCCGAGCTTCAATCCCAATGGGTGCAGAGCCCAAAAAAAAACTTCAGCAGTCGTCTTTTTTGTACTCCCTTCGAGTTTCGAATTCGAAAGTAGGAGAACTATTGTTGGGGATAAATTTCACTTCCGTCGAAGTTCAGTCTGATGCTTGGCCTAACGCAGTAGGTCTCTTCGATCAAAAATTCTCTTTCAGTGGCAAAATATTAGCCGAACTCCTTCAGCCGACCGAATTCCTCCCGAATTTCTTCAGCGATCGAACTCCTTCCGAACTCCTCCAGCGGCCAAACTCCTCCAGTGACCGAACTCCTTCCAGACTTCTCCCGCAGTCGGACTCCTCTAGGAATCGAACTTCTTCTTCAGTCGGATTTCTTCAGCGGATTGCTTTTAGATTTCAGCTAGCGCTCCTTCCGGATGATCTCCTCTAGCCATCCAAACTTCTCTGAAATTGATGTATGTCGAAGTTCTTCACCGACCAACACCTGCTTTCTTCGAACTTCGATTATTGAATTTCAACGAACGGTCACTATTAATCTGACGACACCTCTTTCTCTCCGTACCAAATTTCACATGGCCTCGAGTGGCTCAGTACCGGATAGCTATGGCTGTCGCCATCAGTCTGCTACAGACGGTGCCCTCCTCCATGGTAGACTTCACCAAGCTTCGAGCGGTCCGTTATCAGATGGCTGCAGCTATTATTATCAATCCGCTACAGACTCCGTTTATAAAAAGAAATCCTCCAGATATGTTTTCTCTAAGCTCTCTTCTCCTTTCCGAAACTTTGCCGAATTTTTTTCTGAGCACTCCATTTCTATTGGTCAGAAGAGCTGACTTGATCGTCGGAGGATCCTACCGGAGTCATCACTACCGACTTCGGACGGGACTTTATTTTGCAGGTCACCGACGGTGACCTCATCTTTCTCGACTCTAGCTCGATCCGGCGTCAACCAGATTCTACAACAACACTACTCATTGTAGCTAGCTCATATAAGTAGAGGGGAAGCTCAGCCGAGAGACTAGTAATATGTTCACTGCTGAAAGGAGAGCTTTAAAGAACCTTAAAACTTGGGTCATAATTTGGAAATTTTTGTGCCAATGGTGGCTGCAAAAATAATTGTTGTCTTCCAATTACTCTCATCAAGCTCAGTTTTGAGCCAACTAATTCAACGTTACAAGCCCCCTTTTTTTTTTTTTTTTTTTTGTTTGTTCCCCCCTAAGCTACGAGCTTGGTTGAAAGTGCTAGATTTATTTTTGTTTTATATTGTTGCAGCACGATCACCATTCTACGACCACATCATCTGCCACTCAATGTTATGATGACCTTTCAAGGGCCTTTCCTTTTCCCATTGGACAAAATTACCTCGCAAATCTACAGACGTTCATATTTTCGTGTCATTTTTTTTTTCCTTTATCAGACAAAAAAAGGAAAATGAATGATGGCCTTGAATCTCCTAACAGGCATTTTCCCTGAAACTTAACACCCTTTTGCTTTAAATTCCATAAACAGGTGAAACAACTTATGCCCACCTCTTTGATGAAGCTCAAACAAATATTGAGTGGGGTTATTATTGCACAACTTTTCAAGCTAAGGGAGCTATAAATGATTGAGGTGCACTGAAACAAAAGGAATTACCTCTCTGTTTTTTTTTTTTTTTGGATAAAAGAGGAGGTGATAAAGCCACCCTGCTCAAAAAGAATGATCTCGGATGTTGTATGATGCAAAGTAATTAAGATATTTTGCTTAAACCTCAAATTAAGAGTGCACTCAAATGTACTCGATCAAATTATCGATGATGAAGCGCATTCTAAGAAAAAAAATGTCGTGCGTCCAAACATTTTGAATAGGCAACATAAGGGTTGGTGATCTCCATCTGCAAAGATCCTTGAGATAGCAATTAATATGGCATCGTACTCGACCAATTAATGAATTCATTCATTTTACGAGCACGAATAAGTGCAAGACAAGCGATGTGTACTGCCTAATGAGGCACGTAATTAGTGAGACAACGCGTTCGCTTATGCTCAACTTGTCGGTCCTCTCGCTCGGTTGACGACAACATAAGCCAGATGAGCGATATATTGTCCCACGTGTACGTCACTAGCACCGAATGAGGCAGAGCAGCAACAATTCTGAAATAGTTATTAGCTTAAATGATACTATTGTGAAGAGACACATGCAATTAAAGGTTACATTCTTAGTCGAAACGTAGTCTCCAAGGTCATGACTCTTTTGTAAAGGAGATAATTCAACAGGGAGCACTAGTTATTCTCAAAACAAAGATGGGTCCAAGCATCCAATGCCTTGTTGGGTGACAATTTAAGATCTAATATTTCATTTGTCAAAACCCCAAATATGCTTGATGGAATCATCATTGTTAGTCTTACTAACAGTGCAAAAGATGGCTATAGGCACCATAAATGATGCAAGGCTTGCTAACCATGCCATAAACAACCATTTGATTGGAGAAGAATTACCTAGAACAAGGGGGTTATTTGGGAGAATTCAAGCATATACCTTAAGGAAGCAAATTGGTCTGAATGACATAAACTATATTTCATTGTCTAAGATTCCTAGTTTACACTAACTGCTCAAATCACCATCACTTGATGAGACATTTCGGTAGTGGATAATTGAATCTAGCTCACCTACCATGCTTGACTATAGAGGCCATGATTACCTCAGACAGCAAAAGGAATGGTGCAATCCAAAACAACCAAATCATGATCCAATCAAAGCATCCCATCAAGGGAAAATTGAATTCCTTGGATATCCTTGCTCGTATCGTATCTACCAAGTCATCATCCGAAGAGGGAATTGAGGTAACATTAGTGGTGGTGTTCCAAGTCCTCCAAAATTTTCAAAGATATGGGAAATTGCGAGGTGGGCAAATTCCTCACCTTTTGGCTTCAAAACCAATCAGAATTAGGTGCAGGAAAGGGACTCCAAAGGAACTAAAGCTTTGAAACAAATGAGCTACCATGGCGGCTTTTGAATTCGCACTAGGCCCTCATGTCGTGTTGGCGGGCCTAAACTTGGGCCAAAACCCATGTGGATGGTCCCAAACCTAAGCAATTGAATCCATATGCCCGTCCACGTATGTTTCGGCATTTAGATGGGCCATATGCAGACAATAACAGCTTGGAACCAGCTCTTTGATTCATGGACTCATAGAGTCCAAAGAGTAGAAGAATTACATACATTAGATGATCAGAGTCCTCCGAATCGATCGGAGGTAACTATCGATACGATATCTTGCTTCTTACTCTTTCATTCACGAAGACGAATGTGGCTTTCGTTTGACTCATGGCTCTCCAATTGAATGGTAATATATTGACCTTGCACAACATCAGTTTTCAAAGTCACGCAGTTAAGATGGACCACCGATCATAGCAAAAGTCTTCCTTTTGACCTTCCCTTTGCTAGGCCATTTCATGAGGAATTGATTTAGTCCATAGTCCTTTCCACACAGTGGCCCCTTCCACAGTCACACTTTCATCATGTCAACTTGCAAAATAAATATATAATGTTGGACTTCATACCTTCTTTCTTTGTGTGGTTAAAATTGCTCTTCTACTTGAAATTATTTAAGAAATTTCTGTTTGAGACTGCTGTGAAGCTAGATCTCTCTCTCTCTCTCTCTAGGACATGCTCCCTACTTTCCTTGTTGTTGAACTCTGACTTAAAATCAAGCTCCTATTACATGCAGACTTTTCTTTTGAAAGCTGAAACTAGAGAAAATCAACATCAGATAAAGTATTTGCAATGGCACATTACTTTTGTCTTTAATTTTTATTATTATTATTATTATTATTTTTAGAGAGAGAAAAAAATGGAGGAAGCAAAGAACTATCCAGGTTTGAATTTTTGGAGATTCACCTCTCAAGTTTCCAACTTAAAATGATGTAACCACCGGATGCAAATTGCATCTTATAACAATTTGGTGGTCTCATGCTGCATTTGGCCTCGAATGTTCATTAAGATCCATGAAGACCAGGATTATGTGCAATGTAGACGTGCATCAACACCAAAAACTAATCTCTACGTTGTTTAACCATCAAATGATGTGATGAGAAGTGGACCCAACTTGCTCATGGGACCCACTAGAATATTTTTCGATCCACATAAAAACAAACATGACCGCAATGAATCACACCTTAGTCATGATGATGGCTATGGCAATCAAAATGGAATCCATGAAGTGCAACTCAAATCACAGATACGTGGGCCCATCTATATAAGATGTTATATTCCCGAATGGACTTATATAAAAAAAGGTATCCATGGGTTTGGAAAATACCTTGCTCATATAATTGGCTCATGCAAGCTCGTACGGAAAGAAAAAAAAAAATGGATGTTATATTTTTTTCCATCCGGGTGAGTCAATTATCATGAGTGGTGAGTACAGAAACTCACCATCCGCGGTGAGCAAAGAATTTTCCTCATGGGTTTATTTGGGCCAATCTTCCTTACAATAGCTTAAGTTGTTCATCGGTATGCCCATGAAAAATGGTTTCCAATATGCATCACAACTTTTATTAACCATGTGAGCCCCTCTCAGGATATTAAGGTCTTTGATGACCTAAATGGAAAACTTTTATTGACTAGGAATCAATCGATGCAAACAAAAAGGAGAGATTGTTATAGTCCCATATTAATTAATATAAAAAAAAAATGTCATATGGGTTTATTAGCTTGGACTAATCCACTAATCCTTCTTCCAATACCTTAAGTTAGACCAATTTATGGATTGGGCTTGGGCTGAGCTTTATCTAAAGGTCTCAAGCTTGGTTCAATCTTTGGGCCTACTTTTAGGCCCCATCTTGGCTCTTACTTGGGCCTTATACCAGATCTCAAGCTTTGTGATTATTTTCTATTTTTAAAAATACTTAACAATCCCAAAAAAACTTAAAAATATTTAAAAAATAAATAATTAAATATCACCAATAATTTACAGTATGTCTATTATCTCATTAAATTCATATATCAATAATAATTATGATTAAGTCTATAAATACATGAAATATAAATAAATAATACAATAAAATAAGAAACTGGGCCCTGGATGGGCTCAGAGCAAGCGTTGATCTCCAAGCCCGAGCTGGCCCGTTAAGTAAACAGCAGTATGTTTAAAACCCAGTCCGGCCCAACTTGTTGGGCCTTCAAGTTGGGCCTAAAAGGCTAAAAATCCCCAGTCCGTGAACAAGTCTAGTGTAAGCTTTCGGAAATACTTTGCTCATCGCGGACGGTGAGCTTCTGCTCACCACCGCGAAAGCTCACCGCCCGCGGTGGTTGGGTCATGCTCGGATCTGAAAGAAAAAAAAAAAAAAAAAAATTATGAGATGCCACGTTTTGTTTTCTTTCCGAGCCCGCGTGCGAGTCAATCACCGCGGGCGGTTATTTCCCGCGCCAGAAAGCGTGGTGTTGGATGCCGATGTCTAATTTCTTCCACTGGCCCTTCAAAAGTCCAAAGCTAAAACGCGGTTGGAGAACGCCATCCCTTCCCCGCTCTATTTCTCCCTAACTCCCGTCCAAACCAAGACTTGTTGGCTTCGTTTCCTCAGGCCGCCAGGTCTAGGGTTGTTTGATCAATAAAAACCGGTGTTTCTGGAGGACCATCGGAGGGCTCCGATGGAGCTCTTGCAGGCCAACAGAGTTGAGATCTTGGCTGTCGCCGTCGCCGTTGGCGCCGGCGCTGCCTACTTGTATCTCAGCAAGAAGCCAAGGGGTGAGGTCAATGAGCTATCGGAGCTAATAATCCTGGTCGTCGGCTATGATATTTCTTTTTTTCTTCGTTTCTTCTTTTTTTGATTGTTTTCCTCGTGGAAGTTAATTTATTCGATAAGGAAAGCGTAAAGCTCTTAGTGTTTTCTCGTAAATATTTTACGTGGTTTGCGAATGTTGAATCCTGTGATTTATCATTGTGTAATGCTTGCAATTGCTGTGTTTCGGGATTGCATGTACTAATTCTGGGATTTTAAATGATTAAATTGGCAGCTTTGTTATTAAAAAAAAAAAAAAGTTTACATTTTGATGGCTAGATGGTGGGTGATTCTTTGATTTCTTGTAATCGCTTCTCTGGGTACTAATTTTCATGTGATTTAATTATATTTTGTGAAATCAATAATGGATGTTCTTTGTCTCAATCTGAAGTTGGGTTGTTATGGTGGAGGGTGAATGCTACCGTTAAACTTAAGTTCTTTTGGTTAAAACTAAATTGTTTTTTGTGCTAAATACCTGTTTGATGCTCGTGAAACTTACTAAATCACAACTATTCTTCTCATAATTCAAAATGTTGGACTAAAAAATACTAGCATTAGCTTTCTCAGGGTCGAGAACTGGGAACTATGGGAATATAGTTCAAAAGGCTTCTATGGTGAGTAGGTTGCCTTACAAAATTCAAGCATTTTGCTCATGTGGTGGTGAACTGTAGATTGACCTTATGATTATTTGCTTATCGATAGTTTATTTTGGTGTGGTTTTACTGCTTGCGAGCAAGATGCCAATACCAGTAATGATGACCATGTGCTTTGAATTGATATGGTTTGTTCTATTAGGTTGCTTGGATCCAGAAAACTTCAGGGATTTTAAACTTGTTGACAAGAAACAACTAAGCCACAATGTGGCCAAGTTCCGATTTGCTCTTCCTAAGCCTACAGCTGTGCTTGGTCTTCCTATTGGACAACATATTAGTTGCAGGTTGGCTTTATTTTGTGCTTTTGACTTGGAAATAATCATCTGAACTTCTCAAACTGATTTTATAATTGCAATTTGCCACAAAATAGAGGAAAGGGTAGTGTTGGTGAAGAAGTTATAAAACCTTATACACCAACTACACTGGACTCAGATGTTGGATACTTTGAACTTGTTATAAAGGTTAGTGATAGTTTCCTATTTGAGCTGTTGGTTTTCATTATTTCCTATAAGTTGCTGCATTGCAGCTCCATAACAGATGTTACAGTTTCTTAAATTGTCACATTTTCAACATGTGGAGGTTCAAGCTTCTTGTTCCATACTTTCTCCTTTTATATTGCTAACTTTCTCTGATATGTAGATGTATCCTCAAGGAAGAATGTCTCATCATTTTCGTGAGATGCGTGTTGGTGATTACTTGTCTGTAAAGGGACCTAAGGTAAGCATATCTTTATTCCCATAATTGTCTAAAATAGATTTGCAATACTAGTGCGTACTGTCCTGTGCCGGTGCCTACTCTACCATACCAGAACCAAACCAATACTCGGTACAGGGGCGTACCAAGCATCGGTGCACCAGGCTGAGTCGCGTATTGGGCATTCTAACACTATCAAGTATTATCGACATGGTACTGGCACAGGATCTGATATTGAAGTTGCGAACCTTGGTCAATATCTTATCATGACATTTTATGGCATGACTAATGATCTTTTATTGGGACGGTCTATCTGACGTGTTCTAATTCACTTCTAGATTTATGGATTCTAGCACCTTTCCACATTTCGAGATTATGAATTTGGGTGAATTTTGTCTCATCGCTTCAATCAATTTGTAGTCAGTTAACAATGAAGAAAGAAAAATATTTTAGTAATGTGTTTGTCCTTATTGTTCTTGTATATGATTATTTTTATCAAACAAGATGCCACACAATCAACAAAACCAACAATTATAGGTCCATTTACCTAGAATTGAATGGCCATGTGTTGCAGGTCTGAAACAAAGCGCATTTGAGTGTTCCTTCTCTCATCTTATAGCAATCCTGGGTTGTCACTGTTTCATTTCACCATTGATGCCCAACCATGTTAGTTATATGTGGGGTATAAAGTAAGTAAGTAGTTCTAGCTGCATGAAATGCATTAAGGCACCAACCATTTTATAACTGTTGTAAATGGTAAAGGGTAAAATATAGAGTGAATGAGTGCTTGTCCATGAAGTTGTTTTTTTTTTTTTTGGAGCATTTTGTTGAGATCTTTGGCTTATTATTGTGTATTATAGATGGATCTGATTCTCTGTTTTGCACTTAAGTTCCTCTTTATCTTGTCTTTTTCTAAATGTAGAGGAAGTCCAAAGGGTTGATTCATGGTCAACTTTGTTAGAAGAATAATTTGTTGGTCTTCCTACATGGTGACTGGTCTTCTGCATTTTTGCTGAAAGGGCCAACCTAAAATCATAGGAAATGGAAATGTTGGGATATATTATGAAAATCCTATATGGTAATATTCTAAAGATAAAGAGTATTTTTACAAAAAAACAGTGGAAAAAATGAGAATCTAGTAGTGATATAATTGCCATGGAGACTACGACAAGGTGAGAAGTAGCTTTTGGTGCTTAGTTATGGTCAAAGCTGTAGTTAAACATTATATTTGATAATCCAGCAATGAAGAGAGAAATTATTATCTCTCATTGGTGAGAATCCATCAATAGTGATGATAGATCCTAAAGGATGAGACTTTGTCAATGAAAAGCACTGTCAAGGTTATCATGCTTATGTGGTGTAACATATTCCCAAAATGGGCCTTGGATTCATACGATGCTCATAAAAGAGAATTAGGGGCGGCCAGTTCCAAGAAAGAGGCTATTGACATCGAAATCCTGAAGTGGTAACCCATGATTTGCTACCAGATGATATTATATTGCAAACTTTTGCTTTTCAATCAGGGGCTAGTGAAATAAATGAGCACCTTAATATGGGCAACTTTGAGGTTCTAAATCTCCTGTCAGAAAGATAGACTCTCTCTCCATAAATAAATATATGATAGAAAAGCACGTGGAGATCTTAGATCTCCTAATATTTTTTAAATAAGAAAAAAAATGGTTTTAGCACAAAACACAGGTGTCGATTTATGGATGTTGGACACTACCGTGACTAAGGCAAAATGGCTCGATGGGTGTTGATCAGATCTTAATTTCTAGGATGAGCTGTATGATGTAATGCAAACTCAAATTTGATGCTGAAACTGATGAAGGAGATATCAGTTTATATATATATATATATACATAAAATTTTTGCCTTTTCTTGCTGAGAAACTTCATAAGCTGATTTTAGTTCTAAGAAATATAAAATATTGCATATTACAATACATCCATGTATCAATTTAAATCTTTATCTTCGCCTAAGGGGGGCTTGTATAATTGTAAAAGCTGTTCTTAATTTCAACGTTCAGTCCATAAACCTGAAAGATTGAATGGAAAAATTATAAGGAGGGTGATCTTAAGAAAGTCAGCATGATATTAGCTTCTCAGAATGTTGTTAGAATATGTTCTGATTAAGTGTTCGATTTATCATGGACTCTACTATTTAAATTTGGATAATGATCAACCTGAATTCAAATAGAATTTAAGTCTCATCCGGTTACTTGATGGAAGTACCGATAAAAGTATATAAATAGAGGTCCTATCCCTGTCCATAAATGTGATGTAGAATCCATCATTGTTACTACGGTATAAAGAATGGGAGAAGGGAGAGAAACTAATTTTTTTTCAGATAGAAAGATGTCTTTTTTTTCCGCATCGAATTCTTCTGCATCAGGTTTGTTTCTAAAGATTATGGAAGCTCTCTTTACGATCCTGAATTTATGTTATTCTTGATTAAAATATGCTTTAGAACATATCAAAATATATGTTTACATGTGGTATTAGAGCCTATTTTTCATGATCTTCATGAAACAGAATTTATTTATTTATTTATTTTAAGATTTCCTAAATTAAAGTTTTATGATGGTATAAATAAATAAATATATAACGATGAATCTACCGCCAAATCAGGATGGTCGGATTTCATTTGTCGACCGAGCCGTGAGGATGGGCTGACGGCAAGACCGGCGAGCTATTTTCGGCAACAACAAAAAAAAGGGGGAAAAATATGATGGGGTTTTGGGGCCGGCCGTATCGGTCGACCCATGTGCCCCGACGAATGGGCAGCAGCAACGCTGTATCAGTGGCAAGCCAAATCAAGGCCACGGCTACCTCCCGAAAGCGGCGGTGGTGGCGGCCTAGCTGCTTGCTACCCTTAATTAAGACGTCGTGGATGAAACCCGCGGTGGAGCCGGCGATGGACCATCCAACCCAAAAGAAAGCTCGACAGCAGTTACTGGCTGGGGAAATGTCGCGCACCAATGGCAGTTGCTGGTCGGGGAGACGACGCGCAAGAGCGGCGGCGTGAAGCGTGGTGGCCGAGAAGAAAACTTGGCGGCAGCCCTGGGGGATGATGGAACTTTTTTGGATTTAATCGAGAGGAAGAAGAAAGAAAGCCCTAAAGGGCTAATGGGTTTGGATTTTGGGTCTAAACTTGAAACCCATTATCAATTTCCACCCGTTTAATGAAATCGGTTTATCGGGTTTTGGGTTTGGATTTTTGATTCGCATCCATTAAGAATAAACCCATTAAAGTTTAAATTGGTTGAGTCAAATTGAACCGAGCCTGTTTTAATTTGTGTTCGGGGTTTTTGCTATTAAGCCCTCAATAAAGTTTAAATATGAAAAGACCCAAATTATAGTTTTGGATTTTTTTGCAAATTAGCCCAATTTTGCAATTTAGTCCCTAAAAATTTTGAAATTACGAAACAGCCCCTGAAAATTTTCTTTTAATCCCTAAATGATTGTTTCATGCTTTAATGATTCATTAAGCTTGTTTTAAAACCTTGTTTATTAAAGATATCTTGGGATTTTATGTTTCAGAATGTTAATTACTAATGAAATTTTTTTTAAATACGTGTTTTATGCTTATGTATAGTTTGTTAGTCACCAAAGTTGCCAAACTAAAATGTTTAACATACATTAGAAATTTTAATTATTATTTATATGCATGATCTTATGTATAGTTTGTTAGTCACCAATGTGGCCAAACTAGAATGTTTAAAAGAATTTATCATGCATAATCTGATCATTTATCCATAAGTAAATGCCTATTAATGAAAAGTTCAATAGATAAAATGATGTTCACTATTCATTGGAACTTCAGGGTTTACCTAAAGGTGAATCGTTATTCTATGAATGATGAGCGTGACAGAGGTAAATCAACATTCTTTGATCAAATATATTTGTATATCCAAAGGTAACAGGTATGTTTGGTTAGAAATGTTTAATTGCCTATTAAAGAATTATTAATGACATTAAATTATGATAGTATGTTGTAATATCTATCCAAAGGAAAATTATAATATGCTTTTATTGTTGTCTGAATCCATGATGGAATTAATTTAACCATTTATGTATTATTTTTGTAGCTATTTCTCTTCATTTGCATGCTTCATCTGTTACCATATTTAATGGTTTGAAATTCTCTGAATGGTGTGAACAAGTCAATTTCCACTTAGGTGTATTGGATCTTGACTTAGCACTCTTAGAAAATAAACCTACTGCTCTTACGAATTCCAGCAGTGAGGAAGAGAAGTTACACCATAAAGCATGGGAACGATCTAACAGATTAAGCCTTATGTTCATGCGAATGACTACTACCAACAATATTAAGAGCACTATTCCACAAACAGAGAGTGCAAAAGAATATTTAAAGCTTTTGGAAGAGCATTTTTATTCTGCAGATAAGTCACTCGCTGGTATATTAATGGCAGAACTTACAACCATGAAGTTTGATGGCTCGCGGAGTATGCAAAACCACATTATAGATGACTAATATTGTAGCAAAATTAAAGACATTAGGAATGACTGTTGATGACTCCTTTTTAGTGTAATTCATTCTGAATTCACTACCTACTGAGTATGGATCTTTTCACATTAATTATAACACTGTTAAGGATAAGTGGGATGTTAGTGAATTGTCCAGTATGCTTATTCAGAAGGAAATAAGATTGAAAAAACAAGGAGGTCGTTTCATTAATCTTATGAATCAAGAAGCTGGTAAAGGATACAAGAAGAAAGCCAACAAGTTCAAGAAGAAAAAGAAAATGCGAGCTAAAGTTCTTCAGACTGATAAAAAGGAACAAAAGCTGGATAGATGTCATTTCTGTAAAAAGGTTGGACATTATCAGAAAGATTGCTTCAAATGAAAAGCTTGGTTCGAAAAGAAAGATAAATCTAATACCTTTGTATGTTTTGAATCAAACTTAACAGAAGTTCCTAATAATACTTGGTGGCTTGATTCTGGTGCTACCACTCATGCTTCTAATTTGAGGCAGGGATTCCTTTCGATCCAAACCACAAACCCAACTGAAGACTTCATGATCATGGGGAATCGTATGAATGTTCCAATTGAAGGCATAGACACTTATCGTTTGATCTTGGATACTGGCTATCATTTGGATCTATTACAAACAGCTTATGTACCTTCAATTTCTAGGATCTTAGTTTCTCTTTCAAAACTTGATGTTTCTAGGTTTAATTTTACATTTGGACATGGTTGTTTTAGTTTATATAAGAATACTTCATTTATTGGTTCTAGAGTACTTATTGATGGTTTATATAAATTGAAACTAGACAATTTTTTTGTTGAATCCCTTCTCACTGTGCATCATAATTCTGGTATTAAGCGTAGTTTACTAAATGAAAATTCTGCTTACCTATAGCATAAACGTTTGGGTCATATATCCAAAGAAAGATTAGTAAAGAATGAGATTCTTTCAAATCTTGATTTTACTTATCTTGGTATATATATAGATTGCATCAAGGGAAAGTAAACTAAACATAATAAGAAAGGCGCCATAAGAAGCACTCAGCTTCTTGAAATCATACACACTGATATATGCGGACCTTTTGATGTTCCATCCTTTAGTGAAGATAAATAATTTATTACCTTTATTGATGATTTTTTACATTATGGTTTTATCTATTTACTTCATAAAAAAATCTCAAGCAGTAGATGCCCTTGAGGTATTTATAAATGAGGTTGAAAGACAATTAGATAAAAATGTGAAAATCATAAGATCTGATAGAGGTGGTGAATATTATGGAAAATATTATGAAACAAGACAATGTCCAGATTCATTTGCAAAGTTCTTCAAAAAACATGGTATATATGCACAATATACTATGCCAGGTACACCTCAACAAAATGGTGTAGCTGAAAGGCAAAATCGGACATTAATGGATATGGTTAGGAGTATGATAAGTATTTTCTCATTACTCAAATCATTGTGGATGTATGCTCTTAAAACCGCCATGTATTTATTAAACAGGATTCCTAGTAAGGCAGTTTCAAAAACTCCTTTTGAACTATGGCCTGGAAGGAAACTTAGTTTAAGGCACCTTCATGTTTGGGGTCGTGCAGTGGAAGCGAAAGTTTATAATCCACATGAAAGAAAATTAGATTCTCGAATGATTAGTGGTTACTTTATTGGTTATCCAAAGAAATCTAAAGGGTATAGATTTTATTGTCCAAACCATAGTCTGAGAATTGTTGAAACTGGTAATGCAAAATTTATTGAAAATTGTGAAGTCAGTGGGAGTGATGAACGAAACAGTGTGGAAATAAAAGAAGTCAGGATAGATATTTTATTATCCATAAGTGTTCCTTCATCCACACCTATACAAAATGTTGTACCTAATGATGAACAACATTTGAATGATGAATTATCCCATGAAGGAATTGATTCACAAATGTCTGACATTCATGAACTACATGAAATACCTTTAAGAAGATTTGAAAGGGAAAAAAGATAAGCTATTCCTGATGATTATGTAGTTTACTTACAGGAGTTAGATTTTGATATTGAAATTAATAAAGATCTGATTTCATTTTCACAAGCCATAGAAAGTCCTAAGTCAAACAAATGGATTGATGCTATGAAAGATGAGTTAAAATCTATGAAAGATAATAAAGTCTGACAGAAGATTCTAAATGAGTTGGATGTAAATGAATCTTTAAGATCAAGCGCGATTCGAATGGCAATGTCGAACGATATAAAACCAGACTTGTTGCTAAGGGTTATACTTAGAAAGGAGACATTGATTATAAAGAAACATTTTCACCAGTCTCAAAGAAAGACTCATTAAGAATTATTTTGGCATTGGTGGCTCATTATGATTTAGAGTTACACCAATTGGATGTAAAAACAACCTTTCTTAATGGAGAATTAGAAGAGAAAATTTATATGGATCAACATAAAGATTTTTCGACAGAAGAAAAAGGTCAAATGATGTGTAAATTAAAGAAATTGATATATTGGGGATAAACCCCGCTCCCGCTGAAGTCCAGTCTGATGCTTAGCCCAATGCAATCGGTAATCACGAAAAAGCTTCAACGGCCGAGCCCCAGCCGAATCCCTTCAGCTGGCCAAACTTCTCAGCAGTCGAGCCCCAGTCAAACTCCTTCAGTCGGCCAAACTTCTCAGCAGCCGAGCCTCAGTCGAACTCCTCCAACGGTCGAATTCCTACCGAACTCCCCAGGAGCCGGACTTTCCCAGGATTCGGACTCTTTCTAAACTTCTCCTTCGGTCGGACTTCTTCAAGAGCCGGACTCCTCCCAGACTTCTCCTTCGATCGGATTTCTTCAGGAGCTGAACTCCTCCCAGATATTTCCTCTAGTCGGACTTTTACGGGAGCCGAACTTCCTCTGGATTCTTTCTTCTGTTGGACTTCTACGGGAGCCAAACTCCTTCTAGATTCCTCCTTCTATCGGACTTCTATGGGAGCCGAACTCCCTTCGAATTTCTTCTTCTATCAGACTTCTATGGGTGCCGAACTTCCTCTGGATTCCTTCTTCTATCGGATTTCTACAGGAGCTGAACTTCTTTCGGATCCCTCCTTCAGTTGGACACCTACGGGAGCCGAACTCCTCCGAAGCTTCTCTTTCAGTCGGACGCCTACAGGAGCCGAACTTCCTTCGAGCTTCTCCTTCAGTCAGACTTCTCCAAGAGCCAGACTTC
This sequence comes from Cocos nucifera, assembly GCA_006176705.1. Taxonomy (NCBI): domain Eukaryota; kingdom Viridiplantae; phylum Streptophyta; class Magnoliopsida; order Arecales; family Arecaceae; genus Cocos; species Cocos nucifera. The sequence goes on along the minus strand of QRFJ01000003.1, from coordinate 1,861,012 downwards.
TCTCAGACATCTCCTTTGGTCATACTTCTATGGGAGCCGAACTCCTTCCGAGCTTCTCCTTCAGTCGAACTTCTATAAGAGCCGAACTTCTTCTGTATCTCTCCTTCAGTCGAATCTCTACAAAAGCCGAACTCCTTCTGGGCTTCTTCGTCAACTAGCATTCCTCCCGGATGATCCCTTCTAGCCGTATTTTCTTTGAAAATCCGAACTTCTCTAGAATTGATATACGTCAAAGCTCTTCATCCCTCCATACGGCTCCGAGTGGCCCAGTATCGGATGGCTGCGGTCATCACTATCAGTCCGCCGCAGGCGACAGCGATTCACTACCAGACGGCGATGGCTGTCACCATCAATCTGCTGTAGGCGGCGCCTTCCTCCGTGATTGACTTCGCCTGACCTCGAGCGGTCCACTACTAGGTAGCTGCAGCTGTCACCATCAATCTGCTACAAGCTCCGCCTATAAAAAAGGATCCTTCAGATATATTTTCTCTAAGCTCTAAGCTTTCTTCTCCTTCCCAAAATTCTGTCGAACTCTTGCCTGAGCACTCCATTTTTGTTGGCCAGAAGAGCTGACTTGATCGTCGGAGGGTCCCATCGAAGCCACCACCATCGACTTTGAATGGAACTTTGTTTTACAGATCCCGGCGGCAACCTCATCCTCCTCCACTCCAGCTCGTCCCAGTGTCGATCAGATTCTGCACCAACAGAATTGACGCTAAAGGAAGGACCTCTGTCTCTGAGGTACCCTTGTTCTTAAAGGAGTGCTCAGCCGATCCTACCGACCTTCTCCAAGATTTATCTCCAACCTCTTCCTTAATCCCAAGAAATGCCTCAAAAGAAGGCGACTATCCGGAGATCTACCACTTCTACCGTCGGATCTGAGTTGGATCCATTCACTCTTGCTCCATCACCAGCACTTCAACCTCCACCTCCACCGACGGCCATGGTAGATCCGGAGCAGTTTAACCTACTGATGCAGCAGATTTAGGGCCTCATCGAGATGGTGCAGGCCATGCGGAAGCCTCCAACGGCGACTCCATCAAGAAATCCGCCATCAGGATGTCGAAAATCGGTCCCAAGAAAGAGCACTTGGGATGGCATGCCCGTTGCCCCAGGAAAGAAGAAACATAGAGCAGAGAATCCTTTCTTGGATCATGGTTCTTCTTCGAAAGGGACCTTCCTCATCCACGGTTGGAAGCCCTTCAAGATCTGTGATCGAGACGACGTCCTCGATCACAAACTGTGAAAGATGGACCAGCGGATTGAGGAACTCCGCCATGTCATCCTGGCTCGCTGTGATGACATCTGTACTGATCCTCCTTTCTCTTTACGAATTATGCAAGAGCCCGTTTCACCGAACTTCAAGCTCCTTCAATTTGACAGCTACGATGGAACCTCTGATCCGGTTGATCATCTGGAGGCCTTTCGGATCATGATGCTACTCCATGGCGCACCAGACACCATATTATGCCGAGCTTTTCCATCAACCTTAAAGGGAGCAACAAGAAACTGGTACTCGACGTTGAAGCCATGTACGATCTTTTCTTTTGACCAGATAAGCCATCAATTCGTGGCTCATTTCGTCAGCAGCCGACATCCGCGTCGAGGTTCAAATTCTTTGATGAATGTCAAGTAGGAGGGGAAATTTATCCGAGCTTATGTCATCCGATTTAATGCTACGGCATTGGATGTCCGAGACCTAGATCAGTCTGTTGCAGTGGCCATACTTAAGGATGGCCTTCAGAAGAACGATTTGCTATTTTTTTTGGAGAAAAAGTATCTCAAGGACTTTATCGATCTGTTAACTCGGGCTGAGAGATATGCCCGTGCGGAAGAAGCCTTCAAGTTAACGATGAAGAAACTATGAGAGAGCGGTGGGCGAACGAGTCTAATAGATCCGCCGTCAATGGAGGATCGAGTGAAGTTCAGCCGCGCTCACGGACTTCTCCCGAGCGCAAGCGAGCCCGAACTCCTTCTCGAGCTCGTCATCAAGAAAGTTCCGACAGAAGGGCGTGAAGAAGTCCTCCCTCCGGAAGGTTCCGTAACTACGCCCCCTTTAATGGTCCTAAAACTCAAGTTCTGATGAAAATTAAGAATTAACCACCAAGATCAGAAGAATTACGATCTCTTTCAAACAAGTACGATCGACGTAAATACTGCCTCTACCATCGTGACCACGGTCACGATACTGAAGAATGCATTCAGCTCCGAGATGAAATCGAGGAGCTCATCAGAAGGGGCTGGTTGGATCGATTCCTCAGACGCCGGTCTGAAGCAAGAGAAGATCGACCAAGGATGCTATCGTAGCCAGAACCACTAATGACGGAGGAACAATAAGGAGGTCGGCCGCCTTCAGGCATCATCAACGCTACCTCTGGGAGGGGCTTAGTATTTCAGCGAGCCATTATCTCCCAGTCTCAAAGCTAAGAGAAGCTTGCTCTAAATTGAGAAGGCCAGTATGAGATAGAGGAGGTCATCCAGCCTGGAACTTATCGTCTGAAGGAATTCGAAGGAACAACGCTCCCATGACTCTGAAATATAGAGAATCTGAGGATGTGCTATCAGTAATTTTTCTTCAATAAAATTTCTTCATTTCAATATTATTGTTTCTTGATACAAAAGCTATGTGATGATAGGGAAGAAGCAGTCAATAGTGGTCGTATTAGGAACAGAAGGAGAACCTTATTTTAACATGAGCAAGTCGAAGTCCTTCAATCTCGGCTAGAGATAAGATCTCTTCCGAGCATCAGAGTCTACGTCAATAGGAGATAAGATCTCCTTCAACCTCGGCTAGAGATAAGATCTCTCCTGAGCTTCAGAGTCTACGTCAATAGGAGATAAGATCTCCTTCAATCTCGGCTAGAGATAAGATCTCTTCCGAGCTTTTACATCAACAGGAGATAAGATCTCCTTCAATCTCAGCTAAAGATAAGATCTCTCCTGAGCTTTAGAGTCTACATCAATAGGAGATAAGATCTTCTTCAACCTCGGCTAGAGATAAGATCTCTCCCGAGCTTCAGAGTCTACGTCAATAGAAGATAAGATCTCCTTCAACCTCGGCTAGAGATAAGATCTCTCCTGAGCTTCTACGTCAACAGGAGATAAAAATCTCCTTCAACCGCGGCTAGAGATAAAGATCTCTTCCGAGCTTCAAAGTCTATCTTAATAGAAGATAAGATCTCCTTCAACCTCGGCTAAAGATAAGATTTCTCTCGAGTTTCGGAGTCTAAGTCAATAGGAGATAAGATCTCCTTTAACCTCGGCTAGAGATAAGATCTTTTTTGAGCTTCAAAAGTCTACGTCAATAGGAGATAAAAATCTTTTTCAACCTCGGCTAGAGATAATAAGATCTCTTCCGAGCTTCTACGCCAACAGAAGATAAGATCTTCTTCAACTTCGGCTAGAGATAAAGATCTCTCCTGAGCTTCAGAGTCTACGTCAATAGGATATAAGATCTCCTTCAATCTCGGCTAGAGATAAGATTCTCTTCTGAGCTTCAAAGTCTACGTCAACAGAAGATAAGATCTTCTTCAACCTCGGCTAGAGATAAGATCTTTTTCGAGCTTCAAAGTTTACGTCAACAGAAGATAAGATCTCCTTCAACCTCGGTTGAGGATAGGATCTCCCCCGAGCTTCAACGTCTATGTCAACCGGAGATGAGATCTCCTTCAACATCGGTTGGAGATAGGATCTCCCCCGAGCTTCAACGACTGCGTCAACAGGAGATGAGATCTCCTTTAACCTCGGCTGGAGATAAGATCTCTCCCAAGCCTCGACTTCAACTTCAACCTCTGCTGAAGATAAGATCTTCCCTGAGCTTCAACTTTAGCGGGTGCAGAGCCCGAAAAAGAACTTTGGCAGTCGCTTTTTTGTACTCTCTTTCTTCGAATTTCAAACTCAGAAGTGAAAGGGGACTATTGTTGGGGATAAACTCCGCTCCCACCGAAGTTCAGCTTGATGCTTAGCCCAATGCAATCAGTAATCACGAAAGAGCTTCAGCGGTCGAGCCCCAGCCGAACTCCTTCAACCGATCGAACTTCTCAGCGGCCGGGCCCCAGTTGAACTCCCCCAACGATCGAATTTCTATCGAACTCCCCAGGAGCTGGACTTCTCCAGGATCCGAACTCCTCCCAGACTTCTCCTTCGATCGGACTTCTCCAGGAGCCGGACTCCTCCCAGACTTCTTCGGTCGGACTTCTCCAGGAACCAGACTCCTTCCAGATATCTTCTTCGATCGGACTTCTATGGGAGCCGAACTTCCTCCAGATTCCTCCTTCTGTCGGACTTCTATGGAAGCCAAACTTCTTCCAGATTTCTCCTTCTATCGGACTTCTACGAAAGTCGAACTCCCTTCAGATTCCTCCTTATATCGGTTTTCTATGAGAGTCGAACTCCCTCCGAATTTCTTCTTCTATCAGGCTTCTATAGGAGCCGAACTTCTTTCGGATCCCTCCTTAAGTCGGACGCCTACGGGAGTCGAACTCCTTTGGAGCTCCTCCTTCAGTCGGACGTCTATAGGAGCCGAACTCCTTTCGAGCTTTTCCTTCAGTCAGACTTCTCCAGGAGCCGGACTTCTCCCAGACATTTTCTTCGGCCAGACTTCTATGGAAGCCGAACTCCTTCCAAGCTTTTTCTTCAGTCGAACTTCTATAGAAGCCGAACTCCTTCTGTATCTCTCCTTCTGTCGAATCTTTACATAAGCCGAACTTCTTTCGGACTCCTTCTTCAGCTAGCATTCCTTCTGGATGATCCCCTCTAGCCATATTTCTTTTGGGAGTCCGAACTTCTCTGGAATTGATATACGTCAAAGCTCTTCACCCCTCCATGCGGCTTCGAGTGGCTCAGTATTGGACGGCTGCGACTGTCACTATCAGTCCGCTACAGACGACAGCGATCCACTATCAGGCGGCGATGGCTGTCACCATCAATCTGCTGTAGGTGGTGCTACAAATGGCGCCTCCCTCCATGACTAACTCTGTCAGACCTCGAGCGGCCCACTACCAGGTAGTTGCAGCTATCACCATCAATCCACTACAAGCTTCGCCTATAAAAAGAGACCCTCTAGATATATTTTCTCTAAGCTCTAAGCTTTAAGCTCTCTTCTCCTTTCTAAAACTCTGTCGAACTCTTGCCTAAGCACTCTATTTCTGTTGGCCAGAAGAACTGACTTGATCATCGGAGGGTCCCGTCGGAGCCACCACCACCGACTCCGGACGGAACTTTATTTTGCAGGTCTCCGATGGCGATCTCGTCCTCCTCCACTCCAGCTCATTCCGATGTCGATCAGATTCTGCACCAACATAATATATAGACTAAAATAAGCTTCTAGATAATGGTACATCAAGTTTAACGATACCGTAACATCTTTTGGTTTTAAAGAAAATACCGTTGATCAGTGTATATACCAAAAGATCAATAGGAGCAAATTTATCTGTTCTATATGTTGATGTCATTTTGCTTGTTGCTAATGATTTAAGTATATTGCGTGAGACGAAAGATTTTCTCTCGAAGAATTTTGAAATGAAAGATATGGGAGAGGCATCCTATGTGATAGGAATTGAAATATTCCATGACAGATCACAAGGTATTTTAGGATCGTCTCAAAAAAGATATATCGATAGAATTCTAGAGAGATTTAATATGAACAAATGTTCAGTCAGAATTATCCCAGTACAGAAAGGGGATAAATTCAGTCTCATGCAATGTTCAAAGAATGATGTAGAATGAAAGAAAATGGAATCAATTCCTTATGCTTCTGTTGTGGGCAGTTTAATGTATATGCAGACTTGTACAAGACTAGATATCAGTTTTGCAGTCGGGATGCTAGGAAGGTATCAAAGTAATCCTGGCAGAGATCATTAGAAAGCTGCAAAGAAAGTCTTGAGATATCTACAAGGAACGAAGGATTACATGCTCATGTATAGGAGATGTGACCACTTGGATGTGATCGGATACTCGGATTCAGACTTTACTGGATGCACTGACAGCAGAAAATCCACGTTTGGTTATCTCTTCATGTTTGCTGAAGGAACAATATCGTGAAAAAGTGCCAAGGAATCTGTCATTGCTTTATCTACTATGGAAGCAGAGTTTGTGGCTTGTTTTGAAGCTACAATCCAGGCATTATGGCTACGAAATTTTATTTCAGGACTTGGGATTGTCGACGCCATTACCAAGCCGCTGAAAATTTATTGTGATAATTCTGCAGTAGTATTCTTCTCCAAAAATGATAAATATTCAAGAGGTGCAAAACACATGGAGTTAAAATATCTTGTTGTTATGGAGGATGTTCAGAAACAAAGAGTATCTATTGAACATATTGGAACTGATCTCATGATAGCAGATCCATTGACAAAAGGCTTGCAACCAAAGACATTTAAAGAACATGTACATAGAATGGGTCTTGGTTGTATCAATGAATAATGTATTAATGATGTTTTGACACTCTGAGGTCAATAAAGTATTTCTGATTTACATTAATGAAATTTCCTGTTTCTTATGATGGTGTACACAAATTGTATTATGTTTGATTCGTAACAGGAAAAGTCTCTATGAGACATTACTGTAGACCATAATGAAAAGATATATATATCTATCTTATAGACCTAGCATGTTAAATTGCAAGTGTTGTGGTATATGGAAGGGAGTATGCTAAATGAATGGCATATGACCGCCGTAACTCGCATTTAGCAATTTACCATGCTAAGGTGATTATGATGAATATTAAGAAAGAGATTTGTTTCTTTATGAATATTTAAGATCCATGCTTAATATTATAATCGGGCCAAATGGGAGAATGTTAGAATATGTCCTGGCCGATTTATCATGGACTCTACTATTTAAATTTGGATAATGATCAACCTGAATTCAAATAGAATTCAAGTTTCATCTGGTTACTTGATGGAAGTACCGATAAAAGTCTATAAATAGAGGTCCTATCCCTGCCCATAAATGTGACGTAGAATCCATCATTGTTGCTACGGCATAAAAAATGTGAGAAGGGAGAGAAACCATTTTTTTTTTTTTCAGGTAGAAAGATGTCTTTTCCTTCCGCATCAAATTCTTCCGCATCAGGTATGTTTCTAAAGATTATGGAAGCTCTCTTTACGGTCCTGAATTTATGTTGTTGTTGATTAAAACATGCTCTAGAACATATCAAAATATATGTTTACAAATGTTTCTAACTCAAAGTGATCGAAGAACCATTCTAGCAGAGAAATATCCTTGTCTTGTGTGCTTTGATCAAGAAGACAAAGATCTCCTGGTCCTTTTTGACCGTTAAGAAACGAAAAGAAGTTTGGATGGAAGGAAATATTCGGTCACCAGATGGTTTCTTAAGTTCATACTTATATATCTTGTGTGCTGTCTGACATGGTTTCACTTTCTTCTTCATTATAGATATTTTGGTAGATTGTAATAGTCTTTTAATTATTATACATAACATCGTCCCCCTGTCCCTGGACTATGAAAAGATGCAATTCTCAGCGACCATGCTTGTGTCACAATAAGATACCCATGTCATGCCATCGCACAGAGGATGTTCTAGCTGGATTATTTTCCCCCATTTCTGTGGTGATTGCGGTGCTCATTGTTCAACAAAGGGGTAACACATCATGACATTTTTAGAATTCGTTGGTATTTAGTTGCATTTCTTAACCGTGCACCTTAGTTTCCATAAACATATTGCTTTCATGCTTATAGGGGCGTTTCAAATATCAACCTGGATAAGTTGGAGCATTTGGAATGATAGCTGGAGGATCAGGCATGACCCCAATGTTTCAAGTAAATATGAGTTGGAATATCCATTGCTTGGATGCATCATCAAACTTATGCTTCTCTTTTTATGAATTCCTCTCCTGGCCTCAATCTTAGGTTGCAAGGGCAATATTGGAAAACCCGAAGGACGATGCAAAAATTCATCTTATCTAATGCCAATGTCATGTATGAGGACATCCTTCTCAAGGTCATCTCCCTCTTTTTTTAAAAAAAAAAAAATTTATTTTTATTTATATGTTTTGAATGTTATTGATGAAGAAGGTTCTGTACTTTAACATGTTATGGATGGTATGGTGAAATTGATAAATACTAGCAGGCTGGCCTTGCATATTTGTTTTCTCTCTGTTGATGATTGATGGACATGGACATGATGATATATTCTATGTCCATTTATCTGGAGTATCTAATATATTCGTGGACTTGTGCAAACAAGTCATTTATTATGGTGGTCGTGAGTGGTAGTATCATGATGAATATAGTTTACAAAACATGTAATTTTGTGTAACCATATACACTCAGTCAAGAGCAGGTCTTCAAGCATCTTACTAACATACCTTGCAAGAAGAGATGGACCTGATGAGAATATGCTGTGGGTTCTCTGAAAACATATATGTCCATTCATCCCGTTTGCCACTTGGATGGGTCCTATGCTGTCACATATGCTGATCGCAGCTGCATAAAATCCTAGATTATATTATATGAAGCTGTTTACTCTTACCCATTTAGGCTCCGCACTCTGTATAAATTCTCGCCAATGCAATATTCTAGCACTCCCCAGATCCACAAGAGCCAGAATTCTCCGAGGAATAATCATTCCATCCGATCTTCAATTTTCACTAATGAGACAGTAACTGTATGAGTTTGTCCAGGAATTTCCTCGACCTAAAATGACAAATTTCTCTAAAATTTTGGTGGGCGTACCATTTGATGAAGCTATCCTCCATTAAGTTGAGAAACGATCTCACATTACATCTTATTTTTTTGATACCACCCATTGTTCTTAGAGGTTTGACCTTGTTTTTGAAGATCATCTATTCTGCTTAGTTCAGAGCTGTCAGTGATAGAAAAAGGTGCCAATCACCTAATCCCTGTATATTAATGTTTACACTCGTGAAGAATCCCTGCAAAGGCTTTTTAACGAAGAAGTGCTTTACAATTGTTGGGCAACCGTTTCGATTTGCATATCTATTCTGCTTGGTTTAGAGTTATCGGTGATGGCAAAAGGTGCCCATCACCAAATCCCTATGTATCAATGTTTACATTCATGAAGATTCCCTGTAAATGCTTTTTAACTTTACAATTGCCTGGCAACTGTTTTGATTTTGAAAATGCACAAACCATCAGCTGGATGTTAAATTGGAACGATGATCTAGCACTGGGTTTAATGCACATGGTTTAATTTATTTTCTGCCAGAAGTGAAATCTATCTCCTTAATCTTATTATGCTTATGTTTTAATTGTTATGATCTACAAATCATGCAGGAAGAGTTGGATGGTTTAGCTCAGAACCATCCCAACCGCTATAAAGTTTACCATGTCTTGAATCCGGTACGTTCTCTCCTTGGAGTGATCTTTTTGAAAATTGTCTGATGTATGCTGGATTCTGTCCTGCATAAACTGGCCATTGCTCTGAACTCTGGCTGGTGACCAAACAAGGTCATGTGTTCTCGTCATAATTCTCTGCATTAAAGTAATTAAAGCAAACGATTCTATAAGAAATTACAATCGTGCTCGCCGAACTTGGGAACCGTTTTAGATTTATCAGTTTTTGCTTTTGCGACCAATTTCTGCTTGTTTTTTTGCAATTTTTGAAAGCCTTGTTCTTGGGAGCAACTTCTGACAATTTTTTCTTTTGTCCTTTTTATTTTCTTCAGCCTCCTGAACTCTGGAATGGTGGTGTTGGATTTGCATCCAAAGAAATGATCGAAAATCACTGCCCACCGCTTGCATCTGACATCCAGGTATTTTTGTTTCATAAACATTAGCATTTGAACAAGTGATAACATAATTGGGATTTAAGAGAGAACGTATAATTTACTAATTGACGGATTTTGAGATGTGGCCCACCTCCCATGAACAAGGCCATGGCTGCACATCTTGATGAGCTTGGATGCACAAAGGAGATGCAATTCCAGTTCTAAGCCCCATTCCATCTCATGGGTTTTTTGTGTTTTATTACTGGTCCCTCGAGTTTTGCAGAAGAGCAAAATAATCATAGGGACCCCTTGCTTTGGTGCTACCTGTTGTAAAACCTGTGATCTGTCCAATGATTCATGCACTGCAAATCTTTGGAGAAACCAAACGCCAGTTTATTTATTTAAAGACGGAATTTTTACCTCCAGGAACTATTGAATTGTCCAGGCCACATTCAGTGCTTTTTGTACCTTTTTTAACAGTTTTACCTTGGATCTTGTTCTACTAAAATATCCATTTCTTTTCTTTCCTTCTTTTGTCGCCTTTGTGTGTCTGTGCGTGTGATTGAAGCTCGAAGCTTGCATCATGGTTTATTCCCGAGGGAGAGAATCCGTGGCAAGTAACCACCGCTGAAAGCCTGAAGCTCTCTTTACCTATCTATGATATTAGCCAGTCCAGAACCCATATCGCTAATCCAGAGGAGAACATTGCGCTGAATTTTAAAGAAAAAAATGTAAAAAAAGTTTTTTTTTCTGCATTAACGCCTTAGTTGGGAGAGAAGAAAAGAACAAGGGAGAAATTGAAAGTTTTTTTTACCAAAGAAAAGAGAATAAAATGAGAGACAGAAAATACAAATCTTTTTAAATTTATAATTTTTTTCTCCTTCAAATCAAATGGATTTGAGGAAAAAGAAATCGGAAGTTTAATAATTTTTTTATAATTTTTATCTCATCCTTCTAATAATAAACAATAAAATTAATATTATATTTTAATTCTAATGCTTATTTCAAGCCTCCTATCTAATTGAGGCTCCTGCAGACAAAAAGGAAAAAAAAAAAAAAAAAAAAAAAGGAATACACTTTCTTTCTTTAAACTCCCAACCAAGAGGGAGGAAGGTAGTACATTTTCTTATTTTTCTCTTCTTATTAATATTTTCTTTTTTTTTCATCCCCAGACTCCTAACCAAGGTTGGTTTTGGTAACCTAGTAGGGCTAGGCTGGATTGTTTATAGAATTTTTGGATCGGGCAGGTCATTTGGGTATGGACCATCATCCAACAACCCCTCGCCCATTTTTCCTTCTTGAAGACTAACTAGCCTATATAGGTTGGGACTTCATTGGTCTCTTAGAATACTGTGGACTAGTTGGGTCGGTAAGATCGATTCCCAAGCGAATATCCGAACATGTTCTAAGAAATAATTGAAAGTCATCAATAAAATGCTTGACAAAATGGAGGTTTCTTCTTTCTATTCTTGTCGGTAAATCCATTTTAGATGTTTTAGGAAGCTCGTCCAAGCTTTATTTGATGCCATTGGCATCAGTTATTTTGTTATAGAAAACGTGTGCGAGTTTGGAAATTTGGAAAATGTCTGCCCTTCTCATCCAAAACTCTTATCCCCTTAGATTCTAGGTTTCTAATCATTCAAACTAGTTTGCCGACCTGGCGGCTTCAATACTACAACTTGATGGGGCAATCAAGATTTGGTGTCAGATCTTTGCACTTAGCACCACGTCAGCAACATGAGTAGCCAGATGCGATCCCTGGTACCCTCTGAGTGCTGCCCCTTGGCTTTCCCACTCAACCACTTGGTGTCAATGGTGAAGAGTCTCACAATCACAGTCACATCTGATAACTAAAGAGACCAAGTAGGTGTATCTTAGTTACCTTCCGTCAGCGAGGTCATGGGGATGCAGATGAGTGTTGTATCCTTGTGAGTTAGGATGAACCAACTCCCGTATCAAAACTCCATTTTAATTAAGTATTTTTTTAGTAAATCTAAGTTAGATTAATTATGCAAAAAATTTTAAATAATTTATAAATTTTTAATTTTATCTAGAATCTCAATTAGTACATTCAGATCATCTAATTTTTAAATTTATTTAATTTAAATTCTTTTCATGAATTTTAGCTGATTATTATCATGAAATTATCATGTGATATCGCATGCTACACGATCCACTGCTATATAAGCATATCACATGCTACATAATTAGTTCACTTGATTGCATTAAATTAAAATTAAAAAATAAAAATTTAAATAACTATTTTTTTTATTTAATTACTATTTTTTTTAAACTTATATATTTATCATTAAATGTACTGAAAAGCAGGAAGACCACAATCGCGCCAGCCGGCTTTCTTTCATTTTCATGAAAATCTTAAAATCACGTGCTGCTTCCTATTTGGATCCTGTCGCCAAAATCCCTTCCGTGGGATCTCTAAAAACCTTCCAAATTTGAATCCAATCAAAATATTTTTCCTTCTCGATTCAAATCTCCATCCACCACGACACCCAGCTAAAACTCCTCCCTCACCGCCTCCCTCTATATTTTTCAAATATTTATTTTATTAAAATTATATTTGGTTAGCTGTTAAAAAATATATTTTTATTTTTTATTTTTTAAAAAATAAAAAATAAAAAATAATGTTTGATAACAATATAAAAAGTAAAAAATTAAAATTAAAATAATTTTATATGTAAAATAATTTTTTTAAAAATTTTTTATGTTTTGTACGATGTAGTTATCAAATATATTTTTTATTTTTTTAATAATAAAAATTTTAAAAATAAAAAAAATATTTTTTAAAAATTAAAATTTAAAAATCAAAAAGTATGATGGAATGACATCAGGTATCCCATGCTACATGATCGCGCTATATAATGATATCACATGCTACATGATCCACTGCTATATAAGCACATCACATGATATTATATGATTTTATTACAATAAGAAGGTTCATGAAATTAAAAGGATTTGGAAGTTAGTTCACTTGATTGTATTAAATTAAAATTAAAAAAATAAAAATTTTAAATAATTATTTTTTTATTTAATTATTATTTTATTAAAACATATATATTTATAATTAAATGTACTGAAACAAAGCCCGAAGACCACGATCGTGCCAGCCGGCTTTCTTCACTCTCTTCAAAACACGAGCGCAGACCGCAGGCCCAATCTAAAACTAACTGCTTAAAATATTTTCATGAAAATCTTAAAATCACGTGCTGCTTCCTTTTTGGATCCTGCCACCAAAATCCCTTCCGTGGGGTCTCTAAAAACCTTTCAAATTTGAATCCAATCAAAAAATTTTTCCTTCTCCATTCAAATATCCATCCAGCTCGACATCCAGCTAAAACTCCTCCCTCACCGCCTCTCTCTCTCTATATTTTTCAGATATCTATTTTATTAAAATTGTATTTGGTTAGCTGTTAAAAAATATATTTTTTATTTTTTAATTTTAAAAAAATAAAAATTAAAAAATAATATTTGATAACAATATAAAAAATTAAAAATTAAAATTAAAATAATTTTATATGTACAATATTTTTTTAAAATCTTTTGTATTTTGTACGATGTAGTTATCAAATATATTTTTTATTTATTCTCAATAATAAAAAATTTAAAAATAAAAAAATATTTTTAAAAAATTAAAAATTAAAAATCAAAAAGTATATCAGATCCCGATGGCATCCCTCCGAAAGATCCGCGAGTTCAGGTTCTGCATCCCTCCATCTCTCAAAAGAATCGAATTTTTAGCTTAGGAATCCCATATTCTGTTGATATGAGCACAATCTTGATTTGAGTTTTAGACGGCAATCCCCAATTCCTTGTTTTCTTTCTATTTCCTCAACATATCGTGCTTTTGATGAAATTCTTTATTTTGACACAAACATGGCGTTGTTTCAGTGAATTACCGACCTCTCCATCAAAATTTTCGATTCTTTTCGTATTGCTTATCTGAAAATGTTTAGTTTTAGGTCAAAAGTTGGGATCTTGGAAACCATCACGAGCTTTTCTCCGATGGTTTTCATGCTTTCCGGCGAGCACCAATCTTTCCCAGTTCTTGGGGAACCGAGCGAAAGATCATGAGGGAGGTCCGGGTCGAACCCTAGCACTCGCGACTCCATGATGCTACCTCGGCCTACTCTTCCTCCCCTTTATTGATATTTCCATCGGCGTCCGATGCCGACTCCCTCTGCGCCCTCAAGATCGTAGCCCATGTCCTCTCGTCCGACTCCAGTCGTTACTCTGTGTACCCTGTCTCCTCCTTCGGTGACATTGAAAGCCTTGCGGGCGTTAATCTGATCAACTGGGGCTGCCACCGTGACCACCGGCGATTCTTGAATCTTGGCCGAAGGCTCGTGTCTTCGTCATAGATAGCCACCGGCCTATCCACCTCCACGACCTCAGTGAGCAGAATGATCGGGTAGTTGTTCTCTACACTCAGGAGGATGAGCACCAGGCTGATCTCGCTTACGATTTTGATGTCTCCGCTCTGGCAAATGCGTCCGACCCGAACAGTGAAGACGAGTTCGATGAGAATTCTGATAGTGATGAACACAGTGATGGTGAGAATGAAGAGAAGGAAGATGGAGGGAACAGAAAGCGGCGAAGGGTCTCTCGAGGGTTGGAAGAAGATCCAGTTAGGCTTTTGTGAAGCTGAAAGCCGAGTACTACAAGTTGGGCAATTTCCCTTCTGGTTGAGCTCATTCTCTTAGAAAGAACACCAATGAGTTACTTTGGTTAGCTTGTGTCTCCCTCACCGATCAGTTTGTGCATGAGAGGCTAACAAATGAGAGGTATCAGGTGGGGGTAATGGAACTCGAGCAGCATATAAACGGCTCGGGGAAAGTGGATGCAATCGGCTCGGTGACGCTCAATGGATGGTACAAAGATCCAGAAAATGCTTATGTTACCGAGGGAGTGGAATTTGTTCGATTCAATGCTTTGCTCTTTCTATATAGCTACCAAGTTGAAGACTTAGAGTGACAACGGTTTGAAAAAGCTAAAGCTTTTGCTTGCCAGAACGGGTTTCCCTCCGGTGGAGTGCCAGAAGAAATTTCAGTACACGAGCGTGGAAGTGAAGCAGAAAATGAAGGATGAATTCGAGCAGTTCTTGCCTGAGTATGGGGCTGACAGAGCTCTACTAGCATAGCTTCTTAAGAATGCATGGGTATTGCTTGAAAGTGTCGGCTGCTGATGTAGTGCATGGAGTCGCAGCATTGCTCGAAACATTTGTGGAAGCAAAAGATTCTTCTTCTGCCGAGCAATTTTGGGTTGCTTATTCTGCTTTCTCCTTGAACAATATTGATCGGCTTAGAAACGGAATGCAGAGTGCAATTGAGATACAGAGGTCCATTCTTAGCCAAGGGAGCTCTGCAATAACCAAAACTGGTTTTATCAGAAGTGGCAGAAAATTTTGCTGGGCAAAGCTTCGAGACCTGGTGGATGCCGAGCGGTTGGGTCATCCTCAGGCTCTTACCCAGTTCTGCTACATTTTAAATGGATGCCTCGAACGAAAGAGATGCAAAGATGAAGCCTCTGATGCGTCCTTGCTTGGCTCAAGAGCCTGACAAGATTCTGATTGTTGGTGTATGTGGCAAGCCATGCCTTGGGGCTATCTAGGGTAACTCATTTGGAATTGCTTTTAGAACAGCAGCTGAGGAAACTGGAGCTGAGTAGTTTCATGAGTTGTTTGAGTCTTCTTGGATGGTTTTAGATACCGTGGCTGTAAGTTGTTTTATGATAGGATTGATTGAGAAATTCTGATATAACACTGGTCCAATTTGTAACAGTTCATTGATATTGAAACTCTAATCGGATATCCAATTCTTTTCTATGTTATCATTAAAATTTCAAGTTATATTTCTATATATTTTGAAGAATTTGTTTTCCAGAACTTGATTTCTCTCTTTTTTGTTTCATGATTATGTTTGCATTTTGTCAAGGCTTTTCATTCGCCTTCGGTTATCTATTTGATTTGTGATGCTTGCATGGTGCGCTATCTTTCATTAATGAGATCATTTCACTGATGCTGGGTTGTATTGTGAATGGAATAAAAGTCCGTGTCTCTAGACAAGCATTACTTGCTCGAGCTTGCTGGGGAGGAGTTGAGTTCGGTGAGGATGGTGGTAGTACGATCGAAGGATAAAGAGGTTGAGCATATTCTGGATTCCTTGCATAGGCTTGCATTTCGTTGATGAGATCATGATGCAGTGTCCCATCCTTTTGCATTGCTTTGTCCATCCATTGAGAAGGGATGGATGTTTCTTTTCAAACTCATGTCAAATCATTCTATTTAGTTGAGGTGCCGCTATTAGCTTCCCCTTGTGTTGCCTTCTTTTGTCCAAGTACAAATTAATTTTTGAGTGCAAGGTGGTTAACCTTTTTCCTTCTTTTTTCTTTCAAAAAAAATGAGTTTTTCTTTCATAATTACTTATATATTTTGCCAAGGTTCTTCATTTTCCTCTGCTTTTGCTTCGTAGGCCTTTAAAGTTTAATTTCTCATGGACTCTTTTGGAATCATCACATAAATGGTAAATGGTAACCACACCACCACAGTAGTCGAAGGATGCAGTGTGTGTGAAGATGCATGATGCGACATGGCTGTGTTCCTTATCTCGGATGGAATCCCAGGGTATTGTTATTAAGTGCTCTTGATTTTTCTCATAGGGTGTTAAAAGCCGGGTGACTCCACACACCTACTTCAAGCTTCTCATATTGTTTGGTTTTGAGCGATGCCATCACATCAACATTGCCTGATTGTGTTAGGTATTCTGCTTGGGCCTTTAACCAGTCACAAGTTCAAGGTCTTCTCTAGAAGAAATTGAAAAACTCAGCTAATCATTAACTTAAGCTAACTCAGTTGAGGCTATGTTTACTTCTCTTATGCAGAATGGTGCGGTAGGCTGGAAAAAAAAAGAAAAAGATTTTGTGGTTACCCGGGTTATGAATCTTGAGTGTATGTTTATAAGAACCTTAGTTTAACAAGACAGCTCTGTAATTTTACTACTGCTTTATGTAGCATACTTCTTATATGATTTAAAAGCTTGAAGATTTTAATATAATTTACCCAATCCACCAAATTTCCTCGAAGGTTTTAATATAATTAACCTCCGAGTCACTACTAGTGGTCCTTTTTGATGAACTTGACAATTGGAGATTGGTTGTTGGTTATTTGAAGTCTACTCTTGTTATTGAATTAAGCTTCATGCTCAATGTGACTTTCTCAGAAGACTTGTTAATAGATGATTCCATTCTTTAAGTTCCAACAATCCAACTAAAAATGTAGCATGGAAAGATATTATGTGCTACGTGCCAAATTATGTAAAACTTAAGTGATGTCCTAATATTTCCTACTAAGCAAAAAGGAAAAAATAATCATCAAATGTTGAGAATCTAGGTTAAGATGAATAGGTTTACTTTCTTCAGGGGGAAATGATGAATAAATTTACACAAGAATCATATTTACCAGTCCTCACACAACATCCTCCAGTTTCATCATATACAGGATTTCCTATAAATCTAGTTGACAAAAGCCCTCAAGTATATATATATATTTTTTTAACAATAAACACACTAAAATCATGGCTAAAAGTATATGTGCAATGGTGTGGAACTGATCCAGTCCCAACTCATCATGCCATGGATGGTTCCCCATCCAGATACTTTCCTTGTGACTTGTTGTGCTTTCGTACCTAGAATATTCTAGGTCTGGCCTGTACATAGAGCCATCATTTTCCTCTATTTTGATGGACGAATTTATCGGCAAGAGATCTCAAGAACAAACATATTTGGTAGACTGTCATTCTTGAAGTGATCGGACGCATGGAGAATCTTCTTCGGTGTCCTCTCTTTCAATTTTTTTCAGTTGATAAACACCCATGAGATGCTTTCACACACATCCATGAAAGATCATAGGATATGCCAAGTAATGTCTATATGGAGAATTTGAACAGATGGATGCTTGGAGACTTTAATGCCATTCTTGCCAATGATAAGGTGGGAGAAGTTAACCGTCTTGCAGTAGGTAACCATGTGGTACCTGCAGGATATGGGAACCTTGCAAATGACTTGGGTATTTGATGCATTGCCCTTTGAATAGGGCAGGCCAACGTCAGGTGCTTTCTTGTGGTTAACAGACGAGGGTGACCATTTTGGCCTGCATCGCTTGCTTTAGCAATGCGTAACCAAGTAGGTCCCACCCACTGTCCAACAGCAGTAAAAGAACCAAAAAAAAATATGTGCTCCTTGTTTCTTGCATTCATGCAGCTACAGTCCAGGAAACTTTTATTGAAATGAGCTTAATTTTGTACATACACCAAGAGGATCCTTTTAACAGTCCGGTTTGACACATGCCGAGCATCTCTTTACCTTTGGTCTGGCAAGGTTGAAAGATGTCCTTCATTCATTGAATAGAGAGATCTGTGCGACGACAGAGGAATACAACTGGCCTGAAAACCTATGACATCTGGCTAAAATTCAAGTTAGCTATGATTAAACTAATAAAAGGAGACGGTCATTGCCGTAAGACAGAAGGTAGAATTAGCTCGACGATCATTTCACCATTAGATTGTAATTACTCTACATCGCGTGTCAAGTATCGTTTAGTTGGTGACGAAGAAGACGACGCCGTTTTTCTTCATTTTGTTTTAGTGCATCTTGATCAAGAAAAGATGATGTGTAGCTTATCACCGAGGTGAGTTAGGATGACTGGGAGAGAATGGGAAATTTTGTCAAAGCATGGAATCTCAGAGCATGAATTCGATCTTTTAGTTTGAACGGGAAAGGCGGCAATTAAACATGCACTAGCTAGATTTGGGGGCGAACATTGATTGATTAAGAAATCATTTTCAAGTGAAATAAATCTCGGAAAGAAGGGGATTGGCTTCTAACAATTCTATTATTTTTATCTAGTTTTGATAGGATCCGGTGCATTAGTATTGCTAGTACATCAGCAAAAATTAGTGTTGTTGTCATAGTTTTTGATAATTCTAAATACATCAGCAAAAATGAGCATCAGACTGTCGTGGGACGGTTGGCAGCTCCCCTCATTCCTTCCTCCAGTCCAGATTTCCCGCAGCATCAACATGATTACGTGGAACCTGCCTAACTAAAAACGTGGCATATTTTGAGCCTTATGTTGATACCAGGACTTCAACCAAGCAACCGACGGTACGCACCAACATTGAAGAGTGTGTGACATAATTATTCCAATGAGACTTTTCTTTTATAAATAGTAAGTTTATTTTCTTTCTTTCTTTCTCTTTCATCGATGGGGGCAAAAAGGATGCAGTGAGGACCAGAGGATAGCGTGACAGGTATTCCCAGCGTCTTGATTATAAATAAGTTTGTCTTCATTATAAAGTTCGTAGGAAAGTTGATTAACAAGGACATACTAATTATATGTTGAGGTGGTATATTTTTGTTTAACATATCTAGTAGCAGAGAACATTTCTTGAAAAAATTCGTATTCTAAATAGACTATAGTGAGCAAGGAATAAGTGCAGAATATGGTTGCATGAAAGAAATCTGTCTCCAATTATCCCCATCTTAGTTGTTCGGTAGCATTGGTTGTGTGCACGGTATGGAATTACTTGCAGTGAGGTCGATGACCATCAGTGACCATACCTTTTTTTGTTGACATCCATGTGCATTAGTATCGGGTTATCTTAGTTCTCATCCAAGTCAATCTATCCTTGGTTATGATCCCAGTATTTTTAGTTTATCTTCATTCTTACACAAGTTCATTCATCCTCGACTGTGATCCCACATATGATAGGATGTGGTACTATTTTCTATTTACTTCCGTTGGTGCCCCACATGCTTAACCTAAGATGACAGCCATAAAGGTGGCACCGAATGCCAGGCGTTCTTGTTCTTCAGTTGTTTTAGCTGCGAAAAGTCGATAGAGAAAGGAACCTAGATAGAAATAATGTGATGGTTGCCTTGGTACATAAAGAAAGGATTCCCGTGCACGACAAGAAACTCTAGAAGGAAATTGCCATGGTCTTCATGCCATGCCATGCCATGCCATTGGACGAGGACTGGTTAACTCTCTTCGGAAAGCCAGTTTACATTGCATGATCCTTTTTCGGCTTGATGTGGTCCATCTAAATTTGAGAAAGACTGCATTGACTTTTGGTCCATGCCGATGCATGTGAATTTTATGATGATATCAAACTTTTAGTTCTAATTATAATGAAAAAGATGTTTAGCAACCTTGGTCTGATGATCTCCCATTTAAGACCATGAATATATCAATCACTAGTTATTCACTCCCTGGTAAAAAGTAGATCAAGTTTATGAGTCATTCCATATAATGAACTACCGTACCTTCTTCTATGGATCCAAGTCCACCATTTCTAATGTGGAAGATGATATGCTGATACCATCCTTGGCAAACAATGGAAGGTGGGTGCGCAACCAGCATACATAAAATAAGGTTTTCTCTCCATTTTAACAATCCATTATTCACCACTTACAGGTAATTAATTGGTCTGTGTTTGGTCAAAAGATAAGTTTGTAAATATAGCATGATGGAAATTCACTTGGCTCCTCTCCCCTCTTTTTCCAGCCTCCTTTCTCTTGCACGCTAGCCATGCAAGAAAGCTCATATGGCCAATAAAAAGACGTCCATCGTCACAAGAAGTTCCATGTGCTCCCCTCTCCCCCCCACCCCCCAAAAAATAAAAGGTTTCAGAAGAGACAAAGAGCTACCTTTTACTAATTTGGAAGCAGGAATCATTTGACCAATCCCTGTTTCTTGTATGGCTAATATTCTCCTCATTCCCATTCGCAAGCCATCTCCACTGCAAAACCTTTCAAAAGAAAGCAGTCCCTCCTCCAACCACCAGACACATGCACATCCTTCTTAATTTATTTTGAAGGAAGACTAGACTTTTGATTTCAATTAAATCCTTGCCACTTCTCTTATGATTTCAATTATATAACTACCAAGATGAGCTGAGAGAGTCCAACCCACATATATGTTGTGGCTTTTTCTATAGAGCAATCTAAATTTATTACGAAAGCTGAAAATTGGTTATATCTTAATGGTTTTGGCCTATGATTGGCTGCCAATATAAATGGACCTTTTACTGATGAATTTTTATTATATATTGTTGGGGATAAATCCCATTTTCGTCGAAGTCCAGTATGATGCTTAGCCTAATGTAACTGGTAATCATAGAAGAGCTTCGATCGAAAATTCTTCGGCAGCCGAACTTCTTTCGGACTTCTCTTTCGATCGGATTCCTCCAGCAGCCGAACTCCTACCAGATTTTTTCTTTCATCGGATTCTTTCAGGAGCCGAACTTCTTCCAAACTTCTCATTCGATCGGATTCCTCCAGAAGTCAAACTCCTTCCAAACTTCTCCTTCAGTCAGATTCCTCCAGCAACCGAGCTCCTTCCAAACTTCTCCTTCGATCGGATTTCTCCAGCAGCCGAACTCTTATGGGACTTTTTCTTCGGTCAAATTCCTCCAGAAGCCGAACTCCTTTTGGACTTCTCCTTCGATCGGATTCCTCCAGCAGCCGAGCTACTTTCGGACTTCTCCTTCAGTCGAATCCTTCCAGAAGCCGAATTCCTTTCGAACTTCTCCTTCAGTCAAATTCTTTCAGTAGCCAAGCTCCTTCCGGACTTCTCCTTCGGTCGGATTCCTCCAGCAGCCGAACTCCTACCGAATTTTTTCTTCAGTCGGATTCCTCCAGGAGCCGAACTCCTTTCGGACTTCTCCTTCGATCGGATTTCTCCAACAGCCGAACTCCTTCTAGACTTCTCCTTTGGTCGGATTCCTTCAACAGCCGAACTCCTTCCGAACTTCTCATTCGATCGGATTTCTCTAGGAATTGAACTCCTTCCGGACTTCTCCTTCAATCGAGCTTCTCCACCAGTCGGACTTCTTCTGAACTTTTTCATCAGTCGAACTCCATCTGAATTTCTCTAGTGGATTACTTTCAAATTTTAAATAGTATTCCTTCCGGATAATCCTCTCTAGCCGTATTCTCTTTAGAAGTTCGAACTCCTCTAGAATTGACATACATCAAAGCTCTTCATCAATCAATGCCTACTTTCTTCGAACTTCGACTATTAAATCTCGTCGAATGGGCACATCATGATAATGGACATCTCTCTCCATAACAAACTCCATGTGACCCCAAGTGGCTCAGTATCGGATGGCTACGACTGTCACTATTAGTCTGCTACAGATGGCATCCCTTTCTATAACAAACCCCATACAGCCCCAAGCGGTCCGTTATCGAACAACTACGACTATCACTATCAGTCTGCTACAGACGGCGCCCCTCTCTATAATAAATCACACGCGGCTTCGAGCGGCCAGCTATTGGATGGCTACGGTTGTCACTGTCAGTCTGCTCTGGGCTTTGTCTATAAAAGAGATCCTTCAGATATATTTTTTCGAAGCTCTCTTCTCCTTTCCAAAATTCTGCTGAATTCTTTTCTGAGCACTCCATTTTTTTTGGCCAGAAGAGCTGACTTGATCGTTGGAGGATCCTGCCTGAGCCACCACCATCGAGTCCGGACGGAACTTTATTTTGTAGATCACCGACGATGATCTTTTCTTCCTCAACTCTAGCTCGATCCAGCATCGACCAGATTTTGCACCAACAGGATTGGTGCTAGAGGAAGGATTCTCTATTCCTGAGGTACCCTTATTCTTAAAGGAGTGCTCAGTCGATCCTATGGATCTTCTTCTCCAAGATTCATCTCCATCCTCTCCCTCAATTCTAAGAAATATCTTCAAAGAAGGTGACTATCCGGAGATCTACCACTTCTACCATCAGATTCGAGTCAGATCCATCCATTCCTACTCCAGCATCGATGCTTCAACCTCCTCCTCCACCGACGGCCATGATAGATCCGGAGCAGTTTAACCTACTAATGTAGTAGGTTCAGGGCCTCACCAAAATGGTGCAGGCCATGCGGCAGCCCCTGATCGTGGTTCCATTAGAAAATCTATCATCGGAATGTCAGAAATCGATCCCAAGAAGGAGCACTTGAGCTAGCATACCTGTCGCCTTTGGGAAGAAGAAAAAGAGAGCAGAGGATTCTTGTTCGAATCATGATTTTTCTTCAAAAGAGATCTTCCCTATCTACAGTTGAAAGCCTTTCAAGATCTACGATCAAGATGACGTCCTCGATCAGAAACTACGGAAGATGGACCGATGGATTGAGAAACTCCATCACGTCGCTCCAGCTCATCATGACGACGTCTGCACCGATCCTTCTTTCTCTTTTCGAATTATGCAAGAACCCGATTCGTCGAACTTCAAGCTCTCCCAATTTGAAAGCTACAATGGAACCTCTGATCCGATCGATCATCTGGAGGCCTTTCGAACCATGATGCCACTCCATGGTGCACCAGATGTCATCTTATATCGAGCTTTTCCATCTATCTTGAAGGAAGCAGTAAAAAATTGGTACTCGGCATTGAGGTTAGGTACGATCTTTTTCTTTGATCAGATGAGCCATCAGTTTGCGGCTCCCTTCGTCAGCAGCCGACGTCCGCATCGAGGTTCGAATTTTTTGATAAATATCAAGCAGAAGAAGAAGAAATTTATCCAGGCTTATGTCATCCAATTTAATGCTGCTGCATTGGAGATTCGAAACCTGGACCAGTTTGTTGCAATGGTCGCACTCAAGGACGACCTTCAGAAGAATGATTTATTATTTTTCCTAAAGAAGAAGTACCTCAGAGACTTTGCCGATCTACTAGTTTGGACTGAAGGATATGTCCGAGCAGAAGAAGCCTTCAAATTGAAAGATGAGAAAGTCGTAGGAGAGTGGCAGATGGGCGAGTCTAATAAATCCACGACTGATGGAGGGCTGAATGCCGCGCTCACGGACTCCCTCTGAGTGCAAGCGAGCTTGACCTCCTCGAGCTCGTCGTCAAAGAAGCCTCGATGGAAGGGCATGAAGAAGTTCGCCCCTCAGAAGGTTTCACAACTACGCCCCCTTCAATACTCCAAAAATGCAAGTGTTGATGAAGATCAAGGAGCAACTGCCGAGGTCTGAAAGGATGCGCACTCATCCTGGCAAGCACAATCCTAGTAAATACTGCCTCTACCATCATGATCATAGCCATGATACTGAAAAATGCATTTAACTCCAAGATGAGAATGAGGAGCTCATCAAGAGAGGTCGGCTGGGTCGATTCCTCAGACGCCAGCCTGAAGCAAGAGAAGATTGACCGAGGGCACTATCGCAGTCAGAACCACCAAGGAGGGAGGAATAATAAGAAGATCGACTGCCTCTCAGCATCATCAACACTATCTCTGGAGGACTTAGTGCTTCGACAAGCCACTATCTCTTAGCCTCAGAGCTAGAAAAAGTTTGCCCCAAATTGGAAAGGCCCATATGAAATAGAGAATGTTGTCCGGTCTGAAACTTATCGCCCAAAGGAACTTGGAGGAACAACACTCCCACGACCTTAGAATTCAGAAAATTTGAGAATATACTATCAGTAATTTTTCTTCAATAAAATCCCTCCATTTCAACATTATTGTTTCTTGATGCAAAAACTATGTGAGGATAGAAAAGATGCAATCGAAAGTGGTCATGTTAGGAACAGGAGGAGAACCTCATCCTAACATGAGCAAGTCGAAGACCTCCGATTATTTAAGATAGGAGGAGAGAGGCCCATTCAATGGTCCATCTATATTCCTATTGCCATGTTAGGAACAGAAGAAGAACCTCGTCCTAACATGAGCAAATCGAAGACCTCCGATTATTTAAGACAAGAGAAGAAAAGAGGCTCATTCAATGGCCCATTTGTGCTCCTAGTGCCATGTTAGGAATAGGAGTAGAACCTTATCCTAACATGAGCAAGTCAAAGACCTTCGATTATTTAAGACAGAAGAAGGGGAGAGGCCCATTCAACGATCCATCTATACCCCTATTGTCATGTTAGGAAACAGGAGAAGAACCTCGTCCTAACATAAGCAAGTTGAAAACCTCCGATTATTTAAGACAGAAGAAGCGGAGAAGCCCATTCAATGGTCCATCTATGCCCCTAGTGCCATGTTAGAAACAGGAGGAGAATCTCGTCCTAATATAAGCAAGTCGAAGATGTTCGATTATTTAAGATACGAGAAGGAGAGAGGCCCATTTAACGATCCATTTGTGCTCCTAGTGCCATGTTAGGAACAGAAGGAGAACTTCATCCTAACATGAGCAAGTCGAAGACCTTCGATTATTTAAGATAGGAAGAGGGAAGAAACACATTCAATGATCTATCTGTGCCCTTAATACCATGTTAGGAATAGGAGGAGAACCTCATCCTAACATAAGTAAGTCGAAGATCTTTGGTTATTTAAGATAGGAGGAGGAGAGAGGCCCATTCAACGGCCCATCTGTGCCCCTAATGTCATGAAAGAAATAGGAGGAGAACCTCGTCCTAACATGAGCAAGTCGAAAACCTCAGATTATTTAAGACAGGAGGGAAGGAGCCCATACAATGGCCCTAATGTATTCCTATAGTCTGTTAGGAACAAGAGGAGAACCTCGTCCTAACGTGAGCAAAGTCGAAAGCCTCGTTCATTTTAGATGAGGTGATAAGAGAGACCCCAACAATAGCCCTTATGTGCTTCTACAACCCATTAGAAATAGGAGGAGAACCTCATCCTAACATGAGCAAAGTTGAAGGCCTCGTTCATATTAGACGAGGTGAGAAGAGAGGCCCATTCAATGGCCCTCTGTGCCCCTAATACCATATTAGGAATATGAGGAGAATCTCGTCCTAACATAAGCAAGCCAAAGACCTCCGATTATTTAAGATACAAGAAGGGAAGAGGCTCATTCAACGATCGGTCTATGCCCCTAGTGCCATATTAAGAACAGGAGGAGAACCTCGTCCTAACATGAGCAAGTCGAAGACCTTCGATTATTTAAGATAGAAGGAGGAAAGAGGTCCATTCAACAGCCCATCTGTGCCCCTAGTGCTATATTAGGAGCAGGAGAAGAACCTCATCCTAACATGAGTAAGTCGAAGACCTTCAATTATTTAAGATAGGAGGAGAAAAGAGGCTAATTCAACGGTCCATCTATGCCCCTAGTGCCTTGTTAGGAACAGGAGGAGAATCTCATCCTAACATGAGCAAGTCGAAGACCTCCGATTATTTAAAATAGGAGGAGGAGAGAGGCCCATTCAATGGCCCATCTGTACCCCTAGTATTATATTAGAAACATGAGGAGAATCTCATCCTAACATGAGCAAGTCGAAAACCTCCGATTATTTAAGACAGAAGGAGGGGAGAGGCCCATACAATAGTCCTAATGTACCCCTACAGTCCGTTAGGAATAGAAAGAGAACCTCATCCTAATGTGAGCAAAGTCGAAGGCCTCGTTCATTTTAGATAAGATGAGAAGAGAGGCCCCGATAATGATCCTTATGTGCCCCTACAGTCTGTTAGGAATAGGAGGAGAACCTCATCCTAATGTAAGCAAAGTCGAAGGCCTTATTCATTTTAAGCAAGATGAGAAGAGAAGCCCCGACTTGGCTGGAGATAAGATCTCTTCCAAGCTTAAACTTCAACAGAAGATAAGATCTCTTTCAATCTCGATTGGAGATAAGATCTTTCCCAAGCCTCAACCTCAACAGGAGATAAGATCTTCTTCAATCTCGATCGAAGATAAGATCTCCTCCGAGCTTCAACTTCAATAGGAGATAAAATTTTCTTCAACCTCGATTAGAGATAAGATCTTTTTCGAGCTTCAACTTCAACAGGAGATAAGATCTCCTTCAACCTCGATCGAAGATAAGATCTCTCTCCCGAGCTTCAACTTCAACAAGAGATAGGATCTCCTTCAACCTCAGCTGGAGATAAGATCTCTTCTGAGCCTCAACCTCAATAGAAGATAAGATCTCCTTCAACTTTGATCGGAGATAAGATCTCCCCCGAGCTTCAACTTCAATAGAAGATAGGATCTCTTCAATCTCGACTGGAGATAAGATCCCCCCGAGCTT
Source organism: Cocos nucifera (assembly GCA_006176705.1). Lineage (NCBI taxonomy): Eukaryota > Viridiplantae > Streptophyta > Magnoliopsida > Arecales > Arecaceae > Cocos > Cocos nucifera. The sequence continues at coordinate 1,834,329 of QRFJ01000003.1, read as the reverse complement.
CAACTTCAATAGGAGATAGGATCTTCTTCAACCTCGACTGGAGATAAAATCTCTTCCGAGCTTCAACTTTAACGAGAGAACGGATCAATTTCAACCTCAACTGAAGATAAGATCTCTCTCGAGTCTCAACCTCAATAGGAGATAAGATCTTCTTCAACCTCGGTCGGAGATAAGATCTCCTCCGAGCTTCAACTTCAACCGAAGATAAGACCTCCTCCGAGCTTCAACCTCAACGAATGCAGAGTCCGTAAAAGAACTTTGGCAGTCATCTTTTCTGTACCCTTTTTCTTTGAATTTCAAACTCGAGAGTGGAAAAATTATTATTGGGATAAACCTCACTCCCGCCGAAGTTCAGTCTGATGCTTAGCCTAATGTAATTAGTAATCATAGAAGAGCTTCGATCGAGAATTCTCCAGCAGCCAAGTTTCTTTCGAACTTCTTCTTCGATCGGATTCCTCCAGTAGTCGAACTCTTACCGAACTTTTCTTTCAGTCGGATTCCTCCAGGAGCCAAACTCCTTTCGAATTTCTCCTTCAGTCGGATTTCTCTAGGAGTCGAACTTCTTCTGAACATCTTCTTCAATCAAATTCCTCCAGCAGTTGAACTTCTTTCGGACTTCTTCTTTAGTCGAATTCCTTCAGCATTCGAGCTCCTTTCGAATTTCTCCTTCGGTCAGATTCCTCCAGCAGTCGAACTTCCATCAAACTTTTTCTTCAGTCGGATTCTTCCAGGAGCCAAACTCTTTCTAAATTTCTCCTTCGATCGAATTCCTCCAAGAGTCGAACTCCTTCCGAACTTCTTCTTCAGTCAAATTTCTTCAGCAGCCAAACTTCTTTCGAACTTCTCCTTCAGTTGGATTCTTCCAAGAGCTGAACTCCTTCCAAATTTTTCTTTCGATCGAATTCCTCCAGGAGTCAAACTCCTTCCAAATTTTTCCTTCAATTGGATTCCTCCAGGAGCCGAACTCCTTCCGAACTTCTCCTTCAGTCAAATTCCTCCAGTAGCCGAACTCCTTCCGAACTTCATCTTTAGTTAGATTCCTCCAGCAGCCGAGCTTCTTTCAGACTTTTTCTTCGATCGAATTCCTCCAACAGCTGAACTCCTACCAAACTTTTTCTTCAATCAGATTCCTCCGGAAGTCAAACTTCTTCCAAACTTCTCCTTCGATCGGATTCCTCCAAGAGTCGAACTCCTTTCGAACTTCTCATTCAGTCAAATTTCTCCTAGAGCCGAACTCCTTTCAAACTTCTTCTTCAGTCGAATTTCTTCAGGAGCCAAACTCCTTCTAGACTTCTCCTTCAGTCAAATTTCTTCAGGAGCCAAGCTCCTTTCGAACTTCTCTTTCAGTCAGATTCCTTCAACAGCCAAACTTCTATCGAACTTCTCCTTTGATCGGATTTCTCCAGGAGCCAAACTTCTTCCAAACTTCTTTTTTGATCGAATTCCTCCAGGAGTCGAACTTCTTCCGAACTTCTCCTTTAGTCAAATTTCTCTAGTAGCCGAACTCTTTCCAGACTTCTCCTTCAATCGGATTCCTCCAGCAGTCAAGCTCCCTCCAAACTTCTCCTTCGATCGGATAACTCTAGTAGTCAAACTTCTATGAGACTTTTTCTTCGATCGGATTCCTCCAAGAGTCGAACTTCTTTCGGACTTCTTCTTCGATCGAATTTCTCCAGGAGTCGAACTTCTTCTGGACTTCTTCTTCAGTCAAATTTCTCAACTTCTCCTTCGGTTGGATTCCTTTAGCAGCCAAATTTTTTTTGAACTTCTCCTTTGATTGGATTCCTTCAGGAGTCGAACTTCTTTCGAACTTTTCCTTCGATCAGATTCCTTCAGAAGCCGAACTTTTTTCAAACTTTTTCTTCAGTCAAATTTCTCCAACAGTTGAGCTCCTTCCGGACTTCTCCTTCGATCGGATTCTTCCAGCAGCTAAGCTCCTTCCGAACTTATCCTTCGGTTGGATTCCTCCAAGAGCCGAACTCCTTTCGAACTTCTCCTTCAGTCACATTCCTCCAGCAATTGAGCTCCTTTCGGACTTCTCCTTCAATTAGATTCCTCCAGCAGTCAAACTCCTACCGAACTTTTTCTTCAGTCGGATTCTTTCAAAAATCGAAGTCCTTCCGGACTTTTGCTTCAATCGGATTCCTCCAAGGGCTAAACTCGTTCCAAACTTCTTCTTCGACTGAGTTTCTCCACCAGTCGGACTACTTCTAGACTTCTCTATCAGTCGAACTCCATCCAAATTCCTTCAGTGGATTACTTTCAGATTTCAAGTAGTATTCCTTCCGAATAATTTTCTCTAGCCATATTTTCTTTAGGAGTCCGAACTCCTCTGGAATTGACATACATCAAAGCTCTTCACCAACCGATGTCTGTTTTCTCTGAACTTTGACTATTAAATCTCGACGAACAGGCACATCACGACAACGGACACCTCTCTCCGTAACAAACTCCATGTGGCCCCGAGCAGCTCAGTATCGGACGGCTACGGCTGTCACTATCAGTCTGCTACAGGCGGCGCCCCTCTCTATAACAAATCTCATGCGGCCCCGAGCGGCCAGCTACCGGATGGCTATGGCTGTCACTATCAGTCTGCTCTGGACTTCATCGATAAAAGGGATCGTTCAGATACGTTTTTTCGAAGCTCTCCTTTTCTTCTCATAATTCTGCTGAATTTTTTTTCTGAGCACTCCATTTCTTTTAGTTAGAAGAGCTGACTTGATCGTCGGAGGGTCCTATTGAAGCCACCACCATCGACTCCGAATGGAATTTTGTTTTGCAGGTCACCGACGGCGACCTCTTCTTCTCAACTCCAGCTCTATCCAGTGTTGACCAGATTTTGCACCAACACATATGTTCCAGAACTGACTGAGGAGGAAATGGATGGAAACCACTCATTATCCCCCTCCCACTCCCTTTGCTAGATAAATATGGTATATGGAAACTTTGGACAAAGACATGGATATGTATTTTAGTGCCAGCAAACACTTTCATAAATACTTTTATCAGAGAGATTATTGTGATTCAAAAATTCAGAAAAATATGAAGGAGTAAATCTGGAGCAGTATATTTTATTTCAGATAATTCATCAAACTCAGCACCCCAAGATTACCATAATACTTTGTTTAATTATTCCTAAATATATACTAGTAACAGTAATCAGTCATAGGCAGCTAGTGCATTGATCTTGTATCCAATAGAATGACATGATAAGAACTATTGCAACATTGCATCTGAGCAAAGGTCTGCAGATAGCTCCACAAGTTCTACCTGCCCTGGGGCCTCATCCAGCAGCCATTTCTCGAATAAAGACAAAGGAACGCGTTGTGGGCCGTCCGATCTCTGGTTGGCCTCGGCATCAGCTAACGTGGACTGTGGCCTATAGAATGTCGAGTCAACAGATGATTTCTCCCAGGCATTGCCACTCGAGCTCTCAAGCGAGAACAATTTGTGGGGAATAGGACCACAACATTCTCGATCATTCTTAACTTGTTCCCATTTCATATATGCTTGGGAAATAGGATTGCCGCGTTCTCGGTCGCTCCTAAGTTCCTCTCGAGCAAATGCTTGGTTGATAGCGTTGCTGCTGCTTTTGTTGAAGGCACGAATGCTTTGATGTTGTTCATCTTGAGTTGGCTTGAGATTAGCCGTTGGGGAGGACCTCATCCACCCCTCCAAGAGTCTTGAAATGTTGCCAGTGCTCCATGCGTAGGTGGAGGTGCTGTGGCTGGTGGAGATGTCTGAATTTGTGGTCTCACTGTTGCAGCCATTGGATATAAGCTCATTGCAGGTAATGGTTGAATTAGATGGAGTCTTGTGGGTGTCAACTGTTGTTGGATTCCTTTTGATCTTCTTCTTCAGGTGGGTGTTCCAGTAGTTCTTGATATCATTATCTGTTCTCTGAGGAAGGTGAGAAGCAATGGCTGCCCACCTGCAGAGAGAAATTAATAATCAAGCAGAAACACAAGAAGATGACACAATTTAGCACCTAGCCAATTTTTTTTTAAAATTTATAGCAAAGCACATAGGTTAAAGTATGAATACTATGTTGTCCCAGTGAAAATTCATCAATATTTCATGAGGGACTAAGAAAGTAATAAATTGAAGAAAGATTTTTACGATGAGTTAAAAGATTCGGAGATATAACCATAAAACTGAATGGTGGGATATAAAGAAAACAGAAAAAGAAAACTTACCTGTTGCCTAGCGCGGCTTGTAGATGGATGATCATTCCTTCTTCATGCGAGGTGAAGTTTCCACGCTTAATTCCTGGTCGGAGGTAGTTGGTCCATCTCAATCGGCAACTCTTACTACATCTCATCAAACCTACGGTAAAATATATAATATAAAGTTTAATATGACAAAAGAAGGTGATGTTTCATTGTTCTTCAGCAGTGAATCGAGCCAACTGAATCAAACTCAACAGGGAACATTCCAAGTTTCAAACCAGACAGGAAATTAAAACAAGCATGCAGACAAGAAAGGACATGGAGAAGATGGGCAGTTCACCAGTGTTTGCAGGTACTGATCTCCAGTTTCCAGGTCCATGTTCTTGGATGTAGGTGACCAAGATGATGTCTTCTTCTGCAGTCCAAGGACCTTTCTTGATGCCAACCTTATCACAGCATGGAGGCCTTCCCATGGCTGGCTATCTCACAACCACCACCCTCTTCTCTCCTCTGGTTCGATTTGTCTCTGTTCCTACCAGTGTCTCATGAGCGCGTGAGTGCCTAATATATATATAGGATGACCTGAAGAGGGTAAACTTTTTTTTATTTTTTTCACTTATCATCTACCTCTCTGACTCGTTTGCTCTCCTTACCTCTTCCTTCTTAGACTGGGTCAGACTCTTCTCTTTTATTTCCAAGGGTCACATGAATCAACAAACTCTTCCCCAAAAGGAGAAACGACCAGAGTATTTGACCTCACCATGAGGTCTCATTAATGCAAGGAAATCATGGGGACCGCTTCGACACCGATCATCTAATCGAGAATTGTATTCTATGTGAAGGAAATTAATATGATTCACAATAAATAACTAATCTTGGTTTAGCCACTTTATAGTAGATCTTTCTATGTACGTTTCGAAATTCGATTAGAAATTGGCATGTTTTATTTGTCAAGCAACCTCTAAATAGACTGAGATATTCGGTGGAACATTAAACTAATGGTTATGACTTCTACAACCTTCCTATGTGATGCTCTCATTAAATTATTATTACTTCTCAGGGTATCAGCTCGTCCTCATGGAGCAATTGTGCTTCACTTGATGCACAAGCTTAAGCAACGTTAGTGGTGTTCTCATTTTTGATCTGTAACATAGATCTACAAAACAAGCATTTTCTTGATGGAGTATCTGCAAGCATGATATTTTTATAATGTTTAATTGATAAATTAACATAAATTAGCTTGGCTATTATTCAAAATGTAAATGACATTGAAGGCAAGAACTTGAATGTCCATGTGTCCTTAAAAAAAAAAAAGAAGAAGAAGATTGCACGCCGACGGGAAGGGACTTTAGATAGGAAATGTTAAAATTTGGTGATGGTATCGGTTCAAAATGCTGATTCAAGTTGATAGCATACGCAGGTCCTAGCAATGTGTCACACTTATCTTGCAATTACAATTACATGGTTAGTAGATAATTGGCTGTTGGCAGGCTGATGAATGGAACATAAAATATATTACCAAAAAAAAAAAGGAACATAAAATATAAAGACAAATATTTAGCATGGTGGCATCTGGGGAAACACGATAGTGGGTCTATTTTTATTGGGATGTAAGCATATTGGAAACTCTACAAAAATTGCACAACACAGCAATGGTTGCTTGGCTCAAATATATTGCTAATGGATGATACTATTTATTGCGGTGCTTACTTCTCATTCCTCAAAATCCATGTCATATATGTTATTTGTGTGTAAAGATGTGCATATAATGGTGAGTAAGAATAAATTATACTTTTTTCCCTCAAAAAATGAATAAATTATTCTTTTATTTACGCTAAGCTCAACCATGCAAAATAAATCCACTATTTTCATATCTAGAAAGAAAAATCATAGTGTAAAATTGTCGTTGCCTACATTGTTTTTGAAAACATATATATATAAGGAAGTAGTGAATTGCCACCCGGCTATTATTCAAATGGGTATGTACAAATAAAAAGGCATACATGAACAGAGCATGCTTGGAGGACATGTCTATTCAAATAAAAGCATTGAAGTTACAGCAACAGTCAAAATAACAAGGACATGCTCATCTACATATATAATAAGTGAAAATGATAGATCGGAGTTACACCTGAATACTCTTCTTTGCTCATCTTTAGATCCTGATTTTCAGCGCAATTAGAGAATAGGGCTGTAGGGAGGTCATGAGATGGTAGATCTACTGGATCCTAAGGAGCTTGGAAGTAATCTCTGTAGTTTAATCCATAGAGCTTCATGCCCAACAATTCTCTTTGAAGTATTAAGATTCTCCCATATCTTGAATCTATGGAGTATTCTTTGGAGGACCGAATACATAGTGTGCTTTTTTCTTACAAAAATCCTACGTGCTATTTCTTTCCAACCATACTTTCCAGCATAGAGCCATAATAAATTGTTCCCCCGCTCTTCTTATTATGGTATTGAACTTTTTCTTTCTCCAACTAAATCAATAATCATTGAAATTACCTAGCCAGCCTTTGATATTAAGCTATAATTTGAGAGCATACAGAAACGACCGAGTGAAAGAGCATTTAATAAAGAGGTGCGATGTAATTTCTTCAGATACACCATAGATAATGCATCCTTGGTTGATACTCAACCCTTTTTTAATAAGATTGGCCCCCATTTGGATTATATTCTTCACGCTCAACCATAGAAAAATCTTGACTTTTAATAAAATTATGGCTTTCTAGATCACTTGGTAATAAGGATAAACCAATCCAGCATTATTAAGAAAATTATACAGTTAACATTATACAATCCATTCTGAGATAATTTTCAAGCTAGAGTGTCCTCCATCTAAAATGTCTAAAGTTATTAATAATGGCATACAAAGCTTCCAACTGATTTATTTGTGCTGAAGTTAGAGACCTTCTGAGAATGATTTTCCAAGATAGGGTCCTCAAAGACCATTGAGATTTGATTGTGCAATTCTTAAGATGAGCTATCATATAAAGATCTTCAAAGATATCCGCAAGAGTAGATGGTCCCGCCCAAGAGTCTTTCCAAAATCGGATGCCAGATCCATCTCCAAGCTTAAAAGAGAGACAATTTCAAAATACAGATAAATTCTTGATTACATCTTTCCATATCGGAGATAATCTTAAGAGACTTCTAGAAGATCTTATACCAAGATGTCGTTTAGAGTAGTATGCCACCTTAATTAGATTCCTCCATGGATTCGTAGAACCGGCAATATATTTTCAAGCCCATTTGGCAAGTAAAGCAATGTTCATCTGCTCAAGATTCTTGATATCTAAACCCTCTTGATCCAAGGTTCTACACACACTATCTCAATTGACTAAACAGTAAAAATCTCCCACCTTCTCTTTTTCCTTCTGTAGAAAGGCTCTTCTCAACTGATCAATCCTTTTGAGGACCCATTTTGGTAATTTAAATACTGACATGTAATAAGATGGCACAACGATAGAACAGAGTTGACAAAGATCAATCTACCATCCTAAGACAAGAATTTTTCCTTCCTAGAAGCCAATCTAACTCCGATCCTTTCGATGAGTAGTATCCAACATTGTTTAGGGAGTTTTCTATCATGCCAAGGTAGACCCAAGTGATAGGGAGTCTGCTTCCTTTACAATTCATCAAATTAGTAAAGGAGTCAGCTTCCTCCTCTTCCATGTTAAGGCAGACAATGGAGCTTTTGTAGAAGTTGATTTTGAATCTAGAGGCACCTTCGAAAGCAAGAAGAATAGCTTTTGCAGCACTATACTATCAAACTTTCCTGCAGAAAAAAGTAGAGTATCATCTGCAAATTATGGTTTTTTTGATGCCTTGAAAAAAGATTTCATTCAAACCAATGCCTTTGATAATTCCAATAGATCCTGCTTGCTTGAGAAGTTTGCTTAGCACATCCGCCATAAATAAAAACAAAGCTGGCGATAAAGGGTCCCCTTGCCGAAGACCTTGTCTGTATTTGATTTATTTGCTCGGCTTGCCATTTACTAGAATAGCTACAGAAGAAGAAGAGAGTAGAGATTTGACCCAGTGCAACCATCTCGGAGGAAAGCCATGAGCTTCAAGGAGGCGGTGTAGAAACATCAAATTAATCTTATCAAATACCTTCTTAAAGTCAAGCTTGCATATGATTCCTTTCAGAGCTGATTTCTTACAATGAGCAGTAATTTCATGAGCATTTAGAAAGTTCTCGATAATTGATCGGCCTTTCATGAAGGTTGATTGGGTGTTTTCAATGAGAACGTGAATATGAGAGGACAAATGGTTGGTGAGCATCTTAGAGAAAATCTTATAAATGCTATTCAAAAAGCTGATAGGCTGAAAATCATGAGGAGAAAGCACAGTAGCGCACCCTCTTTCTTGGGGATAAGAGAGATAAAAGGAAAGTTTAGTCTGTCAAGATCAAGGGTGCCCATGTAGAATTCCTCAAAGAGAACAAGCAAATTATCACTAATTACATCCCAAAATTTTTTGAAGAAAGCAAATGTGAATCCATCTGGACTTGGTGCCTTTAACCCATCAAAGGAAAAAATAATCTTTCTGATTTTTTCAAGCGAGAAGTCACCATCCAACCCAGCAAGATCCAGAGTTTCATGCCTATAAAGAATATCCTAGTTAATGGATAAGGGTGGGTGAGAAGACACACCAAATAGACTCTTGAAAAAATCATGGGGCTTGATGCCTAACTCCTCCTAATCAAGAATCTCATTCCCCTCCAGCATGATGGAGTCAATGAAGTTTCTCCTTTTTCTTCTAGAGGTAACTTTGTGGAAGAAGGTTGTATTTCCATCCCCTTCTTGAAGCCCCTGGATCTTCGACCTTTGCTTCCGATAAATTTCTTCTCTTTGAAAAGGAAGCCTTGAGGATTCTCTTGCTTTGAAGATCAACTAGTATTAGATCCGTTAATTCCTCTTTTTCTCCAAGATCTCTAAGTCATGAGCCAAACTTTTCTTGAGCTCTTTATTCCAAACTCTCTTTAAAGCAGACCAAGATTTTAGAGCAAGATGGACTTATTTCGAGTTTTGCACCCAAGCTGCAACAGGATTGATTGAATGTCTAATACTTTTCTAATTGTTTCTAACAATTCCTCCCAACTTAGGTTCATTCGCCCATCAAGCTTTGAATTTGAAGAGGGCAGAACATCAAAAATTGCAATTGCAATCTAAAGTGATTGGGATGTGATTCGAAGTTGAACTTGAGAGCACCGATTGAATAGAAGCAGGGAAGATTTGATACAGCTATTGGCATTTGTTGTTCCATGCATAATCTTACCCATTATATATATATATATAAACAGATTTGGATAAGATCGATCGGATTTGGATTTAGATTCGATCGGATCAAAACTAGACAATAGAGGTCCTACATCGATGATTCAAATCATTAAATATACTTTACCATCTTAAAATATTTGCATACTAAAAATCATATAATTTGAAGACTCCTAATCTATGCATCAAGTGATCAAAAAATATATCTAATTCAATTTTATTTAGGCTGTCCAATTTTTGACTACTTGATGCATGGGCTACGGCCTCAAAATCATATAATTTTTTTGTATGCAAATAGTTTTTTGAGGTAGTAGATCATATTCAATGATTTGGATCATTGATGTAGAAACCTTATTATAAAATTTTGATCTAATCCAATTCGAGTTCAAATCTAATTAACCTGATTTTAGTCTGGTATATATATATAAAGAATCTTATATAAAATATTCAAAATTTATTTTTTTGGTACAAAATATAAAATATCCAGAATCCTTTGAATAAGGTTTTTAATTGTGAATTGGAGATCATCTTAAGATTCTGGATTCGAGTTTTGATTGATAGATATTCAAGCATTTGGGCTTATATAATTTATAATACAACTTAAGCCTCCCTTCTCTCTCTCTCTAAAAAAATGTTAGTAACAATTTTAAGGCCCGGCCTACGATCTCAAACTAACTATAACTATTGCACTGAATGAAAGGTGAATGATCATATACTCTCTTTTAAAAGTAAAATAATATAATAAAATAAAAAAAAATGTAAATCATGATAAATTTAGCAATGCCAAATATCAATTTATATGCATGAATAGAAAAATTTATTTGCTAATCATAAATTCTAGATTCATACATTTCACCAAAGGGGTTCTAGGTTCATATACAAACATTTATAAGCAAAAAGCCGACATCGAGTTGAACAAATAGGCTAGTTTAACAGAAAAAGAACCTTAACAAGATTTCCCTGTTTAGTTTAATAGGAAGAGACCCTTATCGAGAACCATTTATGGTGTGTCAAAATCTGTCACGCACCCCAGTCGCTGAAATTTATCTGTACATCAGATTGGGTGTCTGCACCATTTATTACATATAATAAATCAAAATCAATCTTTTCTTGTGAAAAGTATATGTCAAAATCTATCAAAATCCTTTACCAATGAAAAAAAAAAATCTGTCAAAATCTATAATGATACCCTTATCCAGCGTGGTGTACGCGGGTGTTCACACACGCTATCTTAATGTGCATTGACTTGATCGAAAAATTAGGTGGATTTATTAACATCATATTATAAAAAGCAACTTGAATAAATCGTATTTACATTCAATAATATAAAAAAAAATTATGATATTTTTTAAAATTTATTTTTATTCAATATTTTTATCTATAAATTATTCAAATCATTAATCTTAAATAGGATCTAAATACTGTATCAAAAAAAAAAATCAAAATGATCAAAATAATTTTGAGAAAAATAAATATTATCTAATAATATATGGAAACATATATATCTTCCTTTCCATTCGAGAATAATTTAAATTTTTCATATGAGATAAATAATTTTACAAACATCATTAATATTGGAGGATTTTTATAATTTATTTTATTAATAGTCTCGTGACTTTTTACACTTAATGGGTACAGATATGAGGATCTTATACATCAGCCACCCATGTGCTGTCATACGCATATATATATATATATATATATATATATATATATATATATATATATATATATATATATATATATATATATATATATATATATATATATGGCTCAAGCTTTTAGGACTATGTGACCTCCCGTTACATCAGTAGTGTGTCCTCAAGGCAGATGGTCTAATTAACATCTAATTATTAGATGGATTAGATGTAGTGGATTAGTTCTATAGTCACTCATCATCAATTCTTTGATATTTAAATTATTCAAGACTTAGGTGCTATTATCCAACTACGTATATATTTTAATTAGGATTTGAACTGATCCACTAAATCCGATCCATGCAATATTTTTTCCTAATTAACGGTCTTTGGAGTCACGTCCCTTCTTTCTTTCTTCTTTTAACGAATGCCATGCACGTCCAAAAGTGATGCCAACTGACTTGGAAGTTGGGGGCCAGTACACCCACAGGCAAAATTTAAACTTATAATAATTTTTTTAATTAAATTTTTTTATTTCCACTGATGGGGGATCTAGCGTCTGCAGCGTGCAGGCTATGTTAAGGTGGTGATACCGTTAAGTATGGATCATGAAAAGTTGTAATTAGAATATATCGTTATGGATCATGAAAAGTTATAATATATATATATATATATGTATGTATATGTTCGTATGTATATATGGTAATCAAAAATTATATTTTTTACTAGAATATGATACGTCAGATATACATGTGATCTTAAAAAGATACAGTGACACGAACACACTCCCCCCGCAGATTTCTTATTATATAATAAAATAAATATATGTTAGTGCAAGAAGTTACAAAAAAAAAAAAAAGAGATACGTTTTTGGGAACTTGTTATTTTTATCCGCATATGTCCTCGTGTATTTTGGATGCTTTGATTCCACCATATTACCATTGCTCGAAATTTAAATTTTTAAAATAAATTTAAATAAAAATTTATTTTTTTCTTTTAGCTGCTTTAAAAGCTTTAAAATCCTTATTTTGTAGCCGCACCTCCGTTATGTGAAAGCAAGTTCTCTTGTTTTTATAAAAATCCCATTCTTGGAAGCCTAAGTTGGGCTTTAAAGGGAGTGGACTGATCATTCTCAACTCGGATAATCATGCAGATATTTCATACATTGGTTTTCGAAAAGATACGGCGTTTCGATGGTTAAAGACCTCGAGCATAACACTTCATCGCATCCACTCGCATAAAACTTCCTCTTTTTCACTTGCTTTATTTTTTTTATAATTTTTTTTTTTTATTTGGGGTAATTAAATGAGTTGATTAAATATAATCTTCCAAGCAATCATGCTTATTAGAGGAGGAATAAGTTGAGACAAATTGTTGAACCTTAGGAACATAATCACCATGGACCCGAGGCGAATCATATTTTTCATACATGGCAATCAAGGCAAACCATCTATCAATTTGGTTTTCAAAATTTTCTTATTACAAAACTTAAATTGAAATCATTATTTAAAAATAATATAGCCTAGGTGCCATATTGCCAACATGAATTAATAAGATAATTCTTGGCATTCAACCAGCTTGTTTCCTACAAGATTTTAGCCGATCCATTTTCTATCTTGAGTTGAGAAAATTCAAAGTTAAAAGCATAAAAACCTACGTTCCTGGGCCGATACCCCATTCGAGAAATTATACACTACATCAAGTGTACCATTGACATGGTGCACTACATGAACAATCCAAGACGAGACAAGGAGGATAATAATTCGAGGTAAATCGCATGAAGCACGGGCCTATAAGAATGAGAACTCTGATGGCATGGTGTACCTAGTGGAGGATATAAATTTTCAATTCCTTCTAACCTTTCCTCTCCCCATCTTTTGGTCACCTCTGCTTACTGTACCATCACCCAGCAGCACCGGTAACCCATCACCGATGGCTCACCACACCTAAACCTTTGCAATTAACCTTCCCTAGAAGGAGGAGGATAGGATTAGAATAATCTTTCTTTTACTATATTTTTCAAAAAGGTGAAATTTTTTAAACGCTTATGTTCTAAATAATCCTATATGATTAGCTATAAATTAGACTTGTATTTGACGAAGTCCAATAATTGAATCTTCTAATTGTTAGGACGGTGACCAAACCAAGAAAGTGGAGCTATAATTTTTCTCTTTTTCTTCCCCCTAAAAGAAGGAAAGAATTTCTCTATCTTTTCTTAAATAGCAATAATATAGATAAAGGTTCTCATATGAATTAGCTGATCATATTACTATTGTTATGGTTTAAAGAGTTACTAATGTGGTTCTTCATGCTAGGATGAGATTGGCCAAAAAGAAAGCTAATATTAAAGAAATCCATAACTTGGGCGTTGCAATACGCATCAATTGACTTATTTAAATTTAAGACATATTTGGTTCATAGAAAGATTTTTTTTTATTAAAATATTTTTTTTTGAAAAATTAATGCCTATATGATATCGAAAATGATGCATATCTGATTGATCATGAAAAAATAGAATGATTTATATTTGATTGAAGATTTATTTTTTTAAAAAAATTATATAAAATATCTATTATATTCTTATTAAAAGAAAAGATTTTCTCCTATTCTATCTAAAAGCTTAAGGATACTTTTGAAAAAATATGACATCCTGATTTCCAACCGGTGGGAATTAGATTTTTTCATGTCTTAATATATATATATATATATATATATTTTATTCCTATAAAAAGGCTTTTTTTTTTTTTTTTCAAAAACTCTAATTATGAGTCATTTCTTCTACCATACTTTCGCCTCTCCTCTTCCCACGAACCAAACCATTCCTCAAATGGCTACGTAAAACATTTGTTGCCTCTCATGTCAAATTGTTTTAGGTGAAGATACCTTGCCTTTCCTTGTGCATCAAAAGTGTTCTCACCTACAACGACCCACCCGTGACTTCTCGGAAACCATGGAGAAGGATATCAATCATGTTTAATTTGGCAAGGCTCCATCAAACCCAGAATACTTGGAATCACATATCTAGCCTTATTATATATATATAAAAAATGATATTAATAAATTCAGGTGATCATATCTTACAAAAGCAAGCGCGCTGTCCGCCTCTCTTTCTTTGAATCTTTGATCCTCTTAATGCTCGTGATCTTTGTGTGTTTTACGTACCAGCGAGGTATTTGGATTGGACTGGATCAGCCCATGATGGGCACCCAAGTTTGGGTCCATACTCAAAGTCCAACAAAGTGTTTTTCATGGTGCATTCAATGACTCGCTTACATTACTTGAACCAATTGAATGAATTAAAGTAAATGTAGAGAAGTACACTCTATTATGATGGCTGATTTCTTCTCAATGAATGATTATTTCATAAAAGAATCTACCATGGCTGATATCATTACCCCAAATGATATCCACACAGAAATTGAGCTCTAAAAGAGGATGTTTTGCTAGGGATGGAATTAAGAGAAGTTTAACAAAAATATTTGATGATTGTCATTAATCAACAATGTTGTGATAAAGAACGTCATCCTCTATTTATGGGTATTCATACTTTATTATTAATCTTATTGGTGCAGAAAATGGTTGGACGTCGATTCGCTAGAGCTAGAGAAGATGAGACCGCCGATGAGACCTATAAGATGAAGTCCAGACTGGAGATGCATGAGGACTCTCCGATGGTAAAGTTAGTTTTCTAGTCAACAGAAAATAGAGTACTTATAAGAATTAAAATAGTGAGAAGAGCTTAGAGAGGAAGACATATTTAGAGGATCCCTTTTATAGATGGAGCTCATAACAGAATGATAGTGATAGCTATAATAGAATGTTAGTAGGCCGTTCAGACCAGTAAGAGTTCGTTATGGAGAATGGATTGCCATTTGTTATGACTTGTAGACGATTGAATTTTATTTGTTGGAGTTCAGATGAGAGATTGGAGATTTCTGTACTGCTTATGTCAGGGATGGAGAACTCAAAGTCGGACTGGTCAAACTTGAAGATCAACTTCTAAGTAGCGGATGGTAAACTAGCGATCGGATTTCAAGCTTTGATTTTGCTGGTGCTACCTTTGATAATTTTTGGAAGCTCGGCTACCTTCAAGATTGGCTGAAAGCAGGTGTGGACATTTGGATTGGAGGCCAGAGAGAGGACGGTATGATCTTTAATGAGGACTATGGCCAGGCTTTCTGATAGGAGCTCGATTGAGATAGTAGAGATTCGAGATTGACTAGAAGCTAAGATGGATAAGTGTTAAGACTCATGGCTTCTTGCTGGTACTGTTTTAATTGCTCCCAAAAGTTTGGCCGCCCTCAAGGTCGGCCAAAGGTGAATATCAGTATTGCTCCGAAGGGACTAAAGGTTGGAAAGAATGACGGATTCTTTGATTAGGACCACGGCCATACCATCTAGAGGAAGTTCAGACTTATGTTGAAGACGAGGTCTTTTTGTTGATTCAAGTCCGTCCGATCGAGATCTTTGGTGCAGGAGTAGTAAGGTATGCTATTCTTATTGGAGAGAAATTTGGCTTGCCAGGATCCTCGATGTGAGATTGATGAGATCTGCCATCTATAGTAAAGAAATTTGGCTACCTTCAAAGTCGACCACCAAACAAGGTCGGACTGTGCTGAAATTCGATACTCGATGGAATCCTACTATCTATCTTGAACCAAAGATCAGAATCATTCGAAGGACAACTCTTTTCACTATTCAAGTTCGTCAGGCCGAAGTTCATTATGCCCTTGATAAGTTCCACGGTCATTAAAAGAAAGCTAATAATTATTGTTAAGAAGATCGTCTGACATACATGGGGTACGAGGTGAAAGTCATCATTCCAAAATTCGACTGAAATAATGAAGCAATTTAGCTAAAACTCGAACGCAAATACCACTGCTTCAAGTAGTACCATATCAAGATCGAACAATCCATCGGATTTCGATGGAAGCTATTTTATCTTGAATAGATCTGTACCTTATTTGTAGTAACTCATACATATCGTCAGGTGAATAGATCAGTGTATTGGATGGTAAGTTATGTGATAAATCATTCTGATGGTATTGTATGGACAATTTACTGTTCTTCTCCTGTTTAATTTAGATATATTTGGTATTCTAATGTAATGGATTGTACTCAAAATAGATGAATTTAAATTATTTAATTTAAATTTTTTTTTAAAAAAAAAAGTAAGTCGAAGAAGAAGCAGCAGCCTGATCTATCACAGCCATGATAGCAAAACTTCGAGATGACTTTAGATGGGAGGGGCTTTCGATTGTATGTTTAGAATTATAACCAATCCAAATGTAGATGGGAGTCAATTCCAAGAATTTTGTTGAGAAGGATAAAGATATTGTTAATAAAAGCGGCAATCATCTTCTTACCTCGTTACTACTAACTAGAGTTGATTATGCCTCAGGCTGGGAATTTTAAAAAAATAATTAAATTTAAAATAGTCCTAATCCGAATCCTAACTAAAAATCAATATAATTTAGATATAGGATCCGATGGTACCATGATAGTTCTAGTTCTCCTGATTATTATGATTCAAAAAATTATAATTATATTTCTTGATATAAAAATCAAAAATAATAATAAATAAAATACTAATTTCTAAGATAGATGAGATGGTGGTATCGAAAATAAAAGAAGCTAATATTTATCATGCTCGCTATCAATCAAATTTAACATCTCGATAAGAGATAAAAATGATATGGATATTATCCATTTAGATATATTTTTGTATCTAAATTAATTCGAATATAAATAAAAATTTAAGAATTTAATTAATATTTATATTTATATCCATATCTATATTTATAAAAAAAATTGATATGGATATGAATATGGATAGACAACTATCCGACGAATATCCAAATCTATACGTAATGCTATATAATTTTATATAATATTTATTATTTTTTTAAAAAAAATTATATAATCATATAAATATTTATTAACTTGATTTATCATTTATTTAGTAATATTTTTAATTTTATAATTATTATATTTAATAATTTAAATTATATCTATATTTTAATATCTAAATTATATTTATATTTATTTAAAATAAATATAAATATTTTTTTATATTTAAATAATATTTATATTTATATTTATCAACAAAATAAATATGCATTTGCATATATTGGCATTCGGTCCGATTTTAGCTCTACTCTCGATGCAAATCTGTGAGTCGGCTTCGCTTTTCCGTGTGCCGCCGCAATTTTAGATCAGGATGGATCGCGCCACGCCGCGTTGCGCGAACCGTCACGCCTACGCCTCTCTCTCTCTCTCTCTCTCTCTTTCTTGACCCGGTTCCACCGACGGCTCCATACCCCGCAGCCCTCGTTTTCTCGCGAACCCTTCTCCCGCCCGCCCGTTGCGAAGATTTCTCGCTCCCGATCCAATTCCTCTCCTCCTCTGATCTCCTCCGCTTCTGATGGGCTAACGTTGAAGCCGATCGATCGATCGATCATCGAAGATTTCTCGTTCTCGCGGCGTTGGGTTCTTTCTTGAGCAAAGTGGATTAGTGTTTGGCTTTTGGATTCGAAGAGCATCGACAATGCCTTCGGTGCTCGGGGAATTCTTCCAGAGGCGAGCGGGCGCGGCCACGGTACACAATCAGATCTCGTTCCATGGCGGTTCTAGTAGTTGTTTCCATCGTCTGAAACAGTTGGAGAAGTGGAATCGTCGTGGTAATCTCAGCTAACATTAGGCCTCGAAGGGTAGATCTTACCCTCGTTCTTTGGGATTTCTCCTCGCTTTCGTCTTCGTCTTCTTGTTCTTCTTCTTCGCCGTTTTAGCTTTTGGGGCATTTCGCCTTATTCTTGGTTCTGAATCTGAGCGGTGCTCGGGGAACGCCGGAATTGTTTTCTTGGATTCCGGTTTGAATTAGAGGTTTGGAATTATTTGCTCTTATTGGGGAAGATAACAGAGTTTTCCGTCGAGGTAATAGCTTAACTGCCTGTCGTTATGTGGTGTAGTGTAGAATCCGTATACAGTTGTATTTTCGATGTGCCTTTGAATATAATCTTAACAAGAAAAAATGTTCTTTTTCTCTGAAGCGAATGATTTGTGTCTCATAGCATTTTCTGATTTAATGTGAAAGGTCCCATTTCATATTCTTGTCTTATCTTATGTTGCTGGTTCTGCAAGTCTCCGCATTTTGATTTGTTTTTCTATAATTGGAGATCATTCTTGTCAAAGATCAGAGACAGTTTTAGGACATGCTCTTTTAAACCTTACACTAGTGGTTTGTGTTAGATCAATAATAACCAAAATCGAGTTGAATGGAGTTCTGATCCGCCATAGGATTTATTAGTTGAAAAGGGTCCTTATGTAATCTGAGGTCGATAATTGGATGTTGATCATTGAGATAACATAGGATAGCAATGGTTGCGACTGGCCACAGAAAAGGTTGTTTTTCATTATTTATGATGTACAATCTGTAAAGTAGAGCTTACTTGGCTGTTGGTAATTGAAATATGATGTACAATCTATATTATAGAGCCCACTAGATACAGTAACTGAAAATGCTAAGTGCCTGGAGTTGCGTGGGTCTGAAGTTATAGCAACTTAAGGTGCAGCAACCATGGTCAACTCAAAATAGTACCTTCAACAGCCTCGGCTACTGAAATTTGGCCTTTCATTATCTCGTTGCGGTCAGTTGCAGAGTTTGGGTTGTTTTATGAAGCTGCAACACGTGTAACTTTAGAACAAGAATTAGAATGGGAGATCTTGCATTTGCTGGATACCCTAACACTGAGGCATGCATTAACTAGGGTTCCTGCAATGCACTTGGTTATTTCAGGGTATGCATTTGGTCTTTAAGTTGCCGATGCATTTTTTAGCCACTTATACAAGAGCAGCTTCTGTAGTTTGATTAAATTCTTGAGCAATATCAATCTTCAAAACGTGAAACACTACCATGAATTATTATTTAAGCAAACTGAGTCATTGTACCATCTTTGGGGTAAAATATTTTAAGAAATATGTTATCTACAGTAATTGAAGATAACATGGATAACATATGAGTGCATGGCACAACTTAATAATAGTAGCTTAGTAAAATAATGCAGTTAAGTTAGATAGTTTGATATTAATAAGGCAAAAGATCATGCAGAAGTACTTCTACCAAGCTTTAATTTTAGCTTAGTTGGACAATAGGTTATCATTGGCAGCTTCCATTTTCTGTTATGCTTACAATTTCTCTTAATATTTCTTAGATGTTATATATGTTCTTTAGAAATTACTTTTGCTGCAATGGAACATTGAAAAGCAGATAAACTTTGGAGATATTATCCACTCATCAGTTATTTTCTTTTTTTATTGCTTTTGTGTACACATGAAGTAATAATAGGAAATGGGAGACCTAATAGTGAGAAAAATATCTATTAAGTAATTACTTTCTTATTATTTAAAGTACATTACCATGCAAGCATGTGTTTATGTATCAAGAAAACATATCAAAGCTCATCTATAGGCTTGTAGGTATACCACTTTATTATGCAAGCCTTGTTCATAGTGACTTTTCTGAATTTCTGTTAATTGCCAAATAGGAATGTACAGGGAGGTTGCCAATTTGGCATGCTTTATAATATTTGTAGTTCTGGCATCAGATAATATTCCACCTAATTATTTCCTTGATTTATAATAGGCCTTTGATGGGCTTTTAGTAAGCTTTGCATTAAATATTCTGATCACTCTAATTCAGTATTTGTCATTATGAAAATGATATAAGATAGCTCATTTTCTTTCATGTCTATTTAGCTTTTTCCGACATGATCTCCTGTCATATTTTATCACAGTGGCCAGTGGATGGGAAGTTCCGTGCGAAGTTCAACTTCTGAAGATGTTGGCTGGAAATCATGTTTCCACAGTCCTAACTATGAGCAAGCATGTGTGGAACAAGAACAATGTACTTACGGCATTAAGGAAAATATTGTAAATGGAATATCTCTAGAGGATCTTGACATTCATTCTGTGACTGAGAATGATAACTTGACCACTCGAGAACTTGGAAACACTCTTGAAGAAGTCTTGCATATTCGTGATAACCATGAGTGCTTGGATGATGGTAATCTTACTTTAAATCAGCATGAGATCTGCAGTGACACTGTGATGCAATCTCTCTATGTCAATACAAATATGTTGAATGGTTTGTGCAAATGTGAAATGATGCTACGTTCAGAAACGTTGCAATCACACCCTTTAGACATAGAGGTAGGAGAGGAATTATCAAGTCCAGTGTTGCATATCTTGAGTTCTTCTGAGCCTGTAAGTTCTGCATTTCTGTTTGAGTTGACTTATGAAAGTAGCTGTTATTTAAATTGTTGGAATAGATGCTTAGCACAAGTATGTTATAGGGTACATTTGGTTAGAGTGTAGTTATTGATCATTGATATTTTTCAATGTTCTAATTATCAATATACTGAAAATTCATATGAAAAGAAATTAGCAAATAAGATGTGTCAAATTGATCATATTATAACAGTTATATTGAATGTGACATATGTGATGATTGCTCATCACTGTTGTTGCATCTTTGTTGTCTGAATGTTGCTGAATATTTTAAATTATGAACTATAATTCTTTTGTTTTATTGCCTGCAAATCACCTTTTATTAAAAATGATATTGTTAATTAAGACCCTTTTTTAAATGCATTTCATTTTTGTATCTTAACCTTTAACATTTGTTATTGCATATAAGTTTCATTATTGACCTTTTTGTATAATTAGTAATCATATTTCAGTTTATGATGTTTGATATAAGAAATATGAATGGTGTTAATATTGGATCATTTGACATGCATGATCTGGATTTTAAGACTTTCTACATTGTAGTTTTAATAGTTATGATAACATAATATTCATATGAGATGCTAACCACTTGATTTATGTGAGTTCTACTTTGTTGCATTTGATTCTTGCAAATTTGTTATTGCCAATGGATATTGATATTGCTTGAGTATTATATTGTTAGCCAGGATATTGTCCTCCATATCTTTTGGACTGTTCATTTTGGAATATGGTTATTCTTCTTCTGGCAATCTCATGTCCTAAGGTTTGTCAGGTTGTGAACTATTTAGGAGCCATCTTGCTATAAGCATAATTGCAGATGTTGAGGTCATTAGCAAGCATCAAAATGAAGGCTATAATTTAGTAATATCTATAATCATAATGGATGATAACCCATAATTCTGTTTTATGTATTGTGAACATTTAGTTAATTAGGAAGAACCATTTTCACATGTTAACCGTTAGGTGCTTATGTTGTCCTGCTTGGGGAACTGGGCTGGAGTGTCTAACTAGCCCCATGTGGTCGATCAAGTGCCTTTACACACAAAAGATATATGGTCAACTACATGGAGATCCATTTTGAATGATTGATGGATCATTTGTATGTCACAGAATCCGTTTGATGAGATCATATATTTTATTTGGACGTCTTTTGTCATCTATTTCTTGGAATTACCTATTTTTGTTATTTGCCTTTTTTTTTTGTGTCTTTATGACTTGTTCCCAAAGATATTAATTGATTAAATTTCGTATTGTGTTTTAGGGACTTCAGATTTGTAACCCTGTTCCATGAAGAATTTATGCAATGGAAGCTGAAAGTATGAGATTTAAAAATTCCATTATTTTGGTCCTTGTATGTTAATGTTATGTAAGCTTTGTGTGTAGTAAGTATATATTCATGTTTATAAAATCTTCAGTATGTGAAATTTCAAGCAATAATTTTTTTTTTAGTGGACAATGTTATCCATGAACAACATATCCCAAAATTAGGGAACAAAGTAAAGTTGATATCATGCTCATTGCAAGTTGTATGTATAAAGTTGATATCATGCTCGTTGCAAATTGTATGTATAGACTATGTAATGTGTTTTTTATTTTATTAGGAAAAAAAAAAAAGAAACTAGGATATTGCAACCAAGTCATTAAGAACAATAGTAAAAGATTGGCCAAGATAACAAGAAACATTCCATGGTTGGTTGATTATTGTCTTGTGCACTCATTTTTATCGTTTCTCATGTTTGTTGAAAGACCTTAAAGATATCCTTCCTCCATTTTGAGTTTTGTATCGTACATAAATGTTTATTATTTGTTTACATTTTGAATAAGCTAGAATTACGACCAAATGCTATGAAGCAAGCAGAAGGCACTTGCAAAAGTTTTGTTTGGCATTATTTTCCAAAATTTTGTTTGGCATTATTTTTCCTTTCTTTTAAACCATTAGATAAAAGATCCAGTCATGGTTGCTTTGTGAAGTGAACCTTCAATAGAGATCTGCTGGTTGACAGGGCCTACCATGTATTTGACAATGATTCGGAAATATGATTGGTTGAGATTATTTTGATGGTCAGAGATAATTTCAAAACATTAGCAGAAATTTGTTGGCAAACTTTGAGCTGTTAGATTGTATAGCCCAGTCGAACCATACAATTTTATTTAATTTCTCCAAGATTTTCTGTACTGTTGGCCATTTACCTCCTAAATCCTTGCCCTTTTGTATTCTTTTCAATCTCTTCTTTGTTTATTATCTTAACTGACTGTCAGTATATGACAAAGAAGCACGGCATTAGATTGCATTGCCCAGCACATTTGTCCAGTGCTGAGGGACTTGGTAACCGAAAGGCAAATTTCATATGGGATCTAGTCACCTCCAAAAATATGCATGTTGGAAAATGAGCATAACATTACCACGACTGTTAGCATGCAACTGTTTTCGTGAATCCCCACATTTGTTTCTCATGATAATCAAATGTCAAAAAGGGTACGTGCAATATTTAGATATTGCAGCTTACTCAAGGGGGAGCAGAGGAAAAAAATAGAAAATTAACTATGCAATCTGGTTAGTGATGATTTAATTTGTCCCTCGTCTCTTGACAGACTGTTCCAAAGTTAGTGTCTGCCATGAAAGGAAGCCGTGCCCAACAGGGAATGCTTCCGAAAATGAAGTTGTGTGTGAAATGGTCGCCAGATGTCTATGACCCACCACCTACATCTGATTCGCACACAATAAAGGATCACCGCCATCGTCGTAAGTCCACAAAGAAGGATTATTACAAGCACAAGCACAGCAAGGGCAAGTCTTCTCGAGGGAGCGGTGGTGACAGGAAACATGCTTACAAGAGAAGTGCCAGCGATCCAATTGATCCTCAAAACTTAAGGTCCTCTTTCTCATGACGCTGCTTGTAAGATTTCTTTTTTTTTCTTTTCTTTTTTTTTTTTTTTTTTTTTTTTTTTTTTGTGTTCCCACGTGATCAGAACCATGCGTGGATATTGTTATTCTCCCGTTCATGCTCTTTGCAGGTTGCAATCACTTCATGAGAGACCACTATTAAATGATTGCGATCAGTCCAAGGTGGAGGTCCTGGACTATGCTGTTAGGACCCAAGAATTGAACTGTGGAAGCAGCTTCTACATCGAGTCACTTGCTGCAGTGCATTTTTCAGTTTCCAGAGCCTCCTGAGTGGTAACTTTATTCTGTGAAGCAATAGTTTTCTTTGCTTGTGAATAAGATCAAAACTGCCAGGATGCAGAACATTTTTGTGATCCATAGTTGTTGAAACTCTAGAACTGGAATTCTCTATTTGTTGGTTGATGATGTTCCCCATTATCAATGATGCTCTTGTTTCCTTGTTCTTTCAGTAGAACTGAAGTGATTTAGTTAATTAGATGACAGTGTTGTTTGAGTAGTTCATGCCGATTGGAATTTATCTATGGTGCCATTTTTGGCTGGCGCATGAAACCGAACTCACCAGTTGTTTATCTGTGCTTTCTGGCATTGCTGATTTGGAGAGATGGAAAGGGTACAGTTCTTGTTCTAATTCGCTATGATAATTTGATACTTGATATTGCCTTGATTTTGTGCTTCATTGGATGGTTGAAATGCTTGGTTCAGATGCGTCTACACGACAAGATCAGGTATGTCAAAGACCAGCCTAAGATGGAGGTAAAAATGGACCGGGTAACGCACTTCTGTATTTGTATCTTCATCTATTTGGATAGGGATCATGTTAAACCAAATAAATAAATAAATATAAATTATATTTAAATATCCAATTTTATTTGCTATTCTATTTAATGTTATTTAATATTAATTTATATTTTTGAAAATTGTATTATCATGTGATTGTGTTATTTAATTTAGTTTTTATTTGATGCTTTTTTTTTAAAAAAATTATGATCATAGTTTAACTATCTATTTAAAACAAATATAGATGTCAAATATCCATATCTTTATTTATCAACAATAAAGTATATGGATATGGATATATTGATAGCTAATCCGGCGTACTGTGCATGAACTTATTTTTAGAGTTGTGTTGGGAAAAAAAAAGGGGGGGTAAAAATATGTTGCTATATATATATATATATATCGGGTTTCGATTGATCAAAGTTTAGCTTATATTTGATCGAATCTTCGACCATTCGATTAGTACGTATTTTTTAGCGCACATTTAAAAAGACACGTCGGTTGAAAAAATACAGGTACATTTGTGTCTGAAAAAGAAATTTAGAAAAAAAAAAGTTGAATCTAAAAAAGAAGTTTGAAAAAAAATTTTAAAAAAAAGATGAATCTGAAAAAAAAAAAAATCTTAAAAAAAGAGAAAGAAGAAAGGTGGAAGAAAGCACCCACTTTTTCCAAAAAAAATATATTTTTTTTATTTATTTTTGTAGATGTCTGATTTTTTTTTTTCAGCTCTTTATTTTTTTTTTCAGCGCGAAAGGCACCTTCGCGAAAGGCACCTTCAGGTGCCCTAGAAGGCATCTTTCAGTCTGAAAAAAATTTTAAAAAAATGCACCGCTTAAAAATAATAATAATAAAATAAAAAATAAAAAATAATAATAAAATAAAAAAATTCAGGGCATCTTATTCTTTTTTTTGGCCTGCAGTCATAAAAAAAAAATTGATTTTTAGGCATGGTTTTTTTTTTAGGCGCGTGCATATAGACGCGCGTTGATCCAATACCGTGAATTCAATCGGATATAAATTAGGATCCGATCGAACCATGAATTCAATCGATCTTTCTCTTTTTCTCTCTCTCTATATAAAATATTAGTATTTTGTTGATAATTAAAAATTAAAAAATTAAATATGTAAATAGATGACCTGCCGAGTTTTGTTTGTACGGACACGGCAGACAAATAAGTTCTTGAGTATATGAATGGTGATTGTCATCCGCACAAAATCTTTAGGTTGATGCCAAAGTACTTCAAATCTGGATGATTAAGCAAATCTTGATCTTCATTTTATAAAAAGGGAGAGGCAATATGTATCACAAGCCTCCGATATCCTACACTGCAATTGAAATTATTTAGAATTTGTGGTCCTTTCAGTTATACCACTGCTAGTCACGGAGTAAAAATTTAGGTAGCATCGTTCTTGGACCCATGTGGCAAAGGTTAAAAGCTCCTTAGTTATGCGGGAGGGTATTGGACGATGCACATCAAAAAAAAAAAAAAAAGTAAGTTTGATGGTATTATTATTATTATTATTAGTATTTTTGGTACAAGATGGTAAATAGATTGAGTGAGGTAGCCGATCCCCATTGTAGAACCTCTCAATCTTCGTTCGCTAATCGCAACGGATGCATTCTCCGACTGTTTTTTCCTTTCAGACGAAAATAAACATACAAGGTCATGTTTAAACAACCGGACTCAAATGAGATCTCATCCAATCCCACCTTACGGAAAAATAATGAAAAAAAATAGAAGGCAATTATGAGGAAGTCGGTTGGGAAAACATTAGTGGTGGAGGATTTTAATATACTGTTTCCAACTTATAAATATATAAGTGGGGGTGTCGATGGTATAACCACATTGAGATTCTTGCAATCTTAGCTTCATCTTGAAATGGGGAGATGTGCTCATGGTCTCCTCTTCTTGCTCCTCCTTTGGGGTGCTGCAATGACCGTCTCAACCAAGGTCCTTCCCTTTCCCATTTTTTTCCACCACTTCTGAGAAATAATTTCTTCATGGTAAGAGCAGATGAGGTCTTGGGTTGGGTGCTCATGTTTGCCCACTTTTGGGTACCAAGTGACGCTACTAGCATCCTTTATGGAAGAAAAATAACAAGGATATCTGCATTGCCTCGCAGTTAAGTTAGACAAGATTATATTTCATCCACTTTCTCTCATATAATTTGTTTTACAACTAATTTGCATTATCTAGAAAGATGAAAACCGGAAACCTTGTGTATCTACGGTCTCAAACCGAAGAATTTGTCTGTAGTTCCTGTGTGATCTCCAAAACAGAGGCAGAATTGTCTGTCTTCCTTTTCTTGACAAAAAGAGTGCTATATGATTCTGATTTTATATGTAAAAAAGAAAGAAATCAACATTCTACCACAATAGATAAATTATTTTATACCAATATATTCCATATTGTGCCATGATCATTCTCATAGTCTCCCCCTTCAAAGGAAATCCTTGTTCGTTATTAAGGTTCTTAATTATTTTTTAAATGTCATGTAGCGGCAAGAGATCCATAATGTTACTTCTGAAAACCTCCATTACGCTGGAAGAATTTGTTCTGTTCAAGTATTAAAGGTTGTCGTAGACACATTGCAATCTTTTGCAATTCATGTATGGAAGGATCTTTTTTTTTTTTCTTTTTTTCTTTTTTTTTTCCTGATAAAAATGTATGGAAGGACCTTATAATAAGAATCCAGTCTCGTGACACTCTTAATAAAAATGTATGGAAGTCACTCCTTGATATCTATTGCGGATCTCGTATCAGAATATTATGGCAGGAAGAAAGAACAAATAAAATAGAAGACAATCAAGTACATAGATCAACCCAAAAATTTATCCTTCACGGAGCATGTAAAGCTTTATTATGATAAAAAAAATAAATACAAGAGAAGATTATCCACTCTCAATACTCGTATACAATCCTCTCAACTAGAAGCTATCCTTATAAAGTTTTATCTTGAAGGTGACCATTGTCCACTACTTAGTTGTTTGCCTAGAGTATTCTGCTTCTACTATCGACTGGCATCCTTGTCACTTTTCAGAACTTCTATCAGCTGCCCACTTCTCACCAAGATCTTCTGCTCCTAGTCTCTTTCGTGACTTGTTGAAACCCATAGCCTAATAGGCCCTTAAATAGCCCAAAAATGGTAGCCCCAGTCGTCTCAAACAAGGTTTGATCATGTTTGTTGCACCTTTAGCTATCGAATCTCAAGTGGCTGCACCCCCTAGCCGCTTGATTATGGACAAATGCATGTGAATCCCGTGAATGGAATTGGTGCACGACATAGGGTCCGTAGACCCCACTGAAAGCATCCTGTGCATGTTACCACATGCGCTCGCCCACACTGGGCACCTCTTGCATGCGCTACTGTAAGCTATCACCCGAACACTCGAGAGATCGAAGCCCTACGTGACCGCCTGAGCTTGGGCCGTGCTTATGCATGCCCGCCCGGGCTTGGGTCGCCCATTGATGCACCTGTGCTGGGCTTGAGCGCGGCCCAGCACACTACTATGGCTTGGGCCGCACCTATTGTGGCCCAGCCCATGCACTGCAAGCCCCATGGGCAGCATGCTGTGGGCCCCATCAAGCTTCATTTTTCGTACTCTTCAAATTGGGCCTCCTTGGGTTTCTTTTCATTGTGGTCTTCATTGTAGGCTCCTTGTAGATCGAATTCGAGATATTTTCTCAACAATCTCCATCTCGATCCGATATTCAATCTCCATCTATTTAAAAGCTCATCTCATGCCTCCATATCCTGGGGCAATCGTCTGCTAATCATGAATAGGCAAACATAAGAGTCGAGCCAGGCCACTCGATTCCATCTCCATCGACTACTGTGATCCTCCTGACTTGAGATCTGCTCAAGGTAGTCTTCTGCGATAATAAAAACTTTACTCTACGACATCGCATGTCGTTCTCCCGAGGCTTCCATCTCGTGCCTGATCCACCTGTGCCTATAGCTCCATCTTGCACTGGGCTTTCTGACATGAAGTAGTATCCTCCATACTTTCTTTCTCTAATCATCATCCTATTTAGGATTTCTCCATCAACTTTTCATCTGAAGTTAATCGAATTCAGTCTGCTTAGTGAGATTAGATTCTTCTTAAAGTTGGGTATATATTAAACCTCACCTAACTTCTTCATTGTTTCACTATGGAGCTTCATGCTGACAATCCTGTTGGCCTTGATCTCACAACTCAATCTGTCTGGCAGGAACATGGTACCCTCACTGATCTTCAGGGAGTGAAACAGCTCATCTCTGTAATATATATGATGAGAACAAGCAGAATCCATAATCCACTAGGAGAAAGAATTAGATACCTCATCAGTTACTAGAATGATATTATCATTGCCTTCTGTATCGCTACTGACCATCGTCATAGCAGCCTGCATTTGATCTTTGAGTTGTAGATAATCTCGGATACGATGTCCCAACTCATTATACCGATAAGAGGCACCTTCAATCCTTCATTTTCATGATAGCAGGTATCTCCTGGTATAAGAGAGCATCGATTAATCCTTGTTAGATGAGCATATTCTTTATCCTTGTTTGCCACAAGGAGCAATTGCTTTTTCCATCGTACCGGTTGATCTCTATCTTGATTAAGCTTATTTTCTCCATCTTTTTCAATCTTGATCACCACTGCCTTAATCTGCACTCCGGCACCGTCTAGATTTGATACCACTTGTTGAAAATCTCGTACCAGAATATTACAGCAAGAAAAAAAATAAAATAAAATATAAGATAATCAAGTATGTAAATCAGCCTAAGGACTCGTCTCCATGGGGCATGAAAAGCTTCACTATGAGAAAGAAATAAATATAAAAGAAGATTATTCACTCTCAACACTCATATACAATCCTCTCAACTAGAAAATATCCTTATAAAATTCTCTTGAAGATCCTCTGAAATAACAGCAGTTCGCTGCCTAGTTGCCTGCTTGGAGTCCCCTACTTCTGCTGTTTGTTGGCATCCTCATAATGTTTTAAGACTTCTATCAGTTGCCCACTGCTCATTAGGACCCTCTGCTCTTGGTCTTTTTGTGACTTGCTGAAACCCACGGCTTAACAGGCCTTTAAATAGCCCAGAAATAGTGATCCAAACTAGCTCAAATAAGATTTGATCACGTCTGCAGCACCCTCAGCCATCAGATCTCGACTGGCTGCACCCCTAGCTGCTTGATCATGCACAAATGTGCGTGAACCCTGTGAATGGACCCGATTTATGGTATAGAGTCCGTAGACCCCATCGGAAGCATCCTGCGCATGTGACCGCGCATGCTCACCCACACTGGGCACCTCCCATGCGCACTATTGCACGGTGTCGCCCAAGAGACTGAAGCCCTGCATGATTGCCTGGGCTCGGGTTGCGTGCCTATTGTGGCCTGAGCCAGCCATTGCGTGCGCCCATGTTGGCACCCTCACTGGGCCTAAGCGCGGCCGAGCATGCTGCTGCATCATGGGCTGCACCAGCTACTAGTTGGCCTGCATGCTGCGGGCTCTACCAAGCTTCATTGTTCGTGCTCTTCAAATTGGGCTTTTCTGGGTTTTTTTTATCACTGTAGGAATTTGTGTTTTCTCAACAGTGTCATAGCTATATGAAGAATCTATCATGCTTATAATGAAATGATAATTGACAATCATTACAAAAAAAAAATGAACATGACAAGAAATGAACCATCCTTCGTTTTATGTCAATGCAACTGATCTGTACAGTCAGCGAGATCGAACCCCTTGCCAAGGTACTTCCTAGTTTTTGAAAGAAGAAATGTGGAGAAGAAACAAGATGATACTCTGACGGTGTAGCCATAGTAACTATTTACATACTACAGTTATATTTTCTAAGATCAAAATGCCACAACTTAAAATTTTTTTAAACGAATTTTATATATATATATATATATATATATATATATATATATATATATATATATATATATATATATATAGATAGATAGAGAGGGGGGGGGGGGGGGGCTGTGTCCAAGATTGCAATGGATATATAGCAATGGTTTTCATTATAATAGTAGAGATATGGGATGTACAGTGCAGACCATGCGTAACCAAGATTGCTTGTTTAGATGGGCTGGATCAAGTTATTACTGGATTGGGTTGCGTTGGTTTCAGCATACAGAATATGAGCTGAAGTTTGTTTTGATCAAGTTTGGGTTCATAACTTGAAATTGCATCCTACCTTGGTTGCATGCTAACAAATGCTCATTTGCTTTTCATTCAAAAGTAAATAAATAAATAAATGCTTATTTGTCTGTTTAACAAGTTATAACTGTAGCAAAAGTTGTACCATAATAACTAAAGATTTCATAACACTTAAATTTGGCAAATATATTGGTCAAGCTTTTGAAAAGAAAAAAATACTTATTTTTTAAAAAAAATATTTATTTTAAAAAATAAGATATTTGATCAAGTTTATTTTAAAACATAATCTGCTTTTGAGTGGCAGCAGAAGTGGTTTTTCTGTTGTAGGGAGGAAGCAGAAAATTGAAGCTTCTCCTTGAAAGCAGAAGTAGAAGCAGAAAATTAATTTTTTAAGATAAAAATATTTTTACTTAAAATTATTATTTATCAATAACCATTCCTATTTATTTTCACCTAACCCTCCCATTATTTAGTGAATGATATATTTTGATGTATTTTGATATATGTATATTATTATATAAAAGTTATGTAAAATGTTCAATATGTATTATCTTTGATTCAATTGTATTTATATTGATTAAAATTTTAATATATTTTTTATTTATTTTTTTATTATTTTATTTTACTTAAATAAAAATAAAAAAAATTAAATTAAAATTAATCATAATGAATATTTAAAATTATTTATTTATTTAAATAATATTAATCATAAAATAAATCTATACATATTTTTTTTTGTAATTTGATAATCAAAAATATTTTTTTTTAAAAAATTTATCAAATTTAAACTGCTTGTTAAATACTGATAAAAGTGCTTATCAAATGATTTTGCCGAACACAAACTACTTTTCTTTTATAATATTTTTTCTAAAACTTTATTTGGAAAAAAATAATTTCAAAATAAATTAATTTTCATAGCATGATCAAATAGGTCCTTAATTATAACAAAATGTAGCAGTTGATCTACGAGTATCATTTTACCACATAGATCATCTCTGGCTATTGTTCGGCCTAACTGGGATCAACCAACCTAATAAACCCAATTACTATTTGGGCCAACCCAAGCTCACCATGGCCCAGGCCTCAGCTACAATCGAGCTAAAGCAGCCTAGGCTAGGCTTTGTTCCAGCCTCCTAGGCTACAAATTAGCCCGACCCTGACAGGTACTTTGTTCCAAATGGAACTTGCATTATGGTCAGGTTGAGCCATCCTGTCTAATCCGATTTATATCTAACCTGACCCGTCTTTGAGTAGTCTTCGTAAGAACTCGAGATAAGATTCTGATCAAAGAATAAATTCGCATTCTCCACAAATATTTTTTGCGATCACATCTTATCTTTCCGAATCTAATTTTGGATGCAACGCAACCTATCCCCACCCAACCCAATCTTACTGGGATCCTCGTAGTTGACTTGATGATTGGTTGTTTAGAAACAGACGACCCTGATTGATTGCTTGGAAATGGACAAAGACCCCAACGCTGTTTCTATTGGCAAAGTTAAAACCCTTACCAACCGGTGATTTAAAATCTTTCCTTATATAAACAAGTCTTGAGTCACAAAATCTTTCCCCTGGCAACGCAGAAGTCAACACCAACGGCCATCACTACCGGACGTCGCCCTGCCACTCCACCCACCACCACCACGCCACGTACTCCTGCCACGTGTCAGGTTTGGTAGGGTCGTTGGCTTCTGATGTTCTGCCACCGCTGTAACAGCGACGCATGCCCACCGTCCACGATTCCTTGGCGTACGGCCGGCAGTCCATCGGACGGCGACAGTGCGTCGGGACCACCGGATTCTTTCCCGTGGACACAACCCGCCGGGAGCTGTTGGTCGCCCAAGCCCGCCGTCGCCGGCAAGAGTAGAACAGCGTCCCCACAAATATGGGGTATGTTATACGTTAGTTTTTTTTATAAGTAAAACGAGATTTGGAGGAAGTCGATCCGACGTAGCTTAATCCTCCGGGCATGACCATGAGATTCTAAATTTTTTTGAAAAATATTTAATTCGGAAGCCAATTTTAGTTATGAGACCTTCCTCTTCATCATATGAGCAAATTCAATAGATGAGTACGTCAGCCTAACCTCACCACGGACCAATGGATCAGATATTCCTTCTAGACCCCATATACAATCCACCAAGAGCAAATCACTATAGATCATGTAAGTCCTCGCATTTAATCGAAGCCACGGTATCCGCCGTGACTCAAACTTGGGCCACTTGATTGGAAGCCAAAGCCTGTTCCATTGGACTACCATCGTAGTGGTTATGTTATAAGTTAGTTACCAGCGAGTCACATTGTCAAAAAATTCGACAATCTAGGAATGGATCCATAAAATTTCTTTTAGAATCTTATCTAAAGAAAATTATTATTATTATTATTATTATTATTATTATTATTTGGTACAAGTCGATGATCAAACTAATCTGGTTCAAAAGTAATTAAAATAATTAAAAAATAAAATATTTCTCAGGATCCAAGGATAGTCGTCATCTCTAGTTCCTGATGTATCCAGCAACAAAGAAAGCCATTCAATCCACTATATTGTTGACTTTTCGAAATACATACTACGAGCATGACACCACAATGCACCTGCTAGTAGCCCTCCAGATATCACCTAAGAAAGGATGAACCTCGTGCCCCTCCAAAGGAAATTTGTTGAAAGATGTTATTTCAGTTTCTTGATCCTACATTAGTACTCAAAATCTACTTGTATGTTTTCATGGATCCTCACATACTTTCTTCATTCAAACTCTAGTATCATCGCCAAACTAAAAATCAAAATTCATGCAAATTTATTCATAAGTACTATAAATTCGATCATAAATATTATAATTTTTGGTCACCCTCAATAGGCCTATATTATAATATCCTTTAGTTAATCTGGATTAAAAACCGAATCTATTCTAACTACTTGTTATAACTTAGAACTTCATCCAAAAAAATTAGTGAAAAAATATTATTTAGATTCTTTAATTTTATATAAATATGCAAAATTTGCTCAATGTATAATCGTTCCGGACTAAACATACGCGCACACGATTCTCACATATCTCCCTCTGAGTTGGTCTTCCTCTCAAGCTTATGAAACTTGCCCAAGGTTTTGGAAAAGATCCAAGGAGGACCGCTCCATGTTGCCATGCTAAACTCCGACAGCCATGCTAATTCCATGTTGGAGAACCTCACAAATGTTGGAGAACCTCACACACTAAGACCCCTCGAAAATCCTAAGTACTGCAATACATAGATGATGAGCTCTATCAATTGCTTCCATGAAAATATATACATAATAATTAGCTCATTGGAGGGAGTATTGCACAAGTACGAAAACAATCATTCCCTCAGTATCTACTCCTCAAAAAAAAAAAAAAAAAAAGGTCATTCTCTCAGGATCTGCTTGAATCTTTCTTTTGATGAAATCTTCACATAATGTAGGGATTTTCTAAGGTCCCCAAGCATCCTTTATTCACCACTGAGAAAATAAAAAAAGTGGCTCGTTTGGACCTCATTTGTTAATATCCATCAGATTTCCAATTTTTATTTTTTGAAGAAATCAAATTTCCAAAATCAATAAACAACTTTGATGAATAGATCAACCTATGGTCTGTAATAACCATATCCTTGGGCTTGTTGAACATCATGAGATACAGCTTACAAGAACCATATTGGCAATTAGTTGGATAATATCAACAATTAATTCATTCAACTATTTCTGCAGCAATTTAAGAATTTCCTATGTATTTTTCTCCATAAAAATCAGTTTTAGTTGAATTAAGTCCAAATTGATATGAATTTAGATTTGAACTTCAAAAATTTATTATTTAATTTTGTTCATAGTAAACATTCTAAAAGACACGGTGAACCGAAAAGTTCTGAAAAATATCATTACGTCGCTTTATGTTTTTGAGTTGATGAGTTTTGATTTTTTTTTTTTTTTTTCAATTTATGCAAATATTTTACTAAAATGATTCAACTCTAATGAGATAAATAAGTAGCATAGAAGTGAAATTCATAAATATTACCATGCATACATGAAATTCTTAGTCTATTTCTTTCCCTATTTTACACGCATTAGCACATACTAGAGTACTGACGAGAAAAAAAAATAATGCGAGGGGGTGTCTATTTCATGCATATAATTTTTTTTCTAGCACAAGAAGAACAGTGTAACTAATGGATATAAGAATTAAGCTAGTATTAATAAGTCTAGGAAACTTCTTGTATGTATTTAACGGGCATCTTAATTTTTTTCTTTTACTTTGAAAAATATCAAACTACATCATCCTGTCTTACACTCCATTACTCATTTCAACATGGATCGTGACACTCACCTCCCGCCAAGTATTGGATCAATATTGTCACCTTGGACATATCTATTGTACCTAATACTCTCTCTCTCTCTCTATATATATATATATATCCACTTCCCAAGCTCTAGATTTCCCCACATTCTCTCTCTCTCTCTTTCGATTTTAGCAAAATGTGTCAACTTGGTTTGTTGCATATTTACGTGGCAGTTTGATGTATACACATATGGTATCTTATCCGCTGTGGTTGGACCGTAATGATCCATGAGCAGGGCATCAAAACGATCACTACATGAGTTCTCGTTGTCGTTGCTCCACTTTTCCACATCTTTCTCATCTTTGAATTGAATTAGCATCAATTGTTTTCAAATACAACATAATGACATGCTTGAATTAGATGCACAAGCTAGCCAATTAGTTGATGTAGAATGCATGCCATTATTTCTTTCTTTTGACAGGTGGAAAGCAAGCATAACACAATCTTCTTATGGATGATTATAATGCCAGGAAAAAAATCCAACTGCATGGTGATGTAGACACCTTCTAGAGTTTGCTTATGGTGTACATTACTCATGAACTCGGCTCTAGTACGTGGGAAATAAGAATTAAGGTTGGAATATGGGATCTCAAATATTTCACTCAGGCAATATTTAAAATTAAGAAAATTCTATGCACTATAAACTATATATATATATATATATATATATATATATATATAATACGTCTAATGGTCATATACTTAGCATGCATTCTTGTATATGTCTGTATAAATAGTAATAGCAATTATTGAACTATGATTGCTTATTATAAACGGTCATGATTAAGACTTTTCTTACCCTATTTCCCTTGTTTAAAACTATAATGAACATTATTGTTTTAAATACCACCTTGATAACAATCTCCCATGAACAACTTGTAGTTGTGGGTTCAAAGATAGCAATTGCCTCCCTCTAAAATTATATCAAACACTAGAACTCATGTTAAATAAGGCTATCAAATCAATGTAAAATTTGCTGTGATTATTCTTCAATTCAAATGTCAAAATCCAACTTTTCTTTTGAAACCAATCCTCAACCATCGGTGAGCACACAAGTGTTCAACCAAGAAAGAGTGTCTTAAATGAATGAAGAAAATGGCTAAATTTTCTCGAAAAACTTTCAAATGGATAGTGATATCTCATTGAGCAGTGATTTGCAAATCCTTGTAAACTAGGTAGCTCAGCCTTCACTTGGAATAAAAGTCTATAACTCCCTACATATAAACTCAATCACCAACACACCCGAAAGAAAAAGAGAGATGACTCAAATTCATTGGCCATGCTTATGGTGTAAACATATATTTTGATACGTTCTAGAGCATGTTTTAATCAAGAACAACATAAATTTAGGATCGTAAAGAGAGCTTTCATATTCTTTAAAAATATACCTGATGTGAAAGAATTCGTTACGGAAGGAAAAGACATCTTTCTACCTAAAAAAATTGATTTTTCTTCCTTCTCTCGTTCTTTATGCCAGAGCAACAATGATGGATTCTACGTCACATTTATGGACAGGGATAGAATCTCTATTTATAAACTTTTATCAGTACTCTCATCAAGTAATCGGATAAGATTTGAATTCTATTTGAATTTAGATTGATCATTATCCAAATTTGAATAGTAGAGTCCATGATAAATCGGTCACCTAATCGAAACATATTCTAACATTCTTCCACTTGGTCCGATTATAACATTAAGCATGAACCTTAAATATTCATAAAGAAATAAATCTCTTTCTTAATTTTCATCATAATCACTTTAGCATGGTACATTGCTAAATGCGAGTTATGGCGGTCATATGCCATTCATTTAGCATACTTCCTTTCATATACCATAATACTTGTAATTTAACATACTAGGTCTATAAGATAGATATATATATCTTTTTCATTATGGTCCACAATAATGTCTCATAGAGATTTTTCTATTACAATCAAATATAATAAAATTTATGTGTACACCATTATAAGAAATAAAAAATTTTATTAATATAAATCAAAAATACTTTATTGAGCTCAGAATGTCAAAACATCATTAATATATTATTCATTGATACAACCGAGACCTATTCTATGTACATGTTCTTTAAATATCTTTGGTTGCAAGTCTTTTGTCAATGGATCTGCTATCATGAGATCAGTTCCAATATGTTCAATAGACATTCTTTGTTTCTAAATCTTCTTCTTAACAACAAAATATTTTAACTTTATGTGTTTTGCACATCTTGAATATTTATCATTTTTGAAGAAAAATACTGCTACAGGATTATCACGATAAATTTTTAGTGGCTTGGTAATGGTGTCGACAACCCTAAGTTCTGAAATAAAATTCTACAGTCATAATGTCTGGATTGTGGCTTCAAAATAAGCCACAAACTCTACTTCCATAATAGATAAAGCAATGATAGATTTTTTAATACTTTTTTACGATATTGTTCCATCAGCAAACATAAAGAGGTGACCAAACATGATTTTTCTGCTGTCAGTACATCCAACAAAGTCTGAATTCGAGTAGCTGATCATATCCAAGTGGTCGCATCTCTTATACATGAGCATGTAATCCTTCATTCCTTATAGATATCTTAAGACTTTCTTTACAGCTTTTCAATGATCTCTGCCAGGATTACATTGATACCTTCCTAGCATTCCGACTGCAAAATTAATATCTGATCTTGTATAAGCCTGCATATACATTAAACTGCCCATAATAGAAGCATAAGAAATTGATTCTATTTTCTTTCATTCTACATCATTCTTTGGACATTGCATGAGACTGAATTTATCTTCTTTCTGTACTAGGATAATTCCGACTGAACATTTGTTCATATTAAATCTCTCTAGAATTCTATCGATATATCTTTTTTGAGACAATCCTAGAATACCTTATGATCTGTCATGAAATATTTCAATTCATATCATATAGGATGCCTCTCCCATATCTTTCATTTCAAAATTCTTCGAAAGAAAATCTTTCATCTCACGTAATATACTTAAATTATTAGCAGCAAGCAAAATATCATCAATATATAGAACTAAAAATATAAATTTACTTTCACTAATCTTTTGGTATATACACCGATCGACGGTAATTTTTTTAAAACCAAAAGATGTTATGGTATCGTTAAACTTGATGTACCATTATTTAGAAACTTATTTTAGTCCATATATTGATTTCTTTAATTTATACACCATTTGACCTTTTTCTTTTATCGAAAAATCTTCAGATTGATCCATATAAATTTTTTCTTCTAATTCTCCATTAAGAAAGGTTGTTTTTACATCCAATTAGTGTAACTCTAAATCATAATGAGCCACCAATGCCAAAATAATTCTTAATGAGTCTTTCTTTGTGACTGATGAAAATGTTTCTTTATAATCAATATCTTCTTTCTGAGTATAACCCTTGGCAACAAGCCTGATTTTATATCATTCGATATTGCCATTCGAATCACACTTGGTCTTAAAGACCCATTTACATCCGACTCATTTAGAACATTCTGGCAATTCAACAAGATTTCAGACTTTATTATCTTCCATAAATTTTAACTCATCTTTCATAGCATCAATCCATGCATCAATCCATTTGTCAGACTCAAAACTTTCTATAGCTTGTGAAAATAAAATCAGATCTTTATTAATTCCAATATCAAAATCTAACTCCTGTAAGTAAACTACATAATCATCAAGAATAACTGATCTTCTTTTTCTTTCAGATCTTCTTAAACGTATTCCATATGGTTCATGAATGTCAGACATTTGTGAATCAATTTCTTCATGAGGTAATTCATCATTCAAATATTGTTCATCATTAGGTACAACATTTTATATAGGTGTAGATGAAGAAACACTTATGGATAATGAAATATCTATCCTGACTTCTTTTATTTCCACACTATTTCATTTATCACTCCCACTGACTTCATAATTTTTAATAAATTTTGCATTACCAATTTCAACAATTTTTGGACTATGGTTTGGATCATAAAATCTATACCCTTTAGATTTCTCTAGGTAATCAATAAAGTAATCACTAATCATTCGAGAATCTAATTTTCTTTCATATGGATTATAAACTTTCACTTTCGCTGCACAACCCCAAATATGAAGGTGCCTTAAACTAGGTTTTCTTTCAGTCCACAGTTCCAAAGAAGTTTTTGAAACTGCCTTACTAGGAATCCTATTTAATAAATACATGGCAATTTGAAGAGTATACATCCACAATGATTTGGGTAATGAAAAAATACTTATCATACTCCTAACCATATTTATTAATGTTTGATTTTGCCTTTCAACTACACTATTTTGCTGAGATGTACCTGGCATAGTATATTGTGCACATATACCATATTTTTTGAGGAACTTTGCAAATAGATCTGAATATTATTCTATTTTATAATATTTTTTATAATATTCACCACCTCTATCAGATCTTATGATTTTCACTCTTTTATCTAATTATCTTTCAACGTCATTTATAAATACCTCAAGGGCATCCACTGCTTGAGATTTTTTTATGAAGTAAATAGATAAAATCATAATGTGAAAAATCATCGATAAAGATGATAAAATATTTATCTTCACTAAAGGATGGAACATCAAAAGATCCGCATATATCGGTGTGTATGATTTCAATAAGCTGAGTGCTTCTTGTGGTGCATTTCTTATGATGTTTAGTTTGCTTTTTCTTGATGCAATCTATACATATACCAAGATCAGTAAAATCAAGATTTGAAAGAATCTCATTCTTTACTAATCTTTCTAATCTTTCTTTGGATATATAATCCAAACATTTATGCCATAGGTAAGAAGAATTTTTATTTAGTAAACTACGCTTAATACCAAAATTATGATGCACGGTGAGAAGGAATTCAGTAAAAAAATTATCTAGTTTTAATTTATATAAACCATTAATAAGTACTCTAGAACCAATAAATGAAATATTCTTATATAAACTAAAATAACCATATCCAAACCTAAAATTAAATCCAGAAATATCAAATTTTGAAAGAGAACTAAGTTTATAGAAATTGAAGGTACATAAGTTATCTGTAATAGATCCAAATAATAGTTAGTATTCAAGATCAAACGATAAGTGTCTATGCCTTTAATTGAAATCTTCATATGATTTTCCATGATCATGAAGTCTTTAGTTGGATTTATGGTTTGGATCGAAAGAAATTTTTGCATCAAATTAGAAACATGAATGGTAGCATCAGAATCAAGCCACCAAATATTATTAAGAACTTCAGTTAAGTTTGATTCAAAACATACAAAGGTATTAGATTTATCTTTCTTTTCGAACCAAGCTTTTCGTTTGAAGCAATCTTTCTGATAATGTTCAACATTTTTATAGAAATAACATATATCCAGCTTTTGTTCTTTTTTATCAGTCTGAATATCTTTAGCTGGCATTTTCTTTTTCTTCTTGAACTTATTGGTTTTCTTCTTATATTCTTTAGCTTCTTGATTCATAAGGTAAATGAAATGACCTCCTTATTTTTTAAGTCTTGTTTTCTCCTGAATAAGCATATTGAACAATTCATTGATATTCCACTTATCCTTAACAGTATTATAATTAATGTGAAAAGATCCATACTCAATAGGTAGTGAATTCAGAATGAATTGCACTAAAAAGGAGTCATTCCTAATATCTTTAATTTTGCTGTAATATTAATCATCTCAATAATGTGGTTTTGCATACTCCGCGATCCACCAAACTTTATGATCGTGAGTTCTGCTATTAATGTACCAACGAGTGATTTATCTGCAGAACGCAAATGCTCTTTCAAAAGCTTTAAATATTTTTTCACACTCTCTATTTGTGGAATAGTGCTCTTAATATTGTTGACAGTAGTCATTCGCATAAACATAAGGCTTAATCTGTTAGATCATTCTCATGCTTTATGGTGTAACTTCTCTTTCTTACTACTGAAATCCATAAGAACAGTAGGTTTATTTTCTAAGAGTGCTAAGTCAAGATTCAATACACCTAAGTGAAAACTGACTTGTTCACACCATTCAGAGAAGTTCAAATCATTAAATATGGTAACAGATGAAGCATGCGAATGAAGAGAAATAACTGCAAAAATAATACATAAATAGTTAAATTCATTCCATCATGGATTCAGATAATTAACAATAAAAGCATATTGTAATTCTCCTTTGGGTAGATATTACAACATACTATCATAATTTAATATCATTAATAATTTTTTAATAGATAATTAAATATTTCTAACCAAACATACATGTTATCTTTGGATATACAAATATATTTGATCAAAGAATGTTAATTTACCTTTGTCATACTCACCATTCATGGAATAATGATTCACTTTTGGAAAAATCCTGAAGTTTCAATGAATAGTGAACATCATTGTATCCATTAAATTTTTTATTAATGGGCATTTAATTATGGATAAATGATCAGATTATACATGATAAATTTTTTTAAACATTCTAGTTTGACCACTTTGATGACTAACAAACTATACATAAAATCATGCATATAAATAATAATTAGATTTTTAAATGTATGTTAAACATTCTAGTTTGACCGTTTTGGTGACTAACAAACTACATAAACATAAGAACATGTATATAAATATTAATTAAAATTTCATCAATAATTTCCCTAAGATCTTTGTTAAATAAAAGTTTAAAACAAACTTAATGGATCATTAAAAAATAAAACAATCATTGAGAGATTAAAAAAATTTTCAGGGGCTATTCCATAATTTTAAAATTTTTAGGGGCTAATTTGCAAAAAGATTCATAACTGTAATTGGATTCTTTTATAATTTAAACTTCGTTGAGGGCTTAACTGTAAAAATCCTGAACTCAATTTAAATAGGCCCAATTTGGTTTGACTTGACTCAACCAAATTAAACATTAATGGGTTTCTGCTTAATGGATGTGATTCAAACCCAAACCCATTAGCCCTTTAGGGCTTTCTTTCTTCTTCCTCTTGATTAGATCCAAAAGAGTTCCATCATCCTCCATGGCCGTCGTCAAGTTTTCTTCCCGACCACCACGCTTCGTGCCGCCGCCCTTGCGCGTCATCTCTCCGACTAGCAATTGTCACCAGGTGCGGTGCTTCCCTGCGCGCCGTCGTCGTTGCGCAGCATCTTCCCGGCCAACAACTGCTGTCGAGTTTTCTTTTGGATCGGATTGGTCCATCATCGGCTCCACCGCGAGTTTCATCCATGGTGTCTTAATTAAGGGGAGCAAGCGGCCAGGCCGCCACCACCGCTGCACTGCCGCCACTTTCGACAGGCAGTCGCGGCCTTGATTTGGTCTGTCGCTAACACGGTGCTACTACTGTCGATTCATCGGGGCATATGGGTCGGCCAATGCGGTCGATCCCAAAACTCCATCATATTTTTTTCTTTTTTTTTGTTGTTGTTGCTGGAAATAGCTTGCCGTCAGTCCATCCTCATGGCTCGACCGGCAAACAGAATTTGACCATTCTGATTTGATGGCGGATTCATCGTTATATATTTATTTATTTATACCATCATAAAATTTTAATTTAGAAAATCTTAAAATAAATAAATAAATAAATTCTATTTCATGAAGATCATGAAAAATAGGCTCTGATACCACATGTAAATATATATTTTGATATATTCTAGAGAATGTTTTAATCAAGAACAACATAAATTCAGGATCGTAAAGAGAGCTTCCATAATCTTTAGAAACATATCTAATATGGAAGAATTTGTTGCGAAAGGAAAAGACATCTTTCTACCTGAAAAAAATTAGTTTCTCTTCCTTCCTCCATTCTTTATGCCGTAGCAACAATGATGGATTCTACGTTATATTTATAGGCAGGGATAGGAGCTCTATTTATAGATTTTTATCGATACTCTCATCAAATAATCGGATGAGACTTAAATTCTATTTGAATTCAGATTGATCATTATCTAAATTTAAATAGTAGAATTTATGATAAATCGATAACTTAATCGAGACATATTCTAACATATGGCACATGCATAATATATAAACCTGATACACTAGTAGTACTTATTGCTAACTTATGTCCCTAAGGTACTGAAAATTTCAAATAAACCAAGATATGTATAAGTCTAGAGCAACTAGCCCAAAGCATTAGAGAGGATAGATATACATGCTCAAAGAACATTTAGTAATACCATGGAGATATCTTGTTGCGAATA
The DNA here is from genome assembly GCA_006176705.1 of Cocos nucifera. NCBI lineage: Eukaryota > Viridiplantae > Streptophyta > Magnoliopsida > Arecales > Arecaceae > Cocos > Cocos nucifera. The sequence goes on along the minus strand of QRFJ01000003.1, from coordinate 1,791,590 downwards.
TTTGCAGACTTTTTGTTTGTGCACAAAACCGTGCTCTGAAAGATTTTTAGGGTCTTTTATTCAAATGATTGAAGCACGCTCGCCGGTCAATCCTCAATACCAGTCTGCAAATACAAATATTTTTTTAAATGGAAAATACACCAAAAAGGTAAGCTCACGTGGCACGTGACCCGATCCACACTGGCGAAGGTAAGCTCACGTAGCGGGTGACTCGATCCACATTTGGTTGGTGGGACGATGTTTTTCCTTCCCTCGATCGACGAGAGCCGTCCGCTCATCAGTGTCGGGATCCAACCGTGTTTTAAAATTAAAAAAAAACACCAAAAAGGTCAGCTCACGTGGCGCGTGATTCGATTCACACTGGCGAAGGTAAGCTCACGTAGCGCGTGACACGATCCACATTCGGTCGGTGATCGACAAGAGCCGGCCAATGATCGGTGTCGGGATCCAACTCTCAAACCCCAGACTCAGTTGACTCCTATATAGAACTGTCTATACGGATATCAGATCCACCACTTACATCAAACAAGCAGGCAAATCGACGGCCCATGATTCCCATCCATAAACATTTCTATGCGGATTCTGTACTTAAATCACACGTCAGGAGAGTCGGCACCGGCGGGCCAGTTTCCGTAAATAAGTAAAATCACCGAATGATGCGCTGCACCTAGGCCGAATAAACCAAGGGCCGGTACGCGTCGTTAAGACCCATGTCACTTTAATGCCCAAAATACCCTTCCTCGGCTTCACCCGAAGCGACATCGGACTCGTAAAAAGTCAGCACTTTCTGAGGATATTTTAGGAAATAAGTAGAAGTCGTTGCGCCCGTACACCTGTACACTTGTTTCTATATGTCCGCCGCGCCTGCGCTAAAATCCACGCCTCTCTCCCCGACTCACCAGCAGTAGATCTTTTTCTCTCCTCTCTTAACCACCAGTAACCATCCCCGCGGGACTCCGCACCACCGCCACGCCTCCAAGAAGAAGAACGCCATCTCGCCTCCCCAAATGCCGATGGCCATCGCCAGCGCGCCGTCGCCGCGATCCATCTGACGGCCAAGAAGTCTCCGTTGTCTTCGACCCAGAGACAGAGGCGATAGAGATCTCGATTCGAAGGGCGTTGAGGCGTCTCTAGAAACACCCCACTGGATGACGGCGGTGATCCGCGATCTCGTCGGCATCACACGGTTAGACTTATTTTCCCCCTTCTCTTTTTTTTTTTTTTTTTTTTTTTTTCAGATTTCTATTCTTTTATTTTAAAGAAATTCTCTTCTTCAATTCCGCGAGGTGGGGTTTGGGAATCGCCGAGCCGGTCTTCGTTTTACGAGCGTTACTCCAGTGAGCTTCCGTAACGACCACGACAAGCAAAACTTCAAAAGCCCTTAAACTCTATATCTAGAATTCAAAAAATTATCGTATTTTTAAAATAATATATAATATAATATAAAGTTAAAAAAATAAAGGGCAGTCGTCTTTTGTTCATCAAAATTATTTATTCCGTTCGGGTGACGCAAGGCAGTTTTGTCTCTCTCGATCCTTCTAGTACTCGAAAGTCGTTGGGGGATGGTAGGATATTGACCGCAGAAGCAGTGGACTCGGGGAGTTTGGTTTTGGATTTTAGTCAAAAATGCCGTTGATCCACCACTTCGAAGAAGAAAACAATTAAAATAATAAAATTAAAGCACAAATGGTCTTATTTTTTTCTTTTCCAAAGTTTATATAGTTAAGTCCTTTTCTTCAGGATTTAGGCTGCCAGTTTTATTTCTCTCTCTCTCTCTCTCTTTTTTTTTTTTTTTTCCCTTTCCGTCACGGAGTCGTGCTTGACCGAGTCACAGCTCATACCCAACTGTGCTACATCGTTCTCCGCCAGCTACCACCTTTACACTCATCTTCTATCTTTTGTATGAGTTAAGGCCAAATGGCCAAGAAACATGGTTGTAATTCTTGCCGGTCGTTTTTTAATATTTCCCAGAAAAATCCAGTCTAAATTGCGAAATTATGACTTCTAGCCTTTTGAATTTGTCAACTTTCTTGATTTGGGGTTTATGCTATTGAGGTTCTGGAATCGATATTGGGATGAATACAATATTGTAGAGAGCGATCCAGAGTGCAAGAAGGAGAATACCCAAATTTGCAGCAAGTTCAAAACCTTACGAGAAGGTTCATGGGACTAAAAGATTTCTCATCAATGTAGTAGTAAGTGGTGTCTCGCATAAGAGAACATACAATGTTGTCCACATAGCCATAATCATGGAAAAGTCGGTATTAAGTACTTGAGTGGAGCACACTTTGTCTCCCCCATGACTTTTAAAAGTGACCTTGCTAAGTAGAGTATTTCTGAAGAGTGCTTAAAACCTTTAGTTCACAATGTCTCGGGCAGTTGATAAGATTTGAGGAGTTTATATGGATGGTGCTCTCTTTGGAGAATCATTTTGTTTTGTTTAATTAGGTGCAGAAAAATGATATTTTAGGGGTCTAGTTAAAAGATTTACATGAAAGAAAGCGCAGTCTGACTTGTTGTCCAGTGTCCACACATTAAGACATATATGCCAATAAAAGTGGAGACAAAAAGCAAGAGATATCAAGGATTTATCAGCATTGAATATGTCATGTGGTTCAAATAATTCAATGTCCATTTAGTTGTTTCAAACTAGGCTTTCCTAATAGGTGCTACAGGTGGTGGTATGTTTTCATTTTTCTTATTTGTCTTGAAAGAATGTGTTATGTTTTTATTTAATTACCCAATCAAAATGTCATTTCTGATCATTTTTCGATAACACAACAAGCTGATCCCGTTGTTCTAGCTGCCCAATTGAAACATGTACTAAAAAAACTTGGTGGGCTGATTAAATGAGTATTGATTTTATTCTCAAAAAAAAATAATCAGCAATTTAGTGAATTCTTGGAATACATAAAACCTCGGAATAAAATATTTATTTTTTGGAGTGGTAACGAATAAAGTTGGTAAAATTATTGGGGATTGATACCAATAATATGGGTTTGAATTTGCCCTTACCTCAAGTTCGGCCAAGCTTCCTTCTGTATTAGTACGTAAAAAAAAAAACCAATTTTCAGTCATAGGATTTATATTGAAGTCAGAAACACAACTTACTGCTATTTATTTCTTGTTGTTACTTTGAGAATAATGTTTGGAAACCTATCAATCACTTCCTAGAAACAATGAATTACCCATGTCAAACAGTTAAGCTATACGTCAGTGCTACACCTGTGAAGTATTTTTATATTTGTATTCACTTGAGGTGATTTCTGGGCAATTAGTTTGTGGAGTTATATATATATAATTTATTTTTCTGAACTTGAAAAATATTATCCAATCCAAATTAATTTCTCTCTCTCTCTCTCTCTCTCTCTCTCTCTCTCTCTCTCTATATATATATATATATATATATATATATATATATATATATATATATATATATATATATTCCCTTTATAAACATGGAACTTAAATTTTTAATTTTTAGTTTTCTTGTTTTCAGGTATGGGGCAAAAAATGTTAGGTTCACGTCATAAATTGAAACTCGCAATTCATAGGTCATGTTGCAATATATATATCTCGTTGAACATGATGCATGTTAGGAGCCTCCATGTTGTATTTCCCGTAGTGCAGATCTTCATATTATTGGTTTGTGAAAGTTCCTAGTTGTGCTGGCTATACGAGTTCACAGGCAAGGCAACTCATTCCTTGTAAGCAAAGGCATGCAGGATCTAATAGTAGTTCTTATAGAGTTAGGATCATGCTGCTCATATTGCCTCTCCATGGTGCAATTAATTTCTTTCTAAGCTTATACTGACCCGTAACACACTTTTCATCCATCTTTTCAAGTGTACCCTGACAATTTGGCATGAGAATAATGTGATCATCATTCCTAGACTATATAGGATCTGAGAAACTGAATCTAAACCTTTCTAGCTAGCCAAGAAGCTCTAAAAGGGATCCCTGATCAATACACGTTATTGTACATTTAATATTAGTCTATACAAGTGATTCTAATGACTTCTACTTGTGTGCTGTATTCCATTTGCCTTTTTCTTCCACATTGAAAGTTTAGCTTACTTTGTCTTCCAAGTATAGCTACATAGCCTCTTGTCTGTCTTCTTCCATTTCTTTTACTTTTGGCTGTGCGCCCGTAGGATAAGGAGGTGGTGGAGCTGGAACCGCTGTTTGATGCTTTGCACCATGTTACTTAGAAAACTGCCCTAGTATATTCAAATAGGAGGTCATTTCTGAGCATATATAGGACATGCGCATGGTAAATAACCTTCGGATACACCTCGCATGCTTATGGCCAGCTAATTAATAGCCGTTGCAAAACAATGAACCCTCTTGTTATTTTAATGCTTGTTTAAGAAACATTTCGACTTTCGGAACATGGCATTTCTCCATCTTTTGTCACCTTCGTTCATAAGGGTAATATTGCACCGATAAATAAATTCATAATAAGGTCGAGAATATATATTGCCAGAGAATTTTTCCACCTTTGCTGCTATTATTACATGATGAGTTAGGATTCTGTCCTGTTCACACATGAACTAGAGAGGCCGGCTCTCTGATCGTTACAGTCCATGAGCGACACCAGTTACAATTGGATGGTTCCACTTGGCACCATTGCAATGTGTGAGGCCAGTCCTATTATTGTCATTGCATCAATCATGAATGGTCATGAACAAAGCAACAATTTCTATCATGAAAAATTGATTCCTTCTGACTAAGTGGCAAGTGATCATGAGTATCTGTTGGAATGAAAATAAAAATGAATGGCTTCCATCCTAATTATTTGATTACATAGAATTTTTTTTTTATTTTTTTTATTTTTTTAAAAAATAAAAATATCTTAGTTCTTCAAAATCTATTTTTTTTTTAATTTAAATTCTAGATTAATTTTGGCCATGGAGCATGGATCCGATTCCCATTTCAGTCCTTTTCATACCTTCTTTATAAATTGACGTATACTTTTACTTTATGGTGGATTCACCTTGTCGAGAGCTTGCAATCATTTTATTAGGGAACAAATTTACCAGCGTATCAGCTTAAAACTATCAAGAAAAGACAGGGTCAAAGCAGTCATTTCGGCTTCTATCGAATCGGAGAACAAGCCTTGGGAGTTGGGAGTTCGGACCTCCAAGGACATGGGGACCGTGCCCTGCAAGGCACCCGCCCGACATGTGCCCTGATTTAGTGCGGTCTTCGTCCCCAAGACAACGAGCGACGTGTCATGTTTCGGTTCGCAGAATCCTGCTGTTCCGTATTCGATGGTATCAATAGCTGCTTTGAATGGATTATTTTACCACTACGCTCTTTACTACTAAAAAAAATCGTAGGGGCAAATCCGGGAATTAAAGTTCCTCAGATTGATGGTCGTCGGGAGGTTGGATGGTGGAAAGTCCGCATCAGGAGAGCTCCAAACCTCGTTAAAAACAAAAAAAAAAAAAAAAGAAATTGACGCCGTAAGATATCCTCATGGGTCCCGTTCTCGAGACAACTCGTGGGGCAGTACGACTTTCCTGAGCCCACCCCCACGCCCCGCCCTGTTAAGTCACTGGCATTCTTTATCCCCTAAATCAAAAAAACACAAAAAATAAAATAAGCCTCGTTGGCCGGGCTTTTTTCTTTCTTTCTTTCTTTTCTTTTCTTTTAATTTATGTGTAGAAAATCTGCCGTGTGGACTTGAAAATAAAGCGGAAATGAGTTTTGGGACTTAGTTGTGGAGTAAAGAAGGGCTCAATAGATTCCTTGGGTTCACTTTACCCGTCCAATGTTAGAAGGGTCCTATTTAGTTTCACTTTAGCTGGTGGATAGGTAGAGACATGTTCTCCCTCGTGATGCCAAAATTCAACTTGATAGAATTGGATGAACTAATGAATAATGATTGGGCGATTTGTGCTTTGCTCAAATTGAATAGATTGTCAAGTTTGATCGAGGGATCCTCCAATATCTAAATTAAGTTGGGCTTTGGTGAAATATGGAACTATAGAAATTTTAAAATATTAGCTATGTAAAATAGAATAGAGTGAGGATGAATGCATGTGGAGGTCTTCTAGGTCCTGATTACATAGAAATACTTGAAGTTGTTGTTTGAAAAAGATGAACATGGCCTAAGCATTCTTCTTAATGAACTTTAACTATTTTTAATATACTCTAATTAAAAGACATGCGGCATACTATTATTGGTCAGCATGCCTGGTCAACAATGGTTACAAGTAATGAATTAGAATCTAAACCATATCAATATTTTTGTAAGTTACTCCATTCTATTCCACAAGAGAACACTATTTTATGATGGAATAGAAAAATTCGGCCTAAGAGCCCTTTTTAAATTTCTAAAAAACTTTTAATCCATGATCTTTCAACATAGAACAATAATATTCCCCAACAAATGGATGGAACTTTCTTATTATTCATTCTTCGTTGTTCCTACATATGTTATCTTATTCTATTCTTTATTTAGCTTTATTTTGTAATTGTTCTATTTTGCAATGAATAGGGCCTTTGCATATCCAAAAAAAAAAAAAAAAACCTTTAAAAAATTAAGAAATAATTTATCTATCAAATTTACTTATCCCAAATATAATTAAAGAAAGCTGTCATAATTCAATTATAACGAAAAGCATCCTATGCTACGTATGCTTATCTACCTTTTTATTTTTATGGACAAAAGCAAAACGTTCTAAGCTTGGAGATCTTCCAGAAATTAAATCCAGACAATTAGAATTGCATGACTATTCTTATCCCACCAGTCGTTGTTCCCAAATGGCATCACATCCAGAGCGAGTGCACCAACTAAAATACAAGGTCCCATTAATCTTTTTGGTATAAACGTGGTCCCATTGATCAATTTCCAAAACGAAGGCCTGCTTACACCATCGGAGTTGGGGAGAAGGGGCAGCGCGTTCGGCGTTCCCCATGCTATATTCCTCGAAGACCCCCGATTTGACTGCGTCCTCGGGCGATCCACGGCCCGCCACGTGTGTTCTTCACGTTGCCAGAGTGCCGGCGGCGGCCCCGAGGAGGTCGCCGGCTTCGATGCCACGGGGCCAAGATCATTCGTGCCCCCTGCTCTGTTATTTGGATCACCCCGTGGTTGTTTCCGAAATGCCCAGGTAGCCTTTTTTTTATCTGAATGGCTGGACGCTGAAGCAAGGGGTCTGGGACGGTTTGGATTCGTTCGGTATGTTTGAAGCCATTAGTGTGGATTTGAAGAGGATTGGAAGCTTGTTTCCGGGATAAGCGAAGGCAAGGAAGGCTTATCTCTTCTAAAGATGGATCTGTTTTACTTTTCTGAAAATGAAATCTTGGTTCGAGATTTTAGAGCTAACAGGGTGGCGGGCGTCTGGGTTAATGACGACCTTTTTCGTTTTATTGTAGTGGAAATTTGTTTCAGGTTATTTAGGGACTAGGGGAAGTCGAGTTCTGCTTTTCTCTTATAAAAATGAAATATTGATAGATGAAGGGTGTCTATTTTTAAAACTAATTTTTTTTCCTCTGCTTTTGTTATGGTGATTAGGTTGCATGATGGAATTGAATTTGCTCTGACAATGTATCGTCAAGCACTTCATCATTTTATTCAAACAGTTTGTAGGTGCTTTCGGGGCTATCGCCGCCCTCCACCAATGCTTGAACCTGCTGCTATCCATGCTATATAATTTAGATTTGATTCCATTTGAGGCTATTTACGCAAGTTTTTGTATTAGCAGCAGGACAAATGGCTATTCTTAGGCTTCTGTTCGCAACTACTTATTGCTATACTTAACCTCAATTCTAAGCATTTTTGTTTTTCTGAGTTATATTTCATAGTTTGACGTTTACAGGTTCTAGTTTCGAGGAGTGGCTTGGGTGGGAGTTTGTAGATTCTGAATCAGCACCAGCAAGAGGAAGCACAGGTGTTGAACAAATGACCTTTAGAGATGACAGAAGAAAGAAGGTATGTGTTATTGGCTCATTGCTCCTTGTGCTCTTCCTTCCTTTTAATTCGAATAATTTTTCCAACTTATGATAATTTTCAAAGAATTGATTTGGAGTAGATGTATAATTAAGTATTCCCCCCTCTTTTGAAGTGCATGAGATCAATTTTTGAAATTCTAATTGGTGGTCGTTGCAGTCTTTTTTTCCAAGATACTTTGGGATGAGAGGGAAGAAAGCGTCAAAGAGAAAAGAGCTCTCACTCAACTCGTCTGGTATGTTCTTATGGACTTAAGTTTGATACCTTTTGTGCTTATGTATATTGATGAGTTGGTCTTGTTTTGCATCGAGGAGACATAAAATCTCTGTTATTTCACGAACAGTAAATTTTTCTTTACAAGAGACATTTTGGGCAATACCTAAAGTAATCCCGTTGTTCTAGAAGAGAAAAAGTGATTCTGAGAATCTAATACCATAGTTGGGCTGGGGAATAGGATTAAAAAATAAATAAATGATAATCGTCACTTTCCGCTTTGGGGGAAAAAGTAACTAATGTAGGATCCCTCTTTTATATCAAGGCATAAGTGATAAGATACAAGAGGCTGTTGAGACTTGAAATAGCCATTCAAGGAGTAATAAAACATCCATCAAAAAAGGAGTAAAAAGACAAATAACAGTGCGCAGATAAAGATCGGGAATCTGTCTAAACCACAGAGAGTTCATGGGTCTTCTAGAATACTTATCTTGTAAGGCCAACATTATTCTTCTATTCAAATGCAATTTTTATCGGGTTCGGATGGACGGTTCTTGCGTCCATAAAATGAGTACAGGGACCATTTCATTTCTTTGGGGAATTCTAATAAGACGGTTATTACATTTAGTTAAAACTGCAATTAACCTTTTTGGTGGAAATATATGATTAACAGATAAGTGGCTCTAACATTTAGATAATTCATCCCATCTAACCAAGGAAAACTGCACGGGAAAGTTGTGGAAAAAAAGAGAGAAAAAAATCTCATTTCAAAAGGATAGAATGATAAAGCAGAAGATATCAGCAGAAACTTAGAGAAATAGAAAGCATATGGAATCTTTACCTTGTCCTTAATATTTGTTTATGGTTACTGTTTTGGTCTTTGAAGTTTCCATTCAAGCACACTGATTTAGTAAATGTCACATTTAAACATTAAAATTATTCATGGTAATACGCTAAGACGTATTATCATTTTTTCTACAGACTCTTACCTTACTTGCTTCTTCTCTAGTTATAACTAACCGTGCCCTTACAAATAGTAGTTGATTTCCGAGAGTGCCCATCTGTCTCGACGACTGCCTCTCCTGCTGTCGTGAAAAGCTTCTCCGGTATCTCGTTTTCTAGTTTTTATTCAAATTTGACATCTCGTAAGCTTTTTAATATTCTCTGTAACTTGATTTCTTTATATTCCATTTTGAAGACATGGACTCTAATTCAAGGCAAGGGAGCTTACGTAGCAATGAACACTCTTCACCATTACAAGATGCTGTAAATACTCAGGCCCTCAGGTACGATGCTAATTTCTGTATTTGATCAGTTTTTTTCCTTCATTGGTGTTTTCTAGCTATTTTCTCAGTTGCATTCTATTCTCCTTCTTTGCCCCTGTTCTCTCTAGGATATTTGTTGCAACATGGAACGTCGGAGGAAAACCACCTCATAGTGGGCTGAATTTTAATGATTTCATTCCTGCTGATGATCATTCAGATATATATGTACTAGGGTATGTATTGTAGTCTAAACTTGTGAATATATAATTACTACCTGCTTGATATTCATACATCTTTGATCGATCTTTTAAATTCCATGGGACATGTATGTCCCGATTTCTCTATGGAACGGGATGCCCCCTATTCCACCCCGTTCTGGTGGCAGTCTTGGTCAAGCATCATGATGTGCATCATCCATCTCTTTCCCTTTGTTCTTTCCTTCATTTATTTCTTCCTTTTCTTTCTTTTCTTCTTTAATTCCTTTCTACCTTCTTTCCTTCATTTTTTTCCCTACCTTCCATTCTTTCCTTTTCTTCTTCCTTCCTTTTCTTTTCTTCTTCTTTCATTTCCTTTACCCTTCTTTCTTCTTCTCCCCATGTGTGGGTGGATTTTGGAGTTCCAACCTCCATCCCATTCCCATTTTCTCATAGGAACGGGATGCCTCTTCTCCCATTGGGATCTAAAACCTTGATCTTGATTCATTTCTCTTAACTTCAATTACAATTTTAACCATTTCCTCTTAACCTTGTTTGGTCATCTAACTTTATTCATTTCTTAAGGGTTATCAATCTTTCTCAATAATAAGCATATTATAGATTTCCATGTTTGTTATTTTTTGTGGTTATAGATTGTACCCTGGTTTGTATTGTATTTTTATTGAACCATTCCGTTTCTCTTCTTTTCGTTGGCAATGTTATTAGTTTTCAGGAAATAGTCCCTCTGAATGCTGGAAATGTGCTTGTTATAGAAGATAATGAGCCAGCAGCAAAATGGCTAGCTCTCATCAACCAAGCATTGAACAGACCAACAATGGATGCTGACACGCCATCTCCATACGCCAACTCCTCTTCTCAAGCTTCTAGTTTGAATGCTTCTCTTTCTAGAGATTTGAGGAACGGCGGTGATTCATTATTCTTCCAAAAGCAGCCGCTAAAATCTGGAAGCAAAATTTTCAACGTGGTGCAGGGAAGACATCTAAAGCAATGCAACTGCCCATCTCAAGTGGCAGGGACATACTATAAAGACTCTTGTTTCAGTTGTCCCCAAGCTTATATTAGTGATGATGACTCCTCTGATGAGGAAGAGGAGGTGACAAGTAGTTTTTCAGGTGCAGTTGCAGCTTCTGCAGTCTCTGATAAAGATAATCAACGACGATATAGCCTCATAGCTAGCAAACAGATGGTAGGGATCTTTGTCACTGTTTGGGTTAGAAGAGAACTAGTCCAACATATAGGCCATCTCAGACTCTCTTGTGTTGGGCGTGGAATCATGCGCTATCTTGGTAACAAGGTGAGAGTTGAGTAAGCCATACCTTGTTATGTGCTCTCTCCTTACTTTTTTTTCAGTTAAAGTTTCTTGCCATTGTTTCAACAGATTTCCTGTTTTGGATTGCAGGGGTGTATATCTGTGAGCATGTCTTTGCATCAGACAACCTTTTGTTTTGTCTGCAGTCACTTGGCTTCAGGGGACAAAGAAGGGGATGAGTTCAGGAGAAACTCTGATGTTACAGAGATATTAAAGAACACAAATTTCCAAAGGATCTGCAGAAGTCCTTGTCGAAGAATTCCTCAGAAAATTCTTGAACATGAGTAAGTATTCCCCTTTATAATTGTACCATCCACATGTAAAGCTAGAATTTTGGAAACTGAAATTGATTTCCCCATTCCCTCCCTCTTTCTCCTTCACATGACTCAGCCGGGTCATATGGTTAGGGGATTTGAATTACCGAATAGCCTTGAGCTACTCCGAGACCAGGAAACTTCTTGAAGATAATAACTGGGATGCTCTACTTGAGAAGGATCAGGTAATTACTCTTGATCACTTAAGTGTATGTTTTCTGGGCTGTTATCAAAGTCAAATATAATCAAATGCTTAACTCAATGAAGTCTTATTCATCTTTGAGTTTCTTCCAGGATGATCTTTATTGTTCTATGAATTAACAGAACCTTATAGAGTTTATTGATACCTTCCTCCAATATCTACAGAACCCCATATATTATAATTTCTTCGATCTGGTGTTCTTTTGATAGCTGAAAATTGAAAGAGAAGCAGGGAGAGTATTCAAGGGGTGGAAGGAGGGGAAAATCTATTTTGCTCCAACATACAAATACTCCAGTAATTCAGATGCCTATGCTGGGGAGACTGTAACATCGAAGAAGAAAAGAAGAACACCAGCATGGTATGCAAGACCCTCTGTTCTAATGATTGTTTTTGTTTTGAGAAGCAAATATGTTGCCGCATCGGTAACAAGACTTAGAAGATGTTCAAACCTCTGACGACATCGAAACAAGTTTTAACTTTCTGACCACCGAGATACCTGATCTAATGCTTGTCTGAAGGCATAGCTTTAAAAATCACAATGATGCTGAAAATTGTTGATAAACAGCACATGCATTTTTCATATAAATTCATTAGCTTATTAGTTGATTACTGCATTTTGGGGCTACACTGTATGATTTGATATTGCTGAACTTTACATAATATTGTTAACTATTGAAGCAATTCAATTAGTTATAAGAGGGAAATGTATTAAGTGCCACTTAAAAACTATCACACTATATGATTTCAATGATGTCAGGTGTGATCGCATACTATGGCATGGTGATGGGATGGTGCAATTGTCTTACATTCGTGGGGAGTCGAGATTTTCTGATCATCGCCCGGTATGTGCAGTTTTCAGAGTGGAGGTAGGCATGCTTGACAGTAGTTTGAGCAAGCGTTTGTCCACCCCCAACATGAAAGTTGGTGTGGAAGAGCTCTTACCTCCAAGCAATAACTACTTTTCCTAATGGATGTGAGTATATACAATCTGATGCATACATTCATGCAATCACATCTGATTTTTCTTCCATTTTCTTTAAAATAACTCGCATTGGAAAATTTTTGCTTCACAATTAAAACATTTACACATATCAATGAACATGCATGACAGCACACATACTTATAATAATACAATGTTGTGGTATTATGATCTTTTCAACATCATATATAACTTGTTAGTTTTAATTTGTCTCAAGATAAGCTTGTTAAATGTTGTTTAACCCATGTCATGGATCAAAAACTATACCAAGAAAGGCGCCCCCCACCCCCCATAAAACCAGAAAAAAGGAAAAAACCAGTTGGGTAGGTCTTCCTAATAGCTAATTAGCCTTCAGGTTTTAAGTTAGTCCCTTCTAGCACATTGTTGTATCAGTGAAGATCTCAGCACCAGTTTGTAGAAGGTTGATGTCAGGTTGATAGCTGGTCATAGAATGTTCTTAAGTTTTGATGTATTATAACTGGACAGATTAATAACTCATATATTGATCCATGCTTGTTGGATAGATCTATATGTAGAAAAATTAGTGAGAAATATTATTTATGGCCTAACCCTTTGGCTTATTGAAGCTTGTGGACCAGCGAAGACAATAATTGTTGCATTCCTGTTTTATCTCCAATGTTTTTCTCCTTTTACTCTTACAATCATAGTAATGAATTTCTTTTTAGATGATACTGATCTGGTTCTCCACCATGACTCAGGTGCCGACATGTGAGAAGAAATGTCTGTCACAGAAATTGTATCTGTGAATCTGAAGAAACTATCACAGAGTCAGATACAGGTCAATCTGCGGGCATAACTTATTACTAACAATATAATTGGTACGTGAGTTTGTTTGAAGGCTATTCTCTTATTATGTGGTGGTCTCTACCACCATTTTGCTAAAAAAAGCTGAAAAGGGAAAGGAGGCTATGCTTTTATTGTTATAAATGTTCTCTTCATGGATAAAAGGACTCATGATATCTTTATGCTTGTGCAAGATTGTTTCCTTTCGCATTGACTCCACTTAGAAGGGATTGAAATCTAAGCTCATACTGGGGAAGACATATCCTGTCCTTCTTTTTTTTTTTTTTTTTTTGGGTCCCCTTTTCTTGACTGAGAGGATATATGAATCCTACGTCAAAGCATATACTGAGTTCTCCTGGGGGGAGGAATGCATGCTTAATTGAGGCTTTCAGAATGTACAAAACCAGGCTAACAACCATCTGCCTCCATTACATTTCAAAAACAAAAAAGGAATGTACAAAACTATGCATTAATATTTTATCAAGAAAGGCAACATCTTTACATCAGTGACAGCGAAGAATTCCAGGAACTGCATTTTTGGATTGTTTTCTCCACTGCCATATCCTTCCGACTTGATGGGATCCCTGTTCAGAATCTCATCTCTGATCGATAGGAAATAAAATGTTTTTTTAGCTATTATATGAGCTAAAGCCTTGTGATATAGAGCACATGTCGATCAGTTGTTCCTGATGAGGTCTAACCAGACAGTTTTGCCCTTTTGGATCAAGCTAGCACTTACTGAGTTCTGTTCTGACTCAGGCGGATTGCATTTTTTCTGTTTTTAATATCACTTTCTCAAGGCTCACCTCTTCTTCCTGGAGGACATCAGAGAACCATGGTGAATTTAGAGCCATAATTACTGCATTAGGTAGCCCATGCACCATTAGGGAGAACATGCATTTGTTTCTTTTTTTTTTTACGAATTGGGAAGCAGTAAAGCTGCCATCCAGGATTTATTAAATGAAACTATACAGGAGAAACAGAGCTACAAGCTTAATCATCGGAGGAGCTGCTGAACAAAGGAACAGAAAACAGAAAATGAGCAACAAGAAATCCAAAAGCTTGAGCAGCAGTCGAGACGGAGTTTTCAGAGAAAACAAGGCTTCTTCTTCATTTTGCTCATAAATGGATTGTGAAACCAACTTCAGTCACGAGGAGAGACATTAGCCAAGCATTCAAACCATCTTCACATAGGACTTCCTTTCTAGAGTTGCAATCTAGGATGAATCAATTTTTCAGTGTCATAAGGGAAAGTGAGCAAAAACACAGCTTCAACCATCTGAAGAAAGTTACATCATTTGTCACAAGATGAAATGCTATTTGAACCAATAGACAATCTGATTTTCTAAACTTTAAACATGGAGGGGCATCAACAGATGGGAGGGGAGGTTTTCGGTATGACATGAAGCTGTCTTCAGGTTCGGGTGGACATGCAAAAGAAGGTGAGATACCCATGAAAACAGCAGTTAACCACAAGGAGAACAACACAATGGAGATTAAAAAGGCACACAGGCAGTCTGTTCTTTGCAGCGGTGTTTAAACAGGTTCATTATGTAAAAGAGGTAATCAAACCTGAAACAAGCTTGGCTCATTCATCATTTGAATTGAGCTCGAACGTGCCTGTTGTCGAGCCGAGCGGAGCTCTTACTCCTTTTCTGAATAAAGTAAAACAAAATAAAAGAACCTATTCTATGATGCTGGTTGGCCCTGCATTCCCTTCCTATTCGATCTCCTTGATGCTTGCCTTATTTACTTATTATTGTCTATGCGTATATATGTTCCTCTCGTGATCACATCATCTGTCGAACACTCGTTCCCAATTATTCAAATGCGTCATGTGTGGCAAATAATATGCCATCAGCTAGCTGCATCACAAACATCCATCAAATGCGATGATGCAAAATTAATTAGTCTTGGACAACATTATATTGGTCGATATTAGCATGATCATCCTTTATTAAATAAACACGTTTAATCACTAATTTTTATTAACCACCACTGCTAACAACAGACATTACTGTAAACTAGTAGCATAGCATGATTTTTGAAGTAGAGTCCATCCCTGCGAACAAGAGGAAAGGCATGATCAAGCCATATCCAGAAAAGTTCTTTCAGATGGTGATACCACTAAATAATCTAATTGCTCACGACATGATGCATATAAAAGAGGAAAAGCAAAGAGCTTCAATCTTGCAGCACGTATGCAGTGTTATTTTTGTCCGTAAGGGGCCTGAGGACGGGAATCATCTTTTTGCTCTGACTTCCCTGGTGATGATTGATTAAGATGCAGGGCAGATTATATTCGAATCACCTAAATCCAGACATCAGGAATGTGGTTTTGGTAACTGATTTCTCGTGTATTCTATTCAAACTAAGTAATAAAATGAAACTCCACGTCTTTGATCAAGAATTCATGACTTTGAGCTGTGGAGGGGTGAACAATTATGAAGTATTATAACAACCATGATGCAGCCATGCACATACTTTCAGCACAAACTTCCAACCGTTCGTTCTCCTGTTGTTTCCTATGCGCTTGTTCTGGGGCTTGGCCTTGCAAGACGTTCGCAGGTCCAGGAGATTCTTGGAAAGAGCATCAGACCATGCATTTAGAATTGACAGACTTAGGTTCTCATATTGATCTGGGAGAGATCATGAGCAATACAGAACATCTTATGGCAAAAAAAGCTTGCCTGGATCTACCTTGGACGAATACTTAAATAGAATCTTAATCGATGACGTTGAATGCTGATTTGTAACAAATATATAGTTAGTTACCAGATGATGAGGTTAACACAATGCTTTAACCAAAGTTCGCGGACTCGGTACCATAACCCGTGTCGATTGCTTGCCGATACGGTGTGCTACCATACTGCCTTCGTACCACCAATAAAAAAGTAAAAAAAAAAAAAAAAATTCCATCCGATAGCTCCCCCCAAAAAAAGAAAGAAAGAAAGAATATCACATCGTATCGGTACTGTACCATCCCATATTGGACCAAACCATCTGGTACTATTCTATACCGGATCAAACCATCCGGTATCGATCTATACCAGACGAACCAACTGGTTCGATTTGATTTAGGCCATTCTCCGAAAAATCGGCCTAAATCATTCCAATTTTCCGCCAATACGATATGGTATGGAGTGTACCGACCGATCTAGGCTGGTATAGAATTCCTTAGCTTTAACTAAATGATGCAGACTAGACCAAACTACCTAGTGAGTCGCCACCGCAGACGAGCATTTTTCTTTTTTCTAATTGGTTCGGCTCCTCTTGTAATAAACCAATCTAGACCTTGCTGCCGTAAAAACTTGATCTGAAATTCTATTGAGAAGTCTCCCTAAGAAGACATGAAGTTTCAAGGCATTAGATGGGTGCAAAGAAGTCCTTTCAGAAAAATAAAACAACAAGCTATTAGTTTGAGGTGTAGGGTCCACCGGCAATGAAAAGCACATCACAAATATCTAAAAGGGCAGCTCTTGCCCACAAAAATACAAAAGAAGTTATGAACAGAGGAGAGAATTGATAGAACAAACAATATGATGCAAAAGCTAATCTTTAGTTAGATGCAGCAGTACCATCCCACTTTTCCCCACAAGATTTTTCGTCAGTAAGCATGGAAGCTTGGTTTCAAATTTGCATCTCAGAATAAATAAAGGAATTCACGATATCAAATATCATCGAGTGCATGCCATCTCTCTCCCTCTCTTTTTGTTGCTGATGATAAGTTCATGCCATCTCAAGTGAACATCTAGTATGTGATTTAGAGCTTTATAGCAAAGTGAGACAGCCGCATATCCATATACGTAGACCACTAAAAGGTGAATGAAGAGAGGGGACGGAGGTATCAGATTCATGAAAGCATATTTCAACATCTCAGTTAAGTGAATTTGGTAGAAATCAAAAAGATTCATCAGGACAGAAGGGTCATAGGTGGAGATTAGATAGCTAACAAATACCGCTTACAGAACTGCAAATTTGGCAACATGTTATAAAGAAAACCACGAACTAACTCATCATTATAGTACATTCCACACCCCTATAGAATCACATCTGCATAGAATTGAATGTAAGAAACTAATCTGAGGGCAAAACTTCACGTCATTACATAGTTTCTAATCAAGGAGCACCGCTGCCACTCGTATGGTCAGTCAGATGGTATGATCACATTCATTTAGAAGGCCTCCATCTCAAGGCACAATGATGGATAAGCCCTTGTATTCAACAAATATAATAAATATTTAGCATTAAAAGGTATAGCATACAGCTCGATTAATAAATAAGTCTAGGTAGTTAGAAGGACAAAAGTAAATACTTTAATTAAATGATATGAAGTTTCAGACCACAGATGTATAATTAAGCATTTCAATGCAGGAATAGCTTACGGAACCATAACCATCAAGCATTTTTCCCAACTATTTGGGGTCTGCTTTGCGGGTATTCATTCACCAATAATTTCTATTTATATCCAATATAACATCTTGCAATGACTAGCCTTGACTTTGTATTTTCAATTCTTTAACATTTCACAGTCCAATACCTTACAAGACGCAGTGATAGATAAAAGAAACCTCACATTCAGCAAATATAATGAACATTTAACATTGCAAGGAATGGCATACAACTTAATTCGTAGAAAAGGATAGATGTTTAAAAATTAAAGGACAAAAAGGAATACTTTAATCAAACTATATGAAGTTTCCATGACCACAGGTATATAAGCATTTCTATGTAGGAATGATTTATATCCAATACAACAAGCTGCAGTGACTGTTGTGTCTTCTTTGTATATTCAACTCTGAATACTTGACATTTGGTACCTCAAACTCTGATGTTTGACAGAAGACCCTTGGGATAATCTTTAGCAAGCTTTATTCTGAAAATGAAGAAAGGTGTTGGGGGAGTGGGTGGTACTAGAGAGATCATAACCTGAGCCATGTATGGATGCTCAATGATGATGTCTAAGAACAGGTATCAAACTCCAAGAATGATGACACATACCTGCATGCTGCTTCATGTTCCAATAATTTGCAAGTCATCTGATAATTAAGGCCTCCAACTATTTCAAAAGAACCAGGAAGAATCATCTTTCCTTATCAGCGAGCCCCCCGGGTCGGTAAAATTGGAAGGAGAATCATATATGAAGTTACCATCAAAACCACCGGGCTGCTTCTTGAATGTTGATTCAGAAGTAATAGTTTGAGCAGGAAAGTACCGAGGAGGCCGCACAACTTCGATGCCTTGCCCAGCTTGGTCATAAGAAGAATTTGTATCAATTGCAGGTTTCTGCAGAAGAGGGTACAGATTCATGGTAGCTGGTTGCTGAAGAAAATTTTGTTCCATACTAGACTTTGGCAGCAGACAATTTGTACCAACATTTGGTGTCTGTAGAAGGGTATTTGGATTCAAAGCAGATTGCTGAAGACCACTTTGTTCCACACCAGGCATTGCCAAAAGACAGTTCAGACCAACACTCAGTGTCTGCAGATCAGCATTCAGATACGCATCTGGCTGTTGCTGTGCAGGATCGGAATCTTCGATCGGTGGCTGCTGGAGAGAATTCTGATCCATAAACACAACCGACTGAAGAGGATTTTGCCATACAGATCTATTCTTTCTCGGTATCTGCTGCGATTCATTGGCCACCACCCTCTCCTGAGAACCCTGCTTCAGCTTAATATTATTCGGAGGCAAAGCTATCAGCCTCTCCTCCCTATCATCATCACTATCATCAAGAAGTCCACCATCTGTAACACCAGCATAAAAAGCATCATCCTCAATATCAACATCATATTTAGCAGAGCTGCTGCTAGAAGTCGCAGCCTCCTTGTGGAGAGTCAGTTGAGGAGCATCAGGGTGGAGCTCCATGTACAACTTCATCTCCTGATGAAGCACCGAAGACCAAAGTGCTCTCTCCTTTGCAGACATTTTGTCTTGGAGACACCTCGACTTGTGCACGGTACTCTGAATGTGATCAAAATCCGGGGAGATGTTCTTGATGACTGCAATGAGGACACTGACCTTCCAGACTTTTTTGAGGTCATGCGGCTTCCTGTAAGGCACGGGCCCCTGGTCCCTGGACACCCCTAGCTGGGGCCACCATGGCGGCGGAACTTGCCGGTCCAACGGGAACCTCCTCTGAGGAGGCTCACACTGCTGCATCAAGGAAGACAGTAGAGACCCAAGAGTTGAATCCTGGAAACCCATCAGTAGTTGCGGGGTTGAGACCGAGGTATTCGTCGACCCATGCAATGGAATGTTATGTTCAAGCAGATATTTTTCAGCCGCCACTGGGCCATCGTGATCAAATCGCACCTTCTCCTTCCACCAACCCCTTAGATTATCGGAGGCGCCGCTTACAGGCTTTCCCTTCTCTGGGATAATACCATACACAAAACCCCGAGCACCACCTAAATCCATTAGTATTAGCATGTACTCCAAGACCTTATCATGAGCTCGAGACATTTTTTTCCTCCGAGCTTGCTCTGTCGACTGTTTCTCCTCCTTCCCATCTGGTTGCTGCTTGTGCTTCTTCCGCCATCGTTCTATCAACATGCTGGTGCGGTGTATACGTGTCTCTAGCTCCTCTATACTGATATCATCATCATGATCACTAATAGATTCATCATCTGTATCTATATCATCGAAAACTTCAGTGAGATAGTTTGGTAGTTCCTCCACGGGATCTCTCGCACTTTTAGAGGACGTAGCCTGGTTAGTAGAGGTGGCTGGGCCACAAGCTATAGTCTGAGTGACCCAAGGATGCTTAATATTGGTTGGCCTAAGACTTCCAGAGTACCCAGCATTTTCTGATGCTTGCCCTTGCATCATCTCAGAGAGACAAGCAGCCAAAGAAATAAAATCTATCCACAGAATTTGGAAGAGTTGGAAATAAAATGCTTCCTGCAACACATAGGAGAGAGTTTTTAGGATGCCAAGAGACAATATTTATCGATTCATATGCGGGATCCTACATTAAAAATAAAGAAACTTATAAAATAGGATGGAAACATCTGACACAAAAGTTGATTGCTCGTTTATAACTCGTAAGATGGATATTGAGCACGGAATAAAAGAGAATCCTGTAGTAGCCGTTTTTTATATATCATGCATGATCAACATATAAACTTTTGGTTGGAGCATAGATTTGTAATAATTTTTTTATATAACTGAATGTAGGAACCTTTTCCACAAAATTGAGTTGCCCATTTTTAGTGATCAATAGAGATGGAGATTGTGAATCTTAAAATTTGTTCTTATTTTTGACGGTGATGCAAGCAAGCCACTTTGTCTCAATTAGAAAGGAAATTTGCATTAGGTGCAACATGCACCGTAAGATATTAGTATGGTCAAAAGTAAAAAGGAATGCAGCCTTTACTTTGCACCAGTATAAAAGCATAAACTATTTCACATATGCAAACGATTAAATTAGTTGATCTTATTTTTACATGATGTAAAATTCAAAAAAAAATCCTCAACTGCAAACAGAAATTTAGACATCATATCTTTCTCTTATTTTCATAAGATCGTTTCTTTCATAACTAATAAATTAGGAGCTATAAACCAATGATATCATGCGGGCCAGAGTAGCGTATGTTGCCATTGTAATGCAAGTAATATCAAAGCAGCAGATGAACCAAAAGGACAACATAATTCCAAAATAAAAAAAGAATAGGGGAAGATAATGGTTTTCTTAAGGAGCAATGAAACCGAAAAATAAGAAATAATATCACATCTCTTAAAGGCCAAAACTTACTATATAGAAAAAAAGAGAAACATGACCGGAATTAGATATTAATATTGTATGCTGCATAAAGAATGTTTAATTTACATGTCCTAAGGCTAGAGTATGTGAAGTCTTGTTCTCACATCTAAAGGTTCTAAACCAACATTAGAAGCATTGCAAATAATTTTTTTTTTCTGATTAAAACTAAAACAGATTTTAACCTACCTAGCTTGATCCAACAAGAATCTACTTTCAACTATATCACTACTACAAAAATGGCCTATGGCAGCAGTTTTCGTTAACCACTACTATAGGTCGGACCTATGACAACAGTTTTTGTAACCGCTGCTATAGGTCCGACATATAGCAGCAATTACAGAAAATCGTTGTCATAAATCAGACCTATAACAGCGGTTAGTAGAAACCGCTGCTATAATCTGATTTATGGCAGCGGTTAATTATAACCGTTGCAATATATATTTTTTTTAAATATTATATAATTTTAAAATTTAATGCCTATCTTTACCATTCATTATCTAAATAATTATCATTAGAGTGTCATCGCAAAAGATTGCCTCGATCCGATGGCCCTAGCTTCGTCGGTCAGAAAAATTTGATTTCGACGACCACGAATGACGATGCGATGATCTAATAGATGGAGACATTCAATGGATCCAAAAATCTGCAATGATGATCTCGGTGATGTTTGTATCGTACTATCAAAGTTTCACTTCAATCGGATATCATTATCTTGGTCAATTTAGTATATGTTAGTTTCGATCGTTAAATGATAAACGAGTCATCAAAGGACCAAATGGTGTTTGATTATGAGATAATTTTTTTTATAAATAATCTTGACTATTATTTTAATTATTTATTATGGTGGCGATTATAAGATTCAACTCGTGAGATGAAGAATGATCTAAAACTATACATCTCCTGATAACCATTCTAAAACTTCACTGGTTGTTATGCTCGTGCTTTTATAATATCTGCTTAACATGAACAGTTTATATGAAAATGATTTGAATTTTACTATCATCATATAAAATATTTAAAATTATAACAAAGATCATTTAACTAAAAAATTATCTCATAATCGGATGCTGTTAAACCCTTTGATCGTTTATTTCTAATTTAACGATCGAAATCATTCCATACTAAATTGACCATGATAACGATATCCGATTAAAGTAAAATTTTGATAGTATGCTACAAATATCATTAAAATCATCGTTGTAGATTTTTGGATCCATCGGAGATTTTCATCTATCAGATCATTGCATCGTCATTTGTGATCATCGAAATCAAATTTTTTTGATCGATGAAGTTAGGGCCATCGGATTAAGGCGATCTTTTGTGATAATACTCTAATAATAATTATTTAGATAATGAACGATGAAGATGGACATTAAATTTTAAAATTATATAATATTTAGAAAAAATAAGAAAAAAATTATTTTCAATTTATAGCAGCGATTATCAAAAATCACTGCTATAGATCTATGGCAGTGATTCTATAACCGCTGCCGTAGATCTATAACAGTAGTTTTGGATAGCCGCTATTGTAGATCTACAGCAGCGATTTTGGATAACCGCTGTCATAGGTTAGGTTAAAAATTTTTAATTTTTTTTTCTTTCGTGCGCGTCCGATCTCTCTCTCTCTTCCTCCTCTTTGTCGTCGGTGAGGCTCCTTCCCCCCCGATCGACATTGCCCCCCTTCTCCCTCGGCTGGCATCGTCCCTCCTTCCCCTCAACCAGCACCGCCCCTCCTTCTCCCTCCCCCTCCAGCCCCCCATCCTCGGCCGCCTCACCACCCACCACCCCGCCACCCCCACTCGGCCCCCTCCATCCGACCTCCCTCGGTCCCCGTGAAATCCCCCTCCAATGAACCCCTCACCCTCACTCCCCCCCACGAATCCCACCCCACCCCCCCCCTCCATCCAACCCTCCCTCGATCCTAGCGAACCCCCCTCCGACGAACCCCCATCTGACCCTCTCTCACCCTCTTGTGAAACCCCTCCTTCGGCGAACCCCCATCCATCCTCGACTCTCCACCGGCCCCCCATGAAATTTCTTTCCCACACTCTATCCTCCTCCGATCCCAGTGCAAAACCAAACCCCCCTTCCGATGAGCCCCCTCCACCCTCCTTCAGTCCTCACGAAATCCCACCACCACCACACCATTCTGCTCCTTCGGTCGAGTGCGAAGCCTCCTTTAGCCTCCTCATCACTGTGCCCCTCCCCCCCATCCCCGATCGTCCCTGCTCTCTTTCTTTCCTCTTTTTCTCTCTTCTCTATCTCACTATCTTGCTTTTGTTTCACAAGTTACCTCTAGTGCCGTCGTCCTCCTTTAGCATCGTCGTCGACAACTCTCGGAGCTTTCAATGCGACCTGCTCTCTATAGTCGCCAGTATAATTTTTTTTATTTTATAATATTATTTATTAAATATGTATCTTTATAATAATTTATAAAATATTTATAATAAATATTATAAATATTTATTATAATTATTTGCATGCCATAGTTTTTGGATCGTGCCATGGTGGTAGCTTTAGATCGTGCCATATCGGCGGCTGTGGACTAGATCTATCAACGGATTGGGTTTGGATCGAAATCTGGATATTCATATTCAGATCCAATTTTAATTACTGGTATCGAATCCAAAATCTGATCCGATCGAGATTTAAGAAACAGAGAGACTTGATGGATCTGAGCTGTACTTGAAGAGAGGGAAAGGGAGGGATCCGACCTCGCCGCCATCGGGAGGAGAGGGGTCCGGCCTCGCCGGCAAGGTAGATCGAGAGAGGGAGAGTGGAAGATCAAAGAGTGAGAGAGGAAGGGAGGGGGGCGGCCTCGCCGGCATCACTAGAAGGGATGGGGTCTGGCCTTGCCGACGAGGGAGATCGAGAGAGAGTGAGAGAGGGAGGGATGGGGTCCGGCCTCACTGATGAGGGAGATCGAGAGAGGGAGAGAGGAAGATCGAGAAATGAAAAAGTTGGAAGGAAGGAGTTCGGCCTCACCATCATTGTCGGCGAGAGAGATCGAGAGAGGGAGAGAGGGAGTGATCAAGGGGATGGCACACAGTCGAGTCAGCTTGGATACGCAGTTGAACCAGCTCGGGCCATGATTGAACTGACTGAGAGAGGATCCTAGCTGGATATCTCAGGTACGAAGTCAGCTATCTCGGGCATGGAGTCGGCTCGACTTTCGAGCGAATAAAATTTGATATGTCTCTCTAAGGTTCCAACTTTAAGCCCTAAGATGCCACCATCATCTACTTTGTTCTTCTTTCAGATTTTTGGATTAACACCAAGGTTCGTGCAAGAGATCGGATCTATGACCGTTGCTCATCCTTAATTATTTATAAATGTAATTCATATTGTAGAATTTATTGCATAACATTTTCTGGATGTTTATATCATGTTGCTTTTGTTTATTGTATTACATAACGATAGACCCGTCAATTGATTAGTGTATATATTAGAGACTATTTATTGATGCTATACTAATATTATTGTTCAACATGTTATATTGATTAATATTCATTAACGTTGCAGGTTACGATGGCACCGAAATGCCATCTAGCTTTCATCCCTGCTCCTCGACGGGTTATGCATAGTTCAGTATCCGAGGAGCAGTCGGAGCATACTCCATCTACCTCGACATCGACTGCTTAGGGACCTCCACCATCGGCATCTACTCTATCGATGGCATCTACTCCACCGGTAGCTGAGTCTCTACCATCGTCCATATCTGAGGCACATGCTACTACGCAGGCATCTGAGTGTACATTTTTATTATATTAGTACAACTTTATTTTTTATATAGTATTTGTATATTGATATATTTGCATAACGTATTTACATTGTAAGTGCATCATCCAACCGGATATTTCACGGTCCCATACGTATGGCACGCGTGTGGAACCGTCAGCATTAGGTGATGGTCTATTACGATACGGAGGGATGGTCGGTAGGAAAGACCGTGCGAGAGATGCATTTCTTTTTTGAAGTGCTTGTGAGACGGTTGGATATCATTTTCGTAGAGCCCAAAGATTGGCATTTGATGGATGCTACCATCATGAACTGAATATGGAAGGAGATATGGGTAAGTACACGCATCTTAATTATATTTATGCATTTTATATGTTTATACTATATATGTTTGATTAGAATAATTTTATAACTAATTTTTGATAAATTTGTGCAGAGGTACAACTTCTCCGATCACAAGAGGGTTTGAGATGCCCGACTGAAGAAGATCGGAGAGTTGTACCAAGATTACAAGGTCAAGCTTCACAGAGGATGGCTTGAGCACCGACGAGAAACTTCGGAGGAGCTTGTTTCATGGATACAGGATTATCCTCCGAGTTAGTGGAAGATGATGGTTAGACACTGGAGGAGCCAGGAGTTCGAGATAAAATTTCTAACTTTTAAATTTTTTAATACACTTAAAATTTTATTTAAATATTTATTATTTATTTGAATATTTATTAGGCTACCTTTCGTCAGAATTGGAAGAATCGTGCAGCCTAGGAGTATACGCACACTCTAGGCCACGAGTCTATGGCCAGTCGTGTGCATAGAAAGGTAATTAATTCTAAATCTTACTAGATAAATTAAATTCATATATTTTATCATCTTTCTGATAAATTTGTTCTTTATTATAGCTAATGAGAGATGGAGTGATGCCCAGCCGTAGCGAGATCTTCCGATCCAGCCACACGGATAAGACGGGCAGATCGATGAACGCTGCGATCGAACGTATTTTTATAAGTATTAAATATATTAGTATATATGATTAGTATTATAGCATTTCTTATAAAATTTTATTTTAATTTATAATTACAGGATCAGTTAGATGCACTCGCAAGCGAGGGCCTGAATACCTCTAGCCCCATGACCATCTGTCTTAGGTCTTAGGGCCTGAGCACTCTAGGAGGATCCGATGCAGGCCCAAACACATGCCGACGAGCTACTGATCCAAGGCGAACGTCTCCTCACAGACTTTCGGTGTCGTCAGTCGGGAGGAGCTTGAGGAGGCATTGGCACGGGCAGATCATGCTGCGACACAAGCAAATCGGATTGAGGAGCGCGCATCTCATTTGGAGGGTATCATGAGAGACATGATGTCGACGCTCAGTGTGCATTTTGAAATCACAAGCTTTGAGGATGTGTTGGCCCGCATTCCAGCTTCGACTCTGGCTCTAGCTTCGGCTTTGGCTCTCGGTGACGACGATGATGTAGATTTAGATAATTTTTGATGTATTTTATTTTTTTAAAAAATATTATAATAAATTTTATTCAGTAATAAAATTTTAGTATTTCAGAATAATTTTTGTGTTTATTATATTTTCTTATATTATATATCTATATTTATCAGATAAAATATATTAAAAAAATAAAAATTTTATTTTTTAATTATTCAAGATCTATGGCAGTGATTTTATAAGTGCTGTCATATCCATGCCAACTGCTGCTATAGGTTTCTGATGCAAATGGTGTCAATCACTGCATTAGAACGATGATAGCGGTTAAGAAATCGCTGCTATAAATTATCTATAACAGCGGTTATGTAATCGCTGCTATAAATTAACTATGGCAGCAGTTACATAACCGCTGCTATAGGTCGATCTATTGCAGCGGTTTATAAATCATTGCAATAGGCTATCTATGGCAGCGGTTCAAATAACTACTACAACAATTGCTGCTATAGAGCTATGACGACGGCCACAATAGCAACGGTTAAAAAATCGCTGTCATAGGCTATGGTAGTGATTTTTTGGGCTACGGTAGCGGTTACGAATTACTATCGTAGCCCCTTTTTATAGTAGTATATGTTTTTCTTCTGCTTTTTGTGAAAAAAAATAATGTAGAGTTTTGCATCTTTATGCAAAAATTGATAAAATAGAAGAATCATAATTAAATATTAATTCCATATATGAAAATGAGAATAAGAGAATCATTCCAAAGCATGATACAATTGCAAAATATGAATTAATAAAGAAAACAGTAAAAATAAGAGAATGACTCCTTTTCTCATTTAAAATATAAATCTGGCTGAGGTTTCAGTTTAAACATACACACTATCAAGAACTGCAAAGGATAGACATTCTAAATGAGAGGAAACAAATCCATGTTAACTTCCAAGTGAGAAAACATTGCTATCTAGCCTCAAGAGTAGAAAAGTAGAGAAAAAAATAGATGAACTTGAACTTTTGCCAAATTAACGTATTTATGAATGCCACTACTTGGTGAAACATAATAAAAGAAACATAAGAATAAAGCATAAAATGTTCTATAAAGGAAAAACATCAAATGAAAAAAAAAATAAATAAATAAAAAATACTTTCTAAAACAAATGATTAAATAGGGTTTTTGGTCGCTCACGAAAAAATCCTGCAGCAGAAAGCATGCAAAGCTCCAGTATATAGAAGCCAATGATGCCAACCGAACGGACCGGTGTTGATTTAATGTTCTGAAATTAATTTTTTGGCACCCACTACAATTGGCCGTGAACCTAACCAATAAAGTTTTGATCAAGTGATAGAGGAAGCAAAAAAACAATTATAATATGGGTGTGTTTTAGACTATATTTGAAAACATTTGAACATAATATGTGCAAATGTTTTTCTAATCTGAGGCATTAAAAAATGAATTAAAAAACTTTATTATCAAAGTCAAAGAGAAGGAGAGGATATGTTGATGTTTCCTGCTTTCCTAGTCATTAACTCAGATACTAGGACCAGATGGAACCACTTGCACCAATGCATCTACATGATCAAAAAGCTAATCAAGAAGGGAAATAGGCAGCAAAAATAATTGATCTTTTTTTTTTTTTTATAAGAAAGAATAAAAAAGGAAAAGAGGAAAAAAAAAAAGAATAAGGAAAAGCAGGGGGGAGAGAGAATGTGTGAATGGAAAAGGAAATGATTGGGATAATTGAAAATGCTTGAAGGAGATGGGCTCAGGATGACTCCATAGAAGCGGATGAATGCTTGAGAAGAAGAAACCTCGAGACCGATGACCCTCCCAAGCATCCAATCTTTTTGTATTGAAAGGTGATTTATCTTCTCATCCTCTTTTAACTACTCTTTGGTCTCAAGATTTTTGTAGATAGAAACTTTTCTTTCCAACAAATGCTAACATTTTTCAAGCACCAAACATAAAAGAAGGAAGGAGGTGCTCGGAGAAAAGGAAACAGGGGGATTGGAACAATTCAAAGCCCACAATCCTGAAGCAACAGGATTATTAGTTCTATCTCAGATGTGTTTTTTTCTTACATGAATGGCTAAGGATTGAAGTAATCCCATGATGGTTAAATGTTCCCTTATGCATAATTTCTCCTCAAACTCATATTTATTTTTGGGCTCTATATCAATTGATACACATCTCTCACCGGATAAGAAGCTCCGGCATTCAAACATGACCAAAAACTTGCAAAATGTCCCATAAATGCCCTCATCTATGATCATCATATCAAACCTACTTTTTATTCATCATCACAGTTCGAACACAACCGCCACCAAACAATAGCAAAAAAAAAAAAAAAAAAAAGGAACAGTTTATACTCTTTAACTATCATATCAACCAATTGCTTTACCCTATTAGAGAAGAAGAAGAAGAATTAGAAAGACTGTTAAAAGAAACAAAGTGCAAAAAACGAAAACAATTAGAGAGGAGAGCTACAAAAAAGGAACTTTAGTAACCTAAAATCACGTAAAAATGGAACTTTTTCAAGAGAAAATATCAATCAATAGCATCGGAGACCACTGCAGAAGCTTACAAAAGCAAAGATGACAATATAAAACAGTATTACGAATCACAAATAGAGACAAAACTCAAAATAAAACGTAAAGAAGGCATAGAAAAATAACATCAACTTCTGGTGATAAGATTAATAAAGAGAAGAGGCCAAGTTCGAACCTTTGAACGATTTCCTATACCACTATAGCTCGTCGTCCTCCTCCTCTCTCTCTCTCCGCTCCTCACACTCTCTCCTCAAGCCCCGGTACGTGGTGAGGGCATGGGGACTTTAAATAGGAGCCAAATCCCTCGCCGTGCGAATCCTCTGCCGTATACCATATCATGCGGTGTACAGCATGCTCTATCCATCATGGACGGTCACGTGTAGAATCATATAATGGACGGTCACGTGTAGATATACGTCCATTGCATACAACCGTATGCAATCATTCATCATACGATGAACTACATCCATTGCATACAACCACATGCAGCCATCCATCACGAGATGGATGGCATGCTGTGCACCGCATGGTGCACAGCAGAACCTGTGCTCAATTCTTCACCATGGTAATTTTTTACCCAAGATCTAGCATTGAAAAATCTAAGGCGCCATTAAAAAATAGCACTCGAAGGGATCCAAAATTACCTTTTTATCTACTACCCTAGAGATACATGCATAAGTAAAACTATGTACCCAAATTTAATCAAAGGCATCAGATTAGGCATTAAATATAAATAATATTTATTCATTAGGTAGTTTAATTAGTTTATGTTATTTTTTTAAATAAAAACTATAGATGTGGAGAATACTTTGGAGAAAGAATGCTCTTTTATGATTAGATGCATGTCTAAGTAAATATATAGTGTAAATTTTAGCCATATTGGATGCATGTCTAAGTAAATATGTAGTAGAAAGTTTGGTCATATTATCAAGATTTGAGAATATATAATAACTTTATACAGTAATGATATAATAAACATAGTTATTTACATCTTTGGTTAAAAAATAAAAAACTTCAAGCTGATACCATGATATATTCATAATATCCAAGAGTTGATTTTTGGTGGCGGAATTGAACTTGCACTATAAAAAACAATTATGTTCATATTATAATAGGCTTAAAAGATTTTTTAGGAAATAAGATCCTCCAATATTTAAACTAGAAAAATTATTTATATTCATAAATATTAATGATAAGATTAATTAAAACTAAATTGTCTGGAAACTAACCAATGGATGGCATTAATCATTTAAAATAAACACTACCAAAACACATATAACTTATGGTAAAAGGGAAGTGACACTACCATATTATTATTACCTTTTCATTTACATGTACCAAAGTTTGAAATAATAAATTAAAAAAAAATATATATATATATAGGTAAATAGGGTGAGTCCTATTCAAAGCATGAGCTAAATTGGCATAAGATATTTGTGGGTAGTATTGTGCAAATGCCACTATGATGGTGTAATACTCCTTAATAATTAGCACTCAACAGATAAGGATTATAATCATCTAGCTTGATACTAAGAGGTGTATGAGGGTAAATTAGTCCTTTGACATATGGGTAACTCGTTCATTTTGTTGAAATCCAAGGATATTCTTGTAAACTGACCAGATGACTCTTAACTAAAATAGGGATTTGCCTTAGATCTATTCTTAATGAAATAAATCTTATAAGGGTGTCAAAATCTTTGCCCATCATATTGCCAACAAGTTCTTATAATTGGAGAGCAAATTGCTGCATTATTCACTTAACTACCATATCAATGAAACATTAAGACCAGAGATATGAATTTAGAAGCTTTCCAGAGATACTTTCTTCTCTCAAATGCAATCTAATTATTATTGTCATAAATGCAGTCTAATGGTTACCATTATTATCTTTTGAACAGGAAAAAAAAAAGTATTGCTTCTCTAGTTGTTTTTCATTAAAAGGACAACTTGATGAAATAAGACAAAAAGAAAAAGACGCCATTTTCACCTGTTCATATGGGCAAATAACTAGCTTATTTCCTATTATACATTTCAGTCGGTTGGCCAAGAAGAAAATGAATGTGGCCATATGTCCCATTTAGAAATTAATAAATAGCAGTTTCTTTTTTTGACCTATAAACCTTCGCCTCAAATTGGATGGGATTGTTTAGTTTGGTCGACGCGATCTCAGGCGTACATGACCACCTCGATACATCCCAGCCATCCATCCTCTTCTGCAGCGAACCTAATCATTGTTTAGGAAGCTTATGGGAATTTTATGAACCATGTCAAATATTCTTCAATCAAATTAGGATACTGTTCCTAGTTAAATTTGAAAGGAGATAGATAGGTAACCCTTTAGAACTACGAATTATGATAGGAGACCCATAGTAGCTATAAATATAGGGTGCTAGTCCCTTTCCTGCTCACAAAAAGAAAGCTGTAAAAGGATCCTCGTTAATTCACTGCATGAAGTTGGTGAGAAAGAGAGACAATCTATGTGTCACATTGTCTCTGGCAGGCAGTGCTTCTATCTTACGTATGCTGCATGGGATGGGGTCCATGGTGTAAAGTACATTCTCAATTAACCTCATAAACTTGGGACTTTGCATGAACATATGATCATAGGTCTTAAGAAGAATTTAGTGAGGAATTTGGATAACATTTGCTGAACAAGTTTTATGTAAAAAGATTGCAAACATCGATGGTATTGCAGTCTCTTTGTGAAATCAATAATTCCTGGTCATGGATTGTTAAATAACATAGGTTCTTTACCGAGGCTTGAGAATAACTTTTGTTGAATGAGTTTGTTGTAGTAGGACTTCAAATTGTCGAAAAAATTTATGCTGGAGAGCTGATCGAGTTGGTTCAATATGAATCATGGGCCAGCCTGCAAGAAAAATTCAAGAATCGATGGGATATTCTCTAATTTAAGACTTTCCGATGCTTAAATCAGTCGAAGCCTTATCAACAGGTAGTGGAAATGGAAGGCTGAAAAAGCAAAATGAGAGGATTTGAAGGGAGAAAAGCTCGATCTTTCTTCAATGAAAAGGTCGAGAGTCAGTTTCAGCAGAATTTCAGCTTTGTAAATTTTTGCTTATCTTGGGAGGATACCCTGCCCTCCTAGTTATAGAGAGAGGTATGCTTAGGTCTTAAAAAAAGTTTATTAGGCCGTTAGTTTGTTATGGCCAGTTAGATTATAGCTGTTGACCGTTTGCCTTGATGGCAATTAGTTGGAATATAGTCGGAGGAGGGTCGCAATTTGATTGGAGTGCAATCGGCATTTGACTGTCAGAACATATAGAGATCGGTAAATGATTTATCTGACTTATATGATGAGGTCGGTGATTTGCCAATCTCAATATGAACTGAGCCTATAGCAGTTAATGACATCAATATTTTACCGATCTTGGATATCAAGCTGATCGTGGATTATTGTCAACAAAGTCGGTGGAAATCCGATCTCCGTAGAGCATGACTACCGCTGTTTTTCAAGATGATAAAATACTGATCGATCTGGGATTCATTGTGATCGGTTATCTATCGATATAGACCTAATCACTTGGTCGATTTGGCTTTAGCTGACAGTCTGATCTTCAAATCAATTTTTTATCGACCTGATACTAAATTTTTTATATTTCTGTCATCTGAGACGGTGGCTCTTTGATAATGCCACGTGTCCTATAGTGGTTAATCGTACCAACAGAGTTTGACACTAAAGTTGAGATTCCAGTGTTTGTATGTATTTAATAATTTAGGGATTGGTACATGACACATAATATTTTTAAGAATTTGATAAATATTTTTTTTGGAATAAATTTCACATAAAGATGGCAAATGATGTGCAGTCTTCACATAAAGGCCCAAATAATTGCAATCTTTTTAATAACTAAGGACCTCTGCTTAACACAGAATATTATTATGAAATTATTAATAAATTTTTTATAATAAATTTCTCTCTCATCTTCTCTTTCTTGAAAAAAATTCAAACCGTGCAGACCCTAACCAACATTTCAGTCTCGCTTTCCGTCTCATCTCCCACATGGCCTTGGAGGCCATCAACCCAAAGGAACCTTGAGAAATAGTGGTCATCAAAGCTCCTCTTGAGCAATGATTGATATATATTTGTGATTTTGGAAGAGCAATAAATCTAGGGTTTGCACAAGGTCCTAGAACTGAAAACTGGATTAGATTTAAATGTTCATACGGAATATGGATTTATACATTCTAAGAAGATGGTATTTTTTCCAAAGTCTTAATGTTTCTATCAAGATTACTTTATACTATAAGCTCGACTGTGTTTCCTTGGATTCTTGATCTACTTTTTCTTAAGAATTTTTAATAAATTATTTGGACTTATTCCTTGTGAGAAATTGGTTAGATATAGGCAATTTCTCCAAATTTTGGGAAATGTTTGGATGCATGGGAAATCATGACATTTTACATTTTTTAGAATTATAATTACAATTCTTGTTTTTAAGGAATGAATTGGGCAACCAAGCCTGATTTTGTGATGTCAAGTTTCTATTGGGGAATGAAACATTAAAAAGATCCCAAATTTATGAAATCAAACATTTTTTTTCGAGCAAAAGTTTTGAAATTCAATATTTTTTCTCCTTATGTTCAGATTTTTCTATTTTGAACTTACTCCTTTTGCCAGCCAACCAAGTTCATAAAGAAAGTGAATCATAATTTTTAATATAAAAGCTCCAAATGCATCCTTGGTAATAGAAGATAAGTTAGTGTAGTGAAATCTTGTTATGTTGTGTTCTTGCTCTAATTAAATCTAGGTTCCCTTTGCCTCTTTAAGAAATTTCCTTTACTTTAAGATACCATGTGCTTTTGTTCGCTAGTTTTTGCTATTATGAAATCAAATTATGAGGCAAGTGTGAAAATTCACTATGTTATAATTTTAAATATGAAATATCAAATTTATCGTTCGCTTACAAAAATTTGCATGATGAATTAAAACCTTTCAAGACGTGCTAGGTAGCCAATGGTAGGTGGGTGTTTTGTATCCTTGCTTGATGATGAGCATGGGTTGGGTTGGATTCGAATCAAGTCGAATTTGAATCAGGCTGATGATAGAATTGTCGTAACAAGGCAAGATAGGATTTGCAAATCTATTTTGGGGCTGGCTTGATTTCATTCAGGTCTTGATCACCATGGTAGGCTCGGCAACATGCAAAATTATACTAACTTTGGGATGAAGGGAAATTGAAGCAATGGTGGTGAACTTGTTTTGCCTGCCACTCATCAAACTGTGACCTCATCTTGCCCAAGGTTTTGCTTGCCATTGATTAGATTAAAACTTGTTCAGGTCATTACAGCTAGAGCTTAAAAATATTAGTACAGATTTCTTAGCTGAGCTCCAACAGAAGATTTAAGTTTGGACAATATGAAGAGCGAAGGCCAAGATCAATTGCCAAACTACGGCCGCCCAACAGTGAAGGAAACCAGGTTGCACAAATGTGGAAGCTATTGCTTGGCTTAACTTTTGATCTATAAAATCCTCTCCTTTTGTGTAGACATAAATCTTTCATACTTTGCTAGATCCCTCTACTTCTTGCATCTAAATAAATAGTTTTTGCATCACTAGAGATTATTTGTGACCTTCTCCATATCTGCGAGTCACAGACCGATCCAAAGCCCAGATAGACAGGACTAGAACTTTCAGGCCTGAGTCCAGTCTAGCCCGAACAAATCACAAGGCCGACCCGTTCTGGGCCTTAAATTATATGAGAATTAAGCACGCGCATGGCCCAAACTCTGCGACTCTAGCTGGGCCCCAGGACCGTTGCTTTGACGACTTGGTCAAGCTCTGAGGGGCTGGCTTCTGGGTTTTGCTAAAACCAAAAAAATTACGAAACATGATTTTTTTTTTTTTTTATTAAATCAAGTTTTATGAAAAATAACGACTAGCTTGTTTTTTTATAAAACTTTTTTTTTTTTTTCAGGTTTTATCACTTGTCAATTTTAATAAAATGGATTCCATATAAAAAATTGAATAATTATTTTTATAGAACTCATTTAATTTTAAGTTTTTTAAATATATTTTACTAAAACTTGTCAATCATTCTGCCTCATCAATTCATGTGAGAATTAAGATAATGGAGGGGAAAAAAAAATCTTTTCTTTTCATTCAGTCGGAACTTAAGGCGAGTCGCTTGATATTTACTGAAATCCAAGGGTTATTTGTTGCAAAAGGGCTTCTCCAAAGGATAGCTGGGATGGCTGGTTAAAGATTCAGGCTCGCTCATGCCTAGCACCACCTACCTAGTGCAAGGAAACCGTGTTAATCCTTTTTAACAAAATAAGCATCAAGTAATTCTTGTTATGAAACAAAATTGTTTGCAGCATGGCTTGAAATCAAAAGATGTGACATCAAATCCAAAAATATTATTCGGCTCCAGAGAAGTCTTTCAAAAATTTATTCTTTCACAGATAAAAATTTACTTAAAAATTTATATTTTTTTAGATAAATATTTTTAAATAATATGGAGATAGAAAAATAATTTATGTATATTTTTATGTATGAAAACGTTGTTCCAAAATCTATTAAATTATTAAAATTTATTCATATTTTTCATAATACTTTTTATACTTTTTAGATTTGAAGAGAATGGATGACTGAGTTATTGAGCATTGAATGATAAAAATATTAAAAATAAAAATAAAATATTTTAAGTTTAAAATTAGATATCTGATCGATGAAAAAATAATTTAATTATCTTCTAGGTAGATAAAATTTTTTTATGAAAAAATATTATTTAAAAAAAAAATTATCTTAAAAAATATAAAAATATGAATAAATTAATCAATAAAAAATATATTAATTTTTTAATAATATTTATCTATAAAAAAATGGATCTAAAAATAGTATTACACAAAACTCAATGGCCCCTAAGCTAAAGATCGGTCACCAGTCCAATAGAAATTACTCCCAACTTCTGTAGCTTCATTGGCGGTACTGTAGTTAGGTCAGCCACCTCGCTAGGCGATATAGATCGAATATCTTTTTGTCTAATAAATCTAACGTGCATGGTTTATTCGCATATTCGGTTACCAAATTGACAGATAGTGCCATGGTATATTGAAATCCTAAGCACGACGGGAAATTTAGTAGTCAATTCCCCAGACTATGACTTTTAGTATGCACTAACTGAAACTTTAATATCCATCTCAAGTTTAAAAATTTCTTTAATTTACCATCCCTAGCAGATGTATATAGTTACAATATAATGTATACATAACTACGTATAATTATGTATGTTGGTGCGGAGTTTTGCTAGATGTCGGAGTTCGCTGAAGTCGAAAAAGATGAAGTCATCGTCGATGACCTGGAAGATAAGTCCTAATCGGAGTCGGGGGTGGCACCAATTCTGTTGGTGCGGAGTTTCGCTATACGCCGAAGTTTGTTGGAGTTGGAGAAGACGAGGTCACCACCGAGGATCTGCAAGATAAGTCCTGATCGGAGTCAGGGGTGGTGGCTCCAGCAGGATCCTCCGACAATCAAGTTAGCTCTTCTGACCAACAGAAATAGAGTGTTCAGGAAAGAAAGTAGCAATGTTACAGAAAGGAAAAAAGAGCTCTTCTCCCAAAACATATTTGGATGTTCTTTTTTATAAGCGGAGCCTATAACAAACTGAGAGCGACAGCCGTAACCATCTGGCAATGGGCCGCTCGGGGCCACGTGGAGTTTGTTATGGAAAGTGATATCCGTTGTCATGACGTGCTGGTCTGTTGGGACCTGATAGCTGAAGTTCGGATGGGATACTTGCAGATGGTGAAGGGCTCTTGAATGTTGTTGTTTCAGAGGAGTTTGGAGGTTCTCAAAATTGACCGTGCGTTAGCTTTCATTCGCTATATTGTAGGTGTACGCCGTGGTCCTTTTGAATGGTTGGAAGGAGTTTAAAAGAAGTTCGACCGAAAAAAAAGTCTGATTGGACAAAGTATTGATTGGTGGTCGCAATGAGCGAGCGCAACCAAAACACTCCGGCGTCTCTACCGTTCCTTTGAAGTTCGGCCATTCTCGGGGTTACCCATCGACGAACAATGATAAAATACTAAAGTTCGTCTGGGGGGCAGTTTGGAAGAAGTTCGATTGCTGGAGAAGTTTCATTGAAGTAGCAATCCGGAAGGAGTTCGACTAAGATTCTGCCAAAGGGGACTGGAGAAAGCTCGTCTAGACGAAGCCACGTAGGTTGCTGGAAGGAGTTCGGCCGAACGGGATGCGCAGGAGCCAGATACCTAGCTAACCCTCTTGGGGCAGAAGCTTTAACTGTTCAAGTTCGTCTGAAGAAAGAATCTGTAACACCCCATTGAATCCAGAATTGGCCTTCGCGGCCAATTGGATCATTTGACTGCAATGTTGAAGGTCGGCCATTTCAGAATGAGTTAGAGTTCGAATACTTCTACAGGTGGAGGTTCAGTCGTTATAGCTGCATTCGGACGGAATTGATCAGGAGCCAGATTCCTAACCAAACTTCGATAGGCATGGATTTATCCCCAACATTAGTTCCTCTACTCCCAAGTTTGAAGTTCGAATGATGGGAGTAAAATGGAGGCTGCCAAAGTTTCCTTCAGATTTTCTGCGCCTGTTGGATGGAAAGTTTTGGCTTTTATCGAGCTGGCGTCGAAGCTTCGTAAATGCGAGATGATCTGAAGAGACGTTTTTCGAATCCCCTATCAGAACTCTGCTCGAAGTACGATGCTATTAAGGATCCATCCGTTGGTAGCTTTCCATCGTGCTGACTGGAACACGCATCGATCGAAGATTGGCTGGAGGAAATCAACAATCATAACCGTCTTGGAATTCTAGAGATTATTTAAACCCGTCCTCCTTCGGATCTTTACTTCTTTCAAAATCTTCATCTTCTTTCTCTGGTCTCCCTCTTCTTCCTACGCGAGAACTCGAGCTTCTTCTTCCGATCTTCATGGTCTCAAGCATTTCTCTGTTCGATTTTCATCACGTTCGCTATCTTCTTGCTCATCTCAGTCGGTTTAGGTCAGTCGTTCGACACTTTCTTAGATTATTTCTGCACTCTTTGCTTTCTGTTCCTCTGGTTCTTGTGCGGAAGTTTTTTTTTTGGCGCATTATTTTCTTTGATTTTTGGGTGCCTTTTTGATCTAAATGTCTATTGAAGAATCCTGATCAATTTATTCCAGGAGCTCGGCTCCTCTAGCTTTGGTGAACCTGTCTTCTGAGGAGGCTAAACCCTTAGAGTCAGCCCATTCTTTTGTGTCCGCAATAATTTTCTGTAGACTTCGGCCCAACGACCTTTTCTTAGCTAGGATTCAGTTCGAGATTTCTTCTGAATACGAGCTTGAACTTCCTGGACCCGACGATCGAGTTTGCTCTCCTCCTCCCGGTCGAACCTATCTGTATGTTGAAACTCTTCGAGCCGAACTTAGATTACCCTTGCCTCCCTTCGTAGTCAGCTTATTCAGATTTCTCAACATTTTTCTTGCTGCCATAGCACCAAACTCCTTTAGGTTCATCATAGAATTTCTATCTTTGTGCATCATGGTAGGTATCCGACCTACCATTTTTTTATTCCATAATTTCTTCACCTTCAAATGCCATCCAATCGCGAAGGACTGGTGGTATGTGTCTCTCCAATTCGATAAGAAGGGATTGCTCAAGAGCACTTCTTCTTCCGTTCATAACTGAAAGAAGAAGTTCTTTTTTGTCTCAAATCCTTCCTTAAGATTAGGGCCTCCTCCGTAGGGAGAGATCAGGGATTCAGTCTGTCGAGCCCCTGGGTTGGAAAGTGAGGATCGAAGTTCGGCCAATAAGCTGAAGGACTTTAACGCTCCCCCAATCTCCGACCTCCTGATCGAGCTGACCTTGTTCGACTTCGATTTCAGTCCCCTTAACCTAATAGGTAATTCTTCACATTCAGTCAGTTGAGTAGTATTCTTTCTTTTGATCTTCTAACTTTACCCTCCTTGCAGAAATGACTCCAGAGAAATGGAACCGCTTGACGAAGGGGATCAAGATCCTCAAGAGGAAGGGCGGTCCTTCTGGAGAACCATTGAAGAAGGCTCGTATCGGAGAATTGAGCCAGGCCGTGTCAGCCCCTGAGCTCGTCGTTACCGCGTCGAGTCTGACCTTGTCTGATGAGGTCATCCCTTCTATCCCTCTTCAACAAGAGAAAGTTGCGGAGGGAAAGAAGAAGAAGACCATCGGCAAGAAAGTCGAACGAAAGGCTAAAAGTTCCGAGGGCATGGGCTTTAGCCAGGAACAAGGTTCCCTGGATGACCGAGAGGTCATTTAGGCGCTGATGGAGGAGAGCGTCTTTTCCCACATTATAGAAAGAATGCACCAGAAGGACGATGTTAAGAGGTTCGACGAGTCCTTCGCTGCCTTCCTCGAGGTAAGTGACCCCCTTTGATTTTGACTTCGTGCCCTTCAGGCCCTAAAGTTGAAATCTTTTAGAATTCTACCTGCTTTTTATTTTGCAGTTGGGACACTACCTTTTTGCTCACTCCGAGGTGGCAAGCCAGAGATGGACCGAAGCCTCCAAGGTCCTTGAAGAAGCCCGTGCTGAGGTCGAAAAGGCTCAGGCCGAGGCTGACGCTTTAAAGGTAGCCTCGGAGACTCACTCATCCGAAGTCGAGCGCCTTCGAAAGGAGTTGAGAGAGGAGCGTGAGGAGATGGCGAAGTTGAGGACCGCCTTAGCTCTAGAGAAGGAGGAAAGAAGGAAGGCACAGGAAGAAGTTGGTGCCGCGATGGAGAGGGCCATACAAGACTTCAAGTCCACCAAAGATATGGAGGATATCAAAATAGCCTTCGCCCAGAAAGCCTTCTTGGAAGGATTCCAGGTTTGCTTAGGACGGGTTGCTGAGAACTTTTCTGACATCGATCTAGACCTCCTCATAGAGGAGCCAGGGGATAGAGTTAGTCCTTCGTGCATTGATGCTGAGATCGCCCCTGCTGCTCGTATCGCCGAAGCTACTCCGGAGGTTTCCGAACCTGCAGGTGTAGCGTCCAAACCTACCCAAGAGCCAGGGGTGACTGAGAATGCTCCGACCTCCCTAGTGGCCGAGCCACCCGAGGTCTAAACTCTTGATAATCATGTACTTTTTTTTTCTTTCAATGTACTTAAAAATATTTTGAGTAAATAAAGGGCAGATTTCTTTCCTTGCTTTACACTTTGCATTGCCGTGTGCATGATTCAGAATGCCTCTAGCAATCAAGGTCGTAACCCCCTTCTCCTGCTGACACCGACCGTTCACCTCAGGGAGCTTCGCTCAGGCCCTTAATAAAGGGCTTGAAGAAGGAAGTCCACTTAAAAAAAAAGTTGAACAAGATGGAGGCCAACCTTTAGGCCTCTCGAAAGAGTGCTTCAGAGGTGACTAAAGAAGTTACCCACCTCCGAAGCCTACATATGAGGGACTCCACGAATTTCGACATCAGGAAGGAAAATTTTGAAAAGAAGTTGTCAAAGCTCAAGAAAAGAGCTAGCGACAAATCTTGAGCACTGAAAGCGAAAATCAGCTCTCTTGAAGCTGACCTTAAAAAGGCAAAGGAGAATATTCGTCTCTTAGAAGGGAGTTCGCCTTGGTCCACCAACAAAGCTCAGTATGATTGGGACTGGTCAAAAAAAATTTTTCAGCTTCAAAAGCAGCTGCAGGATACTGAAGAATGGCATGATAGCTATTGATTATCCTGGGCAGGAAGGATGTCCAAGCTTGAAGAAGAGCTGAAAGTTGCCAGGAACGAGGCGACCTATTTTTAGATGAAGTTTTACAGCATTCAGCAGGCTAGATCAAGCAACGAATTGGAGAAGCTCACCCCTCTGAGAAGGACCGTCGATGAGCTCTCGAAGGCTGTTGGGATGGGGAAGGCCGAAGTTCAACAGTTGAAGCTCCAGTTGACCTACGAGCATTAAGCCATTAAGGATGCCGAAGCTGAATCCGAAGTCCTAAGGAAGCAGCAATGAGAACTGAAGGCCAAATTTGAGTACACCAACAGAATGTACATCGAAAGCCTATATAAGAAGAAGAAGCTCGAGGAAGAGATATTCAGATTGAAGGAAGCTTTGGTGATGGCTAATAGTCCAAAGTCTGAAGAACCTGGGCCGCCTTAGGATTTCACCTCCTCTCTTTCTTTTCTTTTTTATGTAATCAATTTTACCGATCTTCATTCCATCTATAATGCATTTATTCTTTCATACAATTTATCCTTGCCGACCTTCATTTTGCTTGTGATGTATCCACTTTTGTGTAATCGATCATACTAACCTTTACTTATAATGAACTTAACTTAATAATGAAACGGTACCTTTTTCATTGTCATCTCTTGTGGACTCGATTCTAGGCATCTTATTTTTTTTTCTATTTTGTTTCTGATGAGATGTTAGTCATGGATGTCGAATTAGAGGTTCATCTCATGAATCAAGGCAAGGTTTTGCCTTTCACATTTGGCGTGGCCGTAGGGGGTGCGCACGACAGTCGTTAGTAGGGCCTTGGCCTTCTACCATTTGTGCGATCATAGAGATTCATCGAATCCATCGGCAGGATCTCTTTCCTCATCTCGTCTTAATATAGTGAGATCTTCGACCTTGCTCATGTTAAGACGAGATTCTCCTTCTGTTCCTAACGTGCTGTAGGGGCACATTAGAGCCATTGGCAAGGCCTCTTTTCTTATCTCGTCTTAACTTAATAAGGCATTCGATGCTGCTCACGTTAGGATGAGATTTTTCTCCTATTCCTAATGGACTGTAGAGGTACAATAGGATCGTTGGTAGGATCTTTTTTTTCATCTCATTTTAACTTAACGAGGTCTTCGATTTTTCTCACATTAGGATGAGGTTCTCTTCCTATTCCTAACAGATTATAGGGGCACATTAGGACCATTGGCAGGGCCTCTCCTCTCATCTCATCTTAACTTAACTAAGCCTTTGATCTTGCTCATGTTAGAACGAGGTTCTCCTTCTATTTTTAGCAGATTGTAGGGATACATTAGGACCGTTGGCAGGGCCTCTTTCCTCATCTTGTCTTAACTTAACGAGGTCTTCGACCTTGCTCATATTAGGATGAGGTTCTCCTCTTATTCCTAATGGATTGTAGGGATACATTAGGGCTATTGGCAGAATCTCTCTCCTCATCTCGTCTTAACTTAATGAGGCCTTCGACCTTGCTCACGTTAGGATGAGGTCTCCTCCTGTTCCTAATGGACTATAGGGGTACATTAGGACCGTTGGCAGGGCCTCTTCTCTCATCTTATCTTAACTTAACGAGGCCTTCGACCTTACTCATGTTAGGATGAGGTTCTCCTTCTATTTCTAATAGAGTCACTTTTGATTGCTTCAGAGTTATTTATTATTTTCTATCATCGTATGATTTTTGTGCTAAGAAATAATAATGTTAGAATAGAAAAATTTTATTGAGAAAAAGTCACTAGTAGTACATTCTTAGATTTTCAAAATTCTAAGATCACGGAAGAGTTGTTCCTTCGAGCTCCTTCAAGCGATAAGTTCCGGACCGAATGACCTCCTCTACTCCATACGAACCTTTTCAATTCAAAATGAACTTTTCTTAATTCTGAGGTTATGAAATAGCTGCTCGTCGAAGTACTAAATCCTTCACTTTAAATATTTTGCCTTTGACTTTTGAGTTATAGTAGCGAGCTACTTTTTGCCTGTAGACTGCCATCCGAACTTGAACTTTTTTCTATTTTTTCTCCAACAAGTTGAGGTTAGCCCTGAGGTTCGGTGAGTTTTGCTATTCATTAAATGCCATAACTCACGCTGATGAAAGTTTGAGTTCTATTGGGATGACCGCTTCTGTTCTGAAAGCTAAGACAAATGGGATTTCTCCAGTTGGCAATCTTTGGATAGTTCAGTATGTCCAAAGCACGTGATAGAGTTCATCCATCCAAGTCTCTTTCGCACTTTCAAGTCTTGTTTTGATACCTTATAGTAGGATTCTATTTGTTACTTCAGCTTCTTCAGTTGCTTGTGGGTGGATGACTGATGTAAAATAGTAGGAGATGTTCAAATCTTCATAGAATTCGATAAATCTTGCTCCGATAAACTACCATCCATTATCTGTTATGAGAGTTCGAGGCAAGCCAAACCTACAAACAATCGACTTTCAGACAAAGTCCTGCACTTTTGCTTCAATAATCTTTGCCAAAGGTTCAGTCTCGATCCACTTTGTAAAATAGTCTATCACCATCAAGAAGAACTTTCGCTGTCCGGATGCCATGAAAAATGGTCCGAGTATGTCCATCCTCCACTGGGCAAACGGCCACAAAGCGCTCAGGGGTGTAAGTTCGAAAGTTGGCTATCTATGAATATTTGCATTTCTCTGACAGCGGTCACATTTTGACATACTCTATAGAATCATGGTACAAGATCGATCAATAGTAGCATTGCCGAAGCAATCTTTGTAACAAGGATCTGGCTCCTACATGACTTTCGTTAATTTTCTCATGCACTTTTCACAATGCAAAGTCGACCTCTAAAGGTCGGAGATATTTCAAGAGCAGTAGAAAATACGATCTTCTACATAGCTT
Source organism: Cocos nucifera (assembly GCA_006176705.1). NCBI lineage: Eukaryota > Viridiplantae > Streptophyta > Magnoliopsida > Arecales > Arecaceae > Cocos > Cocos nucifera. The sequence goes on along the minus strand of QRFJ01000003.1, from coordinate 1,748,343 downwards.
ACTTTCATACAGAACATACCGAAAAGCCTGATTTCTGAGTTTTTGAGCTTCTTTCGAATCACAAGAAAGAGCTCCATCCTTGAGATGGCAACTAGCGGATCGATCCAACTCGGCTCGTACTCGACATGCATAACAGACTATGAATCCTCTGAGCTATGACACTTTAGAATTTCAAAAAATACTTCTTTAGATAGTTCGACTGAGGTTAAAGTGGTCAATTTAGAGAGAAGGTCGGCTCGTATATTTTTTGCCCTCAGAATCTATTGAATGCTAAAACTGTTGAAGGTCAGAGTCAAATTCTTTACTTTCTTAAGATATTTCATAATGCTTTTCTCCCGAGTTTCATAACTGTCGTTAACCTATCCGACCACTAGTTAAAAATCACTGTAGACTTGGAGCCGATCTGCTTCTAACTCTTTTGCTATACTTAATCCAGCGATCAAAGTTTCATATTTGGCCTCATTATTAGTTGCAAAAAATTCAAAGCATAGTGCGTATTCGACGATGACTCCCTCGAAGTTAACCAAGATCAACTCTGCACCGGCACCAGCGATGTTGGATGAACCATCCACGTATAGGATCCAAAAATTTTTAAGAAGGTCGGCTCTATCTTGAAGAAGGCTTGGCTGCAGCCACGGAATACTAGTTTCATTCTGTTCAAGCTTGGGTTCATCTGGAATGGTGTATTCAACTATAAAATCTATTAATATTTGAGCTTTGATCAACGGCCGAGGTCGGTAGTTGATGTCAAATTCTATAAGCTTGATTGTCCATTTTGCGATTCTTTTGGAGACATCCATTTAATGAATGACTGCTTTAATTGACTGATCAGTAAGGATAATTATGGTGTGCCCTTAGAAATAAAGTCGAAGCCTTTGGACTGCAATCAGCAAAGCATAAGTTAGTTTTTTTAACTTTATATACCTGATCTCGACATCCCTCAAAATTTGGCTTATGTAGTAGATCGATCATTACATTTTTGCCTCTTCTAACTTAGTAGATCGACATCCCTCAAAACTTGACATCCCTCAAAACTTTAGGCCGCTGGGGAGACCACCAGATATAAAAATAATTTTTCTTTAGATTCAGGCTTTACTAATAGGAGAGGTGAACAGAGATAGTCCTTGAGCTCTCTAAAAGCTTGTTGACATTCGATGGTCCAGCAGAAGTTCTTTGGCTACTTGAGAATTTAAAAGAAGGGCATATATTGCTCGACCGATCTCGAGATGAAGTAATTTAGGGATGCCATTTTTTCAATCAGGCGTTGAACTTTTTTAATTATTTTTGGAGCTATCATCTCCTGAATAGCTTGAATTTTCTTTGGATTCGCTTCAATCCCATGCCTCGACACCATGAATCCTAAGAACTTCTCCGAGATCATACCGAAGGTATATTTGGTCAGATTCGGCTTCATCTTATACCTTTTTAGCACGCTAAAGGTTTCTTCGAGGTCGATAATGTGATTTATTGAAGCTCGGCTATTGGTGAGCAAGTCATCCACATACACCTCCACGTTACGATCGATCTATTCTTTGAAGATTTTATTGATCAGACGTTGGTACGTTGCTCCTGTATTTTTAAGTTTGAAAGATATAATTCTATAATAGTAAAGACCACGATCGATAACAAAAGTAGTTTTCTCCTCATCCTCTAGTGCCATCCGAATTTGGTTATAGCCGAAAATGGCATCCATGAGGGTGAGGAGCTCATGGCCCAAGATTGCATCCATCAGCTGATCAATTCTAGATAGGGGATAGCTATCTTTTGGACAAACTTTATTCGATTTTTTGAAGTCTATATACATCCTCTACTTGTCGTTCGTCTTTTTGACAAGAACCACATTCAAGATCCAATCCAGATAGTTAACTTTTTGGATGAATTCGATCTCGAAAAGCTTGTCGACTTCTTCTGCAATTGCTTTCTACCTCTCTAAAGCGTGGATGTGCATCTTCTATTTTACTGATCGATACTTGGGATCAATAGTCAGTCGATGTTCTATGATCTCGGCATCAATTTTCAATATATTTATGAAGAAAATAGTGCAAAATTTATCATACTACTTTCAAAAAATATTTCAAAAATAGCAATGATGCAGCAAAAAATAATTAGTCTAATTAATTATCTATTAATCATATCATATTATTTAACCCTACATATTAGGATCTAAATATAATATGCTTGCATACATCAATAGATTTGAAAATAAAACTATGTAATAAACTATTTACTACATCTATGTATTTAGAACATAATATCTTTTTACGGATAGTCGATCATCATAATCTAAGTCCATCGAATAATGCTCTAATATCACATCATAGTCGCACATATGCTCGACCTCTACGGTTGGTCCACACAAAGTTTCTAATCCTGATCAGCCCCACTAGAGTGCTAGCTCCTTGCCGAAGCCTTCGATGGTTGATCATGATCGATCCAATCGATCATATATTTTTTTATTTTTTAGATATTCTAAAAAATTAAAACATAAATATTGGAGGATGATGAAGATGTGTTTTAAATTTGGTGGCGATCTGATGCTCACAGCACTCGATCTCGCCATCCAAACCTAGATTTCCAAATCTAAGATTTCACTCGGCCCAAAAATTCTGACACATTAAAAATTCTATCACGCCTTCTCTATGTGGTGTTTTTTTATGAAATAAATTTTCATGAAAAGATAACTTTTGAATCTATAATTCGTATTTAGATCATATCTAAAAATAGGATATTCTTAGAGGTAAAAATCATAAGAGAAGATAGGGATAGGAAAAAAGTAAAGTGCTATAGGATCCTGTTCACCTTCACTCCGAGATTTTTTTTGCCCAAACACTCTAAAATTTTTACCACATAATGCTAACCCTTTTTCCTATATACACAAAAATTCTCATAATTTATTAATATAAATACCATAGAAAAACTACATGAAAAATGATAAGGATCGAGTGGTTGAGAGGTTTTAACCACTCGATTTCAAAAATCAAATGAGCCTCTTATCCTTATCCAACACACCCTCCCTTGTGTTTAACACGCAAAAGGACTCTCCTTCTACGTGCATATTTTTATTTCTTAAAAAATATTTGTTAAACAAAAGGAAGGGCATGGGAAGTAGAGTGGAAAAGTCAAAAATGGTGGGCACATGGAAGAATTTGAATTCAAACTTTATTTGACTCGGTCCTAATTGGTTGCAACCAAACCAATTAATTTAGATCCAATTAAACCAGGTTAAATTCAAATAAATTAGGCTTAGCCTAATTCAATAAAATTCTAATCAAATTAAAAATTAATTATATCTACGTCCTGATCAAATCAGGGTCAAAACTTTCATAGCGATTAGCTCATCTCATGATCTAATCGGATCAAATCCAATTGAATCAAATTCAATCATACTTGATCGAATCATCATTGCTCAATCAAATTAAGCTAATTAGCAATCAAATTGCTAATTAATTCTCCAAAAAATATCTGAGTCTAAATCGAATGGATTACTATGCAATAGAATTCTATCAACATGAAACTCTTGAAGAGTCCTAAATCAATGGGACTCTTGAATCCAGTATCCCAAATGAATCAAACTCGTGATCATAGAGTTTCAAACTAGTAAAACTGTTGATCAGAGAGTCCCAGATGAGTAGGACTCAGAGTTTCAGTCGAGTGAAACTCTTGATCATAAAGTCCTAATCTAGTGGAACTCTTGACCATAGTGTCCTAGATTATCAGAACTCATGATCAGAGAGTCCCAGACAAGTAGGACTCAGAGTCTCAGTCCAGTAGGACTCTTGATCATAGAGTTTCAGTCCAATGGGACTCTTTAATCATAGAGTTTAAGACCAATGAAACTCTTGATTAGAGAGTCCCAGACAAGTTGGACTCAGAGTTCCAGTCCAATAGGATTCTTGATCACAGAGTCTCAGTCCAGTAGAACTCTTGACTATAAAGTTTCAGACCAATGAAACTCTTAATCAGCCATCAGATCAGATAGAAACTTCTAATGTGTGTGATCCCGTAGGTCCGAACCTAAGTCGGTAGCATAAAAATCAATTTCTATACTAATCGAAGTGATCATCTAGCAATGATACCCGACGTCTGGATAAATCGAATAATCGCAATCATAATATTCTGAACCTATGCGAATATGGTTACCATATAATTCATCCCTATGACCTCTATATAATAGATGACTCAGGGTTAGACTGTCAATCTTAAAAAATACATCCATATCATGTCTCAAAGTAATTAGTCTCATGACTCCTCACTAAGACTATCCTAGCCAAGATTTTGCTAAATTGAAATACAATTGAATACAGCTCCTAAAATCAGGAGTGGTCAATTCCATCTTGATGCACGCATCGACTCCATAAATACTTGACTATGCTCAGAAATCTTCCATCATTGAATTAAAAATTTAGATAATCCGATACCAAAATATAGTGAGTTGCTTGGAAGTCACTGTGGTGATCTCAGATCGGAGGAACATTTATATCCATATTCCATCGAAGCTAATCTTGATAGAAGAAAAGCTCTGAAGTTGATCACGTTCCGTGCAGATATACCCATACATCTCACTTGCATGCCATATCAGTGTCTCAGCACTCCTTGGTTATAAGGATAACCAATCTATATGGCACACAATGATCTATACTTGATAAACATTGTCGTCCTATATAACCACGTATCATTTGGTCGTGAACTATTTAAGGATTAAATAACAAATCATTCTTTGTCGAATCTAAATAGTCCTAAGCATTTCATCACAACACAGAAATTCATTAGAAGACAATAAGATTTATGATGAAAAATGCCAAAATATTTTTTTTATTAATTTATAATTTATATATAATTATAAATATATGGTCCAACCGTCAATAGACTGATGATTGGCTTTGGAACATATTTTCAACAATCTTTCACTTAGACTAAAGCCAATCGATGCAATATCTAATATCTATCTTCGACTTAAAATCATAGAACTCCTTCACCATAAAAGCTTTAGTGAATGAATCGGCCAGGTTCTTCTTTTTATTGATCTTCTTAAGGTCGATGTCACCTCAATCCATAATCTTGGATAAGATGGTAGCGGCGCAGAATATACTTCATCCACTGGTGTGCCTTTGGTTCCTTCGTCTGAGCAATGGCTCCAGAGCTGTCGTAATAAAACAAAATTAGACCATCAAGGAAGGATGCTACTCTAAGCTCGGTGATGAATTTTTTTAGCCACACCGCTTCTTTGGCAGCATCTGATGCAGCGACATACTTCGCCTCACAAACTGAATCGGCTACAGTGTGCTACTTAAAACTTTTTCAGTAAATGGCTTCATCATTAAAGATAAATATGTATCCCGACATACTCTTGCTATCATCATGATTGGACTAGAAATTAGAGTTTGTGAATTCCATAAGTTTTAAATCTGATTCGCCATATACAAGCCACTGGTCTTTAGTATTTCTTAAATACTTCAAGATGGTTTTAACAATCTTTTAGTGATTCTCTCTTGAATTAGATTGGTATCTACTTACTACACCTAGTGAGTATATCATATCTAGTCACGTACATATCATGGCATACATTATAGAACCCACTACTGAAGCATATGGTATTCTATTCATATGCTCTCTTTCTAGAGATGTTGTTGGACAATCCCTCTTTGAAAGAAAAATTTCATGGCCTATCGGTAGATAGCCTTTTTTAGAATTTTTCATGTTGAACTGTTTCAGCACAGTGTCAATGTACGTGGACTGAGACAATTCAAGCAATCTTTTAAATCTATTTCTATAGATCTTCATCCCTAGGATTTAGGAAGCTTCTCTTAGATCTTTCATGGAGAACTGTGATGACAGTCAGATCTTTATTCCTTATAATGCAAAAATATTATTTCTAATTAAGAGAATATCATCCACATACAATACTAAAAATACTATTGCTTGACCATTAGCCCATTTGTATATGCAAGGCTCCTCTTCATTCTTAACGAAGCCATACATTTTGATTGTTCTATCAAATCGTATATTCCAGCTCCGAGATGCCTGCTTTAGTTCATAAATGAACCTCTGAAGCTTACACACCTTAGACTCATCTATGAACGTGAAATCTTCAGATTGTATCATATACACCTCTTCATCTAACTTTTCATTCAGAAAAGTTATTTTCACATCTATCTGCCAGATTTTATAGTCCAGATGGACAGCTATGGCAAGCATTATCCGAATAAATTTGAGCATTACCATAGGAGAGAACGTCTCATCATAGTCAATATCATAACATTGATGATACCTCTTGATAATCAGACGGACTTTATAGGTCTCCACCTTTCCGTCTGCATCTCTTTTTATTTGAAGATCCACTTACACCCTATGGATTTTACCCCTTCGGATGGATTAACCAATGTCCATACATCGTTGACCTTCATGGATTTCATCTCGAATTTTATGACCTCAAGCCATTTCTCAGAGTCGGATCTCTGCATTGCATCCATATAGGTGATTGGATCCTGATCGTTCTCAACGAGTTCGATAGGATCCCCATTCCGGATCAAAAAATTATAGTATCTATCCGATTGATGTGGTACTCTATCAGATCTCCTTAAGGATGCTTCTACAATGGGTTCTAGGTCTGATCTAATCAAATCCAGCTCAGGTTCAATAATTTGTGTCCATTCTTTCACCTATCGTACTTCATCAAGTTTGACCTTGGAGGCATTAGTTTCTTCACTAAGGAACTTCTTTTCTAAAAAGACTATCTTAAAGTTGACAAACACTTTTTGCTCATCAGCAAGGTAGAAGTAGTACCCTTTGGTTTCTTTTGGGTAACCTATAAAACTATACTTATCATACCTAGGTCCAAGCTTGTCTGTCATCAAATGTTTGACGTAGGCCGGACATCCCCAAATCCTAAGATGTGAAAGCATTGGCTTACGCCCTATCCATATTTCATATGGTGTTTTATTAATAAATTTACTCAAAATCCTATTTAGAATGTAACAAACTGACTCGAGCACGTATCTCTATAGGAAGATCAACAAATCAGCAAATCCCATCATGGATCGAACCATATCCAATAGGATCCAATTTCTTCTTTCAGACATCCCATTATATTGTGGTGTTCCAGGAGGGATCCATTGGAAGAGAATTCTGTTCTTCCCAAGATATGTCAGAAATTCATTGGAAAGGTACTCATCCCCTTTGTCAGATCGAAGAGTTTTAATACTCTTCTCAGTTTACTTTTCTACCTCATTTCGAAATAGTTTGAACATTTCAAATGACTTCGACTTATGCTTCATTAAATAGATGTACACATACCTCGATAGGTCATTTGTGAAGGTTATGAAGTAAAAATATCCACCTCTGACACTTGAGCTCATGGGTCCACATACATCCGAATGGACTAAACTCAAGAGTTCAGTGGCCCATTTATCTTTTTCAATAAAAGATGACTTGGTCATCTTACCAAGAAGACAGGACTCATAGGTCGAAAGTGACTCACAATCACTAACATCAAGAATTTCTTCTTAAGCTAACCTGTTAATTCTATTCTTGTTAATATGACTTAGTCTATAGTGCCTAAGGTTGACATCAGACACATCACTAATTCTAAAATATTTACTGAAGGATTGAACCACGTTAACAGACATAGAAAGTAAATAAATTTCGTTATTCAATTGTCCAATCAAAATTATAACACCATTCAAAATGACATTACAAAATTTTTCTTTTATTAATATTTCAAAGCCATTCATGGCCAAAAGGCCTACAGAAATAGCATTCAATAAGAAAGTTGAACAATAATGACATTCATTAAGAATAACTTTATTTGAATTGATTATAAGGTTCATGATTTCTAAAGCTAGAATTGAAACTTATCTTCTATCTCCAACGTTCAGAAATCTCTCATCTTGATCAAATCTCCTACTGACCTATAAGCCCTTTATAAAATTACAAATATGATAAGAGCTTTCAATATCTAATACTCAGGCAGTAGAATCAAATAAGAAAAAATTGCAAGGTATTATCATATAATTATCTTACCCAGCAACCACTTGCTTCTTCCTCGACCTGTTCGGATCTAGGAAGGCAATATACAGAGGACAGTTTCTCTTTCAGTGCCCCTACTTCTTACAGAAAAAGCACTCTGCCTGGCTCTAGTTGGGTTTGCGCTTCTTGGTCTGACCCTGTGCAGTCATCCCAGCATGCGGCCGCACCTTCTTATTTTTTTTCTTCTTCTCTTTCTTAAAGAATCGACGATCAGAAGAAGACCCTCACACTACATTCATCTTCTTGTAGAGTTGGCGATCCTTCTCAAAGTTCTACAGCAATCCCAACAAGCCATGGTAGTTTACTGCAGGCTTTGTCATTCTAAAATGAGTTAAGAATGGAAGAAAGGACTTGGGCAAAGAATTAAGGATCGCATCTTTACCGAGCTGCTCGTGTAGGAAAAGCCCAACTTGCTAAGATGCTCAATCATCTCGATCATGTACAATACATGATCGGTGACTGAGGCCCCATCCCTTATCCGAGCATTAAAAATGGCACAACTTATTTTATGCCTTTTAACATCATCTGACGTGCCAAAAGAGTCATTCAATATTTGAAGCATCTCTTATGGCTGGGCGTTTTCAAACCTGTGGCTAAACTCATCATTTATTGCCGTCAGCATTATACATCAAATAGTGGTGCGGTCATTGAGCCACTTTGAATAAGTATCTCGGATCGCTTCTCTAGCATTCGAGACTGGCTCCTCAGGTGCTCGATCTATTACCACATAAAAGATCCACTCATGCTCTAGGATGATTTTCAACTTACGATACCAGCTATCATAGTTGGGTTTCATTAATTTATCATGGTCTAACAATGATCGAAGCGATAGGTTAGTGGCCATATCTGCACAAAAAGAAAAATCAAATCTAATTAGTATATAAATTATTAATCCTAAAGACCTAGACTTCAATCTAAAGATTTTTTCACTATTTTATACGAATTGATAGTCTCTACCTCCAATTTGAGAAATTATTCTAATTTCTTAGTGGGTACTAGAATCCACAAAGACTACACATGAGCCCAACTTTGGTTGGTCAATCCATGTGCACCTATGGATAGATTCAAAATCAATTATTTTTCTAAACAACTTCTAGTAACATTGATTTTGCCCTATAGACCTAATCAGTAGGCTTTGGCCTCCAATGAAAAAGGTTCGGTTAGGTCCAACCATTAACATGATCATATTTGATCTTATCTAACCAATAAATAATCAAGCCCAACTTTGATCGACCAACCTAACCACCATCAAAAAAACTTAACCAAATTATCATTTTATAAATGATAATTTTATTAGTCAATAATCACCAGGCCTTTGGACCTTCAATGATTATTATACTAATGAACCCATTATCACTCAACTTAATGGAAGGCTATGATTTAGTTATCTATATAACTATTTTATTTTTAAGGATCTAATAATTTTAAAGAATTTAGTTAACCAATTTAAGAAGATTCAATGAGCCAATTTCGATCCTCCCATTGACTTCACTAAGTTAGAAAATAATCTAATCTAAGCTGGCATTAGGAGCACCTAAATCATTTAGACTGATTTACCTAATAGACATGGATGAGCTTGAATCATCAAGTGATCTAATCAAAATCTAACTTATCAGGATGGTCAGATAAATAAGATCAGTGGAAGGGATATGCCATTAACTCATCAAAGATCTAATCAATGCGAGTAGCTCCCAATTAAAAATCACTGGTCAAACTACCAAACTTACCTTAGACATAATCTAGTTTATTAGTTTTAATTTGACCAATCTAATAATTTTGGATTCGACTGCGTAGTCTTGAATCAAATCCATTTGATCCTTGTTAAAGATATGGACTTGACCAACTACAACTATTATAATTGAGTCTATAGAGTCCTTGACCTAATCTAAATTAATATTTAATTAGATTTGATCAATTACTCTAAATTAGTCCATCTTTTATCGAACTTTAGGTCTAATCTAATTTATAGATCTAATTCAGCTAACCCAATAATCCATAAATTTATGATTAATGACTTAGAGTCTTAATTCATAATTCTAGATACTAAATTATTATACTTAATTTTTAATTAAGTTTATGGGCTGAGGGTTAGAGTTTGGTATTTTAAAAATATTTTTAATTTTGAAAGATTCTTTACAACTTAGCATTGTTCACTAATTGAGTCGACTCATTTCAAAATTAAATCATCTCAATTCACAAACAATACTAGTTGTAGGGTTTAATATGAAACTATGTACACTACATAATCATGAAATCATGAATTAAATTTTATCTAAATATGCATTCATGATCATAAATCAGATTAAAGTCTAATATAATTAAATCATAAAAATATTAGATTAAATCTAGTAATTTCATGATTAACGATATAGATCAGCAACGTACTAGGATAATCTTTTCACTATAGAGGATAAACCCTACAGCAAGATAACCTGCAGTCCGTACGATATGAATTTTAATTTTTTAGATCTAATTACTCTAATTATTAGATCAATATTTAGATCAAATCTAAATAATTAATCTAAATATACAAGCATATCATGTTTAAAGAATCTTGCTCTGATACCAATTGAAGAAAATAGTGTAGAGTTTGTCATGCTACTTTCGAAAAATATTTTAAAAATAGCAATGATACAGTAAAAAATAATTAAGCTAATTAATTATCTATTAATTATATTAAATTATTTAACTCTATACATTAGGATCTAAACATAATATGGATGCATACATCAATAGATCTGAAAATAAAACTATGTAATAAACTATTTACTTTATCTACGTATTTAGAATACAATACCTTTTTATGGATAGTCGATCATCATAATCTGAGTCTATCAGATAATATTCTGGTATCATGTCATAGCCATAAATATGTCCGACCTCTACGGTTGGTCCATACGGAGCTTCTGGTCTCGATCAATCCCACTGGAGTGCTAGCTTCTCGTCAGGACCTTCGATGGCTGATCACGATCGATCCAATTGATTATATATTTTTTTATTTTTTAAATATTTTAAAAATTAAAATATAAATATTAGAGGATTATGAAGATGTATTTCAAATTTGGTGGCAATCCGATGCTCACAGTACTTGATCTCTCCATCCGAACCTAGATTCCTAAATCTAGGATTTCACTCGACCCAAAAATCCTAACACACTAAAAATTCTATCACGCCCTCTCTATATGGAGTTTTTCTATGAAATAAATTTTCATAAAAAGATAACTTTTAGATCTATAATTCTTGTTTAGATCATATCTAACAATAGGATACCCTTAGAGGTAAAAATTATAAGAGAAGAGAGGGACGAGGGAAAAGTAAAGTGTTGTAGGATCTTATTTATCTTCACTCTAAGATTTTTTTTGCCCAAAATTGATGTCTAAATATTCTAAAATTTTTACCACATAATGGTAGCCCCTTCTCCTACACGTATAAAAATTTTCATAATTTATTGATGTGAATACCATGAGAAAACCATATGAAAAATAATAAAAATTGAGTAGTTGAGTGGTTTTAACCACTCACTTGATTTCAAAAATCAAATGAGCCTCTTGTCCTTATCCAACGCCCCCTCCCTTATGTTTAACACGCAGAAGGACTCTCCTTCTGCATGCATATTTTTATTTCTCAAAAAATGTTCGACAAACAAAAGGAAGGGTGTGAGAAGCAGAGTGAAAAAGTCAAAAATAGTGGGCACATGGGAGAATTTGAATTCAAACTTCATTTAACTTGATTTTAATTGGTTTCAACTAAACTAATTAATTTAGATCCAATTAAATCAGGTTAAACCCAACCATATTAGGCTTAGCCTAATTAATAAAATTTTAATTAAATTAAAAATTAATTAGATCTACGTCCTGATCAAATTAGGGTCAAAACTTTCATAGCGATTAGGTCATCTCATGACCTGATCGGATCAAATCCAATCAAATCAAATTTAATCAAACTTGATCGAATCCTCATCGCTTAATCAAATTAAGCTAATCAGCAATTAAATTACTAATTAATTCTTCAAAAAATATTTGAGTCCAAATCGAATAGATTACTGGGCAATAGAGTTCTATCAACATGAAACTCTTGAAGAGTTCTAAATCAGTGGGACTCTTGAACCCAGTATCCTAAATGAATCGAACTCACGATCATAGAGTTTCAAACTAGTGAAACTCTTGATCAGAGAGTTTCAGATGAGTAGGACTCAGAGTCTCAGTCCAGTAGGACTCTTGGTCATAGAGTTTCAGTTCAGTGGGACTCTTGAACATAGTATCCTAGATTATCAGAACTCATGATCAGAGAGTTTCAGACAAGTAGAACTCAGAGTTCCAGTCCAGTAGGACTCTTAGTCATAGAGTTTTAGTTCAGTGAAACTCTTTGATGATAGAGTCTCAGACTAATGAAACTCTTGATCAGAGAGTTTTAGACAAGTCGGACTCAGAGTCCCAGTCCAATAGGACTCTTGATCACAGAGTTTCAGTCCAGTGAGACTCTTGATCATAGAGTCCCAGATCAATGAGACTCTTGATCAGCCATCAGATCAAGTAGGAACTCCTAATGTGTGTGATCTTGCAGGTCCGAACCTAAGCCGGTAGCACAGAAACTAATTTCTATGCTAATCAAAGTGACCATCTAGCAATAGTATCCGACGTCCGGATATGTCGAATAATTGCAATCGCAATATTCAGAACCTACACGAATATGGTTACCATATAATTCATCCCTATAATCTCTATATAATAAATGACTCAAGGTTAGACTGTCAACCTTAGAAAATACATTCATGTTGTGTCTCAAAGTAATTAGTCCCATGACTCTTCACTAAGACTATCCTGATCAAGATTTTGCTAAATTAAAATATAATTGAACACAGCTTCTGAAATCAGAAGTGGTCAATTCCATCTTGATATACTCATCGACTCCATAAGTACTTGACTGTGCCTAGAAATCCTCCATCATTGAATTAGAAATTAAGATAGTTCGACACCAAAACACAATGAGTTGCTTGAAAGTCATCATGGTGATCTCATATCGGAAGAACATTTATACCTATATTCCATCGAAGCTAATCTTGATAAGAGAAAAACCTCAGAGTTGGTTACGTTCAGTGCAGATGTACCCATATATCTTACTTGCATGCTATATCAGTGTCTCAACACTCCTTGGTTATGAGGACAACCAACCTATATGACACACAACGACCTATACTTGATAAATGTTGTGGTCCTAAGTAACAATGTATTACTTGATCGTAAACTATTTAAGGACTAAATGACAAATCCTTCTTTGCCGAATCTAGATAGTCCTAAGGACTTCATCACAACATAGGAGTTCATTAGAAGACAAAAGAATTTATGATGAAAAATATCAAAATAATTTTTATTAATTTATAATTCATATACAATTATAAATATATGGTCTAACCAAGAACAGACTAACGATTGGTTTTGGGACATATTTTCAATAATCTGTTGGGATCTAGGCAAAGACATCTGCATTCCTCTGTAGGAAGGTAATGAGTTGCCCTCAAACCTCATCCCCTAAGTTGGAGCCGATCTGCACAGTGTGCTCTACGTTTTCACCTTCCAAGGGCACGGCTATAAGGTCTTCCATAAACTCGCCCCGCTCCTCCGTAAGATCATCGCGAACATTCAGTCCATCAATAGGATAAAGATTGGGCTGGATGTTTTTCTGTAGGGCTATGGAGTAACAGTGTCTCGCCAAGGCCTGATCTTTCCTAATCTCTCCAATTTCGCAACCCGTTGGAAACTTCACTTTTAAATAATAAGTTGAGACTACAGCTCGGACTGCGTTCAAACTAGATCGGCCAAGAATAGCATTGTAGGTAGATGGAGCTTTTATGATTAAAAAATCAACCTATGCTTTGGCCAGCTTCGGGCGTCGTCCTTCAGCCACAGTCAGAGTTATTATGTCCTCAACTAGCACGACATCGCCAGTGAAGCATACCAATAAGAAGTTCATAGGTCCCAAATGATTATTAGATAAAAATATTTTTGAAAAAGCATCGTAAAATAAAACATCAACAGAGCTTTCATTATCTATCAGAACATGGCGCACATCATAGTCAGTAATGTCTAAAGATATTACAACCACATCATTGTGTGGGAACTGAACTCCTTGGGCATCTTTGTTGGTGAAAGTGATGGGCTCCTCAGTTCTCCACCTCTTCTCGGGCTCTACTGATCCACTAGCCTCCCCTTGCCAAAGTCCTCCAGAGATGGTATTGATGATGCCGAGGGGTGGCCAATTTGCCTGCTGCTTCTCCCTTCTTGGCGGTTTCAGTGGTGGTGGCACCCCGAGCCGATCTTTCCATCCTTCAGGCCGATATTACAGGAATTGGCCAAGTCTACCTTGCCTGATGAGCTCCTCGATCTCATCTTGGAGCTGGATACATTCTTCAGTATCGTGACCGTGATCACGATGGTAAAGCAGAACTTATTGGGATTGCATCTATCAGGATGAGAGTGCATCCTTTCCGACCTCGACAGCTATCCCTTGATCTCCATCAGTACTTAGGTTTTTGAAGCATTGAGGGGGCATAGTTGTAGAACCTTCGGAGGGGGGAGCCCCGCCGTGCCCTTCTATCACGGCTTTCCCACTTTCGAGCCCGGGAAGGAGTCTGGACTCGCTTGCGCTCAGAAAAAGTTTGAAAGCGCAGCCGAGCTTCACTTGGCTTTTCTTCCTCAGCGGGCGTGCTCGGCTTGCCCATTCACCGCTCTCCAACGACTTCATTATCCTTGGCCTTGAAGGCCTCTTCTGCTCGAGCATATCCTTCAGCTTGAGCCAGCATGTCAGCGAAATTCCTAGGGTACTTCTTTTCCAGGAAGAACAGCAAGTTATTCTTCTGAAGGCCATCCTTTAGTATGGTCATCGCAATAGATTGATCCAAGTTTTGGACCTCCAACGCAGCAGCATTGAACCGAGTGACATAGGCCTGGATGGATTCTCCTTTTTTTTGTTTGATGTTCATGAAGGAGTCGAAACCTCGGTGGGGGCGTCGGCTGTTGACGAAGTGAACCGCAAACTGATAACTCATTTGATCAAATAAAAATATGATACCCGAATTAAGGGCTGAATACTAGTTTCTGGCTGCTCCCTTCGAAATGGATGAAAAAGCTTGACACAGGATGGCATCTAGCGCACTATGGAGCAACATCATTATCCGAAAGGCCTCCAAATGATCAACTGGATCGGAGGTCCCGTCATAGCTCTCAAACCGTGGGAGCTTGAAGTTCGGAGGAATGGATTCCTGCATAATCTTCTGAAAGAAAGGAGGATCAGTGCGGATGTCGTCATCATGGGAGGGGGGAGCATGACGAAGTTTCTCAATCCGTCGGTTCATCTCCTATAATTTCTGATCTAGGAGATCCTCTCGCTCGCGGATCTTCAAGATCTTTTGACTGAACGAAGGCAAAGTTCCCTCGGGGGTAGAGTCATAATCAGAGCAGGGGCTCTCAGCCCTTTGCTTCCCCTTTTCGGAGGTCACCGACTGATTAGCCCAAGGCAGCCATCTCCGGTCTGAATTCTGGGGTTCTGAAGTAGCTTGCTCCGACCGAATTGGCACCGGAACTGCTACTGCCGCATGGCCTGCACCGCTTCCGTGAGGCCGTAAATTTGCTGGACTAGTAGATTGAACTACTCCGCGTCCACCATTGCTGCAGGTGGAGCTTGAGTTGCCGGGGATGAAACTGGGGCAGACAGATCTGGATAGGATCCACGGTCGGATTTCTAGCCAAACTTTGGTAGGCATGGATTTATCCCCAACAATATACATACCGAAATTAATATATACAAAGATAAGTGCAAGGATGTGCCAATATATATGTTGTAGTGTAGGATGAAGGTCATCATTAGTCTCACATTAATTATGAGTTAAGAAAAACTATAACTTATATGGAATAAAACTTTTTCATCTTGTAAGACATCTTTTGAAAAGTAAAATCATGAGATTATATACCATAGCGACTAAAGACCAAAATGGATAATGCCTCTCAAGTGCGGGAGCGGAGATCGATCCGTTTGAGCCACGAGCTCTTAACCATAATATTGATGTCAGAGGAAGGGCCAATATGCCTCCAACAGATCGTAGTGTATCTTTTGCAATCTTGTCTAGAGTAATTTTTGATTGAAAGACTATGCTGTGGTATAGAAGAGATGACATCATTGATCCCATATTGATTATGAGTCTTTCATAAATTTTTTTCTTCTTCATAAAGTATTTTTTGAATTATAAAATTGTAAGATCATGTATTATAGCAACTAGAGATCGAAGCATGAGAACTGAGATCGATTCGTTCAAGTCACGAGTCTTGACCATGATAACGTAGGTATTTAAAAATTAACTGCTAGCGGTACCATGCGTGAAAGATACGAGTGTTTTTTTTT
Source organism: Cocos nucifera (assembly GCA_006176705.1). Classification (NCBI taxonomy): domain Eukaryota; kingdom Viridiplantae; phylum Streptophyta; class Magnoliopsida; order Arecales; family Arecaceae; genus Cocos; species Cocos nucifera. Next base: position 1,731,924 of record QRFJ01000003.1, on the reverse strand, counting down.
TTTTCCTCTAATGCAAGTAGCGTAGGGAATGTTGGACGTGACATTTTTCATCATTTCCATCCACACTGTTGGTAATGTGAGGAATGTCACGTTCGCTAGTTTGTGCGATGTGACATCGATCACAAAACATCGATGGCGTGCAAGCAACCTCACCAATGAAAACGAGCAGCATATACGAATGCAGGCAGGTAGGCCGTCCTCGTGAGAGCTTGTAATGCCACCGCCCTTTTTGACCTTCTCCACCTGATTCTGTCTTGCAGGAGCGCTGCTGGTAAATAACCATACTAAATTCAGTTTTAGAGCACTTTAGCCCATACATATGTCATTTAGTTTGTTTAATGATCATATTATCATGTCATTTAGTGTAATTTGTTAGCCATGTCATTTAATGTGTTGACATCTTCCGTGCACTCATTTCTCATCTTGACCAGTAAAATCCGATTCTTTCAGTGAATCCATGAACCCATCTCATCCCATATTTAAATGGTTTGGAGAAACAGCACTTTAAAGTGTTGGTTGGATTCTCATTATCTCCCCTTAACCGATGAAAAAGTGTAAGTAAAGTTTATTAGGGTCCTAGACTTAACTAGAGTACGTGTATTAACAAAGTTGGAGGACTAGGTTCAAGCATGTGATTGCTATTAAGAATCAAGTATGCATTTGATTCACGATTGAAATTAGAATCGAAATAGATTGAAATAGAAATTGAAATAATCATATTCTTCAATATATTTGGTTTGTAATTAAAATCAAAATTAAAAAATTAATTCTTTTAAAAAAATTAATTAAGTAGAGGGTACTTTTAAAAAATCAATTTTCAAGTAAATCTAATAAAATGGGATTTGAATATCAAAGGAAAAGTCAAGATTGGAGCTTAGAGGATTGGGATATATTCTCATTCTTATATAGAATGGAAATGGAGATGAAACTTCCTTCGATCAAATGGTTGGAGCTAGGGTCATACATTTTCATTTTCATTATCTGTTTTATTGTAGATACCAATTCTTTCGAACCAAGCATGTCCCATGAGCAGCCGGTGGTGTAGGGTCCTGGTTTATCCAACCACTAGTTCCTATTTTGGTGGGATCTAGAGTAGGTAGGTAGTCTTATTTCAAGTGGGCCTAGTAGACTCGATAAATACTGGGTATGCCTTGTCCTATCTTGATGGCCCACTTAGGCTAGCTTCTATCATTGTAAAACTTCGATATTTTAGGTATCTATTATTAAAAGTGTAAATAAGTTGAACTACTCATAAGCTATTCGAATTTATTTTATTAAAAATATAAATAAATTGAGTTGCCCATGAGCTATTCGGGTTCGTCTTATGAAGGATGCAAATAAATTTAGTTGCTTGTAAGCTACTGGAGCTCCTCTTAAATTCAAGCTCGATCTAATTTGACTATCATCAAGCTCGAGTAGCGAGATTCTCTTTCATGAATCTATTCGAGTTAATAAATATATTTTTATACTATTATTTTTATTTAAATTATATATTATTAGTAAGTTAAGGCTCAAATTCAAGATTCAATATGGCTCAGTTGATATTTGAGTTATATCGACTCAATCTTGAATCTTTTTTTTTTCATCGAATCGAGATCGAACTTCCGACATTAAAGTTTAATCGATGCCAAGTCAAATTTCGAAACAAAATATCTTAAATCAAATCGAACTCGAACTTTTAGTTATTCGATTCAATTTGGCAGGATTGCACTCCTACTTGCCACTTGGTGATTGATGTTGAAGAGAGAAAAAGAGTTACAACAAAGTTTCATAATATTTGTATTTAACAAAAAAATTATCATTATTTTTTCAAAATTATTCTTTATATTAGATATTATCTTCTTTTAGAATATTAGCACACATATTGATGTTTATTCTTCCGTTTGTTGATTGCACCGTTCCAAAAACACACAGCCTAGATTCTCTTGCGTCCGTGAACCAACTTTCCGTATAGCCTAAAAGAGACGGTTGAGGAATTAAATGACCGGATGTAAGGTCACATGGACCAATTTAAACCGCCGCCCACCACCAAGATAGCTAGGGACGCGTCCACGTATCATCACCGATCATTTTAATGTCCACCACCGCACTTGCCACCAACCTCGCTGCTTTCGCATTAACTACCATTCAATAAGCCCAACCCTTAAATTCCAAGCAAATAAATTTATTAAAATTAAAATAGATATGTGAGAAAGGATAGAGGAAGAGCAACAAAGTACTGCCCTGTATGTTAAAATGAAGACACAAACATGATCTTTAACAATGAAAAATTTAGCAGACTTTTGAATCACGGCAGCGCAAATCGAACCATTTGGCAATCTTAGAAAATTCCGACGAACGCGATGATGAACGAAAAGCTGGCCAGGAGCACGAGTTCGATGCCTCTGATGCATGGGTTGACATGGTTGCTGCTTGGAGGGGAAGAGGGTGCTGATCCTGCTGGAATTCCAAATAAGAATGGTGAGATTATTTGAACATTTAGGCCAGACAATTTAGATTTAGATGATCGAACACGGCCGGCCATGCTCCAAACCTGCTAGATGTGTGTTTTTGGACCATGATCACTTCATGGATGATTCAATTATGGAGTTTATGATTCGTAGAGTGCTTACCAGGTAATTCTGGGCCTCCACTTGCTGGAGATGCACTACTTCCTGGAGACATGGAAGGACTCAATGGACTGGTAATTGGAACTCCAAGAGCTGCACAGACGAATCCAAACACAAAACTTTAGGTGACTCATCGTATGGGAAGTTTGGAACCAAACCAGTTCTAAATCTTCTTCCTTTTTTTAAAAAAAAAAAAAAAAAATTTAATGTAAACCAGTGCTAAATCTTGCGTAAACGAAATGGGCGTAACTACAAGACTCCATAAAATCTCGTTTCCCAGCATTTCTCCATCATATTTTTGGGACCTAAAACCAGCTAAATGCGTTTCCCAGACGGGTTTCGAAGCCCATTCTAGCAAATCTTTACTGCAGAAGCTAACGTGCGCCGGGAGATTTTTTTTTTCCTGTCCCCTCCCTCCATGGTGGCAATCAGCATTACTGACCTGAGCAAGCGCTCAACGGCGGCGTGGTGACGTGGCAGACGGAGGGAAGGTTGAGGGCCCTGGCGGTGCTGATGTTGATGCCGTAGGAACTGGCGGCGCCGCTGAGGAGCTCGCAGAGGCAGATTGGGTAGTTGTCGACGAGAGAGGCGAGCTCGGGGCAGCAGTTCTTGTCGGGCACCTTCGCCTTGCTGCCCGCCTCCACATACGACAGACAGTCCGTCGTGTTCAACACCGCCGTCATGCAGTCCAAGCCCGCCGGCGCCGGCGCCGGCGCCAGTGACTGTGCTCGTACACCATAAAATATGGCGCACGCGACGATGATTGCGATCACCGGTGATCGTCGGATCATCGACATGGCTAAGCGTGGAGTTAGAGATGGAGAGGAAACCTTCTTTAAGTCACCTTCTGCTCCTCTTGCTACTCTCTGGTAAAGGGGTATCCTTTAAAGTAAGTCCATTGAGGGATGCCAGGCTAGGTTGGCCTTAATTCGTATATACGTGATTGATGACCGCCAACTACCAAACTCTTTATTTGGAGGCATGGGCTTCTACTTGTTCGGCTGAGCTTTATATTCCTGTAGGGTCTATATGTTTACTATAGATTCTTGGAGTACTACAAGTTGCCATAGGACAAGATAGATATCGTGCAATAGAAAGGGAGCGTTGGCCCTTGGGACATTGAAATGGAGTTTACGATTTGAATGCTTTTTTAAAAATAATAATAATAATAAAAGCAACGAAAGGTGCAGGGGATTGGCCTATGGGTCATTTATTTCACTGCGGCATGGCACAAATAACAACCAACCATGCATTGAAGTCTAAGTGTTCGACTCTGGTGTTCATCATACCATTTTGATAGTTTGGTATGGTGATGCTGCACAACAGAGGAATGTCTATGCGACGCACAGCTACAACCATGCGGTTCACATGAACAGGGACAAAGCACCATCCAATTTATGCATCTCTATGTGCTTGATGTGGAGCTAATACTATATCAAACTGTTAATTATTCTGATGAGCATTAGTGGTCCAGCTGTTTCTGCCTTATTGGCAAGCATATTGAGGCCTATCAACCGGTGTCAATTGGAATCCATTGGTGGAGTCTTCCATCCATATCACGCCTAGAAACTTGCCGAACCTCTCTCCCTTTCGCTGTGGAAACGCATCAGTAGAACACATGGGACCAGCAGATGTAACGTTTTCTTCCCTTTTTTTTTCTTTTTCCCCCTTTCTTTTATTCTCTCTTTTTTTTATATATGTAAGAGTTAAGGAATTGAACCTCGGAAGAGACAAGCTGACCTATCCATCTACCCGTAAAAGATGAGATAAGTGATGATAACTCCAAAACCATCTTCTGCCGTGAAAAGAAGCGAAGGAAATCCATCAGATTCGTACAGGGATCTCTGCCTTGGCGTTTTTACCATGCACCAGATTTCTTCTGCTCTCTCCGTCTCTTTGCCGAAATTGCTCACGAGATACAATTGTACTGCTATGACAAAATTTTTTCCAGAATCGTGATTCGATTTACTCTCTCAAATTAAATCATACAAATAAATGACTTGCTGGTCTTAAATCTTGGTAGCTCTCCCATCTTGTTCGTTACTTTATTCAGACATGACTCGTTACGTCGCTTGTCAAGGTATTCTCCTGGAATTACTAATGGTTTCAGACCTACTGCTACCGGTGTCCATAAACACTGCACAACTCTCAAGGACTTTTATCAACCTATCCTTAGGTAATGACTCGATTTTCGAAAAAAAAATACTTGGACCTGATTCATAGAAACCACACTGGGTCGATATCATTCACATCCAAATGCTGGTAAATGGCAACTGATCCTTCAAACAATACTCGTAAGTTTATAAATAGTGCTAAAAAAACCTGATAGTCTGAGACAACTCAAGTCAAAAAAGATTTATAGACGGTAAAGTAAATTGAACGAGTACATATTTCAAAACCAAATGCATATGGTGTCTTCAATATGGTTCTAAAATCTTTTTTTAAAAAAACATGGATCCAAAATAACTGTTGAAGATGTAGTGGTTAAGGACTGAAGGTGGCCATAAAACTACTGAAACAGAACTACGAGTTTTCCGATTCCTTTCACCGACCGGATTCGCCGGCCTTCTCTTTACTAGGAGCAAAGCAACGGTTTGAATTCAAAAAACCAGTAAACTGGAGAGCAGGAGGGCAGTGATACCACACCTGCAACTAAAAATGCATCAAACAGAACGTAGAACCAGTGCAGCAAACATGTGATGCTTCTGTGCAACCTTATTTCAGGATATTCACGAACAATTACTTGAATGAGCATGAACAGGCGACTTCATTTTACTCAAACCAAAATTCATGGCCTTTAAGTGCCACATTGTCACATGACCGCCAAAAAAAAAAAAAATCCAATAATACAAACTCGAGAAAATATAGAGGGTCTCTTTTCTCACTGGACCTCCAATTTTGACACGGATGCCACCCAGAGCTTGACCAGCTGAATTCAGACATGTGGACCCAGGCAACCCATGTAGTCCCCGACGGTTTAAACGGAGTCAAGAAAACCAATAACCCCTTCTTCTATCAGAAAGGGCAATAACGAAGTTCACTCTCCAACTGTCATTCCAAACCCAAATTTGTAGTCTTTCTTCTGATGATCAATCTGCACAAAATCCATCCCACTGAATACGAAGTTCAACACAATATAAATGTCAAGGGCATACCATATACAGCATAATTAGTTAGCAGAGTTCCATTTTCAAGTTGAAGAAAAGGATCTACTTCAAGCTCATCCGGTTTTATCGAGCTATGAATTTGAAGTAGTTAAAATGCTCTACGAAAAGAATGAGTCTGTAGGAAGACATCATGTATCTACTTCATGCTCACCTCTGCAGAAAGAATAAAATTGACACCCATATTTAATCGTTCTTCTAGGAAAGCAGCCACACAGCCATTGGAATCGAGTTTTCCCCTTAGACGACACTGCAACAGTTCATCCAGAATTAATAGAGCGATATTGTTCAGTCACAACAGTCCAAAATTATAGTTCTTTCCATTCAATTTATAAAAGAAAAAAAAAGTAATTCTAAAATTAGATATTTCTACAGACATGTAGCACAACAAGGTCAGGGTTTTCATGATTTCATTAGTTCAAATCTTCATGGCATTCACTGCCAATGTAGCATACATGATGGTTCCCAACCTTTTAGCAAGATCTTGAATTTAAAAGAATCAATTCAAAGATGCAAGAAAAGGGACAATTTAAGTAATTAACACATATTGGGGCAGAAATGACCCACATACTAATCGCTATGCAAGCTTTGATATCTCCTGACCACTCTGTTCTGGAACACCAGCTTGCAATTAATTATCAGTGTGGGTCATATCAATTTGAAACCATGCCATCAATCAGTTGACACATCTCGACACACATGGACCAACAGACAAATGATTTTGATTCAGTCATATCAAACCATTATCTTGTAATTGGAATTTGGCTCATCTTGTAACCAATTGATGATTAAGAAGCCTCACGAACAAATGATATTTTTTTTCAAGTACTCTAATCTTGGTAAGTTAAGGTTCAAAGTGTAAATTTGCAATATAGGTGGCCCATATATTGCACTGGTAGGATCTGAACTCGGGTCATACTAAAAGAGTTCTCTCCCAACTCTATTTGTATTTATACAACTTCGAGAATTTCATAGTGGAAAAGAAACATTTCATGCTAGTTATCTTTTTAATTTTAAGAACAATGGGTCATGAATATTCTCCAAGCACATCAATACCAATATTGAGTTTATTGATGCATACACGGTAGCAACATATAGAAACTGATGAGAAGATTAATCCAAAGAGACAATTTACATATCAGATAACACCATAAAGAGGATTGTATTTATTAATTGCAAGGTATCCGAAACCCAAAAGGTTACAGAAACACTTTGTGCATGTGATAATCAAAGTGTATGATGTCCATGGACCATGCGATATTTCTAAACCAGAAATCAAGATCAAGACTGAAATAGAATGTTATACAAAGGAAACCCAACCAGAAATAAGTTACCTGCCGAAGGATATAATCATAACCACAACTTGAAGTTACATCTCTTGTCATGTGATTGTACATGAAATCAGAGGCAAGGGAAACCTGCAGGCAGATTATAGAGCTATGACATATATCATGTAAGATGAAAAAGAAAGGTAATATCCTCTGATATTGTTATATGGCTACCTTCTCAGAAACTTTCTGAACATAGCTCAGCGCAACTATTCCAGTGCTTGCCACTTGTGCTGTTGTAACCTGCATAAATTGAATCAGTACCTACTAAGTTACTTTCACCACAAACAAAAAAACCCTACCAAGTTACCAGCAAGCAATCTCTTTATGCACAGTCATATCTATCACTTTCTAAAAGAAATAGAAACCTGTCTCACAGTTGACAGTGAGAACTATAAAGGTAAAAAGAATATCACCGGTGGTAGTAAAAAAATGGAGAGAGATCCTTCAGAAAATTAGAGATAAAATCCCTGAAACAACACAGGTGACAATTATACATATATCGATCATATCCACTAACATCATCCATGTCTCAAGATGGATAAAGTTCAGCTTCTTGGCCATAGCTGAGCACTTACAGAAACAGTCAATAAGATGGCAGTGCACATATCCATAGTTGAGGACTTGGCCATAGGGTACCCCTAAGTTATGAAATGGGAGCATTATAGCCAACCCCTACACGTTTTTCATTTTTGGGGTTTGGAGGGGGGTTTAATTTATAAGACGCACACACATATATGTATGTATGTATGTGTATATGTATTTATATGCACGCATGCATGGTTTGAGGACAGACATGTTAATGCGTGACAAAAGACAAAAGTAGCTATAATAGTAGATCACTTGGCTTACTATAACCATATTTAATGGTCCTTATCCCAACGCTATATAGTGAATTTTATAAAACCTCCATTACAAATGAGGCTACATCTATGGAACTTTCACATCCATTTCCCCAACTTTCATCCATGTTATCTTAGTACTTAGCCTCCTTCCTCCACGCTTGTCAACAGCTCCCCCATAACGTCCAAGTTAGTTTTCCATCTCTTTCTTCTTAAGCGGTACCAATCATAGGTCCCTTTGATGTAGTCCTCACCCCTAAGTTATGCAATGGGAGCATTATAGCCAACCCCTACACGTTTTCATTTTTGGGGTTTGGAGGGGGGTTTAATTTATAAGACGCACACACATATATGTATGTATGTATGTGTATATGTATTTATATGCACGCACGCATGGTTTGAGGACAGACATGTTAATGCTTGACAAAAGACAAAAGTAGCTATAATAGTAGATCACTTGGCTTACTATAACCATAATCAATGGTCCCAACGCTATATAGTGAATTTTATAAAACCTCCATTACAAATGAGGCTACATCTATGGAACTTTCACATCCATTTCCACAACTTTCATCCATGTTATCTTAGTACTTAGCCTCCTTCCTCCACGCTTGTCAACAGCTCCCCCATAACGTCCAAGTTAGTTTTCCATCTCTTTCTTCTTAAGCAGTACCAATCATAGGTCCCTTTGATGTAGTCCTCATGCTGTCCAAGTTATCTATACCACAAATCTACCTCAACAACTTCATCTCTCCCACACTTATCTTGTGTGCTTAGCTCCTCTTTGTTGCACAATATTTTGATTGATTCCCGGATTATGGAGATTGTTATATTGATACATATCAAGAATTCAAGATAAAAGGGGACAGGACAGACTTCAAGGTTTTTTTTTCTTTTTCTTTTTCTTTTTTTCCGGGATTGATACAATATAGCAACCTTGTTCTTGTTCAATATGCTTTTATCTTAAGCTTCAATATAGCATTACCTAGGCACTTGGCACGGCTTGCAAGTGTCCAGGTGTCTTGTGTCACTAAGTGCCCGTCACTTTAAGTTCCAACGCTCCTAACAAGAAGAAACTACCAAATAACACAATTTGTGCATGTATCACAACCGTGTCAACCACTTGCAAAAGTTAACCAGTTGAATAGTACTTAATTAAAGAAAGCTCACATTCATACCATAATAACAGAATGAAAAAGAAAGAAAGAGAGTTTAAATTTATACGTTTGATAGTAATATAGTTAATGTGGTCAAAGGTGCTCCGAGTGCTTGCTTACACGCTCAAGGTGAGGAAACTTGAGAATCTTAACAATCCATGGGTAAGGTAGGTTTGCTAAGGCAACGCCTAGGCGAGTGCTTAAGGCATTCAGGCAAGCACAACTCCAATGTTTGGCAATATTCTTCCAACCTAATTCACCCATTATTTTAGAGCTCTGTTAGTTTGTATTTTGATGTTGATTTTGGTCTATTGGAGTCCTAGCCCCCGCAAATAGAGGGCTGCTCTGAGATGTCCAGTGGTCTACTCTTCTGTGCTATGTGTTATTTAGTAACATAAACTATGTTTTAGGAAGCAGTATTTTGCTTGAAGCTACTTTAGGAATGTTGAAAAAAAAATTGCTGACTTTTGTTCAAATGCATGTCATGAGAAATGGCATTTTAGTGTGTCATGTTTAATAAGATGTGAAAACTGATATCTAATGTTCAAGATGATCATAATTTAGGATGCTAAAACTTGAATAATTAATCTTATAATGTTTGCATCCCTTCCAAATAGAAATAACATTTACTTCTAAAACAATTATTGAACTTTTCATAAATTAGCACCTTGTTTTCTTCAAATTGAGCACCTTTTGGTGCCTAGCACCTTGAGGAATATGAGTGTCTTGCTGCCTTAAGGACGTTTTTGCTTTTGACAATCTCGAATATAGTTAGTTGAGAATTCAAGTGTCCTTGATTGTAATAATGTTTTCAGCTAGGACCCTCCAAAAGACGTGTTAGGTGCTGACACTTCCAGTTGGCATGAGTTGATATTCTGTTTTGGAGAAAGGATTAAAGTACCATGTGTCATGCTCATCATGGCGACCAAATGGTGGCATCAACATTTGAAATATTCTCTCCCCTCAAAAATACTAACTCTCAAGATTTTTGTGCAATAAATTCAAATAATCAAATAGACATTCAGTGGCACTTCTGATTCATCAATTATAAGTGGCCTCATTTTTTGTTAGTCTCCAGCTAAGGCTACACTTATGCCTTACTGGTATCAAATTTTTATCCTCTAAGCATGTTCTATATATGTCAAGTTCAGATTTAATTATTGGTACTTCTTCTCTCAAACTACTCAATGTGAAAAAACCATGATCAAGCTTTCTCTCAACTACTCAGGGCCAGATTTTGATGAATTTTTTTGGCGATAATTGCTAGTCTATCAGAAATTATTGCAAACTGCTTAGAAGCTAAAAACATGTGAAAAGATAAAGATGCTCAGAAACTACGCTGGAAGATGAATTTTTTTGACAATAATTGCTGGTCCATCAGAAACTATTGCAAACTGCTTAGAAGCAAAAAACACGTGAAAAGATAAAGATGCTAAACCTATAGCATTACCGAACAATGAAACCACCCAGAAGACAAAAGATACAACCAAGTTGATTAGAAACCAGAATACCATCTTGTCTGTGTTGTAACGAGCAGCAAAACCTATGCCAGACTTCCTCTGATGACCAAGCCAGAAAACTTCACTTCCCAAAGATAAATGTGGCGTGACACTCTGCAGATTGGGGAATAATTGTTAAACAGAAGGATAAGTCAATACCAATATATAAGACAAGGAAAAAAGTATTAGTAGATAAGGGAAAAAAAATATCATGGCTTAGCCACAATGGAGCCTTCAGAACCATGAACAACGAAAAAGAAACTTCTAAACGAGCAGAAGCTGTAAAGTTCCTGAATTTCATATAGGATAATTAATCTGTCCCTGACAATGATTTGAGTGAATGACATCTATTGATATAATTGACCTTTGACATTGTACATGGGATCCATAATCACTATTTTATTTTACTTGAGCTACCAGAAGTATTTTGCTCACAAGTTCTAAGGCCCATTTGAGACGTGGTTTATCAGGTGCTGGTGGTGTCCACTATCATAAATCAACCGGACCTAACCATCCATTTTAGTTATTTACTGTTATACATGACAAATTTATTTACTAAAAATGGCAATTGAATAATGGGTGAAATGATCTAAATGACAAAACTTCGACATGCAATCAACATACGAGTAAATGGACTTTAAAACATTGTTCATCATTTCAGCTTGCATACATAATTAATTGATTGATAGAAGTGAAAGAGACCTAAGTTTTTACTGACAGTCTATCAATAAAACCCAAAGTCACATAATCTCTGGATTATTTGGTAATCTTTTTTCAGATCCTTTCAAGAATTCTTAACCGCCCTGCCTGAAGTTCTGTTATTGGTAAAGAAGGATTAGGAAAACATAAACTTTTCTTTGATTTACAGCAGACTTTGCAGTTAGCTTACAGATTTCTACAAATGATAATTAATTACCTTTTGGCTTTATTGAGTTTTGACCTTTGATGTGCAAAAACATATACTCCTATATCATAGACTCTTCAATTAACAATATTGATGACCATAGCCCATAGCACATTAATAATACATAGGTTTTAAGCATACCAGAAATTAATTTGCAAAAAAAGCAGCATAAAGGATTCTGCACAGATGCCACTAGATAAAATTACACCACCTTATTACAACAGCATGTGGACTTTCAACTAGAGAGTTGGCTTACCATCTTCCTGAGTTATCACAAGCTCATAAAGTTACAAGCACGTTTTTCATGGAGCTAGCATACATTGTTTCCATTTTGGATAATGTTACATATGACAAAGTCTGAGCATCATGTATAGGATACTCAAATGTTATCCAACATTCTTTGTTTCATACCAAACAATATTGGCATCACCTTTCCATGTCAGTGCACTGGACTCTAGCATAATGATGTTATGCTAATATAAAACAAAATTATTCTTGGATTTCATGTGTCCATGGGTCTACTGCTAATATGTTGTAAGCATAGAATCCGACACATTCAGAGCAAGCAAGCATGTGTGCATACAAAATATCTGTCAGTCACCTAAACATGATGGATTGCAAGGAGAAACACAAACTGTCCTGATCTACCCATACATTTGGCTGCCAAAATCCATTTTTTCCATCCATGTTGTGGACTTTATGGCTTCACAAGGGACATGCTGATAGCTGATCTGAGACCTGCATTTAAAGCCCTCAATGCAAGCCTCCTAATAAAGATAGCATTTTTCCCGAAACAAGTCCCAGATCATCCCACTAATCAGGATTGACAATGTTAATTTCTAGCAAAGGCAACAAACCCGTATTAAGATATTGCTTCTGATTTTTAACCAACTATTTTCTTAGTAGCAAATGTTTGTTGCTGAACTGGCACTTAATTTTCTTTCCAAAGTATAAAAAAGTTTAAGGAATTCGTTGTAGATTTTCTTTCAAAACATACCAAATTCAACCCCATTGTGTCCCCAGAAACCGAAAAATACACTGCATGGTAAAGTAGATCAGTTACCTGGATATAATTGGCCCCATAAAAGGCATTGTTCCCCATTTGATACTGAGCCCTGAAATCTTTACCCTGTACAAAGAGTCAACACAAACTAAGATAACTGAAATGCGCCAAACTAAATATTAAAATAGATAAAGTTAGGTATCTTTCATGAATTTACAATCATTTTATATTTGGTTTTCCAAACGAACAAGAAACTTCATGTCACACATACAATCATTTTACACTCTTACCAGTTCTCAGAATAAATAAGAAACTTCATGTTGCATCCAGTAAAGCCAAAGGAGAATGAAGAAACACAATCTGCATACATATGTGCAGACAGCCTAGGCAATAGGAAGCAACCAAACAAAAAACTTGACACAATGCAATCAAGGGCTTTCACAGATGTAAAACATGCATGGCTAAAGAAATACAAAATATTTGTCAACAGAGTAGAGGGAAAAGGCAGGTTAACTAGGTTGCAGCCAAGATCGCATATTCCAAGAAAATATTTCTTTAGTTGCAAGCAAGAAGAGCCATATCTAGTTAAATGAATCCAGATCTCTGAAGGCAGATGTTATGCCAGAATGATTGCATCAAGTTCAGTTCCAAGAGCTGAGTCAGACTAACATTTACAATTGTAACATATAAGTTCTATAGCAAACAGAAATGTCTGTAGCTTTGAATGTCAACATTTATATAGGTCAAACAAGGGTTGCTGCTCATGTCGCTAAAAAAAATTGGCATTACTTACGCAAATTTTGATGCTGCAGCAGAATTGCTAAATATGAAGAGGCATTATATTGCCATCCAAGTCACCAGACTCACACCATGGTGATACATCATGTAAGCAAATTTATCCTTAAGAAGAATGTGGTGATTGCAATTTTCTCAACTCAGTTAAAAAACTTGCAGAACCCAGAAAATATCAGAAGCTTTGGAATCTGAACCATTTACCTTGGTGACTAATGTTTCAATTTTATATGACTAATATATAGTATGGTGACTCAAGGAAGATTCTCTATAAAGATGGCAATATGACCTTGTTGTATTAATTTAGTAGAAACATCCCATCGAGTACTAGAAAGAACATAGAATAAAAATATGAAAGCTGAAATTTGCTTCTATATTTTGTGCTTGTGCACATTCAAAAAGAGAGTGGGGGGAGGGGGGAGGGGTGTAGATTCTTCTACCAAGTGATGCAAGTAGGCAGAAAGCCTTCAATGAAGTCAAACTCAGAAGCAACCAATCAGTAGTGACATGGAGTTATCACAGTAACCTGATTCATGTCAATCATTAAAGATGTCAAGTGTCGGAGAATGAACCCTCACAAAATGACCCACTCATATGCGCTAATAGTCCTACAAATGTTTTGAGTTCAATAACATCCCTCTGGTAAGTATGTTGGGAGTATAAAAATGTTGAAATAAAAGATGGCACCATACATAAAATGGACCACAGATCGAACAGAGATCAACACAAACTTCTTGGAAAAGGGATAGCATCATATAGTTACAGACATATCAGAATTGTTGTATCATTCCCTCTTACAGGTGTCTTAGGTAGTGGACTTTCTAAATAAGACTATGATAGTATGCTGTAAGTATCAAGAATAAAAAGTGCCTACCATCACCAACCAACCATGTCGATGCTCAAACTACAAATAACAAGATAAAAGCCATAGATGGCATGGATAAACTCTTCTATTAAATAAATTCACCAAGTTGTATAACATGAAATATGAGAACATTTAAGGAAGACTAACCTTGTAATCAAAGTTAAACATGCCTTGAGAGAAATGCGGCTCATTGGTGAGCTGTAGAAAAATGCAACAGGAGTCACTAACCTGAGAGTTAAGAATGCACCAAACATCACTGAACCAGCAACAAGAATAAGATACCTGGGCATTGATCTTCAGAGTTAAATTATCAGTTAAATCATATTTGACCCGTGCGTTCAATCTTCCATCAGTCACTACCCTCCCGACAAGCATCAACTGCAGAAATGTCAATAAATGTTTCCACACTTTGGATGTATCAGATGTATTCCACAGAAATTTAGCCTCCAAAGACTAATGCTATTGTTAAATAAAAGAAGTTGAGCATAGGGAGAGATATCAACCTTTGGATCCAGAAAATTAGCACCAAACTCATAATGTGCAGTCGGGACTTTGATAATGCCCGAAGATGGAGAAGGAACTTCCATGGATCCCATAAACACACTGTTAGATGGTTGTTGAGTTAAAGGACTTAAAATTAACACCAGCAGCATATCAAACCAATCAATACAGATTGAATAAAAGCCACCTGTGACTGAGTGAAAACTTCTGATTAAGTCCCTTTGTGAAGTCAAATCGCAATCCTTCAAAGAGCTCTGGTTTCAAAGACACTGCAGGAGTAATCACAAAAAAATGTTTAAATAGAACTAGATAATGTGATGGTGACACCTTGATTATCATTATCCTTCCTTTGACAAACCTATATTTAACAGTTTGGTGCACCACAGTAATTTTATAAACAATTTTTAAGCAGCATGGCTATTTTTTTTTAGCTATGGTAATGGCATATTCATACATAATCTTTTGTCTAGATTATAGTCAGCGCCAAGGCTTTCTATGATGAACCATACAGGGTGCACCATATCGACCCAATATGGTATCAGTACTGTATGGAGACTCGATGTACTGACAGATAGTACGACTAGGTCTTACCCATTGCAGCATACCATGTGACAGTATGGGAGTGCACCATATGAGTCCAATAGTTTTTTTGTGCCCAAAGTGCCAAACCAAACTAAGCCCATTCTTCTATGGACTGAGCTACTAGGTTAGAACTCTTTTTTACCTAATTGAATTGCCATATAATAAATAGCAGACCATCTGAATTATCCATTTATTTTATATAAAGGTGACTAAACTATTTTTATCTGACAAATGCCTCTTGAGTTTCGTTTGACATAACTCATTGCTATGTAATCCTCATACCAATAAGATACCAGTATGAGGTCCACCTATCAAGATTGAAAACCTTGGTTGGCACAAATCAGCAAATGACTTCAGAGCATCATGAACATGAGCTGCCATTTCTTTTACAACATCCCATGAAAATAACATTAACATTGCACCATCTTGGCTATAAAACAGTAAATGAAAACATGATTTTGACCCATTCGCCAAGTTTTAGCTTCACAAAAGAAATTTTGTGTATAGAATTTTTTAGAAAAAATATCGCATTCAAGAAGATTGCTTCTAAAATCAAGGGACTACCAAGCATCTCTCTAAATACTACTTTGGAAGAAGAAATTTATCAAATACTTTAAAATTTACCCCCCCTTAGAAAGTGACATTTAATTCCAGATATAAAAAGCACTATGAGGGAAATTGCCCTTTTTAAATGCTCATTAACATACCCAAAGAAATAGTTAAAAAGTGCCATACATAGTGGTTACAGAAAACTCATTTTCCACAATGTACGATACTCAAGCATCTCTATTAGAGGTGCAAACCTGTCTTACTTAGACATTTGTGTCTGGCTCCAAAAATCAGTGTCGGACATGCATTTGAATCAAATACATATTGAACACTTGGATACTTATAAAGTTTTATGATTATCACTTTTAAAGTGACAAAGATTTGAACTCTTCCAACCAGTATTGTTAAAGGCCCTAGGCGTGCCTAGGCACTAAAGGTCCCTGGAGACTAGGCACATGGCGCATGGCACAAGGTGCACGCCTGAGAAAAGTATAGCATGAAAAACAAAAAAATTGAGAACTAGCAATAGGCAAGAATTCCAGCAAGTAAAAACTAGCATCCTATTATTAAAAAGTAAAAACTAAAAACAAAAAAAAAAATCTAGCTATAGGCAAGAAGTCCAGCATGTAAAAACTAACTCTAACCCAAAAACAATCAAATAAGTACTTTCTAAATTCCTAATTGGCTAATTCTCCTCATCATCATCAAACAAACCAACTTCATCATTTTTTTCTTGTTCCTCCCCAATATCTTTCTCGTACTCATCATATGTTTCCTTCTCTAATTCATCTACAAACTACATTTGGAATGATCTACTAGACTTTGATCTTGATGATGACATTGAAGCTCCCCATTTTAAAAATGTTTTCGTACTAACTGTAGTACAATAAGCAAGCTCATAAGCTCCAAAAACTTCAGTAATAAGATCCCATGTCAAACCATTATCACTACCACTAAATGCTTATTTTTGTTCATCATTTCCATCTGTATGAACTCGCTTCATTCTTCCAATCAACCATTCATTGCAAATTATCAATATCTATATCGATGCATCAATGCCCTGATTATACTTAACAAATATCAAATCATTTCTAATTCCTATATACTATAACTAATAAATTCTATGTATTATAATTGATCTTTCCTATATATTATAACTAGCATTTCCTATATACTCTTTTCTATATACTAAAATTAACCTTTCCTATTCCTTATAATCTAAAAATTAATACTATAATTGGCCTCATTGCACTTCTGAACAATGCAGAGGCGTGCGCTTGAGACACCTTAGGCTCATGCAGAAGCACATGCCTGAGGTGCCTAGGCTGCACTTGAGGGCAGTCGTCTTGCCCAGGGGGTACAAAAACGATGACCCTTGTGCCTAGTGCCTTTTGCGCCTAAGACGCACCTAATAACACTACTTCCGACTATGAGATTGGCCTTCCATTTTCATATTAGAAATGAGTATATATTCCTTTTAGTGATTAGGCAAGGATGTAGCTATTAAAATAACTTTATAAAATGTTATTTTTCTTATATCTTTAAGTTGATTAAGAAGTTTGAATGGGAAACATGTATCTTGAAAGGCCTTGACAGAAAATATTTTCTTAATGTTTAGTTTCAATATTCAAACAAATTAAAATTATAAATTATATAATTTAGTCAATATCAATGTTGTTAAAGGCCCTAGGTGCACTTAGGCACTAGGGGTCCCTCGAGCCTAGACACAAGATGCAGGCGCGCACCTAAGAAAAGTCACGTGCCAAAAATAGAAAAACAAAGAAGTGAAGAACTAATTATATGCAAGAATTTCAGCAAGTAAAAAATAAAACCTTATTATTAAAAGTAAAAACTAAAAACAGAAAAAGATCTAGCTACAGGCAAGAAGTCCAGCATGTAAAAACTAACTCTAATCCAAAAACAATCAAATAAGTGCTTGCTAAATTTCTAATTGACTAGTCCTCCTCATCATCATCATCAAGCAAACCAGCTTCATCATTTTCTTCTTGTTCCTCTCCAATATCTTTCTCATACTCATCATATGTTTCCTCCTCTGATTCATCTACAAGCTGCACTTAGGATGGTCTACTAGACTTTGATCTTGATGATGACGCTGAAGCTTCCCCTTTGGAAGATATTTTTACACTAGTTCTAGTACGATAAGCAGGCTCATAAGCTCCAGAAGCTTCGGTAACAAGATCCCATGTCAAACCATCATCACTATCACTAAATACTTGTTCTTGTTCATCATTCCCATCTGTATAAATTCACTTCATTCTTCCAGTCAACCAGTCATTGCAAATCATCAATATCTTTTAATGATATATGGTCAATGTGATTTCGTCTACTATATCGATGCATCAATCCCTAATTATACTTAATAAACACCAGATCATTCCTAATTCTTATGTATAATTGACCTTTCCTATGTACCATAACTAATTTATCCTATTCCTTGGAAACTAAAAATTAATACTATAACTGATCTCATAACGCCTCTGAACAATGCAGAGGCATGCGAGAGGCATCTAGGCTACGCCCGAGGACTGTCGCTTTACCTAGGGGGAACAAAGGCGACGGCCCTTGCACCTGATGCCTTTTTCACCTGAGGCGCGCCTCTTTAATAACACTGGTCAATATAATGTCTTATGTATCCCCATATCTTCTTTTTCCATCTTGCCAACTCAAACACTTGGATACATATCTGCGTCTGATTCTCATATCTATATCCATGCAACACTAGTGCAAACTCACAAAATGGAGGTATCAATTAACACCTCCATGCTAAGGAAATAGATTTGCTCGCATACCACTAATCAAAATCCAAACTATCATATAGAAATGCTTCATCACATAATATCCCTAGTTAATTAAACCCACAACGTATGCCTTACTATGTAGCGAGTGTATCTTCTTTTGAAGAAAAGTGCCCACAAAAAAATTGAAGACATCTCTGAACATCAGTCACACAAACGATATTCCCATCCCCGTTCCTGTTGAAGTAGACCAAAGTGCATAGCATGCATTACAAGAAACCCTTAACCACATCATATCACTTCCCAAATTACTAAAATTAGATCACATTAAATCCAAGAAAACCCACCCAATGCAATGCATTGCGCATATCTGTCTTGCAATCAAGACTACACAAGAACTTTAACCTCAGAAACTAACATGTTCTGAAACCTTCAATCTTCTTTACATCTTCTTTTAGCTATGAGATGCAATTGGAACAATGAACCAGATAGTAGGTACTGAAATTTTGATCAAAAATTAAACAACACAGCTTGTACAAGTATTATACTGGATGAAGGGAATGGCAAGTTTTTCAGTGGTCATGAACAATAAGAATATACCTTACTCAGCTAAAAGCTAGAATTTCAGCTGTCTGATCATTGAAGTATCATCTAATGACCAATGGGATGGGGAAGAAAGTTGTTCTTCATGAATTCCAGCACAAAATTTTTAAAAACATGAGATAATCTTTTCCTTAAAATGGTTATCAGACTGATCTACCATGTGACCCCTAGGTTCTCAGTATTCTCATTAGACTCCTCTTTTTTTTTCTTTGAAGGAACATTAGACTTGATAAATTAGCCATTTGAATTTTAAGTTCTAGGAATCCTTTAATTGTTTTTAAAAAAAAAATAGTGTCCTATTTTGAGTCCCAGGTCAGGAAAATATCACCACTTATATCAAGTTTAGAGATCATTCTATAACATCGTATACACTATTAATTATGGAGAAGAATTTAGTAAAGATTGCAACAAAATACAGGCATCCACTCTTTTCTATAGTGTGACCCATGATGGTCACAACTCCACCATACTAGTTTGGAATTCCTAGTGCCCTTTAGAGAGGATCTGTCATATTTTCAGTTTTTCACATTTACAAAATTTACTTGCAGATAAGCATCATTTTCAGTAATCCATCATCTAGACCAATGTACACCTTATGTAAGCGCAAAGTCACCTAGCTTTTTAAATATTTCACATCTGAAACCAGCAACTTGCTAGTTCAGATTAAAACCACATGAACACCTTAAAGTCTTTTTTCCCCATTTACTCTGGCATCTACCTAAAACAGCAAATCAGCAAACTTTAAGAGAGTTATGTTGCGCACTAGAGAAGGCTGGAGCACATGATTTGAAGAAAGAAAATCCGGAACAAATATAGTGCAATGTAAAGCTTAGGCATGAAACGGAACTAACAAGAAGATAGCTCAGAATTTGTGTTAAGGCTTAGAAGAAAGAAGGAAAGACTTATAAAAATCCAAGTGGAAGTTGTGGGGAAAGGCTAAGATACGCTTGCAGATGAACAAGGTAACAATTTGCAACAAGGGAGAGCAAAATAAGAAACTTGTAAAGCCGATGCTATATAGTTAGTGACAATGTCTAACATTTATGATCCTTCCCGCACCAAAGACTTGATTTTTTTTTTCCTTGAAAATTTAATTTCACAGTCAAGCATAACGGAACTGATCAATGTTAAGTTTAACCACCAAGATGTAACTCTAATTCCCCAAGAATAAATTGTCATTTTTTTTCAAGAGCTCCACTGAACACACATGCATCGTCAATGTAATCTAGAAAATTCAACAAATTTCGAGTATAACCTACAAATATGACACCTTTATCCATGAAAATTGACAGAGACCTAACCCTCGCATTAGAAAAGAATCAAAGATGGATATCAAAAACAAGTAACGTGGAGAAACCATCAGAAGCCAAGAACTTACTCAAAGCTTCCCGCTGGATTTCCTCAAAGGGTACGGGGCAAGGAAGGTTCAGATAGTCGACTTTCTTCTCGCTCTTCTGTTCCACCTTCGGTGGAAGAGCCACCGCCAAGCCGACCGGAGGCGCCGGTGGCGGAGGGGCGGCGGCGTGGCCAACGGATGATCCCATCCCTCGGGGAACGAATGCGTCCCGATCGAGAAGAGCGGACCGGGAGACCAACGAGATGATGGAGGAGTAGGGATGACCGTATGAGCTGGGCCGCAGCGGAGACGAGCGTTTTTGGAGGGCTTCTTCTACTTTCGTTTGGTTTGTTTGGGCCAAGAAACCAAAAAAAACCAAAATTAAAAAAAAATAATTATAATAATTATAATAATTATAATAATTTAAAAAAAAAAATACTCACGAGCATAAATAAAATGTCTCTAATGAGAAAGATAAGATAATAGCAACCATCCATAGAACTTCTCCAGAGTGTTCAACTACAAATCAGGC
Source organism: Cocos nucifera (assembly GCA_006176705.1). Classification (NCBI taxonomy): domain Eukaryota; kingdom Viridiplantae; phylum Streptophyta; class Magnoliopsida; order Arecales; family Arecaceae; genus Cocos; species Cocos nucifera. The sequence goes on along the minus strand of QRFJ01000003.1, from coordinate 1,710,902 downwards.
AATCTAATCTACAGCATTCCCCTTTGATATGTCTAATGTCCATAAAGATGCAGCCCACCAAGTCTCCTAATGTCTGCGCCTTTCGTAGTCTCCTAATGTCAAAAATGAGTGAATAACCCAAGATGAGCCCCATCTAACTTCGTAATCAACCCACCATTATAGTAGAATCCTCCTCAATAATAAGCTTATCAGTCTAAAGCTCTAGCCATGCATACCTAATATCCTCCCAGACAGGTCGTAACCCCATACTAAAAATAATGGGCTCGAGTGAATGGATCCCTCCGATAGCAATAAGTCCTAAGTTAAAAGTTAGGATCCCAAATCATAAAGTTAGTATTGTACGCATAGGAGCTGGTGCCTCTTAATGTACCACAAAATAAAAGATTGGGTAAAAAGTAAATAGCCCCCTACATTTTATGATGAATTACAGATATCCCTCTATATTTTCAATTTCAGTAATGTCGATCCTGCATTTTATAAAATTTTGTAATTTGATCTTTCGATGAGAGAAATTGAGTTCCTATTCGTCGTCGGTCCTGCATGGTAAGGAATTAGTCATTTGGATCCTATTTATCAATTTGACAGTCAATTGTATGCTGACGTGAACCATTTAGTTAGACAAACCCACCCCACAAGTGACGTATATATTTTTCTTTCCTTTTGGTCAAACCATTCCTCATTTTTCCTCCGAACATTGCTCCATCGCTTTCAAATATCATTTTCTCTCTTATTCCTCTGGAAATAGTCGGTGTTTTTCCTTGAGATTTCCATTGTGAGTTATTTTGGACGATCAACAAGAGAGACTCCTTTATTAGTGAGTTGTTTTCGTTTGTTTCGTTATTTTTCTCAAAGTTAGGGTTTGTAATTTTTTAACATGGATATTGTACAAGTCTATGTTAGTGGGGGACATGCTCATTGTGGACTCAAGAAATCTTCGTTCACCCCAGAAAGTACTAAAGAGTTAGTGCATTGCCTATTGTTTACCATATTCTTTATTGCTATAGTTAGACATGATTGCAATCAGTCCACAATAATTCTAGGAATCTTCCTTCACCTCAGGAAGCACTAAAGAATAATAAAATTCTCATATATAAAATAGATAGCTTATTAAACAATAGGTTGTTTGAATGTATGAATGGCACTATAATAACTAGTTTGTACAAATTGCTCCTTATAAATGATTTTTCTTTTTGTTTGTAATGCAGAAATATAAGATCCAAATATAATTTTATTTTGAGTACATCATAATGGAAAGTTTGTTGAGACACTCTGTAAAAGATAAATGAATGGTCAGTTTGGATTTTATTATGAATTCAACAAGACTATGTATCCTTTTTTGAAATTAAGGGGATTGTAGAGAACTTTGGCTATGTAAAAGGGGATGAACTCTTTTATTTGGTGCTGTATGCTGGTTTTAAGCCTATCAAGAATGATAAGGACTACATAGAAATGTTAGCTTATCATGAAGGTAAGAGATAGATTGATTTATATGTCCAATCTACTCAAGCAAGTACTCAAAGTCAAATACAAATGTCATGTGTAACTCAAAGTCTTATTGTGACTAAAAAGCAAACTGATGTGGATGTAAAAGGAACTGAATGTTTAAGTGATAATAATGCTGACAATGAAGAAGATTCAAGTGGGGATGAACAAGAAAATAGCGTTGATGAAATGGAAGACAGTAGGAAAGAAGATGAGATTTTGAATGATATGGAGGCTAAAAAACTTACAAATACTAATAATAACTCTGAAAAAAATAGTGAAGTGGGTGAACAATTTGATGACTACATGATACATTTTACTGAAGAATCAAGTAGTAATGAGGACTTTTTGATGCAGTGGATAAAGATTCCTCACTTGGTTGTAAAAGTGGTCTGGCCAATTAAGTGAAGGATAAAAAGGATAAACAAATCCTTAAAGATGGAGATGAAATTATTAAAGAAGCTCCATCTGAAAAGTTGTATAGTCCACCACACTCAGATGATGATACCATTAGGGGCCATGAGGATCTTGAATTTGATCCAACAACCATAGATGATCCTAAATTATTGATAAGATTATTGTTCAGAGATATATATCAATTTAGAGAAGCCTTTAAAAGCTTTACTATCAAAGATAGTAGGGACATTATTTTTATCAAGAATGAAAAGACTAGAGTCACTGTTGAGTATAAGAACAAATATAATTTGAGGCTTCATGCTTTCAGTATATGTGGAGACTTTAAGCAAGAAATATATTGATAACTTTAGGTCTGATTCTGAATGGAAAGTCAAAGCTTTCAAGGACCAAGTAAGAAGAAAGTATCAAATGGAAGTGAGTAAGCACATGTTACATAGAGTAAAGAAGCAAACTATTGAGGATGTACATAGAAGTAACATAGAGCAATACACTAGAATTTGGGATTATGCAAAGACTTTGAAAAAGCATAATCTAAATAGTTGGACAAAAGTAGTTATTGAGAGACCTGAAAAATCTTTACATCCTAGATTTCAAAAGATATTCACATGCCTAGAAGCTTGGGTTCCTATTAGGTTGTAGACTTTTTATTGGGTTGGATGGTTGTTTCATTAAGAACGAATTTTGTGAACAAATTCTTAGTGCAGTGAGCAAAGATGGCAATAATAATTTCTTTTCTTTAACATATGCAGCCGTAGAAGGTGAGACAAGAAACTCGTGGGAGTCTTTCGTAGTTGTTTATTGGAGTTTATCGACCTAGTGGAGCACCATGAATGAGTGTTCATGTCAGACAGACAGAAGGTAAGTTAGAATTACTTTTGATACTTAAAATATAAGATTTTATGTTAATATCATCGGTACTTGCTTAATCGAATTTCTTACTATTTTGTTGCAATGTTTGATTGAAGCTTTTGATAGTGTAGTTTTAGGTGCAGAGTAAAAGATCTGCATACGATATATGCATGCCAATTTCAGGAACAGAGAGCACAAAGGCAAAATTCTTAAAGATGATCTTTGGATGGCAGCATGTGCATATATGGAGTTTGAGCTTAGCAAGTGTATGGAGAATTTGAAATTAAAATCAAAATCTGCCTATGACTATGTCATTGGTATTAAGAAGGCGACATGGATAAGACACACCTTCAACCCAAAGTCTAAGATAGATCTGGTTATCAACAATCTTTGTGAGTCATTCAATTACTATATATTGGAGGTGAGGGATAAGCTTGTTTTGACGATGATGGAGTGAATAAGAATAGCACTTATGCAAAGATTTCAGGTAAAACAAGATGGATGTAGGAACCTTCAATAGGAAATAACACTCTTGAAGTGGAGAAAGCAGCATCAAACATTTATTTGCCTACATATGCTAGAAACATGGTTTATCAAGTTAGTTGTCCCAATAAAACCTTTTGTGTTGATTTAAACAAGTGGTATTATGGGTGTAAGAAATGGAAACTCGCAGGAGTTCCATGTAAACATTCGGTTGCTGCCATTTATGCATTAAAATCGAATCTTGAAATATATATTTGCCATTATTATAGGAAGGAGGCATATTTAAAAGCTTATGAGGTGATGATATATCTTGTTCCAAGTGAGGAATAGTGGGTCAAAATAAATTTCGAATCTCTTGATTCTCCTATAGTTAAGAAGCAACCTGGTAGGCCTAAAAAGAAAAGAAATAGAAGTCCTGAAGAGCCAAAAAAATAGGCTGGAGTGAGAGTTAGGTTCCACTATGTGAGGTGCTTTAACTGTTTTCAGACTGGGCACAACTACAAGACCTGCAAGAAGTCTAAGAGACCTGACTTGAAAATTCAAAAGAATAAAAAAAGAAAAAAAAGGACCTATAGATGTAACTATATTTAATTGAATGTTCATATATTTGAATTGTTGATTTTTATGTTACTTATCATAAAAGTGTCTAGTTTATGAATGAACTACAAGAACAGGCCCAAGATATGTTGAAAATAGCATAGGATTTGGGCTTGTATATCAGATCACCTCTGACTAACAATTATTGATACATTGGTCTAATAAGATTTTTACATGAAACTAACAAATTTATCATTTTTTTGTAGGTACCTGTGCTTGCAAGAAGAACCAAGTTCTCTATTAAAAGAGGCAGTCGAGGTACGGATAGAGGAAGAGGTATCATTCTAAGTCAAGGGAGCAATCATCCCAAATTAGCCAAGTAGAAAGTTTTGAAAGAGGACAATGATACTTGATATATGGACTTGGCTTCTCAGGATTTTGTGATTTCAGTGGTCTTGTTATGGTCCTATTTTGACAGACATATGAATGTATTACATTTATATATATGACCAACTTTTCTGAAATGTTGTATTTGATATACTTTTGAATTATTATATGTGATCAATATGATCAAAACTTGTGTATGTGATCCAATAGCAATTATTATGATATAGAAGCATATTGGGAGCAACTGTTTATTAAATATGCAATATTCCAATTGCTGTAGTGATTGCAATTCCCAAGCCTTCTAAAATGTCCCAACCTATCTGAAATATCACAGGCCCCATTTCTAGGTAATACAGTGACTACTTCAGAATTTAATTATTTATCAAAATCAGTTCTCCTGACATTGTTAAGCTTGCTAAACTTGCTACTGATATTAAATAGAGTTGCCATTGTGATAGCAAGTTAAAATCAAAGAAAAGCCAATAGCAAATTAAACTTTATCAACTTATGTATAAGTTTTACCCAAAAAACTTGTGCCATTTTAAAACCTGTCCATCTATAAAAGTCTGAAACTTGTGCCTATAAAAGTATCAACCGAGCGAAGACAAGATTTAGTAAACTGAAACAAAGTGCAGAGTCCATGTAAGGCTCTGAAATCTGATTTGCACTGCCATTAGGGCTAAAAGTGGGTTTGGGCCAGCCCGAGGCCCATCAAACTTGGCCGACTTCGGGCCAAGGCTAGGCTTGGGTCTAGAAATAGAGCTCATTTTTCTTTCAAGCCGGACTCGGGCAAATCTTTAGCCCGGCCTAGGCCCAGCCCGAGTCCAAGCTCGAAGTTGAGCTCGAAATTTTCAGCTCGAGCCCGAGCCCGAAGTTCAGCCCAAGCCATTTTTCTTTAATTTAAGACTTAAAACTCTTAAGTTAAAGCCTTAAATTAATTTAACCAACAAATGCAATGCTCCAAACTTGCACAGAGCCAACAAATGCGAAGCGGGATATAGAGAATTGAGTGGTTTGGATTTGTAATTGCTGCAAATTATGATAGCAAATAATGAATAAAGATTTTTTTTCTTTTTGATAAGTGAAAAAAATAGGCCAACCCAATATTTAGCCTAAATAATAAATTCGGGCTAGCCCGATTAGGCTCGGGCCTTAAAATTTATAAAATTTTTAGACCTAAGTCCGACTCAAAGTCCGAATAATAATTTTGGACTGGGCTCAGGTAGAGATGAGGCCTAGCTCAGCCCGGCCTGTTTTCAGTCCTAACTACCATCAACAATTTTTACAAAATTTTAATTATATAGCAGTAGGATTAGCAATAAGGTATGTAATGCCTATAGGCTAGAAAAATCAAAACAAACATCATCAAATAATATATAATACCAACTCTGCTACATCTAACTCAATTTTTTTAAAAATGATTTGATTTTTAATATCAGCCACCATCTTTGATAGTTTAGCATTCTTCAGTTGTTTTTCAACTCTATCCACCGCCAAACTTATTTATCAGCCTCTAATTTATCAACTCTTTTCTACAATTTATAGATTACCTTGAATACATATCCGGTCCACTCAAGATCCAACTATTGGAAGTAGTTACAACCTTCTCCAACCTATAAAAATCTTTTATTAATCATCCATTAGTATGAATAAATCATTTAATGGAAAGTAACATAAAGCAAAATCCTTCATAATTAGGGCATGACCAAAACCTCCTTTCCAGATTTGTAGACATCTAAGAAGTCTTCACCATGGCTCTAAGTTGGCAATGGTATCTCTTCGGGGTCACACTATCACCAGCCACTTCATCTTCCCAAAAGTTGAAGCTTAAAGAACTTATTTTTTATTTTTAGAGAGGTAGATAGAGCGTGGGACAAAAAGAAAAGATAAGACAGCTGGGAGCACCCGAAGAAAATAAAGCATGGGATAGAGAGGGAGAAATAGCGCTCAGCTCATAGGCCATATAAGATACATTTTACTATTTTTGATGGAAAAAATGGTGCCAAAAGGATGTCAAGTCCACATCATCTCCTTCTAAAATGTCCGCATAAGCTTCTACCAGTTAATTCTTTGCCACGCAGGACCACCAGCGAACAAAAATCCATTTTTTTTTACTGGAAGATGATATTGTAAAATTCTGTAAAATAATATTATTAAAATTAAAAATATAGAAAGATATTTGTAATTAGTCATAAAATATGAGGGATTATTTACCTTTTATCCTAAAAATTTTGCCAATTATTGTATGGGCATCCGTGCCAAAAATGTGCACAAAATGATAAGGATCGGCGCGGCTTCATAGATTGTGAATAGCTGGCGTCTCCAGACTCTCCACCAACAAAAGAAAAACCCAAGGAATTTTATATATTTCCTAGGTTTCCCTACACCGCTGCACGAGGACCGGAGCAGGGTGGGACCTGAATAAGTTCCGCAGGTGACCTTCAAAGTTGGGGGCCAGAACTGCCTTGAATAGGAATATCGTTCGGGGTTGGATCGAAATAAAAGTTCTTTAATATATTTCTTCCAACTTATTTTATTTGATCGAATAGCACCTTTTTAGACTCAAAAAATATTTTTATACGGAATAATATATATTTTTCCAGAAATTAGTATCTAATAAATATTTACTTCGCCTCATTAGCATTTATTTACGATTTAATTCTTTGGAAAGATAGGTTTTCCTTTGGTTTTTTGGTGGATGAAATATTGCCGTAAGCTTCCAGTTCTTACCCAAGCTATTGATAATACAACTTAAGCATATCTTTTTTAAAAAAAAAAAAAAATCAACCAAGAGACGGTGCAAAAGATTACCTTCGGTCAAACGAAAACTTAACGCTACATCTTCTGATGTGATTGAACATCGAGGAGCTCGGGAAGGGACATCTTCACGTAGAACATTTCAGCCCCCAAGCACAGCGCCCAACCACATTGGGTCCACAAGCTTCCATGCTGCACAACATGCATCACAAACGCTTCTAGCATTACAGAGTCAATAGTTGACAATATCAAAACACCTCAATTCAGAAACATCAAAATCACCTTTAAAAAATAAAAAATAAAAAATAAAAAGAAGCTGCGAAGCAACTACAACAGTTTATCTGGTGGTGCATGGTGATGCCCATGGCTGCTGCTTACCATGTTCTTATGGCCGATCAAACCATCCTTGGCAACAGAATATTTCTAAGATCAACAAAGTTTCTCCAAAATTTTCAAATTTTGAGGTAAGTGAATGACTTGGCGAACAATGACTACAGAACACCATTTAGACCATATATTTGTCGAAAATTTCAGCTAAATACTTGCAAGAGAAAATAAGGCACTAATCCAAATATCGAATAAACTCTTCATTCCCACCCAGAAAATGAACAACAAAAATTATTCGATGCCTTTGTCAGATCCCATGCACAAACTCATCATCATATTGCCCTCCTTAATAACAGGTCTCACTGAAAAAGATCTTGAAGATCGATGATATCAGCAAGGACTCCAGCAGCTGTAGTGTCATTCCCTGCTCCTGCTCCCTGGATCACCAAAGGCGAGTCCTTGTAACACCTGCTGTATATTTCAACCTGCAAAATTGAGTGTACGTTGTGTTTACTCCGCAACGTCTAAAGGAAATTCTTCTTATGATCAAGGATGAACACGGCATCGCGAAGTATGCACACACAACTGGGGCTTACAATGTCAAAAGACGAAATTAGCATACAGCTTAACAAGCTAACAGATGTGTTGATATAACATGATGGAAGACCAAGGAAAGGAAGAAAGAGGATGGGAAAGGAGAGCCACGACTGTTGAGAAACATCTGAAATGCAAAAACAATCCATATGACAAATTCTCAGCAGGAGAAATCTTAAAATTCCTATTCAAAAATCTAGATATGCCCTCAAGGGAAATATTGATTGAGGATTTTAACTTTCCCCACTAAGCATGGAAAAGTTTACAGATTAGCAACTTGAAGACTAAACATAAAACTTTAAGTTGATAGATGTTGAACAAGGATATATGCATACGACACTGGGAAAAAAATAATAATGATAATGGAAAATTAATGACCTTGCCTGCGTATCAATATTCCTACTTTATTGTCAATTTTCTCTTTTTTCCTTTTTTTTGGAGGGGGGCGTTGAGTGGGGCTCATCTCTAAGTTTCTATTTACAAATTAATAGGCCCAAAAAAACTACTTTCACTTGGTCTACCGAGAGATTTTAAGAGTTTGGTGCTGGGCCCCAACTTTTCTCAAAACAAAGAAAAAGGTAATGAGCCCTGAAAGATATCTTAAACAATCTTCGCTAATGGTCTTGACAAAGTTGCCCTTTCAATATTCAAAATACACCAAATGCTATGATCCTGCTAGGCATCATGGAAGTTTTCGGTAATCATTTGCAATGTTAACATAATCTTTAAATAGTTTTAAATATTAGTGTCATTCTAAAATCAATCATGATTTCTATTGGGGATAAACCCCGCTCCTGCCGAAGTCAAGTTCGGTGCCCAACTTGATGCGACCAGTAGCCACGGAAGAACTTCGGCGGATGGATCTTGGCCGAACTATTACAGCCGACCGAACTGCTAAGCGGCCGAGTTCCTTCGAACTCCCAGCGGCCGAACTCTTCAAGTGGTCGACCCTTCAGTCGGCCGAACTCCGCAGCAATAGCCCCTCGACCGAACTTCTCCAGCGGCCGAGCTTCTACGGAAGCCGGACTCCCTACGGACTTCTTCAGTGGACGGGCTTCTTAATGGCCGAACTTCCATGAAAGCCGAACTTCTTATGACGGATTCCTGCAGGCGATCCTGCTACGGTTACACGATAATAACGATCGGCATTTATCAAGTCCATAACGATCGGCATTGATCAGGACAGTTACGACAATCATTAATCAAGGCGGTTACAACAAGCTCCCTCTATAAAAAGGACCCTCTGGATACACTTACGCCAAGTTCTAAAAAAACCCTTCTCTCCTCTTCCCACACTGAGCACTCCATTCCTGTTGACTGGAGCTGACTTGATCGTCGGAGGGTCCTGCTGGAGCCACCCCCTACCAGCTCCGGACGGGACTTTGTTTTGCAGATCCCCGGCGGCGACCTCATCGGCCTCCACTCCAGCGAATTCCAACGACGACCAGATTCAGCATCAACAATTTCATTTCAGGAAAAAAAAATTACAGGCTTTGCACATTTTCAATGTTTAGTATGGTAGTTTCCTACACAAAGCAGACAAAAAGCCTGTAAAATATAATGTCTGTCTACACTCCAGAGTTTATGTATAAGCATCTCCATTTTCAAATATAACTTTGTGCAGTTCACAGGTCAACCATCTCAGGCATTAAAGAAATGCATCGCGAGAAATTTTTGTTGTGTGGTTCCAGCTTTAATAATGTCTAATCTGACGTAACATCCCCATGGCCTACTCTGCTTAAGTGCACCATGAAAGGACCAACAAGAACAATCAGGCTGATTCAAGATCTGGCAATTGAAATCCTTAAGTAGATTTCTAATAAATCCATTGAGCAGGAATGAATTAGCTTTCATACATGCAGCATGGAGAGCTCATGTTCTCTGATAAGATCAAAGTTCCATGCCTACGCCATTACAAAGATTTTTGAGATATAACATTGTAACGAAACTAACTTGTGAACTTGACATTTTATTCTGGCAACACTCCACAACTTTGCCATGTGTTACTGCCTTAGGCAATGTCTACAAGATTTACCTAATGACATCCGCGCTTAAGAAAAAGAACATGAAATATGTTTGTACAAGAAGTGTGGACAAATGAAAATTGACCAAATAATAGTTATCGCATGAACAACAGAAAAAAGGTAAGGAACATAAAAAGGAAAACAACATACCACATTGTCACTTCCTCTTAATCTCCCCAATGGAGAATCCTTTGGAAGCTCTTGTAGACCAACCTCGCACCTGCAAGGGAAAAATGAGCCACAAAGATCAAGAGAAGAGAACAATATTTGACATTCATATCACTCATCTAAGGTCTAAACTGAACCTTGTTTCAACCTAACAATAGAAAATCAAAAGATTAAATTTCATTATTAAGTTACCTAGGTTGAGGAAGTGACATGCGATAGACTAATATTTTGTCTCAGTACCAGATCCTACAGTGGTCCCCTACTGGCAATGGTTGGTAGAGTATGGCACACCGCCACACCGCCACATGGTGCAATGTTGGAGTCAACACAGCAAATGTACTTTGTAAATTGGTAATGTAGGTCCCATACTGGCTGGTACGGTTTGGTACATAAAACCTTGCTATAGGCATTAGTCAACACACTTCTCATTAAAATCTTCACTACTGGGGTTTAACATTTTTTCCTAATCTTGTCCATCTCTCTTTTCCAACATCCTAAACTTCAGCCCCTCCCATAGGCGACCACAATTATCGCCACCTGCTTTCCTCTTGATTATGGTTATCCTCCAACCAAAACTCTCTAGTGCCACCTACCCATGGCTCTCCCATCAATCACCACAGCCATCATTGCCATTAACGTAAGGCATATTTAAGCTTTATATACATGCACCACTAAGGACCTTGTGCGATGCAGATTTCTTGGGAACATCCCACTTTCACTTTCTAGTTTTAGGCTAGGTAACAGATAAATCTAATGGAGACTTCGAAAGAATTGGAGAGAATACAAATCTCTTTATGATTATATGAAGTACCCCCGGAAATAGGTCTTAAAGAAGTCTTAGGATACATGGAAATATAATGAAACTTGGCGCATTTGTTTTCTCATTGAAAATCATCTTTAAGTAAACAAGAAGAATACCTTGATCCCTCAATCATGCAAACATAGCGAAGGACTTTTCCTTTTGAAGAAGCCACTCTAACTCTTTCCTGAAAATCTCTATCAACTGATGAAAGACCACTACTGAGGAAATCTTCTGTGGACATTGAGTTCGGCCCCAATTCATCAGGGTACAAACTATCAACCTGAAAAGCATAAATGACAACAAAAAAAAAAAAAGATTAATATGTTATAATGGCTAGTGTTAATATTATTTTGTCAGTCAACTTTCTACTCAAGTAATTTCTCTCGCTTATGGTAAGCTGAGTTCCACAACCTCAAGACTGCAAAAGCATAGTCCATAACTGCAATAAAGGCTCAAACTCAACTTTCCTGTGTTGCAGATTCATAAAATACATATTGAAGGAACAAATATGAGGAAGGTGTTGCATGAACCTTTATGTCATTCAAGTTAATCCGCCACCCAAGAAGTCGAGCAAGGATCAAAGCCTGTTTCCATACAGATCATGCAAAATATCATCTAGGGTACTGATTCCTTTTGGAAGAGCAATAAAATAAATGTCCTGATTTTCCAAATATTCATAAACAATCAACTGAACCCAATCTCTTGCAATTAACCAACATTTATATTGGCTACTAGTACGGCTAAGCTCTTTTAAACATGGAAAAGTATAAAAAAAAATTGTTGTGCTTGGATGTGTTGGATTGACAGATACAAGCAAGTATCGATAAGCTGAAAAACAAACATAGATCTTGATGTCAAGCTCAAGCATGATCCACATGATAAGCTGAAACACATTCAGGTCCAAATACAACTCAGAAGAGGAACGATCCCTTTATCCACATAAAGCTAGAAGAATAATTAACCACAGAAACCCTTAACTAGTGCAATATATAGAAGACAAATCTTCACACCTTTCTTGCCACATCCATCCCCCTGAGGTCATCACGTGGATCTGTCAACATGAAAAGTAACAACTGTCAACAATGTCATCATCCATTTTATGCCCGTAATCAAGCAAAACACAAAAAATAGCAAGAAAAGGCAGCTTTCGAAAAATAACATGTGCTTTGATACTTGTAGCAGGAAGTAAAACAAAATGAGGACGTACTAAGGAAGGACAATCTCTCTTGTTCTATTATTCAGCTAATTTAATAAAAGCTTCAGCCTTATTCGACCAAAAAACAACAGAAATAAAACAAACTAAAGAGTCCTTTAGTATAGAATGATATACATTTACATAGCCATGAAAAAGGGGGGGAAAGACTTTGAGAGGACCTCATTGGGCAATCATTTTATAATGACATAGTATGTGCATCAAAAAACACAAGAATAGAATGCCAGGAACAATATCATAAGGTAGGACATATAAACCACAATATCCATAACTGGAGTGTAGCATTCATGAATTCATCTTCAAATAATAGACTGATAAATCTATGGTTGAGTTATATAGCAAAAACAACATAAGTGAATGCTGAGATGCAGCTTTACATTACACAGAACATAGAATAGTGGTCATGTAGCCCTAAAAAATAAATGCGGTCCAAGAGTTATACAGGAGAAGTCAATAAACCAAGTTAGATGGGATGTATCCTAGGTTCAAAAGGGTGGCATAAATGCCACATTTAGGCCAAAAAATTCATCTTTCTTAAAGTGAGGTCATTTATATTAGGAAGTTTTCAAAAAAGAAAAAAAAATCAAGACAGCACAATGATAACGGTGATTTGGCAAATAAAATAATTAAAAACGTTAATACTTTGTGAAGAAACTAGTATGAATTTTTTAGCAGAAAATTATAATAATCATGTAAAAAGACTATGTCGAAAAGTTTTCATGATGCAATAAAATAATACTCATGACAATCAAAGTAAGTTTTCGTGGAAAAAAAAAAAAAAGTTGCAACTAAAGATTTTGAGATCATGTTAAGGACAATATATGTTATCATGTATCAGGTTATAACCGCTCAAAGGTCCAATGTAACAGCTAATAGATAAATTACCTCATGATGGAAGATAGATTTCACAAAAATCATATTAGTCACGTAAGATAACTGCTAACTGTAAATTATTAGAGACATTATTTCAGAATAAGTAATAAAAGAAGAATGCAGAAATGCAAATATAAACCATTAAATAAACTGCTGAAATTTAACCATGAAATCAAAAGCTACATATAGTACACAAACTATACATATGGTCATAATTGGATCAGCAAGGCTTTGTTTAACAAGTTATGTCAAAATAATGCATGATAATGATGCTTTATACCTTATCATGGATTTTTCCAAACAAAATGCAAAGTGATATTTTAAATAAGTGATAAAGATAAACTAAGTGAGCTGTGCATATCTAAGCTGTCAAAAAATGCATAAAATACATGGCAAGTAGAAATTTCATTTAATCAAGCCATTATCCATATAACACAGAATTTAAATTTGTTTCAACAACTCAAGCAAAATAACATAGTTTCCTTTCATACGAAGTATGATGGAAAACATAATTAACCCCATTCAAGCTGAAAAAAATTATATTTTATGTCAATTCAGCCCCCTATTTCAGTTGAGTCGACCAAAGGAAAACCAGAATATTTTTTTGACAAACTTTAATCATGGGAGATCATAAAATGACTTCTCTTATTTTTATATGCACAACATCAGAGTTCCCCTGTTTTACCTCATAATTTTGGAGAGGTATTTTGCCACCTTGCATGTCTCAGCCACATGTACCTGTGCATGCACACTGATAATAAGGAAGAAGGGCACCATTAGTCTCGCAGACAATACCTCACGTGATGAATCATGAGCCATTGGCCGCAACATTGGTGGCCCATGCAGGTCTCGAACATGCGGCTATGATACACCCCTCACTTGTACATAGACTCCCCCTTGACTGGGGGGAGGCTCTAGTGATAATCAGGAAGAAGGGCACCTCTCGCCCGTCCACAAACTCCTCCTTGACTTGGGGGGCTATTGTGGTCTCACATGGGTTGTAACTTGTGAGTTAAGGAGGACTCTAGCTTATATAGGAAGAGACCACCCTTCCTATATGAAGAGCATTTTGGATTGATATCTAGAGGGGCAAAACCGTGAGGCCTATAAACCAGAGCAGACAATATCTCATATGCCGAGCCATAAGCCCTTGGCTGCAACACACATTTTAAAATTTAAAATTAGATTGCTGTAATTTTGTGGTTGAGTGTTTCATGTTGGTTCTTTCGTAAATAATTTGTGCATGACTTCTGCTCCACTTTATAAAATCTTGCATGCATCCCTCTTTAGATGAGCATTAACAGGTTCATCAAATGTACCATAGATAACCATTTTCTCGTAAGAAAAGAGGAATCCAGGCACAAGAAAGGTGTACTTGACATGGTGAAAGGAAAAGGGACACACACACACACGTTTGTGGGTGTGTGTACAAGAAATAAATACCTTTCTTTTCAAATGATTTAATTATCCTATTTAAAACTTTTGCAAGTACCCAACATGTTAAAAATGATTTAAACATCCTGATGATGAATGAGAAAATAGTACTCACTGCTCAAAACTAAGATTTACAAGGAATCTTAAATCCTACCTGGCTCTGTGAATCCAAGACTTTTAGCTGCTTGAACAACTTTGCTAAATAACTTCCCAGCCTCAACTTCACTCATAACATACCCTAGTGTACCTTTAGAACATTTACAGGGGAAAAAATATGAGAACCATAAAAAGAATGGATTTGATGCATCAATCCAGTTATGTTAAATAATTACCACTCAAACTCCCAACAATACGATATATAGGGTCCCCTGATGCAAGCACACGGGTAACAGAAGCTATTACTGGAAGACCAGCTCCAACCTAGAAATCAAAAGATTAAAAAATTCTGTAGGTTAGAATTTTTACTCTATACAAGTAATATCCTGTATATACAATACAACTACTAAACTAAATGATCACATACCCAAAAAGATTACTAACAAACACCTCATAAAGTTAAAAGGAAGTGCATGGACAAATAGCATGATACCCAAAAAGAAGACGAAAATATTAATTCATTTTCTCAGAAAACGTTGATATTTACAAGTTTTGATGGACTTCTACATGAAAAGCTGAAGGGAGGGAGAAGAGTACAGAGAGACACATAACATGAACGCAATGTAAACCATAATAGGATACATGACATTGACCAGGATAAGGTAGATAATTACCAAGAAATACGACAAGTAATAGAACAAACGAATTCCACAATTATATTAATATCTACATAATATAACAAGCATTCATCATGACAAAAGGTTATTATAACATGAGGAATGGTGAGCCAGTGCCTTGAGAGTATTTGCCATCCAAAAAGAATAAAAAGAACAGACAAACAAGAGGAAGAACTACAGTTGGTGCAATTTGTGACCTCCCAAAAATCTTAGGAAAGAGAAAAGCCTGTGTCGTGTAGAGCAGAAATGTTATTAGCAAGTATTTTGGTGGTCTTCTCAGCAATATTGTGATGCAGAACATCTAAAACTCTAACTTGGAAGCAACTAGAAGTACCAATAAAGCAAAAAGGTTCTTCTTAGAATCTATAGAAGGTGATAATATCACTGTCCAACAAATATGATAATGCTTTAAGTTACACAAATAATAACTTGAACAAGGAGAAAAAATGGTTTTGCTTTGTTACATGGTTTGTACACTGTTCGTTCACATTAAGAGATCAATAAACTCTAACCAAAAAGCAAGAGGGATAAAAGATCTAGCTGAAAACAACAAATAGAAGGAAATCAGGCAGGAAACCAAATCAAATAAATAGCAATCAGCACATACAGTTGACTCGAATCGAATGCGGCGGAAATTTGAGATTAGCTTTTCATAAGCTTCCTGCAGTAAATGCAACTGCATTAGTTATATCGCAAGCAATGAATCTTAAATGAGAAGAAGATATGGAGACATTCAAGATCTAATGTTCAATATATTGACACAATTTTCATTATTTATGATAAATTGTGGAAGAAATCAGAGATGACCATACAATTCCACAAGTTAATGGCTTCTTGTTTGCCAGCACAACACAACAACCAAGACCAACAGCTTGTTTCAATATATTGACAGTCTCAGAACTGGCAGAACAGTCAACTACTGCAAGACCTGTCAACAAAGTAAAAGAACCCAAAGTGAGAAGAATTGAACAACAGAACTAATCATAACAAATGAAAGGTTCATTTGTCTAATATTAACAGCCATGGAAAACTGGCACAGATTAACATGCCAGATGCTAAACTTTCTCCATTATGCCTTAACATTATGCATAAAGTTTAGCAACATCAGCAAATGCCTGATCACTTGTTTCACACATTGGCCACAACCAGAACATACAAAAAAATACAAAGCAACACCTGAGCTCAAGATGCTACGAACCAGTGGATCTACCAAGATGGCCGGCAATATCAATAACCTTATCCATCATTTCTGAGTCCTTAAATATTTGGCACTGACCTGAAATCAAAGTATCCAAAGCCCAAAACAAGAACAGCTCAAATGAATAAAAGATGCAAGCTTCACTTTCCACTGTTAGTTTGATAATCAAAAGCAAATCATACGCATAGTGGTGCCAATAATCAACTATCAGATCCATGTGCTAAAATTATAGAATAAAGGATAATAGACCAAAAAAATCACACTCAGGCATGCCCACGGCTGGCAACTTAGATGGCGATTTTTTCCACAATTTGTACAACAATCATATTAGTTATGATAATACCATTAGATTAATTTCACAGTCCCAAGATGCAAGTCCACAAAATGGTCAGATTTACCTGAACTGGGCCAGGCACGGTGAGACTTATTTAGCTAATGTTCTCAGAAAAACCAATAAACTATGATCGGTCACTGCTTTGAAAACATTATAATATCATGGAATACGCTTCGACTCTTAAAGCCAGTAGACTAAAAACTACCGTAAGAAATATGAATTGGATTGCCTAATATGACCAAAAAAGACCAAGAAAAATCAACAAGTTAAGACCCCCGCGCGCCCCCCCCCCCCCCACCCTTTTTTTTGACAAAAACGTTACATCGCGGCATACCAAGGCTCAGCAGGGATGCCAAAGAAGAACCAGAAGATTTCGAACGGCAAATTTCCATCAAAAAGGAATCTTTCATTCCCTTCGTCGCAACGTCGTCAACCACGAGCAAAGATCGGCTGTCGCAGACCCCCACCATTCGAAGTACCAAACCCTAATCAAAAGAAGATTTCTTTAGAAGAAAGAAAAGGGCCAGCAGAGAAGCCTATGTATTAAACCTCGTACAGGATTTTAGAACAAGCGATTCAAATTAAAAACCCTAGATTCGATGGGTTTTCTCACAAGAGAGAGAGAGTGCCTGTTGGGAATGGAGAGCTCTGCAGTTGACGACATGCTCGAGAAGCTGACGACCGACGCCGCCGCAGCCCATCAGCAGAACGGGAATGCTCTTCATCTTCTCTGCTCTCTTTTTCCTTTTCTCTCCGTCGGCAGCTTGCTTTGTTGCTTGGCGTAAGCTTTGCCCGCCGTTTCTGATGCCTGGAGGTGTCGATTTATAGGACGATGTCTGAAAAAAGTTTGCCTAGGATCACTTGGGAAGTGTTCTCGTCACAAATATATCAAGCGTCCATGATATCCTAAAAAATCTAGTAGAATCGTTATTATTGATCGTTATAACAGCTGCAATGCCTCTTATTTGTCCAGAATTATTTAGTATTATTTGGAATTTATATGATGGTTATGTATTTATTATTATGCGTCATTGTGATGAAAAATAAAGATTAAGATAAAAAAATGATAAACATTAATTACTCAAATCACTGTTCAAGCAAAGATTTTAAATTTAAGAAAATATATATTGTTTTACATCAGTGGATTCAAATGTTATATAGCTATTATTATTTTTTGTTATAAAATGACTGAATTTATCACAGAATAATAAGCAGATGTTGTTATATAATTCCTTGTTATTCATTTATATAACGTAAAATCACGTGTAGGTTGACACAAAAGGAAATATAAAGAAACCAAACAGAAACTCCAAGAAGTCTACTGAACAGTGATTTTAAGATGTCTAAGTTTTTAAACAAAATGATGGGATGCATGTTCGGCGGACATGTTAATAATGGCCTTGCCTCGTTCATTTGGTACATGGCTCGTTCGGGCTTGATGGAGCTTCTAAATAATCTTCTAAGACTTTTGGATGGTCTGATATGTTATGAAAGAATAGCATGCCAGATTTTGGATAACTGATGATTTGGCTCTACAATTCCATCCATATTTAAGATATTAGTTACCCTTTTTAAGCCTTTTTTTCTCAGAAAATTCTATTCACATAAAAGAAACCGATCATTTGCTCAAATTATGTTACCTTTCATCCTTTAAGCAAAAGGTCAAGGGTGTGACTCAAAACCTTTGCTTTGACCTCTTCTCTATCCAGCAAAACCTTTGCTTTGACCTCTTCTCTATCCAGCAAAATCTAGTTCAGCAACCTTAAAACTCATGTCTTCCAACAAAAAATCATAGGATGCATGTTAACTGGACACGTTAATAATGGGCTCATTCAAGGCTTTTTTTTTTTTCTTTTTTTGGTGCAAAGCTCGTTCAGGCTTGATGGATCTTCTAAGTGATCTTAATTAGTAAGACATTTGGATGGTTTGGTATGTTATGAAAGAACAGCATGCCAGATTTTGGATAACTGATGGTTAGGCTCTCTAATTCCATCCATGTTTAAGATATTAGTTACCCTTTTTGAACCCTTTTTTCTCAGAAAATTCCATCCACATGGAAGAAACCGTTCATCTGCTCAAATTATATTACCTTTCATCCTTTTAGCAAAGAGTCAAGGGTGTGATTCAAAACCCTTGCTTTGTCCTCTATCTAGCAAAATCTGATTCATGGAGTGGGGAAAGCAAGTTCAGATCCTTTGCAATTCACCTTTGGCACCACAAAGGACAACACAGCCTTAGATAGCCACCCATCACAATCAGTTATCTCTTATCTCGCAATATCCCAAACACAATGCGTCAAAAGACGAAGGACAACCATTCCACTTCAAGATGAATGACGTAACAATTATTCAGAACTCTACGATCCTCTTTAGCATAAAACATGTACCATAAAAAAATCTCAACTCATGGCAACTACATATTTTATATTTTTCTTTTACCTGAATCTATCTCAATATAGATAAAAGTTTAAGTATTCAACTAATATTTGTAACCCTATTCTTATTCATCAAATATATATATATATATAAACATCAATAGACAACTATCCAATCTGTATTTGAATATTCATATCTATTTATAATCTTATTTAATTTTATATAATACTCATGAACTTTTAATGAATATATAAAATCACATTAATATGCTACTAATTTAATTTATCATTCACTTCATAATATCTATATTTCTCTAATCATAAAATTTAGTTAACATATTTCAATATCAAATATGAATATAGATTTTTATATCCAACTAATATCTATATCCATATCTATATTTATTAAATTTTACAAAAAAATAAATATGCACATATCCAATCCACTTTCAGCACTATTAAAAACCATATATTTCCATACCTACTTGATAATTAGACTAGAAATTATTAGAACTACTAAATCTTGATTTCTAGTTTTTTTTTTTTTTTTTTTTTTTTTTAACAGTGCCAATATGATGAAAATTAACCATGCTTCATTTGCATTTTCAGACCCAAAGAGCCTACAGACTCAGGCTCCAAAATTAGACCATTTCTTAAATTCCAAATCACGAGCGGTAATAATCCGGTGTTGCATCAAATTGTTGACCTGCAGATGACTTGGAGTTACAGGTCATAGCTCTGTGTACCATGAGACTGAACAAATGCTGCCCGGTCAGCATTCTGCAGCACAATCAGTAAGCTGAATAAGAATTCTACTGTACAATTCAAGCTCTAAATTCATGACAACTGGCATTTCATGCAACGCAACAGGTGCTTTAACAGCATGAGGGGAAAAAAATTAAAACCATCTTTCCAAAACCCTAGTCCAACATCAAAATTAAGCTATACCGTCATACATTGGCTATTCCATATCCGGTACCAAATGACCGCATGATCTCTCTTTAATCACTGATCTCTTCTCCTCCTTTTCTAGAACTCTCTCCAATAGAATTCTCCTTGCTCACATGGTCAAAATCCACTTTCATCCTCATCACCGACACTATCACTGTTGTCTTTGCTGGATTCACTTTCTGATTTGTTAACCACATTCAAATCATTTTGACATTTGATTTTCTCGATTAAGAAATTCTTGCTGGCTCTGGAATCATCAAACGTCCACCTTGTTCAAGGATGGATTCTTCTTTAAACCAATTTCATTCTCCAGTTCTGCATCCTTTACCATAATCTCTGGAAATTCCAAGGGCTTATCATGCAACCCATTGAAGAAAGAATTTAAGGTCATAAACCTGAAAGCTTGCAACAGCTGGATCTTGTCTCTCTTTATCTCAGCGTTCAGAAGCTTCTGCAGAAGGGTTGGTTCCCTTTTCTCAACAGTGTGAGAAGAATCAGTGGATGCCTCATTTTTCAATTTTGGCCTTTTAGCATTCCACTTATCCCGACCATGACTACCCCTCTTATTATTGTATTTACTTGGAAATTGGTCGGTCACATGGAGTGCTTTCCTCCCATTTTCATTTTCAGGATGGTTCTCCAGTTCAGAAAAATAACTGGGAGGTATTTCAGCAACTTCAACACCTAATTCTGCCTGTTTGGCTAAAACTTCCTTCAATTGCTGCACAAAAGGTAAAAATAGGTTGTTACAACAAGAATTGCAAGCATCTAAAGTTGTTTATCAAAAAACAGAAAGAATAAAATGCACATGAGAGGATAAAAATGCCATTGACCATTTTAATGGTTGAGCACCATTCCCTAATGGGAGAAATAAGAATTCTCTTAGTATTACATATTCAGTCTGTCTGAACTAGTTTGGGCCACAAGAAAGGTAAAAGAAAATGCAAGGACCACCTGGCAGCGGAGTTTGGCATCACTGTCAGCATCCTCATTACTTGTGTCACTTCCAGTCAATTTCTGCAGCACAAATATATAGTCTGACTTTTTATGATGAATGAAATGCATAACGCTACCCTGCATAGTTATATTACCTTTTCTATGTTAGCTCTGGTTGGAAAGTTCTTTCTACGTGCTTCACGCCATTGTTGGATTTCATTTTCAGTATAGTTTACATGAAGGCACCTTCAAGAGAATTCATATGGTAGGAAACAATTGAGAAAAATAAAAAGAAAAATGCATGGTGGCATGCAAACATGTAAAATTGGAAGGCATATTGAATGGCAAACTTGTAAATGGCACAAATATCGGTCACGAGTTTGTAATTAGAGTATCAAGGCCTGATGGATGCTTAAGCTTTTGCAATTTTGCATGACACACAACACACATGAACATAAGTAGACACCCAAACATGCACATGCACCCATGCACGCACAACACACCCTCACATGCAGACACACACATATACAAACATGCATGCATGCACACATGCACAGGCATGTGCGCGCGCAGAGGCATGTGCACATATGCAAGCACGCCCATACATTCACACATGCACCCAACACAGTCAACCACACATACTCATGCAGAGGCAACCACATGCACAAGCGCGCATGCACATGCACATGCACCCTTGCATATGTGCAGACATCCACATGCGCACACAGAGGGAAGGTGGGAAGGAGGCAGTCTGTCCAGAACCCTAGGAGTACAGCTCTAAAGAATACACACACACACACACCAAAAAAAAATAAAGAAAAAAAAATGCATATACAAACACATGCGGTTGGATATGCGCGCTCACACTTGCGTTGCACATATGCATGCATGCCCGCACAGAGAGAGGGAAGAAAGTTTGTCTACAACCCAAGGAATACAACTCTAACAGAATACAAAGTAAGAAATGTCCATCACACTTCCACATAAATTAATCAATTACAAGCAAAATAAGTTTAATTTGAGCAGGTTTATCATAATCATGTTTCCCACTTGCAACAACATACCAGCATCTACAGGTTTTTAACACCACCCTCCAGTCCCTACCTCCGCAATTCCCCACAACCCTTTTTTCCCCAGACTCCTTTCTCACTTCCAACTTCCCCCACACCCCTCCCTCCCTCTCTCAAGTGTTCTTAAACTAGCATAAACAATTATTTAACTTCTCGGTGCTATTGATCAAGTTACTACAGAAGATTGATACCTTTTGCTTCCAGCTGTAGCTGGTTTACTACAGTTTGCAAGCTGAGGTTTTTTTTGTCTCCATTTGTCCTGTCCTGCTCGAAGCAATGAAAGCAACAAAAAACAAAGATTTGATGTCAGTGATACTCACAAATAATCAAGACCATCCTGAAATACACCACAAACTAAACTCTCCAATTGTATTGGAAAAGTTTTGATGCAAAATGACAAACACTGAATCTCCAAATTATGACAACATTTTGTTAATGCCTGTTCACGGCAAGTTGCATCACTAAGAAGTAAGAGCCAAAAATAGTTTTCAGTAGTTCCGTTTGTTTGATAAAAGATAGTTGGCAAAGCTGATGTCATTTAGTCCAAGCAAAACAGAGGTAAGTAAAAAGACTGGTACCAAAAGTTCAACAAATGTTTTCTAATGTAAGTATATGGTAAATGATATTCCAACAATATATCGTCAGGGTATTAACTTATTAGCTAAAAATTTCAGTGGTCACCAGAGAATTGCAGAACAGTTAAACTGCATATTTGTGCAGATACACAGACTAAAGTTAATGTGCTGGATCTAAGGCATATCACAGCTTCAACTTATATTATCCTCAGGATGGGGTTCCAGGGGCTTATTGGAAAATTTTGATTATGCTTTGATCTGGTTATTGACATTCTAGACAGAGCAAGGAAATAAATAACAAAAATTCATGCTCCCAAATAATTGTGTACCTTAAGAATTCACTTTAGTTGTTTTACGAATTCAGCTTAGAGTTATTTGCATGCAAAATATCAGAAATCAAAACCTTTTGTACAACTAATATTAGCACTGTAATCTGCAAGCCCAATTGTACAGATGATGACAATATCAGTAATTATAACAAATGCCCAGAGAGTGTTCAATCAAAACCCTGATGCACACTATTTTCTCCTGTGCATTAAATTCTTTAGTACTTTCCAACAAATGGGATCATAAAACCTGGTTAGGCTACCAGAAGAAAAATGAATGTTACATACCTAGCTGGATTCTTGAAACAGTGGGAGAAAAAGGTCCTATTATTTCCACCACCTTCATGTCTCAACAAGTGGCATCAGATAAGCATATACTAATATGGAACAGCTAAATGTTTCTTGTACTGTATATGTTGTCATGTAGAAGTCTAGAACTAACACTACCCAATTGATGGTTTCTCTCTCTTTCATTTTGCTATGATTTAAAAGAATTTTGAATTGAAATAATCTGATTGTGATCCATCTCTTATCATCATCTCACTGGATTTCCTGGATGCAACAAATTTAAACAGGATGATTCCCTCTTCAAGTTGCACGAATGTAGTTGGAGTGGGAAGGAAGCCCTGCTGGCAAGGAGGCAATTTTGGCACATTTTCCACTAATAAGCAAGGTACTTATCAGCATGTTCAACCATATTTAATATTGAAGCTTAATGAGCAGTAAGCACATTCTTTTAGGGAAAGGTTGGGGAAGCAATTTAAGTGGATGCCCTATGGGCACATTCGTTCTCCAACATTATTTACTTAAAGAAGCAGAACACCAAGGAAAGGATTTGCTATATGGACACCAGATTGGGTCTCTATAGATGCTTAAACAAAATTCAAATCCGGTGATCAAAACTTTCATACCAGATTAGGTTTCTATACCAGGTTAGGTCTCTATATCAGATTGGGTCTCTTCAAGGAATTCCAAAA
Organism: Cocos nucifera; assembly: GCA_006176705.1. Lineage (NCBI taxonomy): Eukaryota > Viridiplantae > Streptophyta > Magnoliopsida > Arecales > Arecaceae > Cocos > Cocos nucifera. Next base: position 1,687,041 of record QRFJ01000003.1, on the reverse strand, counting down.
ACTTCTTCCAAAATAACTTCCTCGTTAGTGAGCAGCTCACAAATTTCATCATAGTGACTCACCCCACCAGGCACTGCCAATCTATTCTCTCGGTCTACAATCAATAGTGCATTTGAAAAAGAGAGGTGAATTTATGACTGTTTAAAAAGATATATCAATGCTTTTATAGTGTAATTCATGACATGTATGACAGCCCATGTAATTGCAAAAACAAGCAATGGACTGTCACCTCACAATAATGAAATGTTGCTACTTCTCAACACTTAAACCTCAGGATTATATCAACCAAACAATATAGTAATTTCATCTTACATATACCACGCTCATGTAATACAACAAATTTGATCACAATAGTATCTCACTTAATCTACATTATAACATAAGTGTGCAGTTTGTATATTTCTTCAACAACACCATAGATGAAAAGCTTAAAAGTTTATGATCAAGAAGCATGAAGCACTGTACCATATAAAGTTTAAAACCTCATTTGCCCTTTCATCATATGGCTTAGATAATAAAGAAGAATGCTTTTAAATTATTATAACAATTATTATCAAAAATAGAAAAACATGTGCTGCAAATTGCAATAGACATGACCTCTTCTACCAGGCATATTAAATGGTCCCCCACTTCCATTTGCATTTTTTGAGTGATGAAGTTGAGGTTTCTGGAATCTGCAAATATTAAAAGTTTAAGACAAATTTCAAGCTAGAAGCTTTAGAAACAAGACTGAAATAAAATAGAAGGCAGGTATACCTCATATGTGATGATTCTCTTTTTCCATATCCATGAAAATTTCTTGTAAAGTTCTTACTAGGAGAATTTTCAGACTTGACATTTCTTTCACCATCTCCAACAGAGTTCACCTACAATGGAACTTCTCACATAAAAAATAAAGATGAAAAAATAAAAGAGAGCCATCCTGGATATCTACTTGTTTTGTCAGTAATCCAATACAGAATCTGGAAAGAGGATTGATTCAGCTTAGAGTCATTGCATCAAATTAATAGCAGAATTTTTAACTGAAGAAAAAATAAACTACAACATATTAAGGGGAAAACATATGTTTATGAGAGGTTATAGAAGTATCATGCATATTCTAGATTAATTATATGGTATATCCATAATGATTGAAAACTCAGGGCAAGTCAGGCACCAAAGAGCAATTAAGATGAATATCACGTTTAACCGGTTTGCAACTCTACGTTGGATTTAGCAATTTTGTTCCTTATACAAGCTAATTATATTTCGTTGTCAAACAGAATACATCAGCTTTAACATGTCAGATAAGTCACAAAATTCACAGATAAAAAAGTTGACGTTTTTGCACTTGCAGATGTTTAAAAAAGTAAATGTTAAAATAATTCTTGCATGCACATGCAGTAGAAGAAAAAGGAATACAGTAAATCCATGCATGCAAACACTCACTTCCCCACGTGAATGCACCCATCAAAATTGCTCAACAAGATCACCACAGGAAAAATAAGGTTGTCAGTTCTAGATGTTTAGAAGCTCCTTAAACTCTATCACTGCAAGCAAAATGCTTATTGTGTTAAAAGAAAGGAGAGTGAAAGCGAAGAAACTGAGGTAGGAGTTCCCAATATTTGTAGTTTAACATAAGAAACAGTCAATACATGAATTAATTGGATCTCATCTAAACCAATTGTTCATGGGCAAATGGCCTGAAACCACTTTTATCCAAATAGTAAAGCAAACATCTCCTTTTTAGATTAATTGTTTTCAGCAAAATCTTGATTAAAACCATAAGGATTCCACAAATCCCAAATGCCATTTGCATCCTTATTCATTTCGACACAACAAAATTGGAGTACAGCACACAATTCATTTTCTTCTTAATCAATCTAAAGAATAATTGGTTGATTATCAAACTTATGAACTTGTTTAGCTGGATCAATACTACTCCTTCAAAAGCTTTTAAATCTTTTTAAAAAAAGATCTGCAATTGATATATCCAATCCTGTTTCAGGGTTTTTGTCCATGCTCTTTGATATCAAAAAAGAAGAAGAAGAAGATAATAAATAAATGATGACTCATGAGGCGCTCCGCTGCCTCCTTCCAATATCTTAGGCCTCCCCTTGAAATTCAAGACAAATGAGGTAGTGGTGAAACTCAAAACTGATAGTGGAGCAGAGACAGCCTTGAAAATAATTTACCCACTTTCTTCATGATTAATTAAGATTATATATCATGAATCTCTGGTACAATGACAACCAAGGGTTTAAATCCTGGTAGTGGCTATGGCAAAGTTTTTTATCAGATTTACAAGATAGCTATCTCTCTCTCTCTCTCTCTCTACACACACACACACACACACATATATATATAATATACATATGTACATACACACACACATTTATATGCTTATATGTATATATGCATATTTATATATGTGTGTGATACTTTATTTATGTGTAACAATTTTTTTAGCATGTTCATCCCTTTTTAATATAGTTTTAAATTTCAGATGCAATTTCAAACGTTAAGTCCAAAATATCAAATTCGCAACATACATCAAACGGTTCCAAACAATAAAAATTTCAAAATTTTGTGATATACATTGTCTTGGTTTTTTATCTATCTAAATTTTCCTCTTTTAAAAAAAATATATATATATATATAAAAAAAAAAAAAACGTTTTGACATAAAGTTCAACCTTGGACAAAAACCGGTGAAAACCACCAAAACCATAATTCAATAGGCTTGACCGAAACCAAAACCAGAATCAAGTTTTTCAACCTTATGAAGGAGGAAGAGGGGAAGGAGAAGGAGAAAGTAGCGAAGAAGAAGTTATATAGTTAAATTTCCATGCGATTCAATATGTTTGAATAACAAATTTGAAAGCTCGAACAACAAAGAAATGACACACGTGCACATATTACCAAAAAAAAAAAAGAATCATGTTATAAGTTATCCAAAGTAAGCCGTAGATCAATTTTGTCAAATGAAGATGAGATGGCCAAATTATTATCAGTAAAAGACTTAGCATTTGACATAAAAGGAAAGTTGAATAAAGCAAAGAAAAAAGAGAGTTTCTTTTCCACTCACCCAGCACTGGAAACATAAAAAAATAAGCAACAGCACAAGGAAACAAAAAATTAAGTTACCATATCAAACGACAAATACCATGCTCCTATTTTTGCATTAATTGTTCCAAAAATAATAACCGAGTAGATCATAACTACCTGAGGCCAGTGCCCACTTCGTTGCATATACTTCCCATTCTGATGATTCTGCATTGGACTTCCGGAGATGGGCTTGCCACTCTGACCCACTGTATTTTTCTTGACATCAACAGATGATTTCACGCTACTGGTATTAGTATTTGAATTATTCTTAGACATATGAGGACTACCAACAAAGCCAGGGTTGTTAGATCCTGTAGGATGAGAGGACGGAGGAAAGTTGAGAGCACTGATCTGATTCCCTTGCATCGTTGGGTCTTGCAAACGAACCTGCTCATTCGGCAGACCCACAACTTGGTTAATGTTCTGAGGCAAATTGTTGGCCAAAAACAGGCTGCCCGACTGCAACGAAGCAAGAAAGTTGAGATTTTGCTGCCCGAGCAGCTGCATCGCCATGACCTGATTCAGAGCTTGCACGGCCTGGTTCATACCAAATGGCCCTGGTTGGGGAAGAACACCCATCTGATTGTTTTGGGCCATTGGAGGAACGTTGGGGCCTCTCAACAAGGAAGGAAAAGGCATTGAAAGAGGCTGGTTCGGCATGCCCATGGGGTTTCCGCTGAAATTTCTCAAATTGGAATTTTGATTGTTGAAATTCGCCATCGGTGGAGCTTGAAATTGAGGGTTTAGGCCATGGGATGGGAATTGAGTAGGGTTTAACAGCATCGCCTGTTTCAATTACAAGTACACTTATCCACGTTAAAATTTAAAGGGAAAAAAACATACATATTTAAGATTGGTTAAAAGACACATTGCTTTGGGATGATGTCCTCTATCATTAGTAAATTTGGATGGGTTTCCCCTCCTCTTAAAAAATTAATAATATTATTAATAAAGGAAAAATTACCCGTTGATTAGATGGATCGGCGCCTCGTTGGGGTTGGATTTGGTTGGGGAGGGAAGGGAAGAAGGGATGCATCTCGTTCGATAGGGTTTCTCCGAGGAGAAAAACAAGGGAAGGGTGATTGTCTTTTCGGCGGAAACAACGGGGTAAAGAGTGGGAACTGAGCTTCGAATTTGTCGAGGACTTTTCTCCTGATGGAAGAGCGAAGGCTGGAATGAGCAATCTCCTGCCGAGGGTGAGAAGTCGAGCGAGCAGAGGTTTAGCGTAGGGTTTTAGCCTTTTAGAAATATAGAAGTAATTCCGCTTAACAAAAAAAAAAAAAAAAAAAAAGGGAAATATAAAAGTAACGGCGCCCGCGCGTTGGCCGTCGACTGCCAACCACAGTTAGGATACGTTCCGAATAAATATTATTTAAAAATTAATCAGTTTTTCTATTTATTAATTTATTGATATTTTTATTATTTTTTAAAATAGATATATTATTTTTAAATATTATTTATTTAAAAATAATTAAATTAATAATATAAAAATATTATTTGTAATAAATATTATTTAATATTATTTGTAATACCTCCTATTTCCTTCAAACTTAAATAGAATAAAAATATTATAAAAAATATAGATAAATTTTAAGAATTTATTTAAAAAATATAATAATATAAAAAATATATAGATAAGAAATTCGAAATCACTTTTATATATATATATATATATTATTTTTTATTTAAATATTATTTAAAAATATTTATTTATAAAAATATAAATTTTAAGATAAATTTTTTAATCCATAAAAGAACAGACCGGAGATGTAGCACTCTAGCAGAGGTCACCGTCTAGTTTATCACCATCGACATTTAGAAAAAAAAGGGAAGAAAATTGCAGACATTTCAGTTTTTTTTTTTTGAGAAATAACAAATTTTGTAGATACCAAACTTATCTTTACAGTTTAGTGATTTCATTAATTAAATAACCCTATCACATCCCTTCATAGAACGTCGATTATAAACATAGGAGGATCTTTTAATTTAAAGCATAGCATCTTTCATAAATCCTGCATTCTTCAGCGTCAGATAAAGTGCTGGACCAAAATTTTACCTTAAGAAAAATTTATCCTTCTTGTTTCCTCTTGAAATTATTGCAATGCTCTTCTTTTCCATTCTCTATCCTGGGGACTCGTAGAAAACCCATGTTCTCACAAGAAATATCTTGATTAGATATTTTAAAGCTCGTAATTGTTTTGTGGAATTCTTATCCCGTTTTGTCATTGTAAATCGACGACTTAAAATCAAACAATCTTTCTAAAGATTGGACGCTCTCAACATTTTGCAGAAAATCGTTGCTATCAGCAAACCTGCTGGGCCATTACCACCCCCTCGAATAACTTACCCCGCACGTGGGATTTCTTGCGTTTTTCTTTCTTCCAGACAAATCCGAACGACAACGACGTCCACACATTTATACGGCATAATTAGAATAATCTCGTGATGCAACTGCAGGAAACGAAATTGTTTTCCTGATAAAACACTTGATCGTAACTACAAGAATAAAGAAACGACCCAAAATACAAGCAGCCACCCACACACACCCAAAAAGAAAAAAAAAGGAATCATGGCGTCATCTACACGGCTCCGCACGGCTCCATATATGTCCTCCAGCAGAATCAGGAACGAGCCAGAACCCATCAAAAAGTAGGTGCTGCTGGACCAGTTCTAACAATTGCTAGCAACCCTTTTTTTCTTTTTTCTTTTTTTTTCAAATAATGCCATATAATTGGTTTTGTTGCACAATAGATAGTGAATGCAACTGGAACCACCAGCTTTATTTCAGTAAAAGGACAATGGCAGCGAGACAAAGTCATTTGCCACGTAACAGGTCCACTTGGAGAATGTGTTTCCCAGCTCTTCCTCATGCAAATGGATTACCGCTGACAGATGCAACCGGGTATTGGGAAGGTAAATTCCTGCCAATATCTCACCATATTACTTCAGATTACAGCAAACAGCATCACTAATGGTATACACCATAAGGATACCAAGAACGCTTACGGCAACTGAGCACTTGGTGCCTGCGCTGCCATGTATGCCAGCCCTCCTGTGCATGGATCAAGTGATGTTAGAAAGATGATAAGCCGTGATTGAAAAGCAGCACTAGAGACTTTACCTTCAGGCAAGGATGGAGTATATGCTGTAGCAGAATTTTGAGGAAACCATGGTTGCGCTAAGCCACCAATGTACTCAGTAGGCAACTGCGGATTTGGTAATGCTGCTTCTAAAGAGCTCATGTCCAAAAACTGCAAAAGAAAATCTGTTAGGCCACAGTCTAAATTACTGGTGATGTATTCCAAGGGCTCGCATTCAAGAGAGGCTTCAGTAACTTTCAAGTTGTATATGCATATATTAAATCTCCACAAGCATGAAGTACTAAAATAATTGCAACTAAAATCATCAGAGGTACATTGGTTCTTTGGGATTGGGCATCACTGTTAACTAACTAGAGACAAACGAACACAAGTGCAAGCGATGAGAAATGTTCGCTGGGAAGAAATGTATTATGGAATGAATGTTGAGCATTGAGCATAAAATACAATGAACTGGCCTGCAAAAATAATTTAAAAATATTGGCAACAAATCCAAAATTATATTCAGTAAAACTACAATTATCCAAACAAACAAATAAAGGAAAGCAATTACCAAAAGACCATAAAATGACCCACAATCACTAAAAACAAGCAACTTGCACTAAAAAACAATAAAACAATTTTATAAGGAAAAACATAAATCATATTCAGGAGAACCTGCACAAAAAAAGGATGAAAACGAAACAAACAAGTAGAAATTTAGAACTTATCAGATTTTGCTATTTATTGAAATGTTGTACTTTTCAGTCCCTACACAATATCTCTCTTACTTTATTTGTCAAAAGAAAAGGTACAAAAGCCTCCAACTCTTAGTTTTCAACCATCCATAAACCATATGAAGCACTTCAAATATCCATATTCAAGGAATCAAATTAACAGTGTAACCATTATTATGGAGAGAAGGTAACCAATGAACTCTTTGGCACAAAATGTACTCCAAGTCATCATCCCACATTCCGGTCAGCCAAATATACAATCACTCACTACAACTTACCCATTTATTTATTTCGATATTCATTCATCCAACTGCTGCTTTGGACACCTGCCACTCAATAGCCATGTTTTAATGCCCATATCCATATTCAAAGCAAACTGAGGTTGTATTTTATAGGCCATAATAGCAGTATACCACTGGAGGACACTAACAATGGAAAAGTAGACAGTTCATGAAGACGGCACGAGGCACAAACTAGTGTACTACAATCAGAGCTGATTAAAAATTAATTCTAATATTTCCTGGGTTCAGGACACTTAAGCACATAATAAGTCACTTCAACCAATGGTATCATTATCTCCCATTAAAAGATCATAACAATTCAATATGAGCTCATTTGTTTTATTAGAACAAGAATGATGTCATGTACATGCAACATACAGAATATCTACTTTACCCATATCAGTGCCATCATTGTTAAAATTTCTCAGGCTTGAGTATCTGATAGACATCCTAGATGATAGAACTGCAGCAAGTTACATCATTGTTTACCATGTCTAATGGCATTGATGAAGCTTAAAATTCACTACAGCAAAATGGCAAGGGTTAAAGCATGGCATGACAGCATCAAGCTCAAGCTTAGAATAAACGGAATCCAGAAGCATGTCAACTTGAAAAGTCAGGAAAGTTTCACTAATTTTACTAGTTCAAGTAATCAAGGATAGATAATTTTTAGAAATATAATACATTATCTTTTACAAAGAATTTAGTTCTCTTTTGTGATATAATTCGGAACTTCCAAGATGGTGACTTTTCTGATAATGATACAATCAAGTATCTGATTGTTAAGTTTAAAAATTTGTAGTAACTAAATTTCGACCAACTCTGAAAGTATTCAGAGATTAGCTACTTAGAAATACAATAGAATATGTGCTTCATTACCACGACTCCACATTCAGAATATAAATAAGAAAACACATTCTAATGATGTTTCACTAGCGAAACTAGTTTGTTAATGCAGACAAGGCAATGCCGATAAAAACATTTACCGACTCCATAAGCATCATGCAAAATAAATCTAATGTACTTCAAAAGAAATTATCTTAAACACTAAATTGCAGTAAAAATGTTTCAGGCTTTCAGCAGCAAAAGATAGTTTTCAGTTAAGCATTTTCCCTTCATTTTTTTCCTCCCTTTTTTCCTTTCCTTCTTTTCTTGCTTGCTTTCTTTCTTTTTTAGGAGGACTGCAAGAACAACTGTGTCAAGATTCAGATCTAGAGAACTTGAGTTCAGATTTTCTCTTAAGATTCTCAATGAATTCACTAAACTCAGCCTTCTGTCCCGAAGTCAACTTACAGCTCGAACACATCAATCCAAAATCCATTCATTTGGATCAACCTGGTTTGACTTGACCATGTCTAGAGCCCAACCATCAAGTTGACAAACCTTGTTAAGAATAGAAAACTTAAAACTTCCCATGCTTGAAAAATAAAAACAAATCTAGAAAAAAATGGAATAACTTGATTGATGTGGAAAACTAACAGATAGTGATAAAAAAATGTTGAAAGTGAACTTTGAGCATCAAGTTGTTTCAAATGCATTGATTACAGTTAAAGAACAACTCATTATGGAAGGCTTGGATCTAATCATTTCCTTCCCTTGTTTTATGCAAACTAATGATACCGTAGATGGTACCACTAAGGGTACCATTATTGTTAAGGGTTGTGTTTCTCAGCAATCACCCTTAGGGTCCGTTTGGTTGGGGTATATCAAATTACGGGGTAATCCAATATTTCCTGGGAATTATTTATCTGGGAAAATGATTATGGAGGAAAATAATTTTTACTATGTTTGGTTGGTGAAAAAATTACTCCGTAAAATGATACTGAAAAAGGATGATTACGTTTTGTTGGAGGTAATCCTATATGGGAATATAACAAAATTTATAAATATATCCTTCAATATAAAATATTTTTTTAATATTAGAATAGTATTATCATCTCTAATTAGTTTTTATATGATAATTATAATCACATAATCCTTTATATAATGCCATGTCCATCTTAATTTTTTTTACAAAAGTTCTTTATTAAATGAATTTGAAAGACATTAAAATAAAGTCAATAATTGTACAGCAACTTTATTAGGAGTATTTTTGTCAAATATGGATTACCATCATCCGAAAATTTTCCAAATACCAACCCCCCATGGTATTTGTTTTACCTTCTCTCTCTAGAAAATAAGCATGGGGCCCACCAATTTTTTTTACCATCTCTCTCTTCCATTTTTCATACCAAACATGGTAATTTGACATAAGAATCATTTTCCCATGTCAGATTACCCCCAACCAAACGGCCCCTTAGATTGACCAGCACTTACTACTAAACTTACTACTATATTTTTGTGATCCTTGCTTTCAATCATCTCTCTGAAAGCAGGCCTTGAAGCAACAGTAAGGTTGCTCCATCACGTCTTAAGTGTCACGGGTTCAAAATACAAAACAATCCACCACATGCAGGGGTAAGGCCCCAGTCGGGGAGCTTTGTGTATTATGAGGCCTTTTTTATTTTTTTATTTTTTTATTTTTTATTTTTGCTTTATCATCTGTCTTTAAGATGACAATATACTCTTAAATACATCCCAAGAGACAGAAGAAAATTACAAAGAATTCCATGTCTTTACCATTATTATCTACAAACAGAATTCACAAAAGTTCAACATACCAAACTGCTGGCTTCCGAAGTTGGGTCATATGGTAGATCAAAAGGATTTATTGATTTCTTTGCCTGAGTAGCCCCTCCCTATAAAACACAACAAAACGACTTATAAGATCGAGTAACATGTGTGGGCATTTGCCTCTTATACTAGACATGCATGTACATATCATTATAAGAACGTGAGTGCATCTGGAAATTTATATTGGATTGTCAACTTAAGACAACTGCAGTACCTTCACTCATGTCCTTCATGTGTTACAAGCAAGAAAGAAAAAACACGTGAATCTTCCTAATCTTAAGTATGTGCATACAAGGAGGCAAACATGTGTCTGTGCACGTGTGTACAAGGAGATGTAATATATGTGTAGTGTCTGTGTGTTTACACATATATATAATATATGTGTATTTTTATGTTTGTATGTTGGATGTGTATCTATATTTTTATGTATGTATATACAAATACACATTCCTAAACATATGATCAGCATCATCCATCTAATTTTTTTTTTTTCTAGGTGGGTTTCCATGCCATACGGTACTAAAGATTGTCTGCATTAGGTGTTACACTGAATACTTTATCAATGCCTTTAATGCAAGTTATCTTGTTCAGAGAGTACCCAAATTTGCCAACAATAATGCAATTGCTCATGGACCCACTAAAAAACAAGTATATGAATAGTCATTATCAGTCTTGCCATTGCAGTATCAAGCTGCAAGCAACCAATGATCTATAGGTGCTTCTTTCCTTTCACGTGCATCTTGTGCTCAACACTTGCTATACTGAAAGAACCTTCTTTTGTTGTCCAAACACCAACCATGCAACAGGTAATCATACAATTGAACCCCCATGGACTTATTTATGAGAAAGCATGTAAAATGCATACGATCAACTAAGCACCTAGGCCTCTTACCCTCACCTATTTGTTTTTGTTGCCATCATACATTGTGAAGTAGGATCATTTAACTTTATCAATGGCAACAAAAGCCAACTCCATTATTTTTCTAAAAGGACAACAATTATCATGTAAAGTAGGGAATGAAGAATGAAGACAAGGAAAGGCATAACTACACTAATATAAGGTAGGTGAATATATACACCATCCACATGGCGTTACAACTCGGGCACACAACTAAAAACCAAATTAGCATGATGACAGCTTGAAATAATACAAACCATCAATGGCCAAACTGGTGGAGGAAATGATGATCCGTTGACACCACCAAGTGGCAGATTAAAATGGGTGGCTGTACCATCCAGAGCCGGCTTTTGAAGCCCATCCTTAATAGTGTTCTGCTTAAATCAAATTTATAAGACTAGAATGCAGAGATGTTATATAACCTGAACAAAAAGCAATGGACATGGTAATACCTCCGGGAGTTTCAATCCAATATGTGGATCACCAGATTTAGACATGGACACTATAACTTGTGAATTATTATTCTGTGGTAGACTCGCAAACAAAGAACAAGACATGTTCCCAGTAGAATCATCAAAAGCATTCCACAACTGCAACAAACAACAACAACAATAAATTGTTACAATATCGCATTGATCTTAGGTTCTAATACTATACATGAGGCAAGGGTGCAATGCTTGCCAACATTTACCCCAAGGAAGCCTTGCTGAAAGAACAATATATCTATGATCACTAGTGCAAGCAGCTATGTCAAAAGTTCTTCACCTGGGAGCTTTTCTGATCTGCAGAGCTTGTATCTTGATGTACACCTGCATGCCACTGACCATCTGTCAGTGTAAATGGTGCAGGAGCTACAGAAGTTTGAACTGAAAAGAATTGTGAAATATTTTGCACAGATGTCGATGCACTTTCAGTCCCCTTGGATGCTCCATCACCAGGAAAAGCCAAAGCAGGGACCATCACATATGTTTCAGAAGCAAATCCAGCATGGTGAGGTAGGTCAAATGTAGCCCATCCTTCATTTTCTGAGAAGGGAACTGCAGATGGTTTCTGCTCTAGAGGGGTTACAGATGAAGGTTGATTACAGAAATCAGCAAATAAATCTATAGATGCAGTTGAAGAAGTCATTGGTGATCCAACAAACTGTAAGTTGAAAGTATCCTGCTTTGTAGCAGGCACAGAAGTAGGTGTTCGTGTTGAAGAAGTGAATGCAGATTGCACTGCCTGATGAGTTTCAGTAGATGCAGTTCTCTGAACAAAGAAAGAAATGATTTCTCATTTATAACCAAAGCTGCTTCATCCATAACATGAAAATTATGGGATAGGACATAAACGAGTAGTAGAGACAGAGAAAGATTAATAACCTGTGGGCATGCAATCCGACCTAGGTTCATCTGAGCATTTGCCTCTGATTGCCTATTTAACATCTGGGGCTGTGTGTCTTCAACTAAGATTTCCCTTACTTGGTGTAAAGGAGGGCTGCAATACTCAGTGTCCTGAGAATTTGGTGACCGGCCATCATATCTGAATGGATCACCTGTGCTAGATATGGAGAAGTCTGATGATCTTGAACCAGAACTTTCATTCGCAAATCTGTCTTCATACATCTGTTCACGTAACCGACTTGGACTATAAACAAAGCTATTAATTTTCCCTGCATAACGCCCTCGATCTGAACCTGGCCTTCTAGAAAGCATGCCAAATTGTTTTCCATAACACCTATCCTCATACTGATAATCGTAAGGTGGGCTCTGAGAATAAGAATGATAAGAACTTGGTCTCCTCTGATTTTCTTCATGATTCTTGAGGCTCTGTCAAAAGCATGAACATCTTATTGTTAGAATTGGAACAATATTCTGGGTGCATGAACCACATCCAGTACTGTGAAAGAAAACAGAAACAAAGTTCAAAATATAAGATGGATGAAGAATAAAATTTCAAGTCTGAACTACATGTTCAATCGGAAACATTACCTCTGTGTTACTGGATAGCTTGTCAGAGGTTCGCCCCCCTGCATATTTCTTGTTAACATAAACATTTCTTATGAATTCCCTAATTCTATCAGCATTACTGGAATGACAAAACATAAAAGTCAAATTACAAACCCGCATCATCTGTTATATAAGAAGCATAATTTTCAAGTTTAACTAGTTCAAGTAATAAAAAATTTCCATTTTTCACCTGCTATCGGGCAATCTCATCTGCTGCATGTCCCAGTCCTTCAAAAACATTTCCCTCGCATGCTACAATAAGTAACATCATATGAGAGTAGAACTGACAACTCATCCTAGACAGAAAGGACATAGGCTGGCAGTTACCTGATTACCACCCTTTTGAAGAGCATCAACTTCTTCTTTGGTAAACTTAGCCATTGATACCGACTTCACCCGATGAGTAAACTCACGGCTGTATGTTATAGAAAACAATTTACATCAAAACCAAGAGTTGAAATCAAGGTCTGCAAAACTGGTACCAGGAATTGTATCCAGTACATTACAGGTTCCGTACAGTACAGTTGTATGGTATAATATGCACCTCAAACTGAGACATACTCCCAACACTTTTTTCTCATTCCAATCATAGTGCCAACAAAAACCAGGCAGTAAGAGTCAATACCAGGTGATACCGGATGGTTATGATCAGTTCGGGCTAGCATGAACCAGTTCAGCTTATATACCAAAGCGAGCCTTGGTACCATACAACCTTATCGATATACTAGTCAATATGGAACAGTACAGGTTGGTATGCAGACCTTGGATGAAATTGTCATAAAGATCATGTAACAATGGAGTTGCAGTATTATCAAAATATGGACCACAAAAACACATATCAGATGAGCAAGGGCTTCAAATATGCAAGTTCAGTTCCAAGTTACTTTAGATTTCATGATGCAACAAGTATACACATGGGGGTCACACGCGTTAAAGCCATTGAATGATTCTTGATATTTACTTTTCCCATGCAAAACCCTAATTTTCCTTGTTGGAAATGGGTCGAGGACTTGATTGAGCAGAAAAAGGCATATAGAATTGGGTGACTTTGCATAAGGAATGAGAAGTGTCTAAAATCCAAATCGCGAAAATAAAAAGGAAATCTGAAAACCTTCTCAGATGTCTCTTAACCAAATCTAAAAGCAGTGACAAAATGACAAAAGTTATTCCTTCAGAAACAAGGAAAACATAAACAAAAAGCATGAAATATGTTTTTACTCTACATCGCTTACTTGCCCTTTTAATACATATTGTTTTGCAACAAAATATAATTAAATAAAAGAACGAATTGGTGATTAAAGAATCTGATGATGGATAAAAGATGGTAAAAGAATCAAAAATCAAATTTCTCATGATAAAGTATACCAAATACTCACTGTATGCCGCTGCATGTTGTACAGACGAAGGTCCAGAAATTCGTGCAGACATACTGCGGACCCTATACCAGCAAAGAACGAGAATTTAGAAGTTTACTTTGATAAAAAGATATATTAAATAAACACAAAATTAGCCATCCAAAATTGCGCAACAAGTTTGATCGAGGAAAAAACAGTATTTGGAATTTAACATGGAAAAAGAAGAGAAAAGAAAAGAAATACCAAGCTGTTGCAGTTGATGCACCTCCTGTTTGGCGGAAGCTTCATGAGCCCTCTAACGATCTTCTCATTCCTCTCTTCCTCTCTTCTACTACTCATTTTCTCCGCCAACAATAACAAAAGGAATAATTCCAATAAAATAGCAATTCCGGGTTTCAACAAAAAATCTCTACCTATTTCACCTATTTCTCCGAAAGCCAAGCAGACCCAAGTCTAGGGTTCCAAAACGATGATCTAAGAAAAAACCAAACCCTCCATCTTCTCGCCTCGGTTTCAATCCAAACAAAATAGAGCGTTACGGTTCGAAATCTTTGTCGTGGCTTCCAGGTGTGATTCCTATCAAACCCTAAAACTCGATCCCCTCGGCGAGGAGGGGGCTTCTCCGCCCCAAAGATCTAGTATTTCCTCCCGAGGATTCTCCCTGCGATCGCCACCTCGATGGATGGGAACTAGGGTTGACGGAACTCGTGATCGATTAGGAGAAAGGCTGAGGGGAGAAGAAAGGAAACATAAGAGGGGCTTCGGATGGGCGGTCTCTCCCCCGCCCCCCTCCCTTGCTGTGGTCGTGGAACAAGGAAAATAGCTCGAGGAGTCGAGGGGAGCGCTGGCTTGGAACAGAACGACCGGCGATGGTTTTGAACACAGAGGGTGCCTATGAGTTGGATCCGTTAATTTCACGACGTGAGGTTACGGACGGGCGAGACGGGAAAATCTGTTGCCGTCCGGACCGAGCCGGTCCTGGTCAAATATTCCGTGAAACCCATCAACCTTACTTGTACCTTCCTATCAGTCCCCACCATGGTTCAAGCGTTCGGCTACAGATGTTTCTATGAATTTCTTTAAAAGGATGAGCTGACTCGGGCTTGTGCGCGTTTGACCAATGACAATGCCGCAATGTAGGTCCCATCTATAGTCGTGCTTGACACGTTGAGAGTTATATTGTATGAAGAGAGTATATATACATATCTTCGAGGACAGCATCATGATGAAGCCATTTATCGTTGACTAAATTTGTTGGCACCTTGCATCGAGAGCATGAAGAGATACTATAGTTTTGTAGCTTCTAAAACATCATGCATCTTGAATCCTCTGTGCTGAAATTTATTTTTTGCATATAAAAAATAAAATAAAATAAAATAAAAATCATATCACATCATGCATCAAAAAATATTATATCATAATAAAGTAGGTGGAGAGATATTTGGTTAAGAGAAGTTGGATTTTAAATCGAAATGAAAATAGATAATTTTTAATCTAATTTTTGAATTTGGTTGGAAAGCGTTTTATTTTAAGTTTAATTTTAATATAGAATAAAAATAGTCTAATCTATTTAAAATTTAATCTTTATTTTTTCATAAAAATTTAAATTTTAATTTTAATTTTAATTATAATTATAATAAATATATCAAAAGATTTAATCATTTTGATTTCAATCCTACCGCAAATCAAACATTTTCTAAATGTCAACTCATTTGATTAGCATCATCTTTGAAGATCCGAGATTCAATGTTTGGTAAGTTGCTAATGATTTTTTTTTTTTTTTTAACGAACAATCTTTCATTGGAGATCATTCGAGCTTTTCCCACACGGGTTATTTTGGCATTGTACTGTATAGTACTTAAATACCGTGTCACTAAATTGATAATCATCTTTCCGCTAGCAGATGGGAACAATATAGACATAATTATATCGAGTTGTTTAGCAATGTAACCACATATTTATTTATCTAATTTTTCAAAAGAAAAGTTTAAGCAGTATGGTCAAATAATAGATATTGATAGAATTTTCAAGTTCGAATATATCAAAAAAGATAAATAATTAGTGAGAAATTCATAGAACCTGGATATAATTCTATTTTGATAAGAAGGCAAGGGTGTGTATTGCATATAAAAGTTAGAGATACGAGTTGAGAACAGAACAGGAATTAACAGAGATACAGAAACAAATGGATATACAAAGCAGCCAAAACCCATAAACATAACGCAAGTCTATAGACGATTGTAAACTGTATTAGAGAATATAAAAGTGGAAATACTAAGCAAATCCAATAGTATAAGTCTATTAAAGTAACAAAATTGGCTACGGGACTGAAGAAGAGGAGCGCTAATCAGCCTGTAATAAACTGCGAGGATGAGCAAGTAATTCAGGTAGGTTGTGGAAACAAAAAGCATCATTAAACGTATGGACGGTAGTCCAGTGAACCATGTGGTTGGTTTTGCTCGGGATATGAGAGGGGTTGAAATGTTAACCAAACCAGCTTGTCCCTATTGAAGGATATCACGAACCAAGGGAATTGAAACTATAGCTGTTGAAGAATCTCCCTCAAACCAAAGATGAGTGGCATGAAACTGTGTAACGATACTTTTAACATTTTCTCATAAACCAATTCAGCACCAGCAATCAAGTAATTAGGCACGACCAGCAATGCATAATAAAAATAAAATCAGCTATTGATGCAGAATCTGATTAACGCTGGATCGAACTGGAGTCGAGAAAGATGAGATCACCGTCGGTGACCTACAAAATAAAGTCTCATCCGAAGTCGGTGGTGATGGCTTCGATAGAATCCTCCGACGATCAAGTCAACTATTCTGGTCAATAGAATGGAGTGCTCAGAAAAGAGTTCCGCAAAGTTTTGGAAATAATAAGAGAGCTTAAAGAAAACATATTCGAAAGATCACTTTTTATAGACGGAGCTTGTAGCGGATTAATAGTGACAGCTGTAGCCATCTGGTAATGGACCGCTCGAGGCCTGACGAAGTCTGTCATGGAGAAGGACGCCGCCTGTAGCAAACTGATATTAACAGTCATCGTCGTCCGGTAACGGATCGCTATCGTCTGCAGCGGACTGATAGTGACAGCCACAGTCGTCCGCCAACTGGCCGCTCAGGACCGCACGAGAGGGGCGCTGCCTACAGCGAACTAATAGTGACGGCCGTAGCCATCCGATACTGAGCCGCTCGGAACCGCGTGGAGGGGTGAAGAGCTTTGACGTATGTCAATTCTAGAGGAGTTCGGACTCATAAAGAAAATATGGCTAGAGAGGATCATTCGGAAGGAATGCTAGCTGAAATTTGGAAGCAATCCACTAGAGAAATCCGATCGAAGAAGAAGTCCGGAAGGAGTCCGGCTCCTGGAGGAATCCAACTGAAGAAAAAGTCCAAGAGAAGTTCGGCTCCTGGAGGAGTCTGACTGAATGAGAAGTTCAAAAGAAGTTTGGCTCCTGAAGGAACTTGACTGAAGGAGAAATACGGAAGGAGTCCTGCTCCTATAGAAATCCGACTGTATGAGAGATTCAGAAGGAGTTTGGCTCCTGTAAGAGTCCGACTGAAGGAGAGATCCAGAAGAAGTTCAGCTCTTGGAGGAGTCCATCTGAAGGAGGAGTTCGGCTCTTGGAGAAACTTGATTGAAGGAGAAATCCGAAAGAAGTCCTACTCCCATAAAAATTCGACTGTAAGAGATATCCGGAAGGAGTTCGACTCCTATAGAAGTCCGACTGAAGAAGAGATCCGGAAGGAGTTCAGCTCCTGAAGGAGTCTAACTGAAGAAGAAGTTTGAGAGGAATTTGGCTCTTGGAGGAACTTGACTGAAGGAGTTTAACTGAATGAGAAGTCCAGAAGGAGCCCTGCTCCTGTATAAATCCGACTGTAGGAGAGATCCGAAAAGAGTTCGGCTCCTGTAGGAGTCCGACTAAAGAAGAAGTCCGGAAGAAGTACAGATCCTATAGAAATTCGATTGAAGGAGGAGTCTGGAAGGAGTTCGACTCCTTTAGAAACTTAACTGAATGAGGGATTTGGAAGAAGTTCGGTTCCTGTAGGCACCTGACTAAAGAAGAGACCCAGAAGAAGTTCGACTCCTAGAGAAGTCCGCTGAAGGAGGAGTCCAAAAGAAGTTCGACTATTATAGGCATCCGACTGAAGGAGAAGTCTGAAAAGAGTTCAACCACTGGGGGAGTTCGATTGGGGCTCGGCTGCTAAGGAGTTCGGTTAAGGTTTGGCCGCTGGAGGAGTTCGGCTAGAGTCCGATCGCTGGAGAAGAATTTTCGATCGAAGCTCTTCCGTAATTAGCAGCTGCATTAGACTAAGCATCAGGCTAGACTTTGGCGGGACAGGATTTATCCCCAACAATAGTTTTCCCCATTTTTGAGTTTAAAATTCGAAGAAAGAGAGTACAAAAAAGGCAACTGTCAAAGTTCTCTTTCGGACTCTGCATCAGTTCATGTTAAAGCTCGGGGGGATATCTTATCTCCTGTTGAAGGGTTGAAGCTCGAGGAAGATCTTATCCCCAATCGAGGTTGAAGTTGAAGTTGAAGAAGATCTTATCTTCTGTTGATGTAGAAGCTCGGAGAAGATCTTATCTCCAGCCAAGGTTGAAGGAGATCTTATCTTCTATTGATGTAGAAGCTCGGGAGAGATCTTATCTCTAATCGAGATTGAAGGAGATCTTATCTCTTGTTGACGTAGAAGCTCGGAAGAGATCTTATCTCCAGTCGATGTTGAAGAAGATCTTATTTTCTGTTGACGTAGATGTTGAAGCTCGGAGGAGATCTTATCTCCAGTCGAGGTTGAAGGAGATCTTATCTTCTATTAACGTAGAAGTTCGAAGGAGATCTTATCTTCAGTCAAGGTTGAAGAAGATCTTATCTCCTGTTGAAGAGTTGACTTGATCGTCGGAGGATCCCGCCAGAGCCACCACCACCGACTCCGAATGGAATTTTATTTTGTAAGTCATCGACGACGATCTCGTCTTCCTCGACTCTAGCTCGATCTGACGTCAACCAGATTCTGCACCAATAGAATTAACACTAAAGGAAGGGTCATCTATTCCTGAGGTACCCTTGTTCTTAAAGAAGTGCTCAGTCGATCTTGCCGACCTTCTTCTTCAAGGTTCATCTCCATCCTCTTCCTCAATTCCAAGAAATACCTCCAAAAAAAGCGACTATCCGAAGATTTACCGCTTCTGCCATCAGATTTGAGCTAGATCCATCTATTCCTGCTCCATCGCCGGCGCTCCAACCCCCACCTCCGCCAACGACCATGGTAGATCCGGAGTAGTTTAACCTATTGATGCAGCGGGTTCAGAACCTCATCGAGATAGTGCAGATCATGCGGCAACCCTCGGAGGTGGTTCCGCCAGGAAATCTACCATCAGGATGTCAGGAACCGATTCCAAGGAGGAGCACTTGGGCTAGTATACCCATCGCCCCTGGGAAGGAGAAATAGAGAGTAGAGGATCCGTGTTCGGATCATGATTCTCTTTTGGAAGAGATCTTCTCCATCTACAGCTGAAAGTCATCCAAGATCTGCGATCGAGATGACGTCTTCGATCGAAAATTATGAAAGATGGACCGACAGATTGAAGAACTCCATCATGTCGTCCCGGCTCTCCATGATGACGTCTGCACCGATCCTCCTTTCTCTCCCCGAATTATGCAAGAGTCCGTTCCGCCGAACTTCAAGCTTTCCCAACTCAAAAGCTATGACAGAACCTCTGATCTGATCGATCACTTAGAGGCCTTCCGAACTATGATGCTGCTCCATGGCACACCAGACACCATATTATACCGAGCTTTTCCATCTACCTTAAAGGGAGCAGCAAGAAACTGGTACTCGACGTTGAAGTCAGGTACGATCTTCTCTTTTGATCAGATGAGCCATCAGTTTGCAGCTCACTTCGTTAGCAGCCGACGTCCGTACCGAGGTTCAGATTTTCTGATGAATGTCAAGCAGAAGGAGGAGGAATCTATCCAGACTTATGTCATCCGATTTAATGCTGCTGCATTGGAGATTCGAAATCTAGACCAGTCAGTTGCGATGGCCGCACTCAAGGATGGCCTTTAGAAGAATAATTTGTTGTTCTCCCTGAAGAAGAAGTATCCTAAAAATTTTGCCAATCTGCTAGCTCGGGCTGAGAGATATGTCCAAACGGAAGAAGCCTTCAAGTTGAAGGATGAGAAAACCGTGGGAGAGCGGCATAGACCCACCGTTGATAAAGGACCAAATGAAGTTTGGCCACGCTCATAGACCCCCCCATCCGAGCATAAGCGAGGCCGAACTCTCCCTCGAGCTCGTCATCAAAGAAGCACCAATCGAAAGGTGCGAAGAAGTTCTCCCCCTAGAAGATTCTACAACTATGTCCCTCTTAATGCTTCTAAAGCTCAAGTTCTGATGGAAATCAAGAATCAGTTACCGAGATCAGAAGAATTATGATCTTTTCCAAACAAGCGCAATCAAAGCAAGTACTGCCTCCACCATCGTGACCACGATCACGACACTGAAGAATGCATTCAGCTCCAAGACGAAATCGAGGAGCTCATCAGGAGAGGCCGGCTGGGTCGATTCCTCAGATGCCAGTCTGAAGCAAGAGTAGATCGGCCAAGGGCGCTGCTACAATCAGAACCACCAAAAAGGAAGGAACAATAAGGAGATCGGCTGCCTCTCGACATCATCAACACTATCTCTGGGGGGCTTAATACTTTGACGAGCCACCATCTCTCAATCTCAGAGTTAGGGGAAGCTTGTCCCAAATTAGGAAGACCCATATGAAATAGAGGAGGTCGTTTGGTCCGAAACTTATTGCTTGAAGGAGCTTGGAGGAAGAACACTCCCACAATCTTGGAATTCAAAAAATCTGAGAATGTACTACCAATAATTTTCTTTCAATAAAACTCCTCCATTTTAATATTATTATTTTTTAGTGCAAAAACTATATGATGATAGGAAAGAAGCAATCAATAGTGATCATGCTAGGAACAGAAGGAGAACCTCATCCTAACATGAGCAAGTCGAAGTCCTTCAACCTCGGTTAGAGATAAGATATTCTCCGAACTTCTATATCAACAGAAGATAAGATCTTCTTCAACCTCGACTGGAGATAAGATCTCCTCCGAGTTTCTACGTCAATAAAAAATAAAATCTCCTTCAACCTCGGTTAGAGATAAGATCTTCCTCGAGTTTCTACGTCAACAGAAGATAAGATCTCCTCCGAGCTTCAACGTCTATGTCAATAGGAGATAAGATCTCCTTCAACTTCGGCCGGAGATAAGATCTTCCTTGAGTTTCTACGTCAATAGGAGATAAGATCTCCTTCAATCTTGGTTGGAAATAAGATCTTACCCAAGCTTCAACATCTACATCAATAGAAGATAAGATCTCTTTCAACTTCGACTGGAGATAAGATCTTTTCTGAGCTTCAACGTCTACATCAACAGAAGATAAGATCTTCTTCAACCTCGACTAGAGATAAGATCTCCCCTGAGCTTCTACGTCTATATCAATAGGAGATAAGATCTCCTTCAATCTTGGTTGGAGATAATATCTCCCCCGAGCTTCTACGTCAATAGGAGATAAGATCTTCTCCGAGCTTCAATGTCTAGTTAATAGGGGTAAGATCTTTCTTCAACCTGGCTGGAGATAAGATCTGCCCCGAGCTTTAACGTCTACGTCAACAGGAGATAAGATCTCCTTCAACCTCGACTGAAATAAGATCCTCCGAGCTTCTACGTTAACAGGAGATTAAAAGATCTCCTTCAATCTCGATTGGAGATAAGATCTCCCTCGAGCTTCTACGTCAATAGAAGATAAAATCTTCTTCAATCTCGGTTGGAGATAAAGATCTCCCTCAATCTTCAACGTCTACATCAAACAGGAGATAAGATATTCTTCAATCTCGATTGGAGATAAGATCTTCTCTGAGCTTTTACGTCTACGTCAATAGGAGATAAGATCTCCTTCAACCTCGACTTGAAGATAAGATCTTCCCCGAGCTTCTACGTCAATAGGAGATAAATCTCATTCAACCTCGACTGAAGATAATATCTCCTCCGAGCTTCAACGTCTATGTCAACAGGAGATAAGATCTCTTTCAACCTCGATTGGAGATAAGAATCTTTTCAAGCTTCTACGT
This sequence comes from Cocos nucifera, assembly GCA_006176705.1. NCBI lineage: Eukaryota > Viridiplantae > Streptophyta > Magnoliopsida > Arecales > Arecaceae > Cocos > Cocos nucifera. The sequence continues at coordinate 1,664,798 of QRFJ01000003.1, read as the reverse complement.
CTACAAGAGATAATATCTCCTTCAACCTCGACTGGAGATAAAGATCTCCTTCGAGCTTCAGTGTCTACGTCAATAGGAGATAAGATCTCTTTCAACCTCGGCTGAAGATAAGATCTCCCCCGAGCTTCTACATCCACGTCAACAAGAGATAAGATCTCATTCAACCTCGGCTAGAGATAAGATCTCCCCGAGCTTCTACGTCAATAGAAGATAAGATCTCTTCAACCTCGATTGGAGATAAGATCTTTTTCGAGTTTTCTACGTCTACATCAATAGGAGATAAGATCTCCTTCAAATCTCGATTAGAAATAAGATCTCTTCCGAGCTTCAACATCTACGTCAATAGGAGATAAGATTTTCTTTAATCTCGGTTGGAGATAAGATCTCCTCCGAGCTTCTATGTCTACGTTAACAGGAGATAAGATCTTCTCTAACCTCGACTAGAGATAAGATCTTCCCAAGCTTCAACGTCTACGTCAACAGGAGATAAGATCTTCCTTCAACCTCAGTTAGAGATAAGATCTCCTCCGAGCTTCTACGTCAATAGGAGATAAGATCTCCTTCAACCTCGATTGGAGATAAGATCTCTCTTGAACTTCAACGTCTACGTCAATAGAAGATAAGATATCCTTCAACCTCGGTTGAAGATAAGATCTTCTCCGAGCTTCAACATCTACGTCAACATAAAATAAGATCTTCTTCAAACCTTGGCTGGGAGATAAGATCTCTTCTGAGCTTCTACGTCAACCAGAGATAAGAGCTCCTTCAACCTCAGCTGGAAGATAAGATCTTCTCCGAGCCTCTACGTCAATAGGAGATAAGATCTTCTTCAACCTCGCGTTGGGAGATAAGATCTCTGCCATGCTTCAATGTCTACGTCAATAGAAGATAAGATCTCCTTCAATCTCGGCTGAAGATAAGATCTTCCCTGAGCTTCTACGTCAACAGAAGATGAGATCTCCTTCACCTTGGGTGGAGATAAGATCTTTTCCGAGCTTCTACATCAACGGGAGATAAAAATCTCCTTCAACTTCAACTTCAACCTTGGCTGAAGATAAGATCTCCCCCGAGCTTCAACGTCTATGTCAATAGGAGATAAGATCTCTTTTAATCTTGGCTGGAGATAAGATTTTTCTCAAGCTTCTACATCAACAGGAGATAAGATCTCTTTTAACTTCAACCTCGGCTGGAGATAAGATCTCCTCCGAGCTTTAATATCAATAGGAGATAAGATCTCCTTCAACCTCGGCTGGAGATAAGATCTTCCATGAGCTTCAACTTCAACATTAACCTCGGTTGGGGATAAGATCTCCCTCGAATTTCAACCCTTCAATAGAAGATAAGATCTCCCTCCGAGCTTCAACCTGAACTGGTGCAGAGCCCAGAAGAGAACTTCGACAGTCGTCTTTTTTGTACTCCCTTCCTTCGAATTTCGAACTCGAAAGTGGGGGGACTATTGTTGAAGATAAATCCCACTCCCATTGAAGTCTAGTCTCATGCTTAGCTTAATGCAGCTGGTAATCACGGAAGAGCTTTGATCAAAAATTTTTCTCCAACGGTCGGACCCCAGTCGAACTCCTTCAGTCGGTCGAACTCCTCAACAGTTGAGCCTCAGCCAAACTCCCCCAGTGAACGAACTTCTCCTGGATTTTTTCTTTAGTCGGATGCCTACAGGAGATGAACTCCTTCCGAACTCCTCCTTTAGCGAACTCCTTCAGGAGCCGAACTTCTTTCGGATTTCTCCTTTAGTCGGGTGCCTACAGGAGTTAAACTCCTTCCAGATCTCTTCTTCAGACGGATGCCTACAGGAGCCGAACTCCTCCTGGACTTCTTCCTTAGTCGGATGTCTATATAAGCCAAACTCCTTCCGGATCTCTCATTCAAATGGATGCCTATGGGAGTCAAACTCCTCCCGAACTTCTTTCTTAGTCGGATGGAACTCCTTCCAAATTTTTTATTTAGTCGGATGCCTATAGGAGCCGAACTTTTTTCGGACGTCTTCTTTAGCAGACTCCTCTAGAAGCCGAACTTCTTTCAGATTTCTTCCTCAGCTGAATTCCTCTAGGAGCCGAACTCCTTCCGGACTCCTCCTTCAGTCGAATTCCTCTAGAAGCTAAACTCCTTTCGGACTCCTCTTTCAATCTGATTCCTCCAGGGGATTGCTTTCAAATTTTAGCCAGCATTCCTTCCGGATGATCTCCTCCAGACGTATTTTCTTCAGTAGTCTGAATTTCTTTGAAATTGATATATGTTAAAGTTTTTCACCAACCAACGCCTACTTCCTCCGAATTATGATTATTAAATCTCGACAAATGATCGCTATCAGTCTGACAACGCCCCTCTCTCCATATCAAATTCCATACGATCTCGAGTGGTCCACTACCGAATGGTTATGGCTGTCACTATCAGTCTGACGACACTCTCCTCTCCGTATCGAATCCCACGCGACTCTGAGCGGCCCACTATCGGACGGTATGATCGTCACCATCAATCAAGTTCCGTCTATAAAAAAGAATCCTTCGGATGCGTTTTCTCTAAGCTTTCTTCTCCTTTTAAAAACTTTGGGAAATTCTTTACCGAGCACTCAATTTCTATTAGTCAGAAGAACTAATTTGATCGTCGGAGGGTCCTGCTAGAGCCACCACTACCGATTTTGGATGGGACTTTATTTTACAGGTCATCGACGATGACCTCGTCTTTCTCAACTCCAGCTTGATTTGGCGTTATTCTTCACCAATAAAAAATGCTATCAGATCTTGTTTAGCTTCATCAAAATTTAACTTAACGACACCAAGGAGAAGGGGAGACCAAGAACCATGAATAGAAGGCACATGATTAAGAGATTTACCATCACGTTTGCTCCACAATTGCCAACCAAAACATGCCAACATTGATTGAACCTCAGGATGGGATATAATTATCCAAAACTAATATTAAAGAAAAATATATATTCTCTTAAATATTTAAAGATTTCTTATTTTATGTATTTCAAATTTTAAATACTATACTTCAAACAAATGAAAATACCAAATTGACTAATATCAAGCGAAAATAAAATAATCAAAATAATTATATTAATTGTATCAGCAGGTTGCACATGTCTAATATTTACTAACACGGGTTATGAGTAGAGCATCGGAAGTTGGAAGCTAACTTCGATTGCTAGAGAAGGCTAGCGAGTCGGATCAGACGAGACATAAATCAGATTAAGGATAAATTGATAAATACATGATAAATTAAAAATTTGTTAACATAAATATTATCTATTTTATTAAATTGATCAAAAATCAAGATCCCAACTTTACCATTTCATGAAACCGCTGATCCAAGCGGATCAAGTAAAAACGGGTTACAAGCATTGCCGGGACTGCAGGGACGCCTATTTGTTTTTCTTTTGCCGCCGCTTCTGTTTTCTCCTCTCGTCACATCCAAGCCCTTCTCTCCGCCTTCTCTCCCTGGCCTCCGGCAAATCTCCTCCGCCAGACGATGGCTGCGAACTGGCTCCCGCCGGTCCTCCTCACCGCCTCTGGCCGACCCGTCTTCCTTCCTGGCGAGGTCGAGCGCTGCCTCCTATCTGCCGTGGACCTCGACGCCGAGGAGAACCCTGCCCTCCCCACCCTCCGATCGGGCCTTCTCGTCCTCACTTCCCACCGGATCCTGTGGATCGACGAATCCTCCAGCTCCGGCCGTGCCATCCCCCTCTCCGCCGTGGTCCATGCCTATCCCCCTAAGAAGTCGCTGCGGAGCATGTTCGCCAGCCCTAGGATCCGGATCCAGGTGTCAGCGTTGCCGGACGGGAGGGTCGGGGAGAAGGGAACGCGGTCGGAGATGGTCACGATCGTGATGAGGGGGAAGACCGACCCCGACGTGTTCTACGGGAGGCTGCTGGAGGTCCTGAGATCGAGAACGTGGGAGGCGTCGGAGGGATCAGAAGGGAGGGAGCAGGGATCGGGATCGGGATCCGGATCCGGATCGGGGGAGGGGTCGACGAGGGTGAGGATGCCGGTGGTGGGGGTTTCGGGGATTCTTAGGAAAGAGCAGGAGATGTGGGAGAGCACGGACAAGAGCTTACAGGAGGCCTTCCACGACCTGAACGCTCTTATGGTTTGTAATTGATTTCCATTCTTCATCTATTTTTTTTCGTTTGAAGTTAGTGCTCACAGCCACTGGAATGCTGTATTCTATAATCTTACGCTGCGTTTTGCATCGTTGTTACACTTTTTTTTAGAAAAAATGGAATGGGAATTCTATTTCCTTTTTTTCCCCAGATTCTGGCAACAGAAAACATGTTAACCCTCGTACCTGGCTGCCTGGCTGCGTCGCTGGCCCCATCATCCCTTCCTTTCTTCTTCTTCTTCTTCTTTAACAATGAGGGCCGGCGACGAGGGAGAGGGAGTTGGGATGGGCCAGCGACGTGATCGAGGACAAGAGAGAACTTGACATCAGGGGAAGAGGCAGTCGAGGGAGCGCCAGAGGAAAAGAAGGGAGGATGGGGCCAGCGACGCAGCCAGGTGCGAGGGTTAACTCAGCATTGGGCAGAGAGATGGCCAGCAGGGCCTGGGGAGCTGGTGTAGTTGGGCGAGGGCAACGGGGCTGACGGTGCGATTGGGCGGAAAAAGTGGGGTTGGGAGGAAAAGGGTGAAAACCCACTTAAAAAAAATGAAGTGTAAAATTATCACTTTCACTTTTTTAAATGCAAGTTTTTTTTTTAATATTTTTTTATAAAAAGAAACAGAAACAGGTAACCGAACATGTTTTCTGCATTGAATTTAATGTTTCTATTTTTTTTTTTTTTTAAAGAAACAGGAAAAAAATATCAAACAAAGTTGCGATCTTTTTCTATATATTCCAGAAGGTTGTGTAATAGTTATTCGTTTATGTGAATGATGTATGATGCAAAGCTGCAATAATTGTTTCCTTATTTTGCTTTTGTTGGATTTTAGGTTCCTTTCACTGGTACGTTCTGAAATGGTGTATGTTGCTTGTTATATTTGATTGAAATTGAGATACTTTTTGACATATTTGGGCAGCTTTTTTCCAGGACATCATAAGCTTAGGCTTAAGAAGATGTGATTTTGGGCCCTCCCATCATTTTAATTGAGGACACATGTCTTAAGACTCTTGAATCCCAAATCCTCCGACCTTTAATGCAATTTTTAAAGTTCTTCTTGAGTGGCAGATCCTCATGTGATCTTGCTTACTGTCTTTAATACATCGCTTGGGAATTTATGATGATTCATTGTGGCTGTTGGAACTCCAGTGGAACCTCTTCTGACAGTAAAAACAGATGAAACATGCAAAACTCGAACCTATTTAGAGTTTAACTTATCCTCCCCCTCCTTCCTCTTTTTCTTTTTCTCCTCCCATGTGATGGAGATGGGTGTGAATCACGATCCTAAAAACCGACAAGCTTTTTATAGACACTCATCTATGGTCTGCCTTTTTGCTTCTTCTATGCATTTAGATGCTTACATTTGTCTCTACATAATTTGACTGCCTCACACATGGTAAATGGAGCAGATGAGCCAGTCAGATAATTTTTTAGTAAAACTGGACCATTTTGCCTCGCACCACATTTCTTTGGGATGTTTGACGTAAGTCCAAAGGAGAAGCAATAACTTTTTCAAATGCAGTACACCTTCAAAAATGTGATAGGGAAACAATTTGTTATTTTGTTTGAGACTGCTTATAGAGGTATATACTTTCATATTCCTTCCAAACAGTAATATCATTTATCCCTTTTAGTCTCATGTCATTTCTTAATTTTGTTAACTCTTTCTTGTCTTAATTTTGAAAGAAACAATTCCCTAACACTTTTGTGGGCATATGCTTTCTTTGTCATCATAGTTAGCTAAACTACTATTATTAATTATGGGCAGCATTATAAATAGCATATTGCAATACTTTTTTGTGGGTTGTGGAATTTAGATGCACACATGATTGTCGACTTGTATGTAGTTGTGGTTTATTGACATAAAACTGAACATTTGGATATTTTTCACATGGTTGTTCATGTAACCGTGTGTCATGTGATGACTAAGACGACTGTTGCATATATTGGTAAAAGAATTAATCAAGTTTGACTTTCTTGTTTTTCTAGTGATTTTCAAGAATATATTAAAAATTTTCAATAACAGATATATCAGCATCTTCTCCCAAGATTTAGGTGCCAACACCCAACGTGCATTACCAACATTTGAGCCCATCCATATTTAGTCGGGTCAAAGTGGTATTTCTTAATTGATTTGTAGGTTCTCCACAAATTCCAGGTCAATAGAAGCTTCTTTTGCACTCTTTTAGTGGTGGTTTTGTTTGCTATAGCTTTTTATGCACTCTTTCATGGGCTTCTTTTTGCTATTATTTATCTTCCAACATCCTCAAGATGGACTAAAGAGAGGGATTTGTGCAGAGTAAAGCTAAGGAGATGGTGCAGCTGGCAGAGAAAATGAGGCAAAAGCTATTATTAGGTTCAAGTTCTCAAGCAAGTGCAAATGATGATGAGTTGGGTTCTAAGCAAGAGATGCAGGATTGGCTACTAAGTGTTGGTATTGTGTCACCAGTTACAAAAGAGTCTGCAGGTGCTCTATATCATCAACAATTATCTCGTCAGGTACCTACATGTACACTTAGAGCTTTGTTTTAGTTCGTTCATTTATCATAGCTCGGATAAGACCAAGGATTTAAATACAATCAGAATGGGAGGTAGAACTGGTACCATACCGTTCTAGCATGATTCCGGCATTTGGACACCCCTGGATAGCCTAAATCTGAAAAAGGGGCCATCTTTGTTGGATCAGGTTGGTATTGACCGATATGGAGCCCAATTTGCTAGGTACAGGGCTTGGGTTGTGTGTCTTTGTTGAAACAGGTTGGTACTAGCAGGTACCAGGAATGGCACGACCAATTCGAATGGTGGCATGATGGAGTTTAATATGAAAATTTTTTTGAGAGAGAGGAGAAGCAAGTAGACCTCATCCATCATGCTGGCATTGAGAGGACGGTCGCGACAATGTCAAAGATGGTGGTGGAGGGCATGCATAGGGGGAGCATGGGGCAGCAAATGTAGGAGTGGAGGAATAAAGGGGGTAGGAGTGGAGGAATAAAGGGGGTTAGGGCATGAGGTTAGGGGAGTCAAGCAGGAGTAAAAGATTTTTTTTTTTAAAATGTAGAAATCAGTAAAGAATAAATTTACATAAAAAGTACCAAAAGATTACAATATTAGACATTTATCCCTATTATTGGAGGTTTATATTTGCTATGAAAATATTTAGGTTTAAATTTAAGTGGCATGCTTGATTGAGTTTTTTCCCATCTGAAAATTTATTTTTGCCAATAGCTTTCAGTATGTCATCTTATAATAAATATTTTTGATTATCCTGGTAAATTAAACTTTCAATAAAATTATTATTCTATTTGGACGTATTTAAAGCTTTTGCATGTTTTCATATTTTTTGTGCCATCTGGAAGAAGTATTATACCCAATAATTTTTTTGTCATCATTAAAGTTATAATGATATTTTTCCTATCTAGATAAATTATTTTTGTCAACAAAATCATTACTTTACCATCCGGATGAATCATTAAAATTATTTTTATTATTATTATTTTGTTTAGATGAATTTTTAAAAGGCGACCATAGCAATTATGTAAAGTTAAATTATTATTTAGTAATTCCTGTATGTTGGGGATAAATCCTGCTCCTGTCAAAGTCCAGTCCGACGCTCAGCTTAATGCAATCGGTAGCCACGGAAGAGCTTTAACGTTCGAGTCTTAGTTGAATTTCTTCAGCCAGTCGAACTCCTCAGCGGCCGAGCTCCTTCCAAACTTTCCAGCGGTCAGGCCTTAGCTGAGCTCCTTCAGTCTGCCGTGCTCCTCAGCGGCTGAGCTCCTGCCGAACTCCTCAGCGGTCGAGTTTTAGCCGAACTTCTTCAGCCAGTCGAATTCCTCAGTGGTCGAGCTCCTTTCGAATTTTCCAGCGGTCGGGCCTTAGCTGAACTCCTTCAACCTGCCGAGCTCCTTAGCGACCGAGCAGCCTATTGAGCTCCTCAGCGGCCGAGCTTCTGCCGAACTTCCCAGCCACCGAGTCTTAGTCGAACTCCTTCAGCCGGTCGGACTCCTCAGCGGTCGAGCTCCTTCCGAACTCCCCAGCGATCGAGTCTCAGTCGAACTCCTTCAGTCGGTCGGACTCTTCAGCAGTCGAACATCTTCCGAACTCCCCAGCGATCGAGCCTTAGCCGCACTCCTCCAGTCAGACGCCTACGAGAGCCGAACTCCCTCCGCATCCCTCCGGCTGAACTCCTACAGGAGCCGAACTTCTTCTGAGCTTTCCCTTCGGCCGAACTTCTCTAGGAGTCCGAATTCCTTTGGAATCGATATATGCCGAAGTCCACCAACCAACGTCTGTTTTCTCAGAGCTACGGCCATTAAATCTCGACGGACGGTCGCCATCAGTCCACTGCAGGCGACAGCAATCCGCTATCGGACGGCGATGGCTGTCACCATCAATCCGTTGCAGGTGGCGCTGCAGACGGCGCCTTCCTCGATGACTGACTCCGCCAGACCTCGAACGGCCCGCTATCAGACAGCTGCAGCTATCACCATCAATCCGCTATAAGCTTTGCCTATAAAAAGGAACCTTGCAGAGACGCTTATCCTAAGCTCTAAGCTCTCCTTTCCTCTAAATTCTGTCGAACTCATTCTTGAGCACTCCATTTTTGTTGGCTAGAAGAGCTGACTTGATCGTCGGAGGGTCCTGCCGGAGCCACCACTATCGACTTCGGACGGAACTTTGTTTTGCAGGTCACCGACGGCGATCTCGTCCTCCTCCGCTCCAGCTCGATCCGGTGTCAATCAGATTCTGCACCAACAGATTTGGCGCTAGAGAAAGGGCCTTCTGTTCTTGAGGCTCCCTTGTTCTTAAAGGAGTGTTCAGTGACGATCTCTCTCTCCAGAGATCTTCCTTCTTCCTCTTCAAAGTTCTTTACCAAGAGAAAATGCTTTTCGGAAGAGCTTCGACTCGACGATCGACGGCCTCCGCGGCCCGATCTCGTCCAGATCAATCTGCTCCTGCTTCAGCCCCGGCAACTCAGGTTCCACCTGTACCCGCGATAGATGCGGAGCAGTTCAACCTGTTGGTCCAGCAGGTTCGTGGCCTCGTCGAGATGATGCAGGCCGTGCGATGGCCTCTGACGGCGACTCCACCGGAAAGCCCACCATCGGGATGTCGGGAACCGGCCCCAAGGAAGAGTACTCGGACTAGCGTACCCGTCGCCCTTAGGAAGAAAAAATGGAGAGCAGAGGACCCGTGTTTGGATCATAGTTCTTCTTTGGAGGAGACCTTCCTCATTTGTAGTGGGAAGCCCCGCAAGATCTGCAGCCAAGATGATGCCCTCGATCACAGACTGCGGGAGATGGACTGGCGGATTGAGGAGCTCGGTCACGTCGCCCCGGCTCACCTTGACGACGTCTGCACCGATCCTTCTTTCTCCTCCCGAATTATGCAATAGTCTATCCCGTCGAACTTCAAGCTTCCTCAATTCGAAAGCTACGACGGAACTTCTGATCCAGTTGATCATCTAGAGGCCTTTCGGACCATGATGCTACTCCATAGTGCTTCAAACGTCATATTGTGCCGAGCTTTTTCATCTACCTTAATGGGAGCAGCGAGAAACTGGTACTCAGCATTGAAGCTGGGTACGATCTTCTTTTTTTATCAGATGAGCCATCAGTTCGCGGCTCACTTCATCAGCGGCCGACGTCCACGCCGAGGTTCGGATTTTCTGATGAATGTCAAGCAGAAGCAGGGAGAATCCATCTGGACTTATGTCATCCGGTTTAATGCCGCGGCATTGGAGGTCTGGGACTTGGACGAGTCGGTCGCCATGGCCATTTTCAAGGGCGGTCTTCAGAAGAATGACTTGTTGTTCTTTCTGGAGAAGAAGTATCCCAGGGACTTCGCCGATCTGCTGGTTCGGGCCGAAGGTTATGCCCGGGCTGAAGAGGCCTTCAGGGCCAAGGACGATGAAGGAAAGTCGAGTGAAGCTCGGCCGCATTTTCGGACTCCTTCTGGGTGCAGATGAGCCCGAACTTCCCCTCGGGCCCCAGAGCGGGGAAGCCCCGACGGAAGGGTGCGTCGAGGTTCTCTCCAACGAAGATTTCATAATTACGCCCCCTTAACGCTCCAAAAGCTCAAGTGCTGATGGAAATCAGGGAACGACGTTCAAGATCGGAGAGGATGCATTTCTGTCCCAGCAAGCACGATCCCAATAAGTTCTGCCTTTATCATCACGGCCATGGTCACGACATTGAAGAATGCGTTCAGCTCCGAGACGAAATCGACGAGCTCATCAGGAGAGGCCAGCTGGGTTGATTCCTCGGACGTCGGTCTGAAGCAGGAGAAGATCGGTCAAGGGCGCTGCCGTAGCCAGGAACAACAAAAAGGTCGGTCGCCTCCCGTGTCATCGACGCCATGTCAAGCTCGCTCCAAATTGAGGAGGCCAGCACAAAATAGAAGAGATCGTCAGATCTCGGAACCTATCGCCTAAAGAAACTCGAAAGAACAACGCTCCCACGATCTGAGGATGCGCCGCCAGTAACTTCTTTTCAATAAAATTCTTCTATTTCGATAATATTGTTTCTTGGTGCAAAAACTACGTGATGACAGGGAAGAAGCAGTCAATACTTGCCATGTTAGGAACAGGAGGAGAACCTCGTCCTAACATGAGCCGGCCAAAGTCCTTCAATCTCGGCCGCAGGAGATAAGATCTTCCCTGAGGATCCGGGCCAACCTTGGCTGTAGGAGATAGATAAGATCTCCCCTGAGCGTCCGCAACAACCTCGATTGTAGGAGATAAGATCTCCCCCGAGGGTTTGGGCCAATCTCGGCTGCAGGAGATAAGATCTCCCTCGAGCGTCCGCATCAACCTCGACCGCAGGAGATAAGATCTCTTCCGAGGATTTGGGCCAACCTCGACTGTAGGAGATAAGATCTCTTCCGAGCGTCCGCAACAACTCCGACTGTAGGAGATAAGATCTCTCCCGAGGGTTTTGGGCCAACCTCGGCTACAGGAGATAAGATCTCCTCCGAGCGCCCGCAACAACCTCGGTCGCAGAAGATAAGATCTCCCTCAAGGTTCCGGGCCAATCTCGGCTGCAGGAGATAAGATCTCCCCCGAGCGCCCGCAACAACCTCGGCCACAGGAGATAAGATCTTCCCTGAGGGTCCGGGCCAACCTCGGCTGCAGCAGGAGATAAGATCTCTCCCGAGGGTCTGGGTCGACCTCAGTCGTAGGAGATAAGTTCTTCCCTGAGGGTCTGGGTCGACCTCGGCCGCAGGAGATAAGTTCTCCCTCGAGGGTCCGCAACAACCTCGGCCGCAGGAGATAAGATCTCCCTCGAGGGTCCGGGCCGACCTCGGCTGTAGGAGATAAGATCTCCCCCGAGCGCCCGCATCAACCTCGGCCGCAGGAGATAAGATCTCCTCCGAGGGTCTGGGCCCACCTCGGCTACAGAAGATAAGATCTCTTCCGAGCGTCCGCAACAATCCCGGCTGCAGGAGATAAGATCTCCCCCGAGGTTTGGGCCAACTTCGACTGCAGGAGATAAGATCTCCCCCGAGCGTCCGCAACAACCTCGACCGCAGGAGATAAGATCTCTTCTGAGGGTCCGGGCCAACCTCGGCTGCAGGAGATAAGATCTCCCCGAGTGCCCGCAACAACCTTGGCCGCAGGAGATAAGATCTTCCTCGAGGGTCCGGGCCAACCTCGGCTGCAGGAGATAAGATTTCCTCCGAGCGTCTGCAACAACCTCGGCCGCAGGAGATAAGATTTTTCCTGAGGGTCCGGGCCGACCTCGGCTGCAGGAGATAAGATCTTCCCTGAGCGCCCGCAACAATCTCGGTTGCAGGAGATAAGATCTCTGTCGAGGGTTCGGGCCAACTTCGGCTGCAGGATATAAGATCTCCCCCGAGGGTCCAGGCCGACCTCGGCTGCAGGAGATAAGATCTCCGTCGAGCGCCCGCAACAGTCTCGGCTGCAGGAGATATCTGTTAGGAACAGGAGGAGATCCTCGTCCTAACGTGAGCAAAGTCGAAGGCCTTATTTATTTAGAACGGATGGGGGGAGAGGCCCTGACAACGGCCCTTATGTGCTCCCACAGTCCGTTAGAAACAGGAGGAGAACCTCGTCATACGTGAGCAAAGTCGAAGGCCTCGTTCATTTTAGACGAGATGGGGGGAGAGGCCCAGACAACGGCTCTTATGTGCCCCCACAGTCCGTTAGGAATAGGAGGAGAACCTCGTCCTAACGCGAGCAAAGTCGAGGGCCTCGTTCATTTAGAACGGGATGGAGGGAGAGGCCCTGACAACTGCCCTTATGTGCCCCCAAAGTCCGTTAGGAACAGGAGGAGAACCTCGTTCTAATGCGAGCAAAGTCGAAGGCCTCGTTTTTATTTAGAACGGAATGGGGGGAGAGGCCCTGACAACGGCCCTTATGTGCCCCCACAGCCCGTTAGGAACAGGAGGAGAACCTCGTCCTAACCGAGTAAAGTCGAAGGTCTCGTTCATTTAGAACGGAATGGGGGGAGAGGCTTTGACAACGGTCCTTATATGCCCTCACAGTTCGTTAGGAACAGGAGGAGAACCTCGTCTTAACGAGAGCAAAGTCGAAGATCAGGCCTCAAAGTCTACGCCAACCTTAGTCAGAGATAAGATCTCTTCCGAGTGACCGCGTCAATCTCGGCTAGAAATAAGATCTCTCCCGAGCGACCGTGTCAACCTCGGCTGGAGATAAGATCTCCTCCGAGCTTCAACTTCAACTTTGGCAGGAGATAAGATTTTCCCCCAGCTTCAACCTCAGCTGCAGGAGATGAGATCTCCTCCGAGTCAACCTCGGCTGCAGGAGGAGACGAGATCTACTTCAACCTTGGCTGGAGATGAGATCTCCTCCGAGCTTCAACTTCAATATCAACTTTGGCTGGAGATGAGATCTCCTTCGAGCTTCAACCTGAACCGGCACAGTCCAGAAGAAGATTTCGGCAGTCGCCTTTTCTGCATTCCCTTTCTTCGAGTTTCGAACTCGGAAGTGGGGGGACTATTGTTGGGGATAAATCCGGCTCCTGCCAAAGTTCAGTCCGACGCTCAGCTTAATGCAACCGGTAGCCGCGGAAGAGTTTCAACATCCGAGTCTTAGCCGAACTCCTTCAGTCAGTCGAACTCCTCAACGGTCGAGCTCTTTCCGAACTTTCCAGCGGTCGGACCTTAGTCGAACTCCTTCAGCCTGCCGAGCTCCTGGCGAACTTCCCAACGGTCGAGTCTTAGCCGAACTCCTTCAGCCAGCCGAACTCCTCAGCGGTCGAGCTCCTTCCGAACTCTCCAACGGCCGGACCTTAGCCGAACTCCTTCAGCCTGCCGAGCTCCTTAGCGGTCGAGTAGCCTGTCGAGCTCCTCAGCGGTCGAGCTTCTGCCAAACTTTTCAGCCGTCGAGTCTTAGCCAAACTCCTTTAGCCGGTCGGACTCCTCAGCGGTCGAGCTTCTTCCGAACTCTCCAGCGGTTGAGTCTCAGTCGAACTCCTTCAGCCGGCCGGACTCTTCAACAGCCGAGCTCCTTCCGAACTCCCCAACGACCGAGCCTTAGCCGCACTCCTCCAGCTAGACGCCTACGAGAGCCGAACTCCCTCTGCACCCCTCTGGCCGAACTCCTTCAGGAGTCCGAACTCCTACCGGAACCGAACTCCTTCCGAGCTTTCCCTTCGGCTGAACTTCTTCAGGAGTCCGAACTCCTCTGGAACCGATATATGCCGAAGTCCACCAACCAACGCCTGCTTTCTTAGAGCTACGGCCATTAGATCTCGATGAACGGTCGCCATTAGTCCGTTGCAGGCGACAGCGATCCGCTACCGGACGGCGATGGTTGTCACCATCAATCTGTTGCAGGTGGCGCTGCAGATGGTGCCTCCCTCGATGACTGATTTCGTCAGACCTCGAGTGGCCCGCTATCAGGCAGCTGTAGCTGTTACCATCAATCCGCTACAAGCTCCGCCTATAAAAAGGAATCCTCCAGATACACTTATCCTAAGCTTTAAGCTCTAAACTCTCCTCCTCTAAATTCTGTCGAACTCATTCATGAGCACTCCATTTTTGTTGGCCAGATAAGCTGATTTGATCGTCGGAGGGTTCTGCCGGAGCCACCACCACCGACTTCGGACGGGATTTTGTTTTGCAGGTCATCGGCGGCGACCTCGTCCTCCTCCGCTCCAGCTCGATCCGGCGTCAACCAGATTCTACACCAACATTGTATATTATATAACAATTTCATGAATATACTAATTTCAGAAATGTATACATAATATTTCAGAAAAGATATATCATTAAAATTACTTTTGTGGCTGACATGAATGTATTAATTTCTTGAACAGAAATTCCAATAAAAATGTTAATGTAAGGACATATAATTTTTTTGTGTGTGGAAAAATTTACATATGTATATTTATTGTAAGGATATAAATATATAATATTGTTTTTATTTTCAGAAAATATATGTATATACAGCGACGTTATAAATATACAATATTTATTTTTTGGGGTTTGGTAAAAATTATATTGCACATGGGATTCACGTCCATGCATGTGTGCATGGGTCTTCCTCTTAACCACCAAAGCAAGAAAGGAGATACCTTCAAAAGAAACAAATATTGTACTTATTTAAAAGAAGCAATGATTTAGAAAAAAGAGGGGCTTTTGGGTGTCCCGGTTCAAGACCGGGATGCTGCCCTGCATCGTGTGTTGGTACAGGACAAATTGGTTCCTTACTAGTCTAGCAAAAATCTGATACCACCTCTGATACTGGTTTTTAAAACCTTGGATATGGCATTTTCAGATGTTTGCAGATAAACATTACTTGTTAATAGAATTAAAGAGGCTTATATTCTAACTTATACTTACATTTCCAATCATGTTATCAAATGGCATTCCAAGATAAGCCACTTTATTAGTTTGTTATTTGCACTCTATTCAGCTTGACTTCTTAGAATCATTATCCAATCATGTTAGCATATGATATTCCAATATAAGCCACTTTATTAGTTTGTTATTTGCACTTTATTTAGCTTGACTTCTAAGAATCATGATCCAACAAGTCCAATTGAAAAAATCTATTCCTTTAGTGCATTCCTTGACATCAAAGTCTGAGGCTGGCATGTTGAATCCTTCCTAGCCAAATGCCAAATGGAAGCTTTGTAGCTGACAGTTTGCACTGAGCTGAAGCAATGCAAACGATTAACCACCTTATCCACTACCTATCTAACTGATAGTAATAATTGAATTTTAAATTTTGCTGTTCAGAGTATTTCTCCCCCCTAAACTTATGTTTTCCAGTTCAAGGCCTTTAATCTGGGAATGATGAACATATTGTTTAGATTCAAGATTGCCTTAAGGCGGCGGTTAGTAGATGAAGAACACAACTATGGTGTCAAATGGTTATGCCAATTCTAATCTGTCAACCTGGCACGATGGCTCATCTGTTCTTGTCAATACATGATTAGTTTGATCCTTAGACATACTTGAGTACTAAACCTTGCACCAAAAATATGTCTCTAGCTGTTCTTGCTAACAAAAATTTAGGATATGCATGGTTTGAGTCTGATCAATAAACGATCAATTCTCTCTAACACATGCTGGAATAGAATATAAAATCCAGGAGTTGGACATGGATGAATGTCCGTTTCCTACGTGAATGATTTGCCAGCACAAAGGAATTTGGTATCCAGACAATTGGAAATTCAATCACAAAACTTTTTCCTGGTGCAATTTTTCAGTTATGAGCTGCTCTTCTTTCGTCTTGGGTTGGAAACACTTGTAAGAAGCCAGATCATTTTTGGTGAAACGGTTTTGTTTTATTTTCTGTCAGCTAGCAGATTTTGTCAAATTACCACTTGAAAAGGCTGGAGGGATGATTGCATTGATAGATGTCTACTGTCTGTTTAATCGTGCAAGAGGAACAGGTATTTTAATTTTGGCTTGTTTCTTTCTTATAGTTCTCTAGGTTCCCAAGGTTAATTAGTTTGCTCTTCTTTCTAGAACTGATTTCACCGGAGGACCTTTTACAAGCCTGTGCACTTTGGGAGAAATTTGATGTGTATGCACGCCAGAACCTTCAATCTTTTTCAGGTTCCGAAACCGCTTTTGATTCAATGACTTCATATTAAGCAAGCTATAAAAAACAATCAAAATTGTCAGATCCAATGCTTTACTGAGCTAGATTCTCTGAAGTGTCCTTTATTTTTGTTCGTTTTCAGCCTGTGCTTATAGGTATTAATTTCTTATTAACAGCCAAGTAATGCTTAGGAAATTTGATAGTGGCGTAATGGTTATTCAGAATAAGGCCCACAGTGATGATGAGGTATTTCATATTTTCTTCTTCCATGTTTTGTCATGTTTTGCTTACATCATGAATGTTCCACTTTCATATCCCATGCATCATTTGTGTAACTTAATGCTGATTGTTTTCTGATCAGTAAATTGTTTCTGTACTTATTGTTTTAATAATTATGGCCTTTGAACTTGATAGTCACTTGTTTCTGATATCTGCATGTGTTACGATCACTTGAATATGTGTAAACAAATTTCAAGTCCTTTAACAGGATTCATTAGTAGTGTGGGTGACCTTTTTCTTGAGGCTTCTAAAGGAACCTCAGTTAATTACATCCTCTTTATATGAACACCTACAATCAAGTGATCAAGAATCCCTTTAACCCATCCTTTAACAGATTATTATTATGCAAGCAACCACGGTAGATAAAATGTGATAGAATACTTGTGATGTAGTCCACATAATAAAATTAATGGTAATTGATGAACAAAATATATTACGAAAATGGACAAGTGTGGTGTGCTAATGTGTCAGCTCTGCAGTGGCGCAGTCTAAATAGATAGTAGAGCAATAACTAAACCTGCAAATCCAAATTGAGAGGGTCTAGGATGACACCATAAAATCCCAATGGAGTAAAAACAACCCTTGCTTTAGAGCTCAATATGCATGAGATGTGGTAGGACCTTGTCACACATGGATTAGAGTTTACTGGTATGATATTACAACCCAACCATGCCACCTTCATGAACTGAGCACAGATGGCAGCAAGCAGTACAAATTTGTTTTCTTGGGTCCAAGGAAAGCACATGAGACCATGAACTTGCATGGGATAAAAAAATATAAAAAGGCCATTACTTAATAATGGTCCTGGACCCCCAGCTATCTGGAGCCCTAGGAGGGGCAAACTAAGGACAAACCTAACTTTGGCATTTTTTACAGAAAATAGCTGCCCCAGGATTCAAACCTGTGCCATTGCGCTTGTCTATCCAACCCTTTTACTATTTAACCAAGCAATGGCCTCCATAGACGTGCATGGAATAACAACAAAATGATCAATTTTAGTGGTCTATCAAGGAGTAAACAACAAGGTCTAAAACAGAGTCATTACTTCTGAATATATCTATGATAACTCCAATGAGCAATTAGCTTCATAGATTCATTCATATATTCAGCCAATGAGGATATACCATCTGGTGACATTAATTATTTTATCATCATATATCAAAGTGAACAAAGCTAAAACTTAGGATGATTTTCTTTGCATGTAGCTAAATTGTTGTTGGTGAAAAGCTGAATAGTGTATTGTAGATTAGATCTATAAAAGTTGCAGATGGTTGGGTGGGAAATAACATAAACAATCGGAGGAAGACAGAGAATACAAATGTATAGTGGGAATAAAAGGAAACGACAGTGGTCACTCGAACTCCGCACCCCCCCTTCCCTCCTCCTTATGCGCTTGAACTCACCCACGAGCAGAATCTCCCAGATCTGTTTTCTTCTGGCGTTGGTCCTCACTAAGTGCGAAGACAGGGAGCGCACAGCTTCCTTCTCGAGGGGTCTCTCTTGGCAGAACTTGGTCTTCTTCTCTTGTCAAGCTGTTTGTGACCCTTAAAAACCTCAGCAGAGAGCTTCCATTTGGCTTTGCAACCTTGGCATGGATCGCTGCCTCTCTAGCCCAGCCTCTAGCACTTCTTATATAGAGGAGGACAGAAGCAATGGGATCCTAGATGAATGCTAGCTGTTGATCATGTTGCTCATATACGGCTTTTAGTGGGCTTATCCTGAGAAATTTTCATACCAATCTGAAGTCTAGAAGACGCCAGGCAAGATTTCCTTCAAGATCTAGCACTAGAGAAGCATTTTTAGTTGCTACTGGTTCATTGGATAGCATTTTACCTCTCTAGAACCGCACTTTTTACTTTGATCTGATGAGAAACCAATCGACCAAATCACATTTAGTCTCTAATCAAGTTAATCTATTTTTGTCCATTCTTAGTGCTTATCATTTATGTTCAAGATTAGAGAAGATCCACAGTTTCAAAACCACTGGTTGTTGGGCAAAAGTTCAGTCTTGTTTGGGCTGTCGGAATGAGATGACCAAAGTTGTAAAATTTGACATTTCCCCTCTTGTAAAATCACCATCCTCAGCCTTCTCACATGCTAGATGGCTTGATGATCTGTTGTTGCATCACTTACTGTGCATCATGGCACAAATTATCCAGTGAGGAGAAGAGGCCTTTCCTTGATCTGTTGAGATGCCATTTATATGCCAATCAAATGGTAGATTTGATAGACGCTGCTGATCTAATGATTCTAATCTTTTGGTGGGTGTAATTGCATCCCCAACAGATTATATATATATATATATATAATGATCAAGAGACAAAGTGGCATAAGAAACATCAAATTTGAAAATAGTTGGAGAACCAGCATATCTTTAGCTCTTTTTTTCTTTTTTTCAGGTTGTATGTACTTAAGTACATAAATATGATCATCTATTTGTCTGTTTATTTTTTTTTCTTTTCCCGTATCTTTGCTTTTCCTACTTTTGGCTTTGTTCAGTTTCATGGTTTATGGTTTTATCTGATATAGGTTTTTGCAAGAATCACATCCCTGGCACAGAAGCCGGATGCCCTACAGATGGGAATAAGCCCCAGCGATGCTGCATTGACTTTAGGAATTGCACCAGCTCTTGCCAAGGAACACATGCTAACTGCTGAAAGCAAAGGTATGCATGGTTGAATTGTCTATATTTCTGAAAAGATTCTTATTTCCTCAAAATTATCAAGTCTTCAGCTAACATCAATATTTTTTCAGGTCTTTTATGCAGAGATGTTAGCCCTGATGGCTTCCGCTTTTACATTAATTTATTCAAAGAGATAGATCCAAGCGATATATATTCGTAAGTACAATTATGGTGAATTCAGATAGCATCTTAGTTTTGTTATGAGGTTTCTTGTGCTTCAGGCAACTTGTATACTAAAGTTTGGGCATCCCATCTTTATAAAAGCTACAATTTATCTATTTAAGGACTACATCTTTTTCTGCATCCCGTTTCCTCAACATCCATTGGGAGTGGTTACTTATCTCTGCAGAAAATAGAGATCAATTATTAAAGGGCAAAATAAATCATATTTCCTATTCGGAGCATGGAACAGATTTTGGAATCCTTTCTTTCTGGGAATAACATGATGAATATGCATGAATGTGATGGCATGCCTTGCATTATTTTTTGTCACCCATCTTCCAGTAAAACCTGACCCCATTGACCTATTCCAAAAATTCATCTGAAGTAGTTTGTATTGTTTAAAGATGAGTTCCTACTGGGTAGAATTTTCATCTTCCTATGTTTTTATTTGGGTATCATGGGTGAGATGGGTCTCTTTTTTGACCCTGCAGCTTTATATTATTGTCAAGGAAAAATGGATCATATATCATTGACACCTGGTTCATTTGCAGGATTAAGACTACCGGACTCTTGGATGCTTGGGTTTCTGCTGTGTCTATCTCTGGATAGACCTAGAATTCTGTCTATTAAATATTTTTCGAGCGATGAATCTTATTTGATCAGCAGAAAGCAGCAATCGGTGAAAATAATGGTGTTGACTTGAAGCACATTTGTCTTACTGGTTTCGCAACATTTTATGTTGCCTTCATGACAGCATCCATATCGAGGCTAGGAGGTGCACTCATTGCTCACCATATGAAATAGACTAAGAATATTAGATTTGAGAAATAAGGCTGCTCTATGTTTGCATGCACATTTTGTGTTCAAAGCACCTGCAACCTCAATGTTATGTTAATAGTCATTGTCTTGATTACTGTAAGCTAGTAAAATTTAGTATAGGTCAGTTATCCAGTGTACATGAGTCTACGTTAACAATGGGTAGATTTGGAAACGGAAAGGAAACGTTGTCATCTGTTTAACTAATATCAGTACATGTGATCTATCCAAGCATGCAGAGTGTTTCTCTAGTTGGATTTTCTTTCCAATCTCTAATTTGTTTGTAACTTGGATTGACTTGTCTCTTTAATGATTTGTTGGTCTATGGATGTCATGGAAGTTGGAACCGTGGTTTTTCATAGAGGTTCTTATGGTGATTTTGTTACCAACATTCTTGTTTGCATGGTGGGATAAGTTTGTAGTTTTTATGACTAAATATTTGAAGGTGCACTGTAATATACTCTTTCAAGTTGGCTCCTGGTTTGAGTTCTTTGGTCATTAGAAAGATAAAAACTGGAGGGAGGGCGGCTCCAAAAGAATCTACTATTGGTTACTGCCAACCAATTCATGGAATTAGAACCCTCTACGTGAGAGGCAAAGGGAATATAAATTATATCTAATTGTTGACTGCGACTAGACATTTATCTTTTTGGATTTGATTGCTTCTATGTGTATATTCCTTTGTGATCTGGGAATTGGTTATTGATCTGGGACTTATTTGTGAATTGGGACAGGTCTGTCTGTCTCTTGAAGCTGCATGAAGATAATTGTTCAAATAGGCTTGTTTTATGTTCCATGTTTCTATCAAGGAAAAATTATTTTGTCACCATGTTTTACATTTTTTTGCCCATTTTAGGAATAGATCCCATTTTTTTTTTTTGCTAAGATTTCTGGAGTAAATCTTTCAGTAGGTGTTTAGCATTGCCTATCTGTATAATCAATCAGTGCCTCTGCTTGCAAGATTATCTGAAGATTTTGAAGTATGATAGGCAAAAAAGAATCAAATCAAGAAGCTCATTGCGTGACAAATGAGGTGCGTCGAACGAGAAGCTAATCCAAGACTGCTTTCCGGTGGTGGTTTACTGAGTTTCTGCCGAAGGATCTCGACTGTTGTGTGATTGTGTATGTTATCGAGTATTGGAATCGGCCTTTGTCTTGGAAGGAAGGGGGAAAGGACAGATGAGGAGTATCTGTATTAGTGGCCAGTTCAGATGATTTATATTAGAATTAAATATTTGGAGTTCAAGGTTGGACAAGAGTCAAGGGCCTCAAAAGAGCATGCTACACCCACCAAAAGAGAACCATCTGAGCAACGAGCAGATGCACGCCACACGAGCACTGCGATTTTATTTGTTTATTTTCCTTTTTGTTCTCGACAAGATGCTCAAAACATCATGTTAAAAGGTCTTTCTGTCCTCAAGAGACGGCTCCGCAGTTTTTCTGTTTCTCTAAAAAGTTGCAAATCACCAGGGTATGAAGGTTTAGAGGAGTCAGCCCTCCTGTTGAAGATGATTGCAGCTGTCGAGTGGCAATTGAAATGCGGAGTTTCTTTATTATTATTTTTGGTTCGCATGAGAATGATTTTTTTTTTTTTTGCATGAAAAAAAAAAATAGGGGGGGGGGGGGGGGGGAGGGGAGAGGGGCTGCTTGATCCTGATATCTTCATCATTTGTGGTGTAGAAAAAAATGCATGATTGGATCATATAGTCATTACTTTTCAATGCATATTTAATTTTTATAATTATATATTTTTAAAATTTTAAATAATAAAATTATATTTTTTTTAAAAAAATTATGAGATCCTGTAATCATATCATGATATCTTATCTTATGATTTTTTTATATATGATGTTATAATTTTTTTAAAAAATTATAAAAAAATATATTTTTATTATTAAAAATTTATAAAATTTTTAAATAATAAAAATATTACTTTTTTTTTCTTCTGATATTTTGTGTAGATCGTATAGGATGTCATAATTTTTTAAAAAATAAAAAAAGTATTTTCGTCATTCAAAATTTCAAATGAAAAAGTAAAACTATAAGCATTAAATTAATATTAAAAATTTTTAATAATAAAATATTTTTTTTAATTTTTTTAAAAAATATAATATTTTATATAAAAAATTAATTTTATTATAGAAGATACAAGATGGCATAATTTTTTAGAAAAAATATTTTTATTATTTAAAATTTTAAATAAAAAATAAAATTATAGATATTAAATATATGTTAAAAAATAATGATTAAATGATCCAATCAAATAAAATGATATATTTTTTTATATACGTGATGTATAAATTTTTTTTGAATTTTTCGTTAGGATAACGTCCAGCGCGATAGCTCTCTTAAAAGGTATTTTAGGATTTCAATGGTTTTAGACTAACCAGGTCCGATCTGCTTTGCGGGAAAAAGTTTGCAGATAAATCCCTCACGCACTACAACAAGCCTGCAAGTCATCGAATCTTAATTATGGTAAATAAAGATTCTAGAGGAGGTACACTTGGTAATGTGGTGACGTACAAGTGTTCTCCTATCAAGAGGATGAGTGTTCTCCTCCTTGGAATTTGAGGCCACATCAACGTTGAAAGACGGTTATAACGGCAGCAATGCCGATGGTGTTGACGGAGACGGCAAGTGTAACGATAGAAATGACCACCAGGAATTCAAGATGTGAGGGAGCTCGATCGTTCCCATCCTACGAGTTGATATATTAAAAAAGATTTTTATGCATGATTGAAATTAAAATTAAAATTAAAATGAATTAAAATAAGATCGAAATGATCACATCCTCTAAAATATTAAATTTATAATAAAAATTAAAATTATAATAGAGATTTGAATTTTCATGAGAAAGTCAAAATTAAGTTTTGAGGATATTAGATCATTTTCATTTTATCTTAAAATTAAAATTAAAATATAATTTTTTTCAATCAAATAATTAAAATATTGATCAAATCATATCTTCCTTCTTGACTTGCATTACATTCTAGTTGTTAAAATTATTGTTGTTCATTCTAAATTTCCAAACAGCATTGATGTTTTACATCGTGCCTTGTTTTTCTTTAGTATGCATTTGATTAGCCATTAATTTTTTTTTAAAAAGTTAAAAAATAAAAATTAAAAAATAATATTTGATAACATCATAAAAAAATAAAATAATTACTTTATATATAAAACTAAAATTTTTTATTTTTTATTTTTTATTTTATATATAATTATTTTTATTTTATAGCAATATAGTTATCAAACATGTTTTTTACTTTTTTTATTTTTATTCAATAATAAAAATTAAAAAAATAAAAAAAATATTTTAAAAAAATTAAAAATTAAAAACTAAAAAATATAATTAAATACATTCTTAATGTCTCTTCATTTTTTACATACTTTTTTAGATTTTTTAATATTAATTATCATAAAAAATTAAATACACATTTAGATAACTCATATAAGACTTGAAAGCATGATTGTTGCTACAGTCTTGTCCAAAGCTTTTATAGCAATAGTAACAATAATGGTATCAAACGGATGATCAACCATAATCATAATAATCATATTACAATAACTAAATAGAATAAGCTTTCTGAAACCTCTCAAATCATATTCTTATTATATCTGTTGGGGATAAATTCTGCTTCTTCCGAAATCCAGTTCGATGCTCAACCTAATGCAATTGATAGCCATGAAAAAACTTCAGCAGATGGATCTTCAGTCGGACTCCCATGAGAGTCGAATTTCCTCCGCACTCTTCCAGCCAGACGCCTATGGAAGTCGAACTTCTTCTGAGCTTTTTCTTCGGTCGAACTTCTTTAAGAGTCCAAACTCCTCTAGAATTGATACATACCGAAATCCATCGATCGATGCTTGCTTTTTTAGAGCTACGGCTATTAAATTTGGACGAACGATCACCATCAGTCTGCTACAGGCGATGTTACAGACGGTGCCTCCCTCTGTGACTGACTTTGTCAGACCTCGAGCGGTCTACTACTATCGAACGATATGGTTGTCACTATCGGTCTGACCATACCATTCTCTCCGTATCAAACCCCATGCAGTCTCGAGCAGTCCGCCATTAGATAGCTGCAGCTATCATCATCAAGCTCCATCTATAAAAAGGGACCCTCCAGATATGCTTACTCTAAACTCTAAGCTCTCCTTTCCTTCTCTAAACTCTATCGAATTCATTTCAGAGCACTCCATTTCTATTGGTCAGAAGAGCTGATTTGATCATCGGAGGGTCCTATCAAAGTCATTTCCATTAGTTTCAGATGGAACTTTATTTTGTAGATCTCCGACGACGATCTCATCCACCTCCACTTCAGTTGAATCCGATGATAATCAGATTCTACACCAACAATATTCATGTAACCTATAATAATTTATAACGTAAGATATGTTTTTTAATTAAAAAATTAAAAATAATAATGATAGTATCTCCAACAATCATTCGATGGACGCATCGAAAGATGATGAAAATGATGCACAAACTGTGCATCGTTAAAAAAACAACCCTGGGATTTGTAACTTGGAACCTCCTCCCAATGGAAGAGGAAAGCAGCTGAAGGGGTACGTAGTCCTTTTTCAAGAGCCACCATGTGAGTACTTTATCATATTAATATAAATATATATTTTTTTATAAATTTAAATTTATTTATTAAAATAATATAAAAAATAAAAAATATTATTTGAAATGATAATTTTTAGCTTAAAAATATCATTTCAAATGATGTTTTTATGATCTAATCGGCATCCACGTGGAAGCAAAATACTACTACAAAAAAGAACTACGACAGCGGTTCGTAACTACTGTCGTAGTCCAAAAAATTACTGCCATAGGCTATAGCAGTGATTTTTTAACTGTTGCTACTACAGCCATCGTTGTAGCTCTATGACAACGATTGTTATAGCAGTTGTTTGAATCACTACCATAGATAGCCTATTGCAGCGGTTTATAAACCGTTGCAATAGATCGACCTACAGCAGCGATTATGTAACCGCTGCCATAGGTTATTTATAATCTATGGCAGCGGTTACATAACCACTGCCATAAGTAATTTATAGCAGCGATTTCTTAATCGCTGCCATAGGTCTAATACAGTGGTTGGCACCGTTTGCACCAGAGACCTATGTCAGCGGTTGGCACGGATATAGCAGCGATTAAAAATCGCTACCGTAGATCTTAAATAATTAAAAAAATTAAAATTTTTATTTTTTATATATTTTATCTGATAAATACAGATATATAACACAAAAAAATATAATAAACACAAAAAATATTTTGAAATACTAAAATTTTATTACCGAATAAAATTTATTACAATATATTTTAAAAAAATTAAAATGCATCAAAAGTTTCCTAAATCTACATCATCGTCGTCGTTATTGGGAGTCGGAGTCGGACACTACAACAAAAATGGCCTATGGCAGCGGTTTTCGTTAACCGCTACTATAGATCCGACATATAGTAGTGGTTACAGAAAATCATTACCGTAGGTTGGACCTATAGCAGCGGTTATAAAAAACCGCTGCCATAGATTGATCTATAGCAGCGGTTTATTGTAACTGCTGTCATAAGTCGGATTTATAACGACGGTTAGTAGGAATCACTGCTATAATTTGATTTATGGTAGTGGTTAATTATAACCGATGCCATATATATATATATTTTAAATATTATATAATTTTAAAATTTAATGTCCATCTTCACCGTTTATTATCTAAATAATTATTATTGGAGTATCTTTGCAAAAAGTCGCCTTGATCCAATGGCCCTAGCTTCGTCGATCAGAAAAATTTGATTTCGATGATGACAAACGATGATGCGATGATATGATAGATGGAGACCTTCGATGGATCCGAAAACCCGCAACGATGATCTCGATGATGTTTGTAGCGTACTATCAAAGTTTCACTTCAATTGGATATCGTTATCTTGATCAATTTAGTATAGATTAGTTTCGACCGTTAAATGATAAACGAATTATCAAAGGACCAAATGGTATCCGATTATGAAATAATTTTTTTTATAAATGATCTTGGCTACTACTTTAATCATTTTTTATGGTGGTGATTATAAAATTTAACTCGTGAGATGAAGAATGATCTAAAACTATACGTCTCTTGATAATCATTCTGAAACTTCACTGGTTGTTATGCTCGTACTTTTGCAATATCTATTTAACATGAATAATTTATACGACAATGATTTAAATTTTACTATCATCGTCGTATAAAATATTTAAAATTATAATAAAAATTATTTAACTAAAAAATTATCTCATAATCGAATGTCGTTTAACCCTTTGATCGCTTGTTTCTAATTTAACGATCGAAATCATTTCATACTAAATTGACCATGATAACGATATTCGATTAAAGTGAAACTTTGATAGTATGCTACAAACATTATCGAGATCATCGTTGCAAGTTTTTGGATCCATCGGAGATCTTCATCTATCAGATCATTGCATCATCATTCATGATTGTCGAAATCAAATTTTTCTGATCAATGAAGCTAGGGCCATCGGATCGAGGCGATCTTTTGTGATGACACTCTAATGATAATTATTTAGATAATGAACGGTGAAGATGAACATTAAATTTTAAAATTATATAATATTAAAAAAAATAAAAAAAAATTATTTTTCATCTATGGTAACATTATCAAAAATCGCTGCTATAGATCTACCACAGCGGTTATAGAACCGCTGCTGTAGATCTATGGCAGCGGTTCGATAAACGCTGCCATAAGTTAGGTTAAACATCTCTAATTTTTTTCTTCTTTCATGCATGCTCAATCTATCTCGCTCTCTCTCTCCCTTCTCTTCATCGTCGGTGAGGCTCCTTCCCCTCCCGACCGATGTCGCCCCTCCTCCCCTCCGACCGACATCGCCCCTCATCGCCCCTCCTCCCCCCGGCCGACGTCGCCCCTCATTCCCCTCGACAAGCGCACCCCTCCTTCCCCCTCCTCTCCGGTACCATCCTCGGTCGTCCCTCCCCACCACCCGCCACCCCTCACCGACCCCCCCCCACCCCTCCATCCGACCCTCCCTTGACCCAGTGAAACCCCACTCCGATGAACCCCCATCCGATCCTTCCTCAATCCCCACGAAACCCCCCCTTCGGGCAAACCCCCCTCCCTCGAGCGCGCCCCTCGCGAAACCCACCTCCCCACCCCCATCCGACCTCCCTCAGTCCCTAGCGAACCCCCCCTTTGGTGGTGAACCCCCATTCGACCTCCTCGGCCCCTATGAAACCCCCTTCGGAGAACCTCCATCCACCTCGACCTCCATCGGCCTTCCGTGAAAACCCTCCCCCATACTCTATCTCCTCCGGCCCTAGTGTGAAACAAACCCCCTTTCGATGAGCCCCCCTCCACCCGTCCTTCGACCCCCGCGAACCCATCCCCCCACCACCACCATTCTGACCCTCCTCCGATCGAGTGCGAAGCCTCCTTCCTCCTCGTCACTATGCCCCCCTCCCCAGCTGCCTTTATCTCTCTCTCTCCTCTTTTTCTCTCTTCTCTATCTTCACTATCTTGCTTTTTATTTCGTAGAATTACCTCCTAGTGCCATCGTCATCCTCCTCTAGCATCGTTGCCGGTGACCCTCGAAGCTTTCGATACCGATCCGCTCTCTAATTGCGCAGATATAATTTTTTTTAAAAAATTTTATAGTATTATTTATTAATCATGTATATTTATAATAATTTATAAAATATTTATAATAAATATTATAAATATTTATTATAAATATTATAATTATCTACTATATGCCGTAGTTTTTGGGATCGTGCCGTGGCAGTAGCCTTGGGTCGTGCCATGTCGGCAGTTGTGGACTAGATCTATCAACGGGATTTAGAATTTGGATCAGAACCTAGATATTCAGATCTAGACTCAATTTTAATTATTGGATACCAAATTCCAAATTTAAATATCCGATGGGTTCTGTACTTGAGAGAGGAAGGGAAGGGATCCGGCCTCGCCTGCCATCATTAGGAAGGGAGGGGATTCGGCCTCGTCATCGAGGGAGATCAAGAGAGGAGATCGAGAGATCGAGAGTGGGAGATCGAGAGAGGCGAGAGGAGGGGGTCGGCCTCTCCGACATCACTGAGAGGAATGGGGTCCGACCTTGCCGCGAGGGAGATCGAGAGAGTGAGAGAGCGAGGGATGGGGTTCGACCTCGCTGGCGAGGAAGATCGAGAGAGGGAGAGAGGAAGATCGAGAGATGGAAAAGTCGAGAGGGAGGGGTTCGGCCTCGTCGGTGTCGCTGACAAGAGAGATCGAGAAAGGAAGAGAGGGAGTGATCGAGGGGATGGCACACAGCCGGCTCGGGCTCGAGGGGAACCGACTTGGGCCGTGATCGAGCCGGCTGGGGGAGGACCCTAGCCGGATGTCTCGGGCATGAATTTAATATATCATGATGTTATATTGATTAATGTTCATTAACGTTGCAGATCACGATGGCACTGAAACGCCATTTAGCTTTTACCTCTACCTCTCGATGGGTTACGCACAATTCAGCATCCGAGGAGCAGTCGGAGCATACTCCGTCCACCTCGGCATCGGCTGCTCAGGGACCTCCATCATTGGCATCTACTCCACCGATGGCATCTACTCCACCTGACAGCCTCTACCGTCGTCCATATCTGAGGCACATGCTACCATCGTAGGCATCTGAGTGTATGTTTTTATTATATTAGCACAACTTTATTTTTTATATAGTATTTGTATACTTATATATTTACATAACGTATTTGTATTGTAGGTGCATCATTCAGTCAGATATTTCACGGTCCCACACGTATGGCATACGTGTGGAACTGCCAGCATCAGATGATGGTGCAGTATGATGCGGAGGGGAGATCGATAGGGGAGACCATACGAGAGATGTATTTCTTTTTTGTAGTGCTTGTGAGACGGTCGGACATCATTCCCATAGAGCTCAGAGATTAACGTTTGATGGATGCTGCCGTTAGGGATCGGGTATGGAAGGAGATATGGATAAGTACATGCATCTTAATTATATTTATATATTTTATATGTTTACACTATATATGTTTGATTAGAATAATTTTGTAACTGATTTTTGATAAATTTGTGCAGAGGAGATATGACTTTCTCGATCACGAAAGAACTTGAGATGCCCGACTGAAGAAGATCGGAGAGTTGTACCGAGGTTACAAGGTTAAGCTTCATAGAGGATGGCTCGAGCACCGATGAGACACTCCAAAGGAGCTTGTTTCCTGGATACAGGACTATCCTCTGAGTCAGTGGAAGAGGATGGTTAGACACTAGAGGAGCTAGGAGTTCGAGGTAAAATTTCTAATTTTTAAATTTTTCAATAGGCTTAAAATTTTATTTAAATATTTTTTATTTATTTGAATATTTGTTAGGCCACCTTCTATTAGAATTGGGAGAACTGTGCAATCCAGGAGTATACACACACTCTAGGCTGCGAGTCTATGACCAGTCATGTGCGTGGAGAGGTAATTAATTCTAAATCTTACTAGATAAATTAAATTCATATTTTTTATCATCTTTATGATAAATTTATTCTTTATTATAGCTGATGAGAGATGGAGTGATGCTCAGCCGTAGCGAGATCTTTCGATCCAACCGTACGGATAAGATGGGCAGGCCGATGAATGTCGCGATTGAACGTATTTTTGTAAGTATTAAATATATTAGTATATATGATTAGTATTATAGTATTTTTTATAAAATTTTATTTTAATTTATAATTATAGGATCAGTTAGATGCGCTTGCGAGCGAGTGTCCGGATACCTCTGGGCCCCATGACCATCTATCTCAGGTCTTGGAGCCTAAGCACTCTGGGAGGATAAGATGCAGGCCCAAACACACGCCGACGAGCTACTGGTCTGAGGCGAGCGTCTTCTCATAGACTTTCGATGTCGCCAGCTGGGAGGAGCTTGAGGAGGCATTGGGACGGACGGATCATGCTGCAACGCGGGCAGATCAGGCTGAGGAGCGCGCATCTCATCTGGAGGGCATCATGAGAGACATTATGTCGACGCTCAGTGCACGTTTTAGAGTCATAAGCTTCGAGGATATGTTGGCCCACATTCCTCCTTGCGAGCGCATCTAACTGGTCATGGCGGGGAGGACGACCGGGGATGGGGAAGAGGGCGGCCGGGGGGAGGGTGGGGGTTGGTGGGTGCGGGGGGGGGGCCAGGGATGAGGCCGGAGGGGAGGGGGAAGGAGGGGCGGCGTCGACCGGAGGGGGGAAGAAGCCTCATCGGTGATGGAGAGGAGGAGGAGAGAGAGAGAGAGATCAAGCATACACGGAAGGATAGCAGAAAAAATTTAAAAATTTTTAATCCAACCTACGACAGCGGTTATCGAACCGCTACCATAGATCTACGATAGCGGTTATCCAAAACTGCTGCCATCGATCTACGACAGTAGCAGTGGTTCTATAACTACTGCCATAGATCTATAGTAGCGATTTTTGATAATCGCTAATGTAGGTTGAAAATAATTTTTTTTTATTTTTTTAAAATATTATATAATTTTAAAATTTAATGTCCATCTTCATTATTCATTATCTAAATAATTATCATTAGAGTGTCATCGCAAAAGGTTGCCTCGATCCGATGGCCCTAGCTTCATCGATTAGAATAATTTGATTTCGATGATCACGAATGATGATGCAATGATCTGATAGATGGAGATCTTTGATGGGTTCAAAAATCTATAATGATGATCTCGATGATGTTTGTAGCATACTATCAAAGTTTTACTTCAATCGAATATCGTTATTATGGTCAATTTAGTACGGAATGATTTTAGCCGTTAAATTAGAAATAAGCGATCAAAGGGTTAAACAACATCCGATTATAAGATAATTTTTTAGTTAAATAATTTTTATTATAATTTTAAATATTTTATACGGTGATGATAGTAAAATTTAAATCATTTTTGTATAAATTATTCATATTTAGCAGATATTGCAAAAGTACGAGCATAACAATCAGTAAAGTTTTAGAATGGTTATCAGAAGATGTATAGTTTTAGATCGTTCTTCATCTCACATGTTGAATTTTATAATCACCACCGTAAAAAATGATTAAAGTAATAGCTAAGATTATTTATAAAAAAAATTATCTCATAATTGGATATTTAACGATCGAAACTAATCTATACTAAATTGACCAAGATAACGATATCCGATTGAAGTGAAACTTTGATAGTATGCTACAAACATCACCAAGATCATCATTGCAGGTTTTCGAATCCATCGGAGGTCTCTATCTATCAGATCATCGCATCGTCATTCGTGATCATCGAAATCAAATTTTTTTGATCGATGAAGCTAGGGCCATCGGATCGAGGCGATATTTTGCGATGATACTTTAATGATAATTATTTAGATAATGAACGATGAAGATGAGCATTAAATTTTAAAATTATATATATATATATATATATATATATAATTTTTAAATAAGCTTATAGCAGCGGTTCCTACTAACCGCTGCTATAGGTTCGATATATAGCAGCGGTTAATGAAAGTCGCTGCCATAGGATCTATGGCAGCGGTTTCGAAAACCACTACCATAGTATGTACTACCATAGACAATTTTTGTAGTACTGAAAAAAAAATAAAAAAAAATATCATTATAGATGACACTTTTAAAAACATCTTTTGAAATGACACTTTCAAAAATACTATTTTAAATAATATTTTTCTCTCTCTCTTTGGTTGGGTTGGGCGTGGTTGCTACATGCTAGTGGGCAGAGAAGAGCCGATCGTGATAGGGGGCGGGGATGGTCGCTTGGAGGTGGGGGGTGTGAAGCGATTATTGGGCGGAGAGGGCTGGGGGTCCTGAGGGGAGGGGTGGTGGAAGAGGGGCAGTCGGGGTGGGGGAGGCCACCTGCAGGGAGGTAGTGGGTTAGAAGAGGCTGGGGATTTTTTTTTTTGGTGCAGCAAGACAGAGGGGAATGGGGTGCGGGAGGCAGTGGCGACCGACAAGAGGTGTGGTGACCGATGGGGACACGATCGGGCGTGTGCAAAGGCCGTTGGTGACAACAGCGCGGGGGGTGCTGGTGACCGACGGGACCTGATCGAGGGCGGGGGGTGGGGGGCCGTGGTGGGGGGCGTGCGGGGGCTTTTTTTTCTTTTTATTTATTTATTTATTTTTTTGAGCCGATGGAAATTTTTTTTTTCTTTTTATTTTTTATTTTAATGGTGAGGCAGATTTTTTTCCTTTAAAAATACTTTAAAAAAATAAAAATAAAAAATAAATAAAATAAAATAATAAAATAAAAAGAAAGAAAAAAACTTTGTCACCCCCATGCGGGGACCGGAGAGGGCCAGGGGGGTGATAGAGTTTTTTTCCTTTTTTCTTTTTTTTTATTTTTTATTTTTTTTGGCCGATGGGGCTTTTTTTTCTTTCTTTTTATTTTTTATTTTGATGGAGAGGCAAGTTTTTTCTTTAAAAATATTTTAAAATAAAAAATAAAAATAAAAATAAAATAAAATATTTATTTAAAATTTTAAAATAATGATAAAATATTATTTTTAAAAAAATAATTTTAAAAAATATATAGGTAGGCATTGACCGACAGCCTCGTAGAGGAGCCATGGGTGGTGCCGATGAGGGAAGGCCAAAATCTACATATTCGATGCAAAATTATGGAAGAAAAAAAATTAAAATAATAATAAAATATTTTTTAAAAACTAATTTTAAAAAATAATAAAATAATTTTTATTCCTCCTCTTTCATGGATTTGCGTCGAACATCCACACCCCCTCTCCGTTATCACCCATGGCTCTTCTGCCTGACCATTGCTCCTTCGCATCCCTCCATGTATTTTTCAATTTTTTTAAATATTTTATTATTATTTTAAAAATATATTTTTATTTTATTTTTTTTTCTTCCGTAGCTTTGCACCGAACATCTAGACCTTCTCTCGCTCCCTCATTGGCACCACCCATGACTCCTCCACGAGGCCGCCGCTTCTCAATGCCCAACCGCATATTTTTAAAATTATTTTTTTTAAAAAAATATTTTATTATTATTTTAAAAATCTAACTAAATATTTTTAAATATTTTATTTTATTTTATTTATTTTATATTTTAATTTTTTATTTTAAAATATTTTTAAAGAAAAAAAATCTCTCTCCATCAAAATAAAAAAATAAAAAGAAAGAACCCCTTGTCGGCCAAAAAAAATAAATTAAAAAAAAAGAAAAAAAAGCCCTCGTGCGCCCCTTCCAGCCCCCATCTCGCTCAATCGGGTCTCTGCGGATCACCAGCATCCTTCGCATCGTCGGTCACCAGTGCCCTCTCCTCCCACGTCCGGCCATGTCCCCGTCGGTCATCAACGCCCTCTGTCGATCTTCACCACCTCCCACGCCCCCTCCCCCCGTCTGTTGCACCAAAAAAAAAAATTTCCGACCCTCTCCGCCCACTATCGCCCCCCATAGGTGGCCCTCCTTTAGCTCGATCGCCCTCGCCTCCCTCCCCCTTCCGCCAACTACCGTACCACCACCCCACCCTGACGGCCATTCTCCTGCTCCCCTATCCCGACCAGCCTCTTTCCACCCACTATCCCGCACCACCCCTACGTCTAGCCCATCCAAAGAGAAAGAAAAAATAAAAATAAAAAATATTTATTTTAAATAATATTTTTAAAAACACCATTTTAAATGGTGTTTTTAAAAATATCATTTGTAATGGCATTTTTTTCTTTTTATTTTTGCTTCCACGTGGATGCTGATTGGATCATAAAAATATTATTTAAAATAATATTTTTAAACTAAAAATTATTATTTTAAATAATATTTTTTATTTTTATATTATTTTAATAAATAAATTTAAAAGATAAAAAAATTATATTTATATTAGTATGATAAAGTACTCGCTACTATTAACATGTAGCATAAAAACTTTTAAGAAAAATTTTGATGATCGTTTGTTAGAGCGCACAGGTGCAGGTCCATCGCATAGCTTTTGCGCGGTAAACTGCTCACGCTCATTTGATTGAACTGCGTGCCCACCCTCTCGCCTACTTACGCGAATCAAGTTGTTTCAGGGATTTGGCAAAGCTGATCTAGAATAATAACAGGTCTCGCACAATTACTTACTGGGTAGACAACTTTACGGCCCGGCTTGGGCAAAAGTGAAATTTAGGGATGCAATCAAGCCAAGTTAAATTGAGTTATTGAAAGCTTAAACTCTACTTGACTTAAAATATTTGACTTCGAAATTCAGTTAGATAAAAAATAGATAAAACTTGAGATCGACTCAATTCGACTCGAATATAAACTAAGCCATACTCGAGCTCAAAATCAAACATTATCTTTATATATATATATATATATATTCGAGTAGACTCGCGAGCTTTCGAGCTGAGTATCATACTATTTGTTGGGGATAAATCTTGCTTCCATCGAAGTCAAGTTCGATGCCCAGCTTGATGTGGCCAGTAGCGACAGAAGAGCTTCAGCAGACAGGATTCAGCCGAATCCCCAGCGGTCGAACTTCTTCTAATCCATTCAACCGACCGAACTGCTTAGCATCCAAGCTCTTTGAACGCCAAGCGGCCGGGCTTCAACGGAATCCTCCAGCGCCTGAACTCTTCAGCGGTCGTCCCTCGGTCGAACTTCTCAAGCGGCCGTCCCTTCAGCCGGTCGAGCTCCTCCGAACTCCTCTACGGTCGAGCTGCTCCTAAGCTTTCCCTTCAGCCGAACTCTCCTACAAGTTCGAACTTTTCTGGACGAACTGTCGCCATCAGTCTGCAACAGACGACAAGATCGGACGATATGGCAGCCACTACTGGCAACACCACTCTCTCCATAACTAGCCCCATGCAGTCCGGACGACATGGCCACTACTATTGGCGACACCACTCTCTCCGTAACTGGCCCCATACAGCCCGGACGACATGGTCACTACTACTGACGACACCTTCCTCTCCATACCGAACTCCAAGCGGCTCCCACAGCTCGCTGCCAAGCGGTATGGCCATCGCCATCAACTGAGCTCCACCTATAAAGGACCCTCCAGATATGCTAACTCTAATCTCTCTAATCTCTAAGCTCTCCCCTTCTTCTCCAAGCTCTAGAACTCATTTCGAGCACTCCATTCCTGTTGGCCAGAGCTGACTTGATCGTCGGAGGGTCCTGTCGGAGCCACCCCCCAACCGGCTCCGGACGGAACTTTGTTTTGCAGGTCCCCGACGGCGACCTCATCGGCCTCCACTCCAGCGGGCTCCGGCGACGATCAGATTCTGCATCAACAGATTAGTGCTAGAAGGAGGGCATGAACCTCTGAGGTTTCCTTGTTCTTAAAGGAGTGCTCGACGACTTTTCTCTTCCCTCTCCGAAGATCTTCCTTTTCTCTCCCGAAGAGAAAATGCCTTCAGGAGAGCTTCGACTCGGCGACTGGCTCCCGTTGTAGGTCCGACAGCCTAGGCTCCACCCGAAGCCACCGCAGATGTAGAGCAGTTCAACCTGCTGGTCGGGTTCGCAGCCCCGCCGAGATGATGCAAGCCGTGCGACAACCTCTGGCGGAGACTTTGTCAGCAAACCCGCCATGAGGACGCGAGGAACCGACCTTAAGGAAGAGCATTTGGGCATACCAATCGCCGAAGGAGAAATGGAGAGCAGAAGCTCTCCCGAAGAAACATGAAGTTCCCCCGCGGAGGGTTTCGCAAGGAGGTGGAATGAAGTTCGGCCGCGTCTACGACCTCCCCAGCGTAAGTGAGGCCGAACTTCACCTCGAGCTCGCCATCAAGAAAGCCCCGACTAAGAGGGCATGAAGTTCACCCAAGAGGGTGGAAAGATGTTCGGCGTGGGCGAGGCCGCCGAGCTCGCCACCGAACTCCCCATCAAGGGGCCCTGATAAAGAGGGTATGAAGTTCACCCAGGAAGGTGGAAAAAAGTACGGCGTGTATGAGGCCGTCGAGCTCGTCGTCGAACTCGCCATCAAGGAGGCCCCGACAGAGGGTGCATGAAGTTCTCTAAGGAGGGCGGAACGAAGTTCGGCCGCATTTTCGACCACCCAACACATGCGAGGCCAAACTCTCCCTCGAACTCGCCATCAAGAACCTCCGACAAAAATGCATGAAGTCCTCCCGACGAAAGCTTCACAGAAGGGTGGAGTGAAGTTCGGCGCAAGCGAGGCCGAACTCCCCCTCGAGTGCATCGTCAATGAACCCCCCTACAAAGAATTCGCATGAGGTGGAGTGAAGTCCGGGCAAAGAAAGCCGAGCTCCCCCCTCGAGCTCGTCGCCAAGGAAATTCTCCCATGGAGGGTCTCGCGGAAAAGCGGAATGAAGTCCGACGCGAAAAAAGCCGAGCTCCCCTCGAGCTCATCCTCAAGGAAGTTCGGACAAAAGCAGCAGGGAGTTCTCCCACGGAGGGTCTAATGGGAAAGCAGAATGAAGATTCAGAATGAAGTTCGGCGCGAAGAAGGCCGAGCTCCACCTCGAAACTCATCATCAAGGAAGGCCCGACAAAGGGGTATGAAGTCCTCCCACGAAAGTTTTCACGGGAAAGCGGAGCGAAGTTCGGCGCAAGTGAGGCCGAACTTCACCTCGAAGCTCGTCATCGGAATGAAGTTCGGCACAAGTGAGGCCAAACTCCCGCTCGAGTATGTCACCAAGGAAGCCCCCTACAAAGATTTCACATGAGGTGAGACGAAGTTCGGTCGAGCTCACAACCGCCCCAGGGCAAGCGAGAACTCCCTCTCGAGTATGACTCCAAGGAAACCCCGACGAAGTGGCATGAAGTTCTTTCGTAGGTTTTCCAAAGGAACGAAATGAAGTTCAACCGCACTCACAGACTCCCACCGAAAGCAGGTGGGCCCGAACTTCTCGAGCTCGCCATCAAGGAAACCCCGATAGAAGGGTGCGAAGAAGTCCTCCTGAAAGGTTCCGCAACTATGCCCCGCTCTTCTAACTCGAATTCTCAGTAAAGTTAAGAGCCAGCCGCCAAGACCGGAAGGACTATGGCCTCCCCGAACGTACGCGATCGAAGCGAGTAATGCCCCTACCATCGCGACCACGGCCACGATACTGAGGAATACACTCAGCTCCAAGACGAAATTGAAGAGCTCATCAAAAAGGGGCGGCTGGGTAAATTCTCTCGACGCCAGTCTGAAGCAGAAAAAGATCGACTAAGGGTGTTGCCATAGCTAGAGACGGCAAGGAGCTCGGCGCTGCCATAGCCAGAAGACCGCAAGAAGGTCGGCCATCTTACGGGGCCATCCACATTGCCCCTGGGAGGAGCTTGGTGCATCAGCGATTCATCGTCTCCCAGCAGCAAGAGCTTGCACCAAATTGAGGAGGCCAGCATGAGGAGGTCGTCCACCCCAAAATTTATTGCCGAAGAAACGTGGAGGAACAACGCTACCACGATCTTGAAATACAGAATTTGGGGATGCGCTGCTAGTAACTTTCTTTCAATAAAATTCTTTCTTTTCGATAATATTATTTCTGGATGCGAAAACTATGCGATGACAGGAAAGAAGCAGTCAATAATTGCCGTGTTAGGAACATGAGGAGAACCTCGTCCTAACGCGAACAACAACCTCGACTAGAGATAAGATCTCTTCCCGAGCAACTCGTGGACAACCTCGGTTAGAAACAGGAGGAGAACCTCGTCCTAACGCGAGCAACAACCTCGGCTAGAGATAAGATCTCTCTCCGAGCGATTGAGAACCTCGGTTAGGAACAGGAGGAGAACCTCGTCCTAACGCGAGCAACAACCTCGGCTAGAGATAAGATCTCTCTCGAGCGACGTGGACAACCTCGGCTTGAGATAAGATCTCGAGATCGAGTCAACCTAGAGGCTAGAGATAAGATCTCTCTCGAGCGATTGAGTCAACCTCGACTAGAGATAAGATCTCTCCCGAGCGACCGTGGACAACCTCGGCTAGAGATAAGATCTCTTCCGAGATCGAGTCAACCTTGGCTAGAGATAAGATCTCTCCTGAGCGATCGTGGATAACCTCGGCTAGAGATAAGATCTCTCTCGAGCGACCGAGTCAACCTCGATTAGGAACAGGAGGAGAACCTCGTCCTAACGCGAGCAACAACCTCGGCTAGAGATAAGATCTCTCTCGGACGATCGACGAGTCAACCTCGGCTAGAGATAAGATCTCTCCCGAGCGACCATGGACAACCTCAACTGCAGAGAATAAGATCTCCCCCGAGGAAAGCTCGACCGTAGGAGATAAGATCTCCCCCGATCGTCGCCACTTCAACCTCGGCTGCAGGAGATAAGATCTCTCCTAAGGCAACCTCGATTGCAGGAGATAAGATCTCCCTCGAGGAAAGCTCGACTGTAGGAGATAAGATCTCTTTCTGAGGCAACCTCGGCTGCAGGAGATAAGATCTTCCCCGAGGAAAGCTCGAGGCAACCTCGACTGTAGGAGATAAGATCTCCTCCGAGGAAAGCTCGGCTATAGGAGATAAGATCTCCCCCGAGAAAAGCTCGACTGTAGGAGATAAGATCTCTCCCGAGTGCCCGGTTCGACCTCGACCGTAGGAGATAAGATCTCTCCGAGGCAACTCCAGCTGTAGGAGATAAGATCTCCCCCGAGGAAAGCTCGACTGTAGGAGATAAGATCTCCTCTAAGGAAAGCTCGACCGTGGGAGGTAAGATCTCCCCCGAGCGCCCGCTTCGACCTTAGCACCCGCTTCAACCTCGGCTGCAGGAGATAAGATCTCCCCCGAGGAAAGTTCGGCCATAGGAGATAAGATCTCCCCGAGCGCCCACTTCAACCTCGATCGCAGGAGATAAGATCTCCCCCGAGGCAACCTTGACTAGAGATAAGATCTCTCCCGAGCGAACGAGTCAACCTCGGTTAGAAACAAGAGGTGAACCTCATCCTAACGCGAGCAACAACCTCGGCTAGAGATAAGATCTCTTCCGAGCGATCGAGTCAACCTTGGTTAGGAACAGGAGGAGAACCTCGTCCTAACGCGAGCAACAACCTCGGCTAGAGATAAGATCTCTCACGAGCGACCGAGACAACCTCGATCAGAAATAAGTTTAGAGACAACCCCGGCAGTAGATCAGATCTCCCCCGAGCTTCGACCTAGACCAGCACGGAGCTCAGACAACTTCGGCAGTCGCCTTTCCTGCACTCCCTTCCTTCGATTTTCGAACTCGAAAGTGGGGGGGCTAGTGTTGGAGATAAATTCCGCTCCCGTTGAAGTCAAGTTCGGTGCTCAGCCTGATGTGGCTAGTAGCGACAGAAGAGCTTTAGCAGACGGGATTCAGCCGAACCTCCAGCGGCCGAGCTTCTTCTAACCCGTTCAGCCGACCGAACTGCTTAGTGTCCGAGCTCTTTGAACTCCAAGCAGCCGGGCTTCAACGAAATCCTCTAGCGCCCGAACTCTTCAGCGGTCGTCCCTCGGCCGAACTTCTCAAGCGGTCGTCCCTTCAGCCGGCCAAGCTCCTCCGAACTCCTCTACGGTCGAGCTGCTCTCAAGCTTTTCCTTCAGCCAAACTCTCCTACAAGTCTGAACTTTTCTAGACGAACTGTCGCCATCAGTCTGCAACAGACGACAAGACCGGACGATATGGCCGCTACTACTGGCAACACCACTCTCTCCATAACTAGTCCCATGCAGCCCGGACGACATGGCCACTACTACTGGCGACACCACTCTCTCCGTAACTGACCCCATACAGCTCGAACGACATGGCCACTACTACTGACGATGCCTTCCTCTCCGTACCGAACTCCATGCGGCTCCCGCAGCTCGCTGTCAGGCGGTATGGCCATCGCCATCAACTGAACTCCACCTATAAAGGATCCTCCAGATACGCTAACTCTAATCTCTCTGATCTCTAAGCTCTCTCCTTCTTCTCCAAGCTCCGGAACTCATTTTGAGCACTCCATTCTTGTTGGCCAGAGCTGACTTGATCGTCGGAGGGTTCTACCGGAGCCACCTCCACCGACTCCGGATGGAATTTTATTTTGCAGATCTCCAACGGCGACCTCATCGGCCTCCACTCCAGTGGGCTCCGGCGACAACCAGATTCTGCATCAATATTATTCAAGCTTGATTTGAAAAATTACTCAAACTCGATAATAAACGAATCGAATTGAGCTCGAGTACCTCACAAGCTGCTCAACTCATTTGCAGCCCCAGATGAAATTAATAACAGAATCGCAAGAATCCCATAAATATGAGAGATTATATCCTGCCCCATTTGTACCACTGCAACCGGAGATTTTGAGAGCCAATAGTGCAACTGGAGCATCCAATCCCCTAAAATTTAAAATGACATGGAAATATTTGTTAGCAAATTAGGTCTACATGAATCAGTCCCATAATACTATTTTTTGGCACGGCATGCAAGCATAGGCTCAAAGGAGGAATTGGTCTAATGGTCACTCCCGAAGAACCGAAAGAAGAAGTTTTTTGTGATATTTTTTGTATCCTAAATTTTTTATGGTATCTCTTGTTCCTTGATGAAAATGCAGAAATTCCGCATATTTTAATTAATTCAAGATGAAAGGGGGGTTGCTTCCTCGGTCTAATTCCTATGGTAAAGATTATTAGTTTCATGATCAAGATTATGGTAGGGTCTGCTAGCCTTTTTATCTCTTACATCATGGTGGATAAAATTATATATTTACGTTGCCCAATTAATAGTTTAAATCATACACTCTTATAATTCATCCTGTCTTCGAAAAATTTACTTCAACCATTCAAGTCCCACATAGAATGAAAGAGCATAGAGCCCGGGCTTAACCTGTAGGTTTGCCAACCTAGAGCGAGAAGTTGAGTCTAAGCTGATAAACTGAAATCACTTTCATAACCATACTTTCTACAACTAATATATATCAGTCCAGCGGGAACAGGCAACGCAAACGAAAGTGAGATGCTATACCAAATTCCCCTCGGCCATCAAGGACCAAGTGATAGGGCAATGATCTGTAAGGGAAGGGATCACTCATATCATATTAGAGCTAATTGATAAGTATTTGGTGCTACGTACAATCATTGGGGGAACAGTATCTAACCCTGATGATGCTTCAAAATTTTTTCAATTGCTCGTTCCAGAACTATGATCTTTGGCTCTCAAACTGAATCTTTTTCTTGTATCTGAGAAAAACTTCCAAATTAATAGGAAGAAAGTTTACTCTAAATGAATCAAAATTTCTATTCTATGATTGACTGAGTTTGGCCCATTCCAAATACAACAAAGGAAGAAATCTTATTTAGAACCAAATCTTCTACTTAAAGCAATGCTCCAAGATATTTTCCTAGTAAATCCTGTGGTCCAAGTCTAACCATTAATGGAGAAACCATGGGAACAACGAAACTTGTGATTACATAGGATTATATTAAAAATGGATCCTAATAATTCATTAGATAGGATGGTGGAATGGATAAAAAAAAATTAATTTATTCTGAAACGTGACATGAATTTACTCTATGAATGAAAGAGTTAATATTCACTGATGTAGTTTCAATCCCCTCTATCTGCCAATGATGAAGTAATGTACGATGGTAGAAGATTAAAAAATTTGTATGATTGTTTTTCCTAGTTTTTGAAGCTCACTAAAAAAATGTATCACCCTTTTTGTTTAAAATTTTTCTTAATATTTTCCACAGCAATGGACGGTATAGATACGTGCCTAAGCCTGCCAGCATGTTCACCAGGATGAGGATTGATGCAAGTTTTATTGACGAACGTAGCATCCATCCACCCGAGAAACAGTATCATTCGATATGGGTGGCTTTTGGCTCATCATATGGATCCTCTATTAGGATCATTAGAGGATTGATTGAGGCCTTTCAGTGACTCGGTATCCACCTCCACCTAATCTAACTAGTGTAGGGAATCTTTTTACTTATCACTTTTGATTAAAGGCACAAAAGCTCCAAGGGTGGTGCATCAACTTTGCTGCACGAAGATAGGTGGGGCTTATCATTGCGTTAACAAAAGCTCCAAGGGTGGTGCATCAACTTTGCTGCACAAAGATAGGTGGGGCTCATCATTGCGTTAAACTTCCTTGAAAAGAAATAGGCTTCTTCGTACCGTACTCGATCTTTAGATAAATGTCCCATCCACCTCCCTTATTCTCGAGGGCACTCTGGAGCCTAGATTCGGTTCATTTCTCACTTCGTTTTCTTTTGAAAGGATCAAGGTGATACTAAGAGAACTCCGCCTTGCAGCAAAAGTAATATGTGAAGGGTGGCTTCTAAATTTCCTATGCCAATAACTCATTATTTAAATAACTATTTAGAGTTTTTAGAGTTCTTTGTAAGGTTTATTGAAAAATTCATTATTGGACCGGGTTAATCTCTTTGTTATTCAAACAATTGTATTGCTTTAATGGGTCTACCAAAGATTAGGTTACACGCGGGCCAGTCTGAAGGAAAGTATTTTTAGTTGATTTCACTTGGAATATATTTAGCAGCATTTCTTTATTAAGAAGAAGAAGAAGAAAGAAAGAAAAAGAGAGGAGGTGGAAAGAAAAGGAAGCTAGCGCTCATCGGCCTTCTTTTTGTTGTTGGCAGGACCCCATCTCCTCGATTGAATAAGGGTTGATGCTCAAGGAAAGAGAGGCGTCGCTGAAAGCGCGGGTAGAGCTTGAAAAAGGAGAATTCACCCTTGGCTCGAGAAGGTTGACCAGCCTATTTCCATTTTGAGCGATTCTAACTCACTTAATTCCTTTTGCATCATACGATGAATAATTTTAAAAAAAAAAAAAAATTTAAAATTATAAATCCTTTTGCCCCATCAAACACTATTTTCAAAAAAATAATTAGATAGAATAACTTGTACCTTCCAACTAAGAGAATGAACTAATTATGCTAAAAAAAAAATATTTACTGTTGTCAGTTTTTTTTTTTTTTTCGCTTCCATACCGACGAACATATTTCTTTTATATAGAAAAGAACTTTTTGGAAATGTATCGAATCAAGAGTAACATTACGATCGTTTCATTTGGAAAGATTATCATCAACGACTTAATCTCGTAATCATCCAAAAAGAATTTCTGGACTTCTCCGGCTTTGACTACCTTAATTAACCAAACTCAACATCCCTTCTGGTTGGCTCACTCGTGCTTCAATCCAACCCTAACTTGGTCAATTCCCCTTCAAGAATTCCAATATATTTTCACACCCCGCCCCTTTTTTTTTTTTAGACCTTGAAAAATAATGAAATGGACAACACCTAGCCGAGCCATCCCCTTTTATTAAATAACAGGGGCAGGCCAAGCAAATAAAGAAACAAATATGTTCAGATATCGAATTACTCAATCCAAATAGAACACAGCCCTGTACAATAACCACTGAAATGTAATAAGATCATATCACGCTATTCTGCAGACTGCATAAGTCAATTACTACAACGCTCACAGAAAAAGAAAGGTTCCGAACAGTACAACAAAATGAAAGAAACCTAGAAAAAAAAAAAAAAAAGGATGGTAAATGATCCTTGGATCCTTGGCCAACAAACTGATGGCTAAAAGACTGTCATACATCAAACATCACCACAACCGCAAGAGGCATATATAACCCAGAATTATATTTCAAACGCTTTGCCCATCTATGCTGAAAATTTTAAGCCTGCAATAGAAACAAAAAAAAAAAAAAGTCAGAATTTGCCACAGCTAATAGAAAATACCAAATAGAAATTTCCATAAGGAAGGTTCCAGAGCGCCCGCATGTAAAAATCTTGAACGCAACACCATTGAATACGCCGCATTGCCCCATCAGCTATGCATGCATTCCAATGCATGCCACATATACAAGCGGATGGAGAGGGGCTGCGAAAGGACAATACTGATACGCTAGACGGCCTATAAATCTCATTTTATGCAAACATGTGAATTTTAGCATTGTCCTAATAGAAGAACCAAGGTACAAAGGTTGGCTGAAAGGATACATGCCTCCATATACAAGGATATACAAGCAGCCCTACCATGAGTTAGTTAAAGACTTAGATGACACAATTCAAATAATAAACAAATGGAAAGGCATTGGATGTGCACCTTGTTGGCAATGTTGTTGGAGAGCCAATCCAG
The DNA here is from genome assembly GCA_006176705.1 of Cocos nucifera. Classification (NCBI taxonomy): domain Eukaryota; kingdom Viridiplantae; phylum Streptophyta; class Magnoliopsida; order Arecales; family Arecaceae; genus Cocos; species Cocos nucifera. The sequence goes on along the minus strand of QRFJ01000003.1, from coordinate 1,620,679 downwards.
CCCCTCATACAACCCCTCACCAGAGGTCGCACAAGTGCTCTGGATGTACCTGCAACCACAACACATTTCCTGCATAAGTGGCTGATTGCTTCATTTGGGCAGAAGAAAATAAATGAACAGGCAGGGTAAACCACATCTATATCTACTTTAAAAATAAAAAGGATAGACAATAAAATGCGGAAGAGCAAAATCAAGATGCACAACCAAGCTCAGGTAATAAAGGTAATAAACATGAAAGGTGATACAGCATCGCAAGAAGTAATGAGCTCGCAGTTTGTCAATATTAACTAAACATGCTCCGGATTATGTCAAAATGTAGGCAAGAAACAACCAGCTCAAACTTCATCAATGTCAAGTAGACATGCTACGGAGTATGTCAAAATGTAGCCAATTCCCCATTCAGAAAGAAAACTCGCATGGGCAATGCACAGTCCCCTCCAATGATACCTGCCAGTATCGGACCCTGCATTTTTGCATACCAAGCAATACCATACTACATGCAAAATCCTTTTCAAGATGATTTCAACATGAGAAGCAAAAAAGATGAAAATCAGAAAATCCTCCAGAACACCGGGCCTGGTTGTAAAAACAAAAATAGACCTACCCAAGAGAACAACAATGCTAGATTATAGCAATTAATCGTTTAAAATGATAAAAAATTGATCTAGTTTACTTTATTTTCACATTATGAGCAAGTGCTCCTGGCATTGATATTTGTCTCATGGTATCTACTAAATCCACAGAAACTATTAAATCATCTATATTTAATATATTCACTTTTGCCCATGCAACACCACGAAAAGACTCATTTGCTATTCATACTCCAGCATTATAAGATCATGAACACTATCTCTCTAAATAAATAAACCCCAAATTACAAATCGACAAACTTTTATATGATACACTCATGTTTTCTTGAGCAATCATAAAAAATGAAATAAATAAAAGATAAATTTCACAAAATCATGCCCCAGCTTAGTCGCAGGGATGGAGGGGGGGTGGGGGGGTGGGGCGGGTGCATATTAGTGCAGAAAAGTAAGCTTAATTTTATGGACACATAAGTGTTTCTGAAAATTCCATGCTAAATGCATAATACCTTTACAACACATCTTACTAATTCATTGCATATGCAGCTGAGCCATATGTTATGTTTTGCTAGTCATCTCGTGAATGTTCTTTGGTTCACAGATAATTTGTAATTCAAGTGATACATGGGACGTGAGATGAGATGCTAGGGAAATTGAACTATCTTGGGTCCTTCTTCCAACTTACCATCAACTGTGAAAGTGCACCCGTGACATTCATAATGCATGATTATTCATCCATATCTACAGCACTCAGAGAAAGCAAAATACCCACAAACAACCGAAAATAATTTCTATAATAGATAACAAAAGGTAAGGCACATCAAGGTCAAAGTAAGGGATCAGAAGGATAAATCTTATAGGATCCGTTGGTCACCCAATGCCTAGCATGAAATCAGATTTATATGATTAACACCAACAAACTGGGATCCTGATTATGTATGAAATGGCAAATAAAACATACATAATACATGCATGCTAGAAAGCAAAAAGAATTAAAAAATCTCATCCACAACAAAACAATACAGAACATACCAGCATTTTGGGGAACATGGACAAACAGGAAAGCAAGGGCACATATCTAGGTTCCTCTCCTGTTTAGAACTTTGCAAAGCAAATAGGCCTTGGTTCAACCAATCATATGGAACACCTTAATCAAGGGAAACAAGGTATATTTTCTACCAAACTATAGCCAAGATTATGGAAGCATATCTTAAAATTAACATTAAACGCTAAATTAAAAAATTAGCATCCTTAATCTATTATTCTTCAATCTGATGAATTTATGCTTGCAATTGTGCACACATGTATCTCCATCAAATCACAGAAACATCTGATTAAATAAATTAGTGACAACAAAAAAAACATGGTATACAGAACTAGAACTTCTGCCGAAAAGAAATCTGGAAGCTAAACAATACATCAAAGAATAATATCATTTTCTCCTGTAACTTCAGAAGCTTACTCATGGTTATGCTTATTCAGGATCAAAAGTAAATATTTTAAACAACAAGACCAAAGCTGGTACTCATTTCTTTTTAAATGCAACTGATACATCCAGATCCCTTAGTACAAGAATATACATGATCTTTTATATCTTAGCCGCCAACAATCTAATAGACCTTCCTTAACAAGCTTATGCTGGCATAAATAATGATAATTATTTCTGGGGTCCCTTGTCTCAATTTTCCTATACACCGAAGTTACACTAATGACCTGTCTTCTAGCACTACACACAATCCTCCTAACAGGAACACTACAGACGCCACACCAATTTAAATTGCAGAACCAGGAAAAGAAATCAAGATCCATAGAACATTATGATAAAATGGACATGTGCTATACCAGTGTCGCTGACGCAGAGAATGAAGGCCAAGCTTATCAGTAATTTCAGCAGCATTCATTGCATTAGGAAGGTCTTGTTTGTTTGCAAACACAAGCAACACAGCATCACGTAACTCATCCTGCCACCATCCCACAAAAACATCAGTCATCATTACAAATTTCATATCAATCAAAAATATTGATTCAATAAGACAAGTCTCAACAGCAACTTCAGTAACATGACATGATATCACAGCATACGGCTAAAAGAACATGTTAAGAAAAAGGAGGTTGATTTTTTTATATAAAAATATAATACACAAGATGTCACAGTAAAATATAATTAAATGTTTCTACGACAGGTCCAGAAAAAGACATCCACTTGAACTGTTGCAGTCAGCAATACCTCCACCTGGTACACCAAGTTGAGCCAATAAAGTTATCCTCGTATGATCAGACTAGGAAACTACTAAGTCTTACCTGAACAATTTCATCTGTTTTTTTTTTTAATAAAGGTCCTGTCATTTCTAAGGCCTAGGTTACTTGAGTCACCATAGGAATCATAAACCAAACATTTTAATGGGACTTATATTGTCAATTAAAGACACAATTCATGTTTTAGCTGCGTGTATAGAGACAAATTGACAGCCGAACACCTTTTATATCTCAGTAAGGTGCAGCTTTTTTGAACAGGTTAACATGATCCACCGTGTTACTTTGCAATTATGTTAATTGGTAAGTTTGTTAATAAGCACTCCAAAATATGGTTAGTTGATGCCTAAGTTATACAAGTGAGTAAATCAACAAATTTAAATACATGATAATGATAATTAAAGCAAGCAATGATCACCTGAATTATAACTTGGTGAAAAAACACCACATATGACCATATATTTCATACTACTGGTAATCAGATAAGAACTTTACAAACAGTTATCCCTCATAAAAAACTAGTCTACTCAAATTTAAATAGTGCCAAAGATAACCATGTGGATATCCAATTCAGCAACAGGTCGTTGCATAGTTTAAAATTTTGGTTCAAGGAAACATGAAGACAAGCAAACCAACATGTTCTAACATCGTTCCCAGCTCAATAATAACCAACTGATTACATGAAGGCATAATTTTCTAATATTTTAAAAATGATGTATCCCAAAAAATTCTTGTGCTTGAAGGATTGTATTTGTGTCCTAGGAGAAATATAATAAACAGATTACAATGAATTTAAATACCATTTTACATAAACCCATGCATGTCCTAAACTCAAGTTCAAGGAGACAGACAAACAGGACCCTTATGCCACATAATAATGAAGCCATCTTAATGGATTGCCAACAAACTAACCAAACCTACCTCATTTAGCATCCGATGGAGCTCATCCCTTGCCTCAACAATACGATCCCTGTCATTGCTATCAACAACAAAGATAAGGCCCTGAGTGTTCTGGAAGTAGTGCCTCCATAAAGGTCGGATCTGTTTTTTCCACACATCCACAATATCAAAACACCAGTCAACTATCATGAAAATAACTAGTTTATTTGGCAACATAATCAGCTCTTCAATAGTTTGACTGCCTCTAGTTAGATATGCACTAGAAGCCATGCTTCAACACAAAAGCTTGCGTTATGCACATTACCTTATCCTGACCACCAACATCCCAAACAGTGAAGCTAATGTTCTTGTACTCCACAGTCTCCACATTGAATCCTGCATAAATTTGGATACCAATTTTTCAATGCATTTGTAACATAGCTAGCTTAGCTGTAGCATTTTTTCTAAAATATAGGATATATGATTTTATGAAACATTTAATCTGATATATTAGCAACACTTGAGGACTAAAAAGTATAGGAAGGAAAAAAGATAGTAAATGTCAGGGAAAAGAGAAGGGGGGAAGGGGGGTGGAGTTAGCACTGCTGCCACTACTAAAATTTAAACCCCTATTAACAAGCTCACACATGTCAGGGCAAAGAGAAGGGGGGAAGGGGGAGTTAGCACTGCTGCCACGCGCACGCCGCGCACACACACACACACATATGTATATATATGTATGTATAACAAGCTCACACACACACACACACACACACACACACACATACATATGTATATATATGTATGTATAACAAGCTCACACACACACACACACACACAACACACACACACCACACACAAGCTCACACTCACACACACTCACACACTCACACACACATACATATGTATATATATGTATGTATAACAAGCTCACACACACACACACACACACGTCAGGGCAAAGAGAAGGGGGGTGGAGTTAGCACTGCTGCCACTACTAAAATTTAAACCCCTATAGCACGCGCGCGCGCGCGCACACACGCACGCACACACACATACATATGTATATATATGTATGTATGTGTATGTATGTATGTATGCATGCATGTATATGTATGTATGTATGCATGTATGGATGTATAAGGATGTATGCATGCATATGCAAAGACTACAGACAAAAAAAGAAAAATCTATTCTACCAACATTTCTTTTCCATTAATTGCCTGATATAGAAGAATCTAACTGAAGCCAAAAGCTGCCTGCATTACCTAATAGTAGCAAAGCTTGCGGATTAAAAAGTCTAAGAAGGAAAAAAGATAATAGTTGTGCATAAAGGGAGCAAAACGGGGCAATGTGAGGGTGAATCACGTGTTTTTTTTTTTTTTTGGTGGGGGGGGAGATAATAGATGTGCATAAAGGAGCAAAACAGGGGCAATGTGAGGGCGAATCATGTTTTTATTTATTTATTTATTTTTTTGGGGGGGGGGGGTGGGTGGCACTTCTGCCACTAGTAAAATTTAAACCCCTACAGCAAGCTTATTTTGGACACATAGAGAGAGAAAGAGAGATAGAGAGAGAAGATTAGATAGATGGATAGATTAGATAGATCGAAGAAAGATTGGTTGGAACTTAGAAAGATAGGTCAATTAGATAGGATAGATCAATGGTATAGGATAGATTGATTGGGTTGATTAGAAGGATAAATTAGATGGGATAGATCGATAGATCAATTGGATTCATTAGAAGGATAGATCGGTTTGATAGATTGGGTCAGATGGACAGATTGGATACATAGATTAGATAGATTAGACTGGATAGATTGGATACATAGATTAGACAGATTAGTATCAGATGGATAAATTGGATTGGATGGATAGATTGGATGCATAGACTAGATAGATTAGATTAGATAGAGTATGTATATCTATGTACCATTTATCTATATGTGTGTGTGTGTGTACATATGTATATTTGTGTGTGTATATGTACCCATGTATATATCTATAGATGTCGATGTAAAGCCTGCAGACACAATAAAATGTCTCTTCTATCAACCTTTCTTTTCCATTAAGTGCTTGAGATAGAAGAATCTAACGTAAGCCAGAAGCAGCCTGAATTACCTCATATAATCACACAAGAACATGGAAAATGAATATGTATGTGATTGAACAACATATCATAGCATACATGAGACTCAAGATCAGTTGTCTATACCAAAGAATAGCAATGATACCAAATCATAGCAACCAGAATTGTCCAGTAGTGTTATATGTGACAAGAATAGAAATGGAATGTCGCTTTCTCACCAATCATCAAGGATGCAAACCAGTCGAGCCCTAATATTACCCATAGGGATATGAATGGATAGGTAGACAGATTGATCAGTTAGAAGGTTAGATCCATTAGATAATCGATAGGATAGGATAGATCGATTGGATAGGATAGATTCGTTAGACGGATAGACCGACTAGATAGAATAGATCGATTGGATTGATTACAAGGATAGATCAACTGGATTAATTAGAAGTGTAGATCAACTAGATCGATTAAAAGGATAGACCGACTGGATCAAGTAGAAGGATCGATTAGAACGATTGATCAATTGGATCGATTAGAAAAATTGATGAATTGATTAGAAGGATAGATCAAATAGATCGATTGGACAGGATAGATTAATTAGAAGGATAGACCGATTAGATAGGATAGATCGATTGGATTGATTATGAGGATAGATTGACTGGATTGATTAGAAGGGCAGATCAACTAGATCGATTAAAAGGATAGACTGACTGGATCAAGAACGACCGATCGATTGGATTGATTAGAACGACTGATCGATTGGATTGATTAGAACGACCGATCGATTGGATAGAAGGATTGATTGATTAGAAGGATTAATGAATTGATTAGAAGGATAGATTGATTGGATTGACTAGAAGGATAGATCAACTGGATAGATAGATCGATTAGAATGATAGATTGATTAGATAGATAGATCAATGGGATAGGATAGATCGATTGGAAGATTAGAAGGATAAATTTGATGGGATAGATCAATAGATTGATTGGATTGATTAAGAATGATAGATTGGTTGGATAGATTGGATCGGATGGATAAATTAGATAGATGGACTAGATAGATCAGTAGATCGATTGGATTGATCAGAAGGATAGATCAGTTGGATAGATTGGATCAGATGGATAAATTGGATAGATGGACTAGATAGATTATAGATTAGATATATACATGGACTAGATAGATTATAGATTAGATAGAGTATCTATCTATGAGCCAAGCCAAGCCTCCCTTTAGTTCTCTAATCTAACCCCCATCAGATTTGCTTGTTTATGAGCTTAACTCTAAAAGCTTTTTGATCTCAGCTGGTTTTCTAACTAATCAGAGCCTGTAACAAGCCTTAGTTGAGCAAACCTGAGCTGCTTTAGAGCAGCTTGGATCATTTGCAGCTCTACCAATCATAGAGATGCTGCTTTATGCCAAAATGCAGAATTTGTCGATGTCAAACCTAGACTCTTCTTTGCATAGGGTTCTGTACAGGTAATGACACCATTAAAGTAGGTAGAAAGAACCAATATGGATCCCGTAATGTAATTTTCAACATCATAGCCTTCCTTATGCCCTCAATTTATTCATTCCTAACATGCAGATATCATACTTTTGGCATAAACCAGCCTTGATGGATAATAATAGAAGATTATTCTTTTTGTACCTCCTAGTTTTCCTATCCATAAAGGACAAAGTGAACATATCTAGAACTTGAATGTGAAGGACCATAGGCCAACTCGATTTCATTTATCCCCATAACAAAAGCACACAAATTTACCATGGATGTAAGCAAAAGTATATGATAGCAATCAGATAATCAAACGCACTGCATCACCTAGATTTAGGCGATCCTGGAAATTTCTAAAAAGCTCCAAATATTGAACACTGCAGGTCAAATCGAACATGAATATTATCCAACATAATATACCACCAGAACGTCACATTTCAACAATTGAAATTTAGGAAAAGGAAAAAAATTACAAATATGTCAATGAGGAATCCGTTTACCAAAAAAAAAAAACTCGGAATTAAATCACTTATCCATCAGAAAGATCAATCATCTTCCTTTTCACCTGTACGCATGCAGAAACAGAGAAAGGAAACAGACAATTTGGGAAAAGGGAAAAAGAAATAGACAAGAAACCATGCGCTCACCGATTGTGGGTATTGTGGTGACGATCTCTCCAAGCTTAAGCTTGTACAGGATGGTCGTTTTACCTGCCGCATCAAGCCCGACCATCAAGATCCTCATCTCCTTCTTCGCAAAAAGACGGCTGAAGAGCTTCGTGAAGGTAAGCCCCATTGTTCTCCGCTTCTGAAACGCAAAATCGCACATCTCAAATTGCAAATACAGAAAAGTAAAAATGAAAAAACAAATAGATCGACAAAGATCTAAAATCGACATGACAAACAATCGATCTATCACAAAAATCGACAGGTAGGGACAAACTTCTAATCCGAGCGCAAAAAAAAGGTTCAATTCGGGATGTAAAACTCACGAAACGGATCAATTTAAGAATTAATATGTTAAAAGTAGAGAGAGTACTCCACGATCTAAGGAAACAAGGTGAAGAATCCAGGATCTATAAAAAAACGGAGACTCATCCAGGATACACAAGATCGAGAACAAAACACTTCAAGATCGACAAAATGATAACAAAAAGATAGAAATCGATCAAATTATGAACACAAAAGATAAAAAAAAAAGAAGGACCGATCTATTACATGAAACAACGAAAAATGAATCAAAGATAAGTAGATAGCGAACAACAAGAAATTGATCTCAGATCCGTAGGAGAAAAGAGAGATCGGGAGATTAATAACCAGAGAACCGTCTTCGAAGGAGATTTGCGAGCAAGCGAGAAAGAAAGGGCGACCGGTGAGGGCTCGAGGAAGGTAAATCTCTTCTCTTCTCTCTCCAGATATACTAAAAAAACGACGGAAGAGGAAACTAACATAGGTTGCGGTGCTCCGCCCGCTGCTTTTATACGGAGGAGCGGCGAAGAATGGGATCCCGCGTTAAGCTGACGCACATGCGACCGACCGCCCTCTCCGCTCCCACTCGCACCCGGGCCCACGCTAAGAATGTGTGCATCTCATGCAAGTACGATCTTTTATATGAGTTCACCAATCGTAAAAAATCGTTGAACCGTCGGATCGACCAAATACCTAGTATAATTTCATGAACAACCACCGATTTGGCACGATTTTACGAGAATGCCATTCTTCCGGTTCGTGCGTGAGGCCAGCTGTCTCCAGCGCGCTGCGGTTTTCCGGGCCGGTCACATTTCCAAAAGCAGCCAAAGTGGACGCATCCGGTCTCGTTCACCAAGTTGGCTTCTGGCATGCAATAAAGCAGGTAGAACATTCCAGGCTCGGGTTTCCACGAGATAGAGCGCCTTTAGTACGGTTTGACCTGCACTTTTTTGAATGAGTGGTGTTGAGTCGGAGAGAACCCGGTCCGGTTTATTGCCACGAGTTCAATGTTGAACCAGAGCGGCTTATATTGCCGACTTTGTTGCCAATGACCAAGATTAAGGAGACTATTTTTAATAACCTGTTTGGTTTTAGTTATGATCAATAGATGTGGAGGAAATACTTCTGTACTAAATAATTTCATGCATGATAAAATGCTTTCATTATCCATTCCATTTGGATCAGTCTTTTTTTTTTTTTTTGTGGGTATAATTTGGATTGATTTGTTTGACGAGCATAGAAGGAAAGAAAAATATGATTAATGAAAGAATGGAGTTTTTAGTTAGAGTTTTCAAAAAAAAAGAGATTTAGAATTGGCACTCTCATGATGATAAATTTTTTATATTCTAGAAATCCAAAGCTCATATTCTATATAAATTTTTAGATTTTTTATAAAAAAAATTAATTTTTTTTTTTCAAAAGCATCATTAAAGTATGAATAGAATCAGAAGAAATCTTTTTCTTTATTAAAGATATAATAAATGTTGAGAATAAACTCCACTCTCATTGAAGTCCGGCTTGGTGCCTAGCCTAATACAACTAGTGATCATGGAAGAGCTTCAACTGAAAATTATCTTTCTAGCAGCCGAACTCATTCGATGGTTGAACTCCTCCAGCGGCTGAACTCAACCAAATTCCTCCAACAGTCGAATCCAATCGAACTCCTTAGCGGTCAACCTCCAGAAGTCAAACTTCTTTCGGATCGCTCTTATAGTCGGACTCTTTAAGGAGCCGACCTTCTTCTGAACTCCTTCAGGAGCTGACCTCCTTCCAGAATTCTTCTGCAGCCAAATTCCTTTCGAAGCCAAACTTCTTTCGGATCTTTTCTACAGTCGAATTCCTGCAAGAGCCGACCTCCTTCTGGATCACTCCTGCAGTTGGACTCTTTCAAAAGCCGACCTTCTTCTAGAATTCTTCTGCAGTCAGATTCCTCCGAAAGTCGAACTTCTTCCAGATCGCTCCTACAGTCAGACTCCTCCAGGAGCCGACTTTCTTTCAGAATTCTCCTACAGTCAGATTTTTTTCGAAGTCGAACTCCTTCTGAATTATCCCTGCAGTCGGACTCCTTCAGGAGCCGACCTTCTTCCGGATTGCTCCTATAGTCGAACTCCTTCAGGAGCTGACTTTCTTCCAAAATTCTCCTGCAGTCAGATTTCTTTCAAAGTCGAGCTCCTTCCAGATCGCTCCTACAGTTGGACTCCTTCAGGAGCCGACCTCCTTCCAGATTACTTCAAGAGCCGACCTCCTTCCATAATTCTCCTACAGTCAGATTTCTTTCGAAGCCGAATTCCTTCCAGATTGCTCCTACAGTCGAACTCCTCTAGGAGCCGACATTCTTTCAGATTGCTCCTACAGCTGGATTTCTCCAAGAGTTGGACTCCTTCTAGAATTCTTCTGCAATCAGATTCCTCTGAAAATCGAACTTCTTTTGGATCGCTCCTGCAGTCGAACTCCTTCAGGAGCCGACCTCTTTCCAAATTGCTCCTGTAGTCGGATTCCTTCAGGAGCCGGACTCCTTCTAGAATTCTCCTATAGTCGAATTTCTTCAGAAGCCGAACTCCTTCCGGATCGCTCCTATAGTTGGACTCCTCCAGGAGCCGAACTTCTTTCGAATCGCTCCTACAGTCGGACTCCTTCAGGAGCCGAACTCCTTCTAGAACTCTTATTTAGCTAGATTTTTCATTCAGTCGGATTTCTACGGAAGCTAAACTCTTTCCAGAATTCTCCTTCAGGAGTCGAACTTCTTCTGGATCGCTCTTACAATCAGATTTCTCTAAGAGCCAAACTCCTTTCGGATCGCTCCTACAGTCGAACTCCTCTAGGACCCGACCTCCTTCTAGATCGCTCCTACAGTCGGACTTCTTCAGGAGCCGACCTCCTTTTGGATTGCTCCTACAGTCGGATTCTTTCAGGAGCTGGACTTCTTCTAAAATTCTCCCTCAGTCGAATTTTCATAGGAGCCGAACTCCTTCCAGACTCTTCCAACTTAGTCGACCTCAAATGCATGCTTTCACCAGATGGTATGGCTGCCATTATCGATCTGACGATATCGCTCTCTCCATAACAAATCCCATACGATCCATGATTGAACGACATGGCTGCCACTACTAATCTGATGACACCTCTCTCTCCATAGCAAACTCCATGCGGCCCATGATCGAACGACATGGCCGTTACTATCAGTCTGACGATATCTCTCTCTTCGTAGTAAACTCCATGCGGTCTACTACCAGATGATATGACTATCACCATCAATCTGCTATAGGCTCCATCTATAAAAAAGAATCCTCTAGATATGACTTCTCTAAGCTCTCCTCTCTCCATCTAAACTCTGTCGAACTCTCTCCGGAGTACTCTATTTCTGTTGGTCAGAAGAGCTGACTTGATCGTTGGAGGGTCTTATCGGAGCCACCACCATTGACTCTGAATGGAACTTTATTTTGTAGGTCACCGACAATGACCTCGTCTTCCTCCACTTTAGCTCGATCTGGCGTCAACCAAATTCTACACCAATAGAATTGGCGCTAGAAGGAGGACCCTCTATTCTTGAGATTTTCTTATTCTTAAAGGAATGTTTAGCGATGATCTCTCTCCTCCCTCTCTAGAGATTTTTCTTCTTCCTCTCTAGAGTTCTTTTTTGAAAAAAAATGTCTCCTAGGAGAGCTTCGATCCGACGATCGACGGTCTCCACAGTCAGATCCCATCCAGATCTATCTGCTCCCACTTCAGCCCTGATAACTCAAGCTTCATCTATAGCCACAGTAGGTGCGGAGCAATTCAACCTACTGGTCCAGCAGGTTCGTGGCCTCATGGAGATAATGCAGGAAATGCATCGGTAGGTCCCAGCACCAGTTCGATCGACGCAGGATTCTCCATAGCCCCATGGTTCGATCTGGGAATGGCCAACTTGGGCTATCCGACCTCTGATCCCCGAAAAGAGGAAGCAGAGGATGCAGGGCCCCTGCTTGGACCATGACTCGACCTAGAGAAAGCTTCGCACCCATTCCATCAGAAAACCCTAGAGATTAACGACCGTGAAGATCTTTTGGATCAAAAGCTCTTAGAAATGAGTCAATGAATCGAAGAGCTCCGTCACACTCCCTCCTCATACGATAATGATATTTGCACTGACTCTCCTTTTTCGTAGAGAATTATGCAGGAACCGATCCCATGAAACTTCAAGCTCCCGTAGTTTAAGAGTTATGATGGGACCACTGATCTGATCGACTATCTAGAGGCCTTTCGGATAATGATGTTGTTTCATGGTGCGTCAGACGCTATTTTATGTCGGACTTTCTCGTCCACCCTTAAGAAAGTCATCAAAAACTGATACTCGGTGCTTAAGCCAAGTACCATCTTATCGCTTGATCAGATGAGCCGTCAGTTCATAGCTCATTTTATCAGCAATCGACGTCCGTGCTGAAGTTCGAATTTTTTGATGACCGTCAAGCAGGAGGAAGAATTCATCTGAACTTATGTCATCCGATTTAATGCTGCCATATTAGAGGTCCAAAATCTGAATCAATCAGTCGCCATGGCCGCTCTCAAGGGCAGCCTCTAGAAGAATGATTTACTGTTCTTCCTAAAAAAGAAGTACCCTAAATACTTTTTCGACATGCTAGCTTAGGCTGAAGGTTATGCCCGAGTTGAAGAGGCCTTCAAGGCTAAGAACGATGAAGCCTTTGGTGAGTAGCGAATTGATGGATCGGACAGGCCCATCGAAGAAGAAAAGTCGAGTGAAGCTCGACCGCATTCTCAGACTCCTTCTGAGCGCAAGCAAGTCCGAACTCTTTGAGCCCGGAGGCAGGGAAGCCCCGATGGAAGGGCATGCCAAGGTTCTCCCTAATGAAAATTTTACAACTACACCCCCCTTAATGCTTCAAAAATTTAAGTGCTGATGAAAATCAGGGAGCAATTGCCAAGATCGAAGAGGATGCATTCTCATTCCAGCAAGTGCAATCCCAATAAATTCTGCCTTTATCATCGTGACCACGATCACGACACTAAGGAGTGTATCCAACTTCAAGATGAGATCGAGGAGCTCATCAGGTGAGGCAGACTTGGTCGATTCCTATGGAGATGGTCTGAAGGATGGAAAGATAGGCCAAGGGTGTTACCGCAGCCTAAACCATCAAGGGGGGAGGATCAACAAGAAGATCGATCGCCTCTCAGCATCATCAACACTATCTTGGGAGAACTTCAGCAAAGAAAGGCTAGCGGATCCGAGGGATCGATGAAGAGACGGAGGATAGAGGAACTCGTGACTTTTACCGAGGCAGATGCCCAGGAGGTTCAGTTTCTGCACAATGATGCGGTTGTAATCTCTTTAAACATTGCCGACTATGATGTATGCCGCATCTTGGTGGATAATGGAAGCTCGATCGATGTATTATTTTACGATGGTTTCTTGAAAATGTCCTTATTCGATGACCGCTTGGGGCCTATGAACTCCCCATTGAAAGGCTTCACTGGTGATGCCATACCAGTTGAAGGCATAATAATTTTGGCTGTGACTGCAGGACAACGTCCGAAATTGGCTAGGACACAGATCGATTTTTTAGTTGTAAGAACTCCATCCGTATATAATGCTATTCTCGATCGACCTGGTCTAAATGCACTTCGAACGGTGGTATCAACCTATTATTTGAAGATGAAGTTTTTGACAAGTCATGGAATCGGAGAGGTCAGGGGAGATCAGGCTCTGGCGAGGCACTGCTACTCAATCACCCTGCATAAGAAAGAACAGTCCGATCCTTATCCTATTGATGGGCTGGATGTCCGCGACGACCTCACTGAGGAGTGAGGCGAGCCTATGGAGGACCTCATCTCTGTACCCTTAAATAATGGAAATATGGAGCACGCAGTGCAGATCGACTCCAACTTAGAAGATGAGGTTCGGGAGCAACTCATTACCTTTCTTAGGAGAAACGCAGATGTCTTCGCTTGGACCCCAATAGATATGCTAGAAATTGATGTCGAGGTCATGGAACATTGGCTAATCGTTGATTCGAAGCATCAGTCGATAAAAGAAAAGATGCACCGCCATGCCCTGGAGAGACAAAAAGCAATCGTCGAAGAAGTAGGCAAGCTCCTCAAAGCTAGATTCATCCGAAAGATTAATTATTCGACCTGGGTCTCAAACGTAGTCCTCGTCAAAAAGACGAACAACAAGTGAAGGATGTGCATAGACTTCAAAAAGCTGAACAAGATCTATCCAAAAAATAGCTACCTTCTATCCAGGATTGATCAACTGATGGATGCAACCTCGGGTCACGAGCTCCTCACCTTCATGGATGCCTTCTTCGATTATAACCAGATACGGATGGTGCCTAAGGATGAGGAGAAAATCGCTTTCGTTACTGACTATGGTCTTTATTGTTACAGGGTCATGCCCTTTGGACTCAAAAATGTAGGGACAACATACCAGCGCCTGATCAACAAGATCTTCAAGAAGCAGATCGATCGTAACATGAAGGTGTACATGGATGACATGCTCGTCAAAAGCTGAGTTTCTACAGACCACCTCGTCAATCTTGAAGAGACCTTCGGTGCACTCAGGAAGCATAAGATGAAACTGAACCCGACTAAGTGCGCCTTTGGTGTGACCTCTAAAAAGTTTTTAGGGTTTATGGTGTTGAGGCATAGGATTGAAGCAAATCCCAAAAAAATTTGAGCCATTTAGAAGATGACTGCTCCAAAAATGATCAAAAAAATTTAGCACCTGATTGAAAAAATGGCATCCCTAAATCGCTTCATCTCGAGATCGATCGAATGATGCATGCCCTTCTTCCGAGTTCTCAGACAATCATAAAACTTCTACTGGATGGCGGAGTGCCAATGAATATTCAAGGAGCTTAAAAACTACCTCAGCTCACCCCCACTGCTGGCAAAGTTCGAATCCAAAGAAGAATTATTTCTGTACCTAGCAGTCTCTCCGATGGCCCTGACGGCAGTCCTGGTCAAGAAAGAAGCGAAGATGTAGCGACCGATCTACTACGTAAATCGAGTCCTGAGAGATGCGGAGACTAGGTACTTTAGGCTAGAAAAATTGATTTACTCTCTTCTAATTGCTGCTAGAAGATTCCGACCTTACTTTCAGGGGCACACCATAACGATCTTTACGGACCAACCCATAAAAGCAGTCCTTCATCGAACAAACACTTATGAGAGAATTGCAAAATGGGTGATTGAGCTCATGAAATCTGACATCAACTATCAACCTCGACCATCGATCAAGATCCAGATATTGATAGATTTAATGGTAAAATGTACTATTCCAGTTGAGGTCGAGCTTGAATAGAACGAGACCGGTGTCCTACTGTCACAGTCAAACCTCCTCGAGGAGAGTGCCAATCTTTCTGAAGACTTTTAGATTCTATACGTGGATGGTTTGTCCAACTCTGCTAGAGCAGGTGCAGGGTTGGTCTTAGTCAGCCTCGAGGGAGTCATCGTCGAGTACGCGCTATGCTTCAAATTTTCTACGACTAATAATGAGACCGAATATGAAGCGCTGATTGTCGGATTAAAAATAGCAAAAAAATTAAAAATAGATTGGCTTCAAGTCTACAGTGATTCTTAATTAGTGGTCGGCCAAGTTAGTGGCAGATACGAAGCATGGGAGGAAAGCATGATGAAATAACTTGGAAAAGTGAAGAATTTGACTTCGGCCTTTGGCAATTTTGGCATTCGACAGATTCTGAGGGCAGAAAATGTAAGAGCCAATCTTCTCTCTAAGTTGGCCACTTCAGTCCTAGCCGAACTGTCCAAAGAAGTATTTTTAGAGACTCTGAAGTGCCCAAGCCCAGAGGAATTCTAGGTCATTTTGCAGATGGAGCTCGAGCCGAGCTAGATTGACCCGTTAGTCGCTTACCTCAAGGAGAAAGTCCTTCCTCATGATTCGAAAGAAGCTCGGAAGCTCAGGAATCAAGCCTTTTGGTACATTTTGTACGAGGGTAGGTTGTATAAGAGGTCGTACTCACTATCGATGCTAAAATATCTTCGATCTTTATAAGCCAACTTCGCATTGTGGAAAGTGCACGAAAAAATTTATGGAAGTCACATAGAAGTTAGGTTCCTATCACAAAAACTACTTTGGCAAGGATACTATTAGCCGACCTTGTTTCATGATTCCGTAGAGTATGTTATGAAATATGACCACTGTTAGAAGAATGCAAATGTACAAAGATAGCCGACCTCCGAGCTTACTCTGCTAAGTGCACCTTGGCCATTTACGCAATGGGGAATGGACATACTTAGCCCTTTTCCAACGACGTCTGGGCAGGAAAAGTTTCTCCTGATCGTGATCGACTATTTCACCAAATGGATCGAGGCTGAACCACTAGCAAAAATTACCAAAGCCAAGGTATAGAACTTTGTCTGAAAGTCGATAGCCTATCGGTTCGGTCTGCCCTGAACTCTCATGACTGATAATGGGTGATAGTTCACTGGGACGAGGTTCGCCCAGTTCTACGAAAATCTAAACATCTTTCACTACTTCACATCGGTGGCTCATCCGCAGACAAATGGAAAAGTTGAGGTGACCAACCGAACTCTATTATAAGGCATCAAAATGAGGCTCGATAGAGCAAAGGGGGCCTGGATGGATGAACTTTACCACATTCTTTGGGCGTACCAAACTACACAAAGGTTGCCGACTGGAAAAACATCCTTCGCCTTGACCTTCAAAATGGAGGCAGTCATATCGATCGAGCTTAAACTTCCATCAGCATGGGTTGCGGCCTTTAATGAGCAACATAATCCGTAGGACCTCAGAGCCAACCTCAATCTGCTGAAAGAAAAAAGAGAGAAAGTCCAGGTTCGGATAGCAGCCTACAGGCGAAGGATGACCCGATATTATAACTCCAAAGTTAGAAGTAAAATGTTCAAAGTGGAGGACTTAGTATTTCAGCGAGCCACCATCTCCCAGCCTCAAAGCTAGAAAAAGCTTGTCCCAAATTAGGAAGGCCCGTATAAAGTGGTAAAGGTCATCCGACCCGAGACTTATCGCCTAAAGAAGCTCGGAAGAACAACGCTTACACGACCTTAGAACTCAGAAAATCTGAGACTGTACTATCAGTAATTTTCTCTCAATAAAACACCTCGATTTCAACATTATTATTTCTTGGCGCGAAAATTATATGATGAAAGAAAAGAAGCAACTAAAAGCAGCCATATTAGGAACAGGAGGAGAACCTCATCCTAACATAAGTAAAATCGAAGGCCTCGTTCATTTTAGATGAGATGGGAGAGAAGCCTTGACAATGGCCCTTATGTGTCCCCATAGTTCGTTAGGAACAGAAGGAGAATCTCGTCCTAATATGAGCAAGATCGAAGGCCTCATTCATTTTAGATGAGATGGGGGGAGAGGTCCTGACAAAGATCCTTATGTGCCCCCACAGGTTGTTAGGAATAGGAGGAGAACCTCATCCTAACATGAGCAAAGTCAAAGACCTCATTCATTTTAGACGAGATGGAGGGAGAAGGCCCTAACAATGGCTCTTATATGCCCCCACGGCCTATTAGGAATAGGAGGAGAACCTCGTTCCTAACGTGAGCAAAGTCGAAGGCCTCATTCATTTTAGATGAGATGGGGGAAGAGACCCCTGACAATGGCCCTTATGTGTCCCCATAGCCCATTAGGAATAGGAGGAGAACCTCATCCTAACGTGAGCAAAGTCGAAAGCCTCATTCATTTTAGATGAGATGGAGGAAGAGACCTTGACAACGGTCCTTATGTACTCCCACAATCCGTTAGGAATAGGAGGAGAACCTCGTCCTAACGTGAGTAGAGTTGAAGGCCTCATTCATTTTAGACGAGATGAGAGAAGAGGCTCTGACAATGGTCCTTATGTGCCCCCACAGCCCATTAGAAATAGGAGAAAAACCTCATTCTAACATAAGCAAGATTGAAGGCCTTATTTATTATAGATGGGATGAGAGGAAAGGCTCCGACAATGGTCTTATTGTGCCTGACAACAACAGAAGATAAGATCTCCTTCGAGCTTCAGAGTCTATATCGGCAGGAGATAAGATCTCCTTCAACCTCGACTGTTGGAGATAAGATCTCTCCTGAGCTCCACCTTCGACCTCGACTGTTGGAGATAAGATCTTCTCCGAGCCTCTATGTCAATAGGAGATAAAATCTCCTTCAACCTCGGCTGCTGGAGATAAGATCTTCCTCGAGCTTCTACATCAGTAGGAGATAAGATCTCCTTCAACCTCGGCTACTAGAGATAATATCTTCCCCAAGCTTCTACGTTGGCAGGAGATAGATCTCCTTTAACCTTGACTACTGGAGATAAGATCTTTCCTGAGCTCCACCTTCGACCTCGGCTGCTAGAGATAAGATCTCCCCCGAGCCTCTACGTCAACAGAAGATAAAATCTCCTTCAACCTCGGCTGCTAGAGATAAGATCTCTCCCGAGTTTCTACGTCGGTAGGAGATAAGATCTTCTTCAATCTCGATCGCTGGAGATAAGATCTCCTCCGAGCTCAACCTTCAACCTCGACTGCTGGAGATAAGATCTCCTCCGAACTTCTACGTTGATAGGAGATAAGAATTTTCTTCAATCTCGACTGCTGGATATAAGATCTTCCCCAAGCTTTAGAGTCTACGTCGGCAGGAGATAAGATCTCCTTCAACCTTGGCTGCTGGAGATAAGATCTCCCCCGAGCTTCTATGTTGACAGGAGGAAAAAATTTTTTCTTCAACCTCGGTTGGAGATGAGATCTCCCCTGAGTTCCAATTTCGACGTCAACCTTAGCTGGAGATAAGATCTTGCTCGAGATTCAATCTGAGCTGGTGCAGAGCCCTGAAGAGAACTTCGATAGTCGTCCTTTTTTGTACTCTCTTCTTTTGAGTTTCGAACTTGAGAGTGAGAGGACTATTGTTGGGGATAAACCTCGCTTTCGTCGAAGTCCGACCTGGTGCCTAATCTAATGCAATTGGTGATCACGGAAGAGCTTCAATCAAAAATTCTCTCCCCAGCAGTCGAACTCATTTGGTGGCCGAACTCATCCAACAGTCGAACCCAACTAAACTCCTCCAGCAGCTGAACCCAACCGAACTTCTCGGCAGCCGACCTCCAGAAGCCGAACTCCTTTTGGATCGCTCCTACAGTCGGACTCCTCCAGGAGTCAATCTCCTTTCGGACTCCTCCAGGAGCCGACCTCTTTTCAGAATTCTCTTGCAGCTAGATTTCTTCCGAAACCAAACTCCTTCTAAATCTTTCCTACAGTCGGACTACTCCAGGAGCCGACCTCCTTCTGGATCGCTTCTGCAGTCGGACTCTGATAGAAACACGATGCTGTCGTTAAGACACCGTGTTTATCAATTTAAATCCGACTCTTTACTTTTTAAATTAACTAAAAATTATGAAGAAAGTGGTGAGTCGGGTCGAATCCACAGAGAGACAATGATTTATTTTTAAAATCTTTGATTCTTTTTTTTAAGAAAAGAAAGAAAGGATTTTTTTCAAAAATTAAAGTCGAAAAATAGATCTATAAATAAAAATAGAATTTAAATTATGCAAAAATAAATTTGATACTAAGATCTACTATTTAGATCTTAGCAACTACTTATAGTAAAATTAAAAAGCAATAAATAATAAATAATTTAAAGAGCTAGAATTGAAAAAAATAATGAAATTTTTTTTATTAAATTTAAAACTAAGATGCAGAATTTAAATACAAGAAATTAAAAAAAATTTAAAATTTTAATATAAGAAATTAAAGAAAAAAGATTAGATGGAGATCGTAGATCAGCGTAGGCATGAAGATGGCGTAGAAGACCGGCTCTTCTTTTCAGCACTGTAGCTTTGAAGCAACCTTTAATCCAGAGCTTGACTTCCACCTTATACCTTAGCTTTCCTTCCAACCCCCCTTTCTTAGAGGCTTAGGATCCTTTTTATAGAGCTAGAAGAGGTAGATATTTATTTTTAAAGACAATATAGGACTAATTGCCTTTGTAATCGTAAAAATCTGAATAAAATTTGAATAAAAATAATTCTGTTATGACTCTGGTAAATCTAGTAAAATTTGGCTATTCGATAGAAATCCAACGATTCAAAAATCGTTAAAATCGGATGCCTATCAGCCCAGATCAGGTCGGATTAAATCTGGCCATCCGATCGCACTTGATCGAGGAAATCTGGCCGCAAATCGCGCTTCGGGAGTCCTGATCACCATCGGGAGCGTTCTGGACCGTCGGATCGAAGCTGGAATCAGGCGCTGCCGTCCGATGGTGATCCGAGTGAAATTGGCAATCGAAAAAATGCTGACCGTACGATCTTAACTGCAATCAACCGCAGCCGTCCGATCGCGCAATCACTGTTCCCATGGACCGTGTAGACCGACCGCACCGCACACCACAATCAATCAACGCTTCTGTCGTCGAGTGAAATGACCAGATTGCCCTGTGAGCTATGATAAATTTCTATAGACCCTTTAAGGGTCTAGGTCCACCACGTGGCAGGCTCTGATTCACCGGATTTTGCTGAGCTGGCGGTCCACGCCTGAATCGTAGATCGGCTGATGGCTTCAACGGCTAAGTCGGCTTTGATGGCTTGGCTTGGCTTGGTGGCTCGGCTTGGCTTATGGCTCGGCTTGCGGAGCCGGCTGAGCCGTTTTCTTTTTTATTTAATTTTTATTTATTTTATATTTTAAAAATTCATATCTTTTCCATTTTAGCTTCGTTTTTCTTGAAATTTATTTTGTTGTGATCAAAAAAATAAGCTCTTTCTATTAATAATAAAATTTTATTTTTTAATTATTATTATTTTTTTATTATTTTTTAATTAATTTTTTAATTAATAAAAATATGAATTTTTCAAAAATTATATATAAATTGATTGATAATTCTTAAAAATTAATATAAATTAATTAATAAATTAATACTTTTATTGGTGAATTTATGATGCTTATCAGACTCCTCCAGAAGCCAACCTCCTTCCATAACTCTTCTGTAGTTAGATTCCTTCCGAAGCCGAACTCCTTTCGGATCGCTCATGCAGTCGGACTCCTCCAGGAGCCGACCTCCTTTCGGACTCCTTTAAGAGCTGACCTCCTTTCAGAATTCTCCTGTAGTCAGATTCCTTCCGAAGTCGAACTCCTTTTAGATCGCTCCTGCAGTCAGACTCCTCCAGGAACTGACCTCCTTTCGGATCGCTTCTGCAGTCGGACTCTTCTAAGAGCCGACCTCCTTCCAGAATTCTTCTGCAGTTAGATTTCTTTCAAAGTCGAACTCCTTCTGGATCGCTCCTACAGTCAGACTCCTCTAAGAGCCGACCTCCTTCCGAACTCCTCCAGGAGCTGAACTCCTTTCAGAATTCTCTTGCAATCAGATTCCTCTCGAAATCGAACTCTTTCCATATCGCTTCTGTAGTCGGACTCCTCTAGGAGCCAACCTCCTTCCGGATTGCTCCTACAGTCGAGTTCCTCCAGGAGTCGGACTCCTTCCAAAATTTTCGTACAGTCAGATTCCTCTTTCAGTCGAACTCCTTTCGGATCGCTCCTTCAGTCGGACTCCTCCCGAATCGCTCCTTCAGTCGGACTCCTCCAGGAGTCAACCTCCTTCCAGATTGCTCATGCAGCCGGATTCCTTCAGGAGTCGGACTCCTTTCAAAATTTTTCTATAGTCGAATTCCTCCAGAAGTCGAACTTCTTCCGGATCGCTCTTGCAGTCGGACTCCTCCAGGAGCCGAACCCCTTTCAGATCGCTCCTACAGTCGGACTCCTTCAGGAGTCGAACTTCTTTCAGAACTCTTTTTTAGTTGGATTCCTCCTTCAGTCGAATTTCTACAGGGCCAAACTCTTTTCAAAATTCTCCTTCAGCCAGATTCCTTCAGGAGCTGAACTCCTTCCGGATCACTCCTGCAGTCGAATTTCTCTAAGAGTCAAACTCCTTTTGGATCGCTCCTACTGTCGGACTCCTCCAAAATCTAATCTTCTTTCGGATCGCTCCTATAGTTGGACTCCTCCAGGAGCCGACCTCCTTTCGGATTGCTCTTGCAGTCGGGTTCCTCTAGGAGCCGGACTCCTAGAATTCTTCCTCAATCAGATTTTCACAGAAGCCGAACTTCTTTCGAACTCCTCCAGCTCAGTCGGACCCCGAACGCATGCTTCCATTAGACGGCATGACTGCCATTATCGGTCTGGCGACACCGCTCTCTCCATAATAAATTTCATGCGGCCCATGATGGGACGACATGGTCGTCACTATCAGTCTGACGACACCTCTCTCTCTATAGCGAATCTCATGCAGCCCACGATCGGATGATATGACCATCACTATGAGTTTGGCGACGTCTCTTTCCGTAGCAAATCTCACGCGGTCCACTATCGGACGATATGACTGTCACCATCAATCTGCTACAGACTTCATCTATAAAAAGGGACTCTCTAGATACGACTTCTCTAAGCTCTTCTCTTCTCTCCTCTAAACTTGTCGAACTCTTTCCTGAGTACTCCATTTCTGTTGATCAGAAGAGCTGACTTGATCATCGGAGGATCCTATCGGAGCCATTACCACCGCCTCCGGATGAGATTTTATTTTGTAGGTCACCGACAGCGACCTCATCCTCCTCCACTCTAGCTCGATCCGGCGTTAACCAAATTCTACACCAATAATAAAGTATTTTATATAATTTCTTCAAAAAAATAGATGCTCAACCAAAAATAATCTGAAATATGCCACTTTCCTATAAATTAACCAAATATACCAAAACTATTTTTCCAAACATCATATCTTGAAGAATTAGCTTTCTAGAAAAAACTATTTTAGTACAAAAATTTTCTTGCTGCGAACCAAACATGCCCTTCATATTATTAATGGAAGGATGAAAACAATAAGGGCTTCTTTTTATAAGATCATCGATGGCAAAGGCTGGTGATGCCCCATTGCAATGCATTGTGGAAGGCTGTAGTTTTGGAGGAAAAAAAAAATCCACGTCTAGCGCTTGGGAATGGGATACAAAGGAGCAATTGCCAAGGAAAGGCTGGTCGTCGGACCAGAGTTGCACCTTCAATGGATTCAACCTAGAAGAGTGTAGCTCATCTACTAACCAAGCTCAGCATAACTCAAGTTTGATCATCCCTTTCACATAGCTGGCCGAGTCTTAAGGAGTACAGAGCTTGGTTGGCTTTATGTGGTCCTAAGAAATGGCACCCCGGCATTCAACAACAACAGGAAACAACAAAGATCTAGCCATAAGTTAGCCAACTAAAAGTTTCCGCCCCATACAAATTACCTACTCGCATGACCCCATGGACATCAAGTGTTCATTTTTCTAACTTACAGTGGAGCTATGCTCTCCCATTCTGTTTGAAATCAAGGGCAAGAACATTTTTCATCCAAGAAATGGAACAGAGGAGATCAAGCTGGCTTTTTTTTTACCCCATCCATGCTGTCACAAGAACAGTAATATACTCTCTCATGAACACGACCAAAGGATGTCAAGGCAACCTAGAACTAACGTATAAGACAATTTTACCTTGAATGCATGATCGAGGCTATGTTGTAGAGTGAATGCAGATATCCTGGTAAAAAGAGTCATGGCCCATCAAGTTTCATCATGTACACGAAGCTGGGCATGGTGGAAGAGATAAAAAATACTAAAGGCAATATAACCAGACAAACGCATAACAGAGGTTGCTTCTTTTAGTTGGAGAGAGCTATTGGATTAAGTTGTTATCGCAAGTGAAACCCTCAAATATCTGCCATGCTTCCATCTTATCTTTTCCTCATCAAAAACAATTGGATGTATCCAAAAAACAAAAAAAAACAAAAAAAAGAGTCTAAGCAGCTCCTCTAGAACCATTTGACCTCCTTGATGATTCCATATACCACTTATTTAAGCGCTCTTGAGCCAAAACAACCTGTAAGCCATTCAAAAATAACAAGGATCAAGATCACATACATTTGTGCCTATAACTCCACCCTAACAGTGATAACTGAAATTTATTATTTTTCTCCCTTGTAATTATAGTAACTCGAGGTCATGAAGAGCATTAATGCATGCAATGTTTGGATTACCTGCTTTTCCCAGTCTGTTTTCATGGTAATGACCAGAAGCACTATAGTTTGAACAGCTGTTCCAACTATCATTCCAATCCAAATACCCTGCAATAAGATCGAGGAAACAAAGATTTAGCTCTTATTTCTTAATTTTACTTCATGTAATTATTTTGTAACAAGCTGATGGATATTATGAGCAAAAATTATAATTTAAGTTATTTTTAATAAAAATCTATGGATAAACTTTTCAGGATGTATATTTAAATTCTTGCAGTGAGGCCTGCAGGTGTTGCTATCATTCAAACTTCTAAACAATTATCAGATGCTCGAATCTTTTTTGAACAAACAGCAGATGCTCTGTTCAGTGTCACTGTTCTATGCAAATAATTACTGCCTGCATGTTGCCAGAGGACTGAGAAGAAATAATGACAACTAAGAATGATGTTATGTTGCAATAGACCGGTCTGATTTGAGATGCAAAGTAGAGGCATTGGGAACTCGGAAATCAATTCTAACCTTCACATGAAGATTAAGCACATAACCAAGCACGAGTCCTAGAGGAACGCCAATCAAGTAGTAGCTTGTTATGTTTACATAAGCCACCACACTCTGCCAACCAGCACCAACAGCAACCCCTGGACAACAAATGTAACAATGAAAGGAGATCATATCCTTAAGTTCCGACAAAATGAAACAATAAATGGTTCCAACAAATAAATTGCAACTTATTTCATCTTAAGATGCCACATAAACTATGCATGATGATTTCTTGTCATCGACAGACATGTATGTTGCAAGGAATCTGCTCATTTTCCTATGTCTCGATGGTCTCCTTGAATTTGTCAAGAAGAATACTGTGTTAATTGTGTTTGTGGAGCGTTAAATTTAGGTACAGTGTCCTCATCATTTCAAGAGCTTACCTCATATCTTCGACAACTGATCTCACATAAAAGGACTAAAGAAATGCTGCTCCAGTATTCACTTCTTAATCACTTAGTACATTTCACAACAGTGATAATATTCCTCTCAAGGTTATCCTCATCAAGGTAGGAAAGGATTAAGGATGACAATCTCATAATAATATAAAGGGAACTTCCATTAGAAACATATAGAGGTATCACCATCCACATTCTTAATATGGATCTATGGTTCTATTCAAGGAGGGGTTGATGCAAATCTAATCAGAAGTGTTTTCAAATAACTCATAGTAATGGAACATCAACCATTCCAAATGCAGTCTTTAGAAACTTTTTAGGTTGCCTTAGATCTTTTAATATCAACAGTATCAGGAATCTTCGAGTCAAAATTAGGATAGAATGATGGAAATTTTGAATGGTTAATATAATCATACAACTATAGGAATGTTTTCAAAAGAAACTTACCTGAAAGCACTGGTTGAACACTGTTCAGAAGTATGGAGAAAGCCAAGAGCAGAGAGAGGTCTTCAACCGCTCTGGCCACTGCTTCACTATCAGTAAATATGTAAGCAAGGCTGCCACGGAACACCAGAAACAACATGAAGAACACAGATCCAATGATCAAGGATGTAGCCGCTACATTGATGATAGAGAACCATGCCCTTCTTGCACTCCCTGCACCAAGTTCATTTGCCACCCGAACTCTGATTTTTTTTTTTTTTATTCAAGGGCAGCACAAAGAAACATCCAAAAAATTCTCAGTGCTCAAGAAAAGTGCTCATATCACCAATCACAAAGAATATCTAGCTAAACTTTTTTGTCAGGCATAGAGTGATTCCTTTTTTTTTCTGATATAAATGCATAAAGTGATCTTATGGATGCCTCGATGAAATTATAAACTGCTGTTCAACTCAGTTGACAACATAAGCTTTTGTATTGTTAAAAAATTCTCAATGCGAAAAGAAAGATCAGAAAATAAAATATGAGAAGAGTGGGGTACCCTGCGGCAGCCAAGAAGCCAACAGAAATCATCATCTCCCATCCGTTAATATTGAGGCTGTCGGAATTGATGAAGAGTAATTTATATCAAAATCAACAGTACATAAAGGATGAGGAGAAGAATCATTCAGAAGCAGCTAAGAGATAAGGAATGCCACTGGAGAAATATGAGTACCAGATGGAGAGAGCATCTATGGCAACCTCTGCATACTTCATGTAACCTGTCAGAAGAACCAAGATGGTGTTGTACCAGAGCTCCAGACTGCATAGTTAACAAAGCTACATTAGAATAAAAATACTAAAGAATCTATCAAGCTTTGCCATTGTTGAAGCAGAGGTGTATCCTTATACGAGAGGAAGAGGAAGCTAGTACCAAAGCATGAGACCAGATGACAGAGAGAGCTTGATAATTGCCCCAAGATCCTTAAAAGCAGCAAATGAGAACCCAGTCCAGGTCTCAGGGCAACCACCAAAGAACACGAAACCGAGCTGACCGAATACCGGTATCCACATCGCCAGGATCATCGAGCCCATCACGCCGGCGAGGCCCAGGTCGAGCTTTATGGTCATGAACCATGAGAGGAAGATGTGGAGAGCAAGTGTTAGGACTGCCAAATATGTGATGATGACGTTCTTGCTCTGAGCTTGGAGATACATCTGGAGTGTGAATGCCCATATGTAGGAGAACATGACCGGGATGTACCATAGTGAGATCGTGCCGGCCATCTCCGCAATGGACTCCTCCTGGCCAAGTAGCTTAAGGAGTGGAGTCGTGAAGACAAACACTGGAAGGATTACTAGGCTGCACAAGAACAAGATGATCCAAGACCTTTGGAGATAGATGCCTAGCATGTGGTATTGTTTTGCACCATAAGATTGCCCACAAAGAGTTTCCAACGCACTTGCCATGCCCAGCTGCAGGGTAGAAGATGACACTCAAGCTACAGATCAAATTGTTTCACTGTAACTAAGATACATTAATTCTTCCATTAATATAAGATTTATTATATTAAAATTAGTGAGTTAAAAAGGAGACTCCATAACTATTTCATCAATCTATAGAGCTAATGTTCCCTTTTTCTTCTCCTGAGAAGGAGGAGGATGCAAGATCCAAGCTAACGTTGTTAATTGTAACATAAATTGCCGTCCTGTTTCATGAGGAAGAAAGCAGAGATTAAGCATCCATTTAAAATCCATTAACGATATCAGACAATGCAGAAATGATGGATCCACCATCCCCAAATATGTCACAAACATATCTCAAATTGGATCCTGATGCTCTAAAAATTGTGACATGCCACTTCTTAATCAAGCTATTTTTTATGAATGGATGCACTCTTGACGCTTATATTAGCAAATAAATGCAACCATGGCCAAAGAAGCAGCTATTCGTATCAAAGGATACAAGGGAACAATCGATGGTAGTGAATGAAAGAACCCCCACCAGCATGCCAGTAGAGTTCTTTCTAAGATGAAAGCCACCTAAAGGGATCCAGAAAGTATTCCCTGCCATTACTCGTAGAAAGACAACAATCAGGGGAATCGCCATCATCATCATCTTCTGCTGGGTGAAGGCTTTTTTTTTTTTTTTTTTTTGTATACAGTCATTTTAGTTTTTTTTAATTTTTGAAAATAAATATTTTCCATCCATCCACAAAAGAAAATCGTATTGCATGTTTTTTTTTGGGTAAAGTAATCGTATTGCATGTTAAAAGCGTTGTTTTAGTCATCATTCCCCGTGGATTATATTATATTTCTCTCTTTTTTTTATCAAATCCATCATCCCTACTTGCGGTGAAACAATTGCCAAAGACTTCATCATTTTAATCTTCTCCTCTGCGTTTCTTCAGTTCTCAGTCAGAGATTCACCGTACTCCTTTTAGAAAAAGAACAGGTGAAGCCTAATCATTTTTCATTAAATTAATGAAAGGGGAAACCAAAACAGTAAAGACGGCCCACCGTCCACCGTCCGGAAAATAGGATATTATATTCGAATAAATAAGTGATTTATTTTATCTCACTGGCCCCACTCTCGTCCATCTTTTCCACCCTTAATCCGCTGGCGGTTAAGACCACGCCGGGAACAAATTGTCCGGGCATCCAAAAAGTCCCAAGATTCGTGTTTGGCACTGATAGTACCTGCTTGCTCCTCTCCGCGAACCCAGGACGACAATTCTAAAATCATGGAGCAAGCACGAATCTGGAAGTTCCCGTGGTACAGACAGCTGGCGAGGCTAGACATGGTACGGAGCGTCAAATTTTAGAAAGTTAAACTTCGTTTAAGGTACGAAGGAGGAGATAAGAAGAGACGTCGGATAAGGATCGGGCGGCGTACCAGGATGCCGTTGGCGAAGCGCATGAGGACGGTGGAGACAATAGCATAGGCGGCGAGCTCGGTGGCGCCGATGTGTCCGACGAACGCCTGGCTGATGACCGTTACGCCGAACGTTGAGAAGCGCGTGAAGATGGACGGTCCCGCCACCACCCACAGCTTCTTGTTCTCCACCCACAGCCTCCGGCTCAACTTCTCCTCCTCCTCCGCCTCCGCCACCACTTCCCTCCTCTTCTCCCCATCGAGGAGCTTCGCGTTTAAATCGCTTGCCATCTCCCTTCCTCACCCTCCCTCCCTCCCTCCCTCTCTTTCTTCGAAAGATTTGGTTGGGTAGGGGGATTTTGTAGGGAGCGCTGGCGCTGGTAGCTGGCGAGCTTGTAAAATGACCAAAACGCCACAACGGCAACTACCACCATCGTATAAGATGGAGGGCAGAACGGGAATTTCGATTTCGAGTGATGTTCTCCCGTGAGTGGTTTCCAAGCGCCGGGTCGGACAGGCCGTGCGTCGGAACGTTGGCCGTCCGACAGCGCTGTCTGAACGGCACGGGGTGCATCAGGAGTCACGTTACCATCGGATGGTCCGGAGCAAGCGAGTGGCAACAGGGGGCTGGGCGTGGCTGGGCCCCACCAGGACACTCGAGCGAGTGATATCCGGATCCCGTGTTCTTTTTAGCGAGATACGCTATCGCTTTTGTTTCTTTTAGGTAAAGATACCGTATCTGATTTTTGTCAGCAAAGACTGAACGGCTCTGGATCTTAGTAGACCAAAGTTACGGCCTGCATGGATTTTTTTTTGGTTTTGATGAGTGTTAGGTTAGTAGAGACATTAGGAAAAAAAAAAAGCCGTTAATGGGTCACGTGTCTTGAGATTGTCTTAAGAATAATTCACACGATATTTTTTAAGGAGAAAATTCAAACATAAAAATCCAACTGGGTATTACAAATAAAGCTCATCCAAAATATAAATATATTTATTAGAACTATCGATTCTACTTTTTTTTTTTGATATTATTTAATATTGATATTTCAATTTATAGTCGATAATATGGTCGATGCGATGGCGATAATAACTTTCTAAGTGATAATCGATTTTTTCAACCATGATTCAAAAGATGAACGATGGAATGACTATCAATTAGATAATCGGTTGATTATTGCTTTATGTTGAACTATCATTGATGCCAAGAAGCAAATGATCGATAATAAATTGGTTTCAGCGCCCGACTCACTATCGGCAAAAAGAAGTAAATAATCGACTATCCATTGGTAACTTATTGAGAGTTAGTGACATTCAATCAAAATTTTTAATGAATATGATGTTTTTGATAACTATATAATCACTGGCCAATCAAAATATCAGAACCATCATCTGATGGTTATGCAATACAATAAAGATATTGACAGTAAATCAGTATGATAATAATATCGACATATATTCGGTATAGTACTTACTGACATATAGTCGGCATATTAGAAATTGCTAGTACAAAATATGCATAATGGCCAATCATGGATATTAACTATCTATCCCACTATCAATTAATATCAGAATAAGTGAAACTCATGATGCTTAAGCATTACGAATAGCTATTAATTTATCTATAAAAGGAGGTAAAATAAATAATATTAGTAAGATAATTCTAATCAAATAATTTTTATTTATATTATTTGTTCGATAATTTTTTATTAACTAATTAAGCATCAGAAAGTTCTTACCAGAAATATTTTTGGTTAATTAGGTATTCTTCTTCAAAAATATGCATCTTGAAAGATTGACTGTAATAATATTTATTAAGAAATAATAATTTATAATAAGTATTGTATGTTATCAAGGCTTGCTAGTGGTTGTTACCGCTGATTTTTTGAGTAAAATTATTAATATGATTAGTTGATATATGATGGAGTGATTCGAGGGAAAGCAATTATGACTAGTGCAATCATGTTTCATCATTTTAATGAATTTCAATAAATCTTTCTAATTTCATGTTAAAGAACTGTTGAACTTCAATAAAAAGGCGAGTAATTTTTCATTTTACTAGGTCAAAAATAGTCCCTTACAGTGCTACCTAATGTCAACCACGTTATACTGGTATTGTCTAGTTCTACGCCAACTTAGTGTATCTTAAATGGAAAAATTTTCTATGACTTTGTTGTAGAAGGTTTTTAACTCGCAACATGCGCTATTTAGTTCATAAACCAATATTAAACTAGTCACTCAGTGTAACAATTATAAATTTAATTACAACAAACTTAACAGACATTTCTTTTGTCCAATATAAAGCTTGTAACAATTCCATTTATCGAAGAAAAGTTGCCGTCCTAAGTTCTTAGATAGAAAAGGTTGCAACTTTTCTAACAATCAAATCCATCATTATGTGCAAGCAAACGAATTTGATTAATCCACGACAATGAAATTGCCTTCCTAACCGGACGGCTTATTTTGTTTCCCACCAAAGACTGACAAAAAAAAAAAAAAAAATGGATATTTTTCACCCTTGGGCTGTATAATTGCCGAACTGACATGATTGATGTATACCACACGTTACGTCTGACGGCCAACGCTGGAAATTGAAAGATGCTTGACAGCAACCACCCCCTTGTTTGAGCAATCCCACGTGATAAACGATGGTGGGATAAATTATATATAAAATAATATGTTATGGAGATTTTTTTTATGCCTCGGATTTATGTGGTGCCCAAAAGAACTATGAGGCAGCTATATTAAACTATTCCAGTGTTAGACATGCATATTCTAAAAATTAAAATTAGCTAATACTTATAATATACAACTAAAAGTAAATTATAATTTTAATTATAAATAATAAAATTAATTATTTTTTATTATAGTATATATTTGAAAATATCTGTGATATATTTTTTGAGTTAATGATAATAATAGTTTATATTTTTAAAAGTTGAAAATTTAATACATGAATTTTCATTATTAACTCATAAAATACTCTCGACCATACGATCATCATGAGGATGATGATTGATTCAGAAGGTTGATGTACGATCGCTTCTTTAAGATAGATGAGTCTTGAGTCTACGGTATAGAAGCACCAAAATGAGAGTACAGATATTCGTTAGAGAACGAGGGTACTGAGCGCGACCACCTCGAGCAGTCATAAGGAAGTCTACCTTCTCATCGATGACTGGCTTGAAGCTATAGTGGTGTGTTTGGTTCTTTGATCTGAGATGCATCGGCATTTCACCTTGAGGGTGTTATAGTTTGACTACACCATAACTCGATCTCCTAGCTATTCGAAATCCTAAGGTGTATGTTGGCTATAGCATACTTATTGTAGAAATTGGATTGCACCAATAGAGAATCTATCTACCTCGGTAGAAGAGGAGTAGCCCTATGATGATCATAAGAATTAAGTTCATAAGCTTATGGCCATGGCAGAGTGAAATAATAGAAAGAGTTTTTATTAGAATTTTCACATTGGACTTAAATCAAATGATTAATTCATATGATGAAAATTAGGATTTGATGAGTTCACCTTAACCCTAATCCGATCGGAGCTCAAGATAGAGAAATTTAATCATATAGGTAACTACACCGAGAGGTTCATTTTTAGTTCTGATGGGTTGCCATCATATGCTGCTCGATATCACTGATGGATTTTGGAAGCAATTAGAATGATCTAGATGATTGATCACACTAGTTGTCTGAATCAGAAAAGTTCTTATCTATCGAAAGATATTTTAATTATGTCGATGATAGAGATCATCATATATCCCACTACCATATGGAACTGAACCTAACTGGGTCATACAAACAAAGGTTTGAATCTGGATATCATCAATTGGACTAATCCAGTTCAATTGATTTGAATAAGATTAGGTTCAAGAAAATCATACTAGTACACGATTGAGCCTAATGTTCTCCTTTAACAATTATTAAAAGTTATCTCGACTTAGCCAAATGTGTTTGGGCTCATCTAAAAATTTTTACTTGGTCTGACTGAAGCTTGTTCAAGTCAGAAAGAAAAAGGATTGTCTTAATTTATGAGATAAATTTGAGACAACATCTACTATTTTTCGTCATCTACTAAATCTTGTCTTTTGACTTTGGTCAAATGTTGACCTTTGATACTTAAACATCTACTCATGTGTCATGCACCCATAGAAAAGAAGATGGGACTTTATCCTCCTGCTAAAAAGAGGAAAGAAAGGGGGCGCATGCCTAGGAAGGCGTGCGTCCAAAGATGATGACGCCTGGAGTTCCATATAGATGGAACTCTAGATTACTTCATGCATTCTATCTAGATGGTGCCAAAGACTTATCTTTGACCAGTCTTGGTGCCACCTAAGGAGGTTTCAGAGAAACTCTAATTTGATTGGATCAGATGATGTCATCCCATCAATCAGATTTAGATCTGATTGCACAAAGAGCTATGATTGACCGAGATGATGTGACACTGCATGGCGCAGTAGGGTCTATATAAATCATGTATATGCCTAGGATCTAGATCCTTTGCCCTTTACCCATGCCATATATCCCCTCTCCCTCTTCTCCATGCCTACCTCTGATTCTCTCTCTCCTCTCCATACCCAAAAAGTTTTAGACTTCAGTTTGGTGCGATCCAAGCAAGAGAAAGGCGACAAGAAAGGAAGAAGACAGCACTGCTGCAAGAGACGACACCCGATCTTCAAAAAAATTTTATAAATCTTCAAGATCAGATCCAGATATGATTTTTGGAGGATAAATTGAGAAGAAGAAGATCTCTAGATCCTGTCGAGTAGATACCGATAGAGGCCAGGTGCTTGCGTGACTACATTCAGAACCTCAAGTAAACATCAGGATCATCACAGGATAATAGGATTACCCATAACAAGATATAAATTAAATTAAATTAAATTTATTTTTATTTTATTTTATTTTATCAGATCGATAACATCAGATCTGAAGAGTCTCAGATCTGATTTGAATCTAAAATTTTTTTTTTGAAATATCCCTCTTGATCAAATCAGATCTGAACGAATCTGATCCAAAAAATAGGATTTTTTCTTCACCAAGATATGAGATCCTACTTCTGAGTCTGAGAATCATATAAGAGGAGTACTGTTGATATGATGCCTTGGGCCTAGGGACATCTATCCATATATTCCTTTAAGATATTTGGTCCTTATTTAATACGGGCAACAGAAGTAGTTAAAGAAAAGCTTAAATTTTGAGCTGATCTAAGGCTATTAAGACTTAGACTGATTAAAATTTATTTTGAGCCAAAGCCGATCGAAAGCCATTAAAGCTGAGACCGATCATAGGCTCTTAAATCTGAGATCGATCGAAGGTTGGTGAAATGGAGGTCGATCATAGGCCGTTGAAGCTTAAGTCGATCAAAAGTCATTTTGAACCAAGGTCGATCAAAGGTTGTTAAAGCGAAGGTCGATCGTAGGTCGTTGAGGCTTAGGTTGATCAAAGGCTATTTTGAACCAAGGTTGATTGAAGATCGTTGAAGTTGAGGCCGATCATAGACCGTTGAAGTTAAGACCGATCATAGGTTGTTGAGGTTTAGACCGATCAAAGACCGTTTTGAACCAAGATCGATCGAAGGCCATTAAAGCTGAGATTGATCATAGGTCGTTGAACTTGAGGTCGATCATAGGCCATTAAGGCTTAGGCCGATTAAAGGCCATTTTGAATCAAGAACAATTGAAGGCTGTTGAAGCTAAGGTCGATTATAGGGCGTTGAGGCTTAGCTGATCAAAAGGTCGTTTTGAACCAAGGTTGTTGAAGGCCTTTGAAGCGAAGGCCGATCATAGATCGTTGAAGTTTAGACCGATCAAGGCCATTTTGAACCAAGGCCGATTGAAGGCCGTTGAAGCTGAGGTCGATCATAGACCGTTAAAGTGGAGGTCGATCATAGGTCGTTGAGCTTA
Source organism: Cocos nucifera (assembly GCA_006176705.1). Lineage (NCBI taxonomy): Eukaryota > Viridiplantae > Streptophyta > Magnoliopsida > Arecales > Arecaceae > Cocos > Cocos nucifera. Next base: position 1,586,269 of record QRFJ01000003.1, on the reverse strand, counting down.
GGCCGATCAAAGGACATTTTGAACCAAGGTCGATCGAAGATCATTGAAGTTAAGGCCGATCATAGATCATTAAGACTTAGGTTGATCAAAGGCCATTTTGAACCAAGATCGATCGAAGGCCGTTGAAGCTGAGGTCGATCATAGGCTGTTGAGACTTAGGTCGATCAAAGATCATTTTGAACCAAGGCTGATCGAAGGCTTTGAAGCTGAGTCGATCATAAGACCGTTGAGGGCTCAGATCGATCAAAGGCCATTTTGAACCTAAGCCGATTGAAGGCCATTGAAGCTGAGGTCGATCATAGACCGTTGAAGTTGAGGTCGATCATAGGCCCTTAAGGCTTAGGCCGATCATAGGCCCTTGAGACTTAGGTTAATCAAAGACCATTTTGAACCAAGATCGGTTGAAGGCCATTGAAGCTGAGATCGATTATTAGTGCAGAATCTGATCGACGTTAGACTGAGCTGGAGTTGAGGAAGAAGATGTTGCCGTCGGTGATTTACAAAATAAAATTTCGTTCGGAGTCGATGGTGGTGGCTCCGGCAGGACTCTCCGATGATCAAGTCAGCTCTTCTGACCAATAGAAATAGAATGCTCAGGAAAGAAGTCAGTAGAATTATGGAAAGAAGAAGAGAGCTTAGAGAAAATATATCTGGAGGATCTCTTTTATAGATGGAGCTCGGAGCAGACTGATAGAGACAGCCGTAGCCGTTCGGTAGCTGATCGCTCAGGGTTGTGTAAGGTTTGTTATGGAGAGGGGCACCGTCTGTAGTAGACTGATAGTGACAGCCATAGCCGTCCGATAGTTGGTCGCTTGGGATCCCATGAAATTTGTTATGAAGAGAGATGCCGTTTGTAGCAGACTGATAGTGACAGCCGTAGCCATCCGATATTGAGCCGCTCGAGGCTACGTAGAGGGGTGAAGAGCTTTGACGTACGTCAATTTTAGAGGAGTTTGAACTCCTAAAGAAAATATGGCTAGAGAAAATCATCCGAGAGGAATGCTACTTGAAATCTGAAAGTAATCCACTGGAGAAATCTGGATGGAGTCCGACTGATGGAGAAAACCAGAAGGAGTCTGATTGATGAAAAGATCAAGAAGAAGTTCGATTGGTGAAAAAGTTTGACCGAAGAAGTTCGACTGATGGAGAAGTTTGGCTGAAGAAGAAGTTTGGAAGAAGTTCAACTCCTGAAGTAATTCGACTGAAGAAGAAGTTCGAAAGGAGTTCGGCTCCTAGAGAAATTTGACTAAAAGAGAAGTTCGGAGGGAGTTCGGCTCTTGAAAAAATTTGATTGAAGAAGAAGTCTGAAAGAAGTTGGACTCTTAGAGAAATCCGACTGAAAGAGAAGTCTGAAGAAAGTTCGGCTCCCAGAGGAATCCAATTAAAAAAGAAGTCTGGAAGGAGTTGGGCTCCTAGAAAAATCTGATGGAAGGAGAAGTCCGAAAGGAGTTCAACTTCTAGAGGAATCTGATTGAAGTTTGGCTTCTGAAGAAGTTCGGAAGAAGTTTGGCTCCTGGAGGAATTGGAGGAATCGATTGAAGGAGATTGAAGTTTGGCTCTTGGAAAATCTGATGAAGGAGAAGTCAAAAGAAGTTCGACTCCTGAAGTTCAGAAGGAGGGTCCGAAAGGAGTTCCTGGAGGAATCCAACTGAAGGAGAAGTTTGGAAAGAGTTGGGCTCTTGAAGGAATCCAACTGAAGTAGAGGTCTGGAGGTAGTTCGACTCTTAGAGGAATCCGTCTGAAGGAGAAGTTCAGAGGGAGTTTGGTTTCTGGAGGAATTTGACTGATCCGAGTAAAAGTCCGGAGGGAGTTTGGCTCTTGGAGGAATCCGACTAAGAGAGAAGTCTGAAGAAAGTTGGCCTCTTGGAGGAATCTGACTGAAGTAGAGGTCCGAAAGAAGTTCGGCTCCTAAAAGAATCCATCTGAAGGAGAAGTCTGGAAGGAGTTCGGATCTTGGAGGAATTTGATTGAAGAAAAAATTCGAAAGAAGTTTGGCTGCTGGAGGAGTTCAGCTGTTGAAGGAGTTCGACTAGGGCTCGGCCATTGAAGGAGTTCGGTTGGGGTTTGGCTGCTGATGGAGTTCGCCACTAAGGTTAGATCGCTGAGGAGTTCGCCGCTGGAGGATTGGCTAAAGGAGTTCGACTGCTGAGGGTTTGACCGGGACCGATGCTGGAGGAAGAATTTTCGATCGAAGCTCTTTCGTGATTACCAGTTGCATTAGGCTAAGCATCAGGCTGGACTTCGACGGAAATGGAGTTTATCCCCAACAATATTTCTTCCACTTTCGAATTTGAAATTCGAAGAAAGGGAGTATAAAAAAGGTGACTACCGAAGTCCTTTTTTGAGTTCTGTACCCATTTAGGTTGAAGCTCGGGGGAGATTTTATCTCCTATCCCAGATCCCGCGCTTGTTGCTTATTACGGATGCCGAGCTTGTTGTGGACGTCGGACTAGGATCTCTCTTGTAAATCAGGATAAGGTTCTGCCTTTCGCATTTGGCGTAGTCAGATTGTCGTGGAAAAATGCGTGTAAGGATTCTCCATCGAGCTTCTTCCTTCTCCACGTCTTTGGTCTACGAGGTTCCGATTTTTGCTCATGTTAGGATGAGGTTCTCCTCCTGTTCCTAACGGACTTTGCTCATGTTAGGATGAGGTTCTCCTCCTCCTAATGGGCTGTAGGGACTAGGGGCACATAAGGGCCGTTGTCAGGGCCTCTCCCCTCATCTCGTCTAAAATGAACGAGGCCTTCGACTTTGCTCACGTTAGGATGAGGTTCTCCTCCTATTTCTAACGGGCTGTGGGGGCACATAAGGGCCGTTGTCAAGGCCTCTCTCCTCATCTCGTCTAAAATGAATGAGGCCTTCGACTTTGCTCACGTTAGGATGAGGTTCTCCTCCTATTCCTAACGGACTGTAGGGGCACATAAGGGCCATTGTCAGGGCCTCTCCCTCCATCTCGTCTAAAATGAATGAGGCCTTCGACTTTGCTCACGTTAGGATGAGGTTCTCCTCCTATTCCTAACGGGCTATAGGGGCATAAGGGCCGTTGTCAGGGCCTCTCCCCCATCTCGTCATCTTCGATCTATGAGGTTCTCCTCCTGTTCCTAAATGTTGAACGCCTCTCCTCTCACCTCATCTAAACTGAACGAGGCCTTCGACTTTGCTCACGTTAGGACGAGGTTCTCCTCCTATTTCTAATGGACTGTAAGAGCGCATAAGGGTCTTTGTCAAAATCTCTCTCCTCATCTCATCTAAAATAAACGAGGCTTCGACCTTGCTCATGTTAGAACAAGGTTCTCCTCTTGTTCCTAATGGGCTGTAGGGGTGCATAACGGCCATTGTCAGAATCTCTCCCCTCATCTCATCTAAAATGAATGAGGCCTTCGACTTGCTCATGTTAGGACGAGATTTTTCTTCTGTTTCTAACATGGCCACTATTGATTGCTTTTTTTCTGTCATCATATAGTTTTTGTACCAAGAAACCATAATATTGAAATCGAGGAGTTTTATTGAAGGCAAATTACTGATAGTATATTCTCAGATTTTCTGAATTCTAAGATCGTGGGAGCGTTGTTCCTCCGAGCTCCTTCAGATGATAAGTTTTGGACTGGACGACCTCCTTTACTTTATACGAGCCTTTCCAATTTGGAGCAAGCTTTTTCTGACTCTGAGGCTGAGAGATGGTGGCTCGTCGAAGCACTAAGTCTCCCACTCTGAACGTTTTACCTCTGACTCTGGAGTTATAGTATCGGGCTACCCTTCGTCTATAGGACGCCATCCAAACTCGGGCTTTCTCTCTTTTTTCTTTCAGAAGGTCGAGGTTGACTTTGAGATTTAGTGAGCTACGCTGCTCATCAAAGGCCATGACTCGTGCTAATGGGAGCTTAAGCTTGATTAGGATAACTGCCTCCATTCTAAAGGCCAAGGCGAATGGTGTTTCCTCGATCGGTAGCCTTTGAGTAGTTCGGTATACCTAGAAAATATGGTAGAGTTTATTTACCCAGGCCCCCTTTGTCCTGTCAAGTCTTGTCCTGATGTCTTGCAGTAGGATCCAGTTGGTCACTTCAACTTTTTTATTTGCCCGTGGGTGAGCTACCGACGTGAAGTGATGGAAGATATTTAGATCTTTACAGAACTCAGTGAACCTCATCTCAGCGAACCATCGTCCATTATCTATTGACTTTCAGATGAAGCAGACCGAACCGACAAATGATTGACTTTCAGATGAAGTTCTGTACCTTAGTCTCGATAATTTTTGCTAATGGTTCGACTTTGATCCATTTGGTGAAGTAGTCGATCGCGACCAGGAGGAACTTTCGTTGTCCAGATGCCGTTGGAAAAGGACTAAGTATATCCATTTTCTACTATGTAAATGGCCAAGGTGCGCTTAATGGAGTAAGCTCGAAGGTCGACTATCTTTGTATGTTTGTATTTTTCTGACAGCGATCATATTTCTTGACATACTCAATAAAATTATGGTACAAGATCGGCCAATAGTATCCTTGCCGAAGTAATTTTTATGACAGGGACCTGACTCCTACATGACTTTCATAAATTTTCTCGTACACTTTCCATAATGCGAAGTCGGTATTTGAAGATCGGAGATATCTTAGCAGCGGTAGTAAATACGACCTCTTATACAACTTGCCCTCATACAAAATATATCGAAAGGCTTGATTTCTGAGTTTTCGAGCTTCTTTCGGATCACGAGGAAGAACTTCTTCTTTGAGATAGACAACAAATGGGTCGATCCAGCTTGGCTCGAGCTCGATCTGCATAACGAACTGTGATTCCTTTAAGTTTGGGCATTTTGGAGTATTAAAAAATATTTTTTTGGACAGTTCGACTGGGGCTAAAGTGGTCAATTTAGAGAGGAGGTTGGCTCTTGTATTTTGTACCCTTGGAATCTATCGAATGTCAAAATTGTCAAAGATCGAAGTCAAATTCTTCACTTTCTCGAGGTATTTCATCATACTTTTTTTTCGTGCTTTATATCTGCCACTAACTTGGTCGACCATCAATTGAGAATCACTATAGACTTGAAGTTGATCTACTTTTAATTCTCTTGCTATTTTTAATCTGATGATCGGTACTTCATATTCGGCCCCATTATTAGTTGCAGAAAATTTGAAGCGTAGTGCGTATTTGATAATGACTCCCTCGGGGTTGACTAAGACTAACCCCGCACATACTCTAACGGAGTTGGACGAACCATCCATATACAGGGCTCAAAAATCTTTGAAAAGATCGGCACTTTCCTCGGAAAGGCTCGATTGCAACCATAGGATGCCGATCTCGCTCTATTCAAGCTCGACTTCATCTGGAATGGTACATTCAACTATAAAATCGGTCAGTGTCTGAGCCTTGATTGCTGGTCGAGGTCGGTAGTTGACATCAAACTCTGTTAATTCAATGGCCCATTTTGCAATTCTTTTAGAAGCATCTATTTGATGAAGGATTACTTTGATCGACTGGTCAGTGAGGAGCATTATAGCATGTCCCTGGAAGTAAGATCGAAATCTTCTTGCTGCAATCAGAAGAGTATAAGTCAATTTTTTTAACTTTATATACCTGATTTCAACATCCCTTAGGATCCGACTTATGTAGTAGACTGACCGTTGTACTTTCATCTCTTCTTTGATCAGGACTACTGCTAGCACCATAGGAGAGACCGCGGCGTAGAGAAACAGCTCCTCTCCAAATTTTTGGCTAGTAGGAGGTGAGTCGAGGTAGTTCTTGAGCTCGTCGAACGTCTTTTAGCATTCTTGAGTTCAGTGAAAATCTTTCGATTTTCTAAGAATTTGGAAGAAAGCCATACAACGTTCGGTCGATCTCAAGATAAAACGACTCAAAGATGCCACCTTTCCAGTCAGGTACTGAACTTTCTTGATGGACTTTGGAGTGATCATTTTTTGGATAGCTCGAATTTTCTCTGGGTTGGTCTTGATCTCTCGTCTCGAGACCATGAATTCCAAAATTTTTTTTGAGGCAACTCTAAAGGCACACTTGGTTGGGTTCAGCTTCATCTTGTATTTTTTGAGCGCATCGAAAATCTTTTCAAGGTCGGCGATATGATTGATAATCTCTCAACTTTTGACCAGTATGTCATCGACGTAAACCTCCATATTGCGGTCGATCTGCTTCTTGAAGATTTTATTGATCAAGCGCTAATAAATCGCATCTACATTTTTAAGCCCAAAGGGCATGATTCTGTAATAGTAAAGACCATGGTTAGTAATAAAAGTAGTCTTCTCCTCATCCTTTGGTGCCATCCAAATTTGGTTGTAGCCAGAGAAGGCATCTATGAAGGTGAGGAGCTCGTAGCCTAAAGTCACGTCTATTAGTTGGTCGATTCTGGGCAAAGAATAGCTATCTTTTGGGCAGGCCTCGTTAAGCTTCTTAAAGTCGATGCACATCCTCCACTTACCATTGGTTTTCTTGATCAGGACCACGTTAGAGACCCAAGTCGGGTAGCTGACTTCTCGGATAAATCTAGCATTAAGAAGCTTATCGACTTCTTCTACTATTATCTTCTATATTTCTGGCGCATTGTCTTGAACTCTTTCTTTTACTGGTCGATGCTTGGGGTCAACGGCTAGTTGATATTCCATAACCTCGGCGTCAATCTTAGACATATCCACTAAAACCCAGGCGAAGACGTCGGCATTCCTTCATAAGAAGGCGATGAGCTATTTTCGAACTTCATCTTCCAGATTGGAGCCAATTTACATCGTATGCTCCGCATTTTCGTCATTCAGGGGGATGGCCACAAGATCTTCTATGGGCTTGTCCCGTTCTTCGGCAAGATCATCACGGACATCTAGTCCATCAATGGGACAAGGGTCAAACCGTTCTTCCTTTTGTAGGACAATTAAGTGGTAGTGCCTTGCTAGAGCTTGATCTCTCCTGACCTCTCCGATTTCATAACTTGTCAAAAATTTCATCTTCAAATAATAAGTTGATACCACCATCCGAAGTGCATTTAGACTAGATTGGCCGAGAATTGCATTGTAAGTAGAGAAAGCCTTTACTACCAAGAAATCCACCTACGCTCTGGATTATTTTGGATATTATCCTACGGTCATAGCTAGAGTCATTACATCTTCAACTGGTACTACAGCACCAATGAAGCCTATTAGTGGAGAGTTTATTGGTCCTAGCTGACTATCGGATATCGATATTTTGGAGAAAGCATCATAAAATAAGATGTCAGTCGAACTTCCATTATCAACTAGGACTCGACGTATATCGTAGTCTGCTATATTTAAAAAGATTACAACTGCATCATTGTACGAAAACTATACTCTTCGTGCATCTGCCTCAATGAAGGTTATGGGTTCTTCAGTCCTCCATCTCTTCACTAACCCCTCAGATCCGCTGGCCTTTTCTCATCGAAGTTCCTTAGAGATAGTGTTGATGATGCCAAGAGGCGATCAATCTCTTGGTTGTTTCTTTCTTCTTGGTGGTTCTGGCTGCGATAGTATCCTCGATCAATCTTTTCTTGCATCAGACTGGCGTCTGAGAAATCGATCCAATTGGTCTCTCCTGATGAGCTCCTCGATCTCGTCTTGAAGCTGAATGCATTCTTCAGTATCGTGGCCATGGTCATAATGATAGAGATAGTATTTGTTGGGATTCTACTTACCAGGATGGGTGTGCATCCTTTCAAGCCTCGGCAATTTCTGCTTAATCTCCATCAATACTTACATTTTTAGGACATTAAGGGGGAAGTAGTTGTAAAAGGAAGTAGTTATAAAATCTTTTGGAGGGAGAACTTCTTCGCATCCTTCCATCGAAGCTTCTTCGATGATGAGCTCGAGGAGGAGTTCGAGCTCGCTTGTGCTCAGAGAAAGTCCGTAAGTATGATCGAACTTTATTCGATCCTTCATCAGTCGTGGGTTTACTAGACTCGTCCATCTGCTGCTCTCCTATGGCTTCCCCATCTCTCAATTTGAAGGCTTTTTCTGCTCGAACATATCTTTCAATCTGAGCTAATAGATTGATAAAGTTTCTAGGATACTTCTTTTTTAAGAAGAGCAGCAAATCATTCTTCTGAAGACCGCCCATGAGTACGATCAATGCAATAGACTGATCCAGATTTTGAACCTCCAATGCAACAGCGTTAAATCAGGTGATATAAGCATGGATAGATTTCTCCGTCTTCTGCTTGATATTTATTAAAAAATTAGAATGTCGACTGCTGGCGAAGTGAGCTGTAAACCGATGACTCATCTGATTGAAGAAAAAAATGATATCTGACTTAAGTATTGAGTACCAGTTCCTGACAGCTTTCTTAAGGATAGATAGGAATGTCCGACACAAAATGGTATCTAGTGCGCCATAGAGCAGCATCATTATCTAGAAGGTCTTCAGGTGATCGATCGAATTGGTGGTTCCATCATAACTCTCAAACTATGAGAGTTTAAAGTTCGGTGGAATTGGTTCCTACATAATTCTCTGAGCAAAAGAAGGATCAATACAAATATCATTACCATGTGATGAGGGAGTATGGCGCAGTTCTTCGATTTGTCGACTCATTTTCAGAAGCCTTTGATCCAGGAGATCTTCATGATTGTTGATCTTTAGGATTTTCAGGTGGAACGGATGCAAGACTCTCCCCTGGGTCGAGTCATGGTCCGAGCAAGGGTTCTCCATCCTCTGCTTCTCCTTTTTGGAGGTCGTCGATTGGCTAGCCCAAGTCGACCAACCTCAGATCAGATCATGGAGCTTCGGAGAAGCCTGCTCTGATCGAATCGACATCGAAATCTATCGATGTATGGCCTGCACCGCCTTCGTAAGATCACGGACCTGCTGGACCAGCAGGTTGAACTGCTCCTTATCCACTATGACTATAGGTGGAGCTTGAGTTATCAGAGTTGAAGCGGAAGTGGATAGGTCTGGATGGTATTTGACTGCAGAGGCTGTTGATTGTTAGGTCGAAGCTTTTCTGGGAGGTATTTTTTTTCGAAAAAAATTTTAGAGAGGAAGAAGAGAAATCGCTGTTGGCACTCTTTTAAGAATAAGAGAACCTAAAAAATGGGGGCCCTCCTTCTAGCGTCAATCCTATTGGTAAAGAATCTAATCGACGCTAGACCGAGCTGAAGTTGAGAAAGAAGAGGTCGTCATCGATGACCTACAAAATAAAGTTTCATCTGGAGTCGGTGGTGGTGGCTCTGATAGAATTCTCCGACGATCAAGTCAGCTTTTTTAGTCAATAAAAATGGAGTGCTCAGGAAAGAAGTTGACAGAGTTTTGGAAAAAAGAAGAAAGCTCAAAGAAAATCTATATGGAGGGTTCCTTTTATAGATGGAGCTTGGAGCAGACTGATAGTGATAGCCGTAACCATCCGATAGCTGACCGCTCGGAGCTACGTAGAATTTATTACGGAGAGGGGCATCGTCTGTAGCAGACTGATAGTGATAGTGGTAGCCTTCCGGTAGCTGGCCGCTCGGGGATGCATAGGATTTATTATGGAGAGGGGCATCATCTACAGCAGACTGATAGTGACAGCCGTAGCCGTCCGGTACTGAGCTGCTCAAAATCATATGAAGGGATGAAGAGTTTTGATGTATGTCAATTTCAGAGAAGTTTGGACTCCTAAAAAAAATATGGCTAGAGAGGATCATCCAGGAGGAATGCTACTTAAAATCTGGAAGTAATCCGCTCGAAAAATTTAGATGAAGTTCGACTGATGGAGAAGTTCAGAAGGAGTCCGACTGGTGGAGAAGCTCGACTGATGAAGAGGTCCAGAAGAAGTCCGACTGATGGAGAAATTTGGTTGAAGGAGTTCGATTGGTGGAGAAGTTTGGTTGAAGAAGTCCGAAAGAAGTTTGGCCCTTGGAGGAATTTGATTGAAGGAGAAGTTTGGAGGGAGTTCAGCTCCTGGAGGAATTCGATTGAAGGAGAAGTCTAGAAGGAGTTGGGCTCCCGGAGGAATCCAACTGAAGAAGAAGTTCGAAGGGAGTTCGGCTCCTAGAGGAATCCGATTGAAGAAGAAGTTCGGAAGGAGTTGGGCTCCTGGAGGAATCCGACGAAAGAGAAGTTCGAAAGAAGTTTGGCTCTTAGAGAAATTTGATTTAAAAAAAAGTTCGGAGAGAGTTCGACCCTAGAGAAATTCGATTGAAGGAGAAGTCTGGAAGGAGTTGGGCTCCTAGAGGAATCCGACTGAAAGAGAAGTCCGAAGAAAATTTGGCTCATGGAGGAATCCGATTGAAGAAGAAGTCTGAAAGAAGTTCAGCTCCAAAAGAAATCCGATTGAAGGAGAAGTCCGGAAGGAGTTGGGCTCCTGGAGGAATTTAACTGAAGGAGAAGTCTGAAGGAAGTTCGGCCCCTGGAGGAATCCAATTGAAGGAGAAGTCCGAAGAAAGTTCGACTCCTGGAGGAATCCGATTGAAGAAGAAGTCCGGAGGAAGTTCGGCTCTTGGAGGAATTCAATTGAAGAAGAAGTCCGAAAGAAGTTGGGCTTCTGGAGGAATTTGATTGAAGGAGAAATCCGAAAGAAGTTTGGCCATTGGAGGAGTTCAACCGCTGAAGGAGTTCGGCTAGGATTCGACCGTTGGAGGAAGAATTCTCGATCAAAGCTCTTTCATGATTACTAGTTATATTAGGTTAAGCATCAGGCTAGACTTCGATGGGAGTGGGGTTTATCCCAACACCGATCATAGGCCATTGGGGCTTAGGCCGATCAAAGGTCGTTTTGAACCAAAGTCGATTGAAGGCCATTTCGAACTAGAATTTTTGCTGACCTCGGTCTTTTGGTGATGTGACCCTTTGAGTCTAGTTTTTGAAGGTTCTCTCCGATGACATAGGCCTTATCTTGGTCCTTACCTCATCTTGGTGGCCTTGGTTCGATCTCCACTTCAGCTTAAGTGCTTGAAAATCTGTTGTTTTACAAAAAGAAAGATACAGAATAATAGATGAGGCCTGAAAAACTTTTTACCATGAGTGTTGTGAGCTCTATTTGAGAGCTTTTGACTTCTGCTTGACTCCTCGATTATTTGTCTTGCTTTAAACTAGAGCTTTGCCTCAATTTGGGCTTGCCTTTTGCTTTGGACTAGCATGATTTTTTTTCAGATTTGCCTTGAACTTGACCTTGGATTGGTCTTCAGAATGACCTCTGAGCTCGGGTTTTTGCTGATTTTAGCATTTTGAGCTCGAATTTGGGAGATCAACTTCGATCTTTACTTTGGCTCATTATGATCCTTACTTTGAATTGATCTTCTCCTTCACTTCAGCTTGATTTTGGCTTAAAACCCATGATCCTGTGGGAAAGAAAGAAAATAAAATGAAGAATAAGGGCTTGAGAGCCTTTTACCGTGAGAGTTTTGAGCTTTGTTTGGGAGCTCTTGGATTTTGTTTGACCCCTCTCAGTTATTTGTATAAGTTTGGAATTGGAGTTTTGTCTCAATTGAGGCTTATTTTTGCTTTAGTTCAGCCTTCATTTTGACTTTAGATGAGTTGTATCTTCACCTAAGATGGATCAGACCTTTACCTCAAATTGGTCTTCATTCTCATCATATAAGGGCTTGAATCTTAGTTCGGATTGACCTTGACCTTAACCTCGGATTTGCTTGATCTTGAGCTTGGGACCACTAATGGATGGCTTTAAAGCCACTATGGGCCGACCCAGCAAGGTTCGGCACTAGTGGGTGCTTCGAGGATGCACCGAGAGACATTAGGCTCGTTGATGCTGGCTTTGGTGCCGTTAACAGCCTTGACCATGATGGAAGCATGCGGACTTCGGCACGCGGGCGACTTCGGTTGTGCTGGGAGCGTGCGGAGCTTTGGCCATGTGGGAGATGCATAGGGAGGAGTTTGGAGCTGCTGGAGGCTTCTTTGGCCATGCGGGAGGCTCCGACATTGGCAGGAGTTTGCATGCCGTGGATGTGTGCACGGTGGGCTTTGGAGTCTCCAATCCTACCTGTTACATGCACAATAGGAAACTTCGTGACCCCCGACCCAATGGCCTTGGGGGTGCCGATCTAGCGGGTGCACGTGTGGGAGAGGTGTCGAGCTCCATAGGAAAGGCTTCAGGTCCTCTTCTCTCTCTTACAAGCTGGAGAAGAGCTTCTGATCCAAGAGTCATGAAAAGACTTTGTGCCTAGAGAAGATAAGTCATAGGATCCAGCCTTTCATGAAAAGAGTCTGGTCTCAAAAGCAACATTTTTGCCTTTTTGTCCTATCCCATGATGGAGTAAGCATCAATCACTGTAGAATGATGGGACTAATACTATTGCACCCACTCGATAAGAGAGCCAAGTCAAATCTTGAAAAGAAAATTGCACGATGGCTAGCACGCAAGGATCATGGGCCCGATGTGGAGGGTTGCTTGTAGATGGCATCGACCACTTTCGAGGAGGTTAGAGCGCATGGACTTCGATGCATGGGGGAGGCTTTATAGCCTCCAATGCTAGCTTTGGCCTCATCTAAAAGAGAGTTTCAGTCGTGCCTGGGAGTGCGAGGAAGGACCTCGGTCGGACAAGCAACGGGTAGAAGGACTTCAAACGGATGCGCTCGTAGGTGGAAGGACTTAGGTCGATGGTGCGCATAGACTTTGGTGCGCGGGGAAGGCTTTAGAGCCTCCATTGCCGGCTTTGGCTGCACTTGGGAGCATGGGGAAGGACCTCAGTCGGACATGGGATGGGCGGAGGGACTTCGACCAAGGGCGCTTGCAAGTGGAAGGACTTGGGATGGACGCGCTCGTAGGCAGAAGGACTTCGATCGATCGCTCTTGCGAGCGTGGGTGTGCAGGATCGCTGATACAGCAACTTCGGCGCATGGGGGACGGCCGATCTGATGGGATCTAGGCTTGAAGATAGGTGCGAACGTGCGGGAGAGTCTTGAGGCCACGAACCGTCGATGGAGTGCTAGGAGGAGGCGGTGCCATTGAATCCGATTCAGCACGGCCCAAGGAAGCTCAGGATTGCACAAGGGAGGCCACCGAATGCATGGGACCATCGATCTGACGACTTTGGCTGCATTGGGACCACTTGCAAGCTGTCGATCCGGCCTCGGCGTTGTCGGTAAAGTGCGACTAGTGCGGGAAGGAAAGCAATTGATGTCTTCAGCATTGACCGGGCGTGCGATAGGTTGGGGGGAGACCTGTGGCCCCCTCTCCCCCTTTTCTTTTCTTCTTCTTTGACGATGACTAGACTGGGCATCGATCGGAGGGAGATGCGGAAAGATGGCAATGCCATTGATTTGGTCCCGGAGCTGGTTGGGTAGGCGATGGGTGCCAGGGAGACCCATGGCCTCTTGACTTGGCCTTGGTGTCGACGTCGGAGAAGCGCACGATGCATGGGAGGAGGGTGATTTGGCCTCGATGCAGCCTAGAAAATGTCCCGATTTGCCAATGAAACCTAGGGAGGCGGCGACATCGCTGATCAGGCTTCGGTGCGGCCCGAAGAAGCTTGGGACCGCATGGGGGGAAGCTGCGAATCTGGCGTCAGAGGAGAGTTGGGTGCGCTGGAGTTTGGTGGAGCTGCTTTTCTACTCTCTTTTTTTATCTGCCACTTGTAAAAGGACGAAACAAGTCGAAAAGGGAGGGAGCCGGTGTAACTTCCAAAGCATATGTTTGGTTTCTCTCGCATGCCTCTAATAAAGTCGAAGCCAGCACCTACAGGTCCGAGGTACTCCTCCCTCTCCGAGCTTCATATATATATATTAATAATTTTGATGACCAAAGTGCTTTATATTTTGAAGATTCTATTATTTTTTACTACTACAAAAAAGGGCTACGACAGTGGCTCGTAATTGCTGCCGTAGCCCAAAAAATCACTGCCATAGGCTATAACAGTAGTTCTTTAACCGCTGTTACTACAGCTATCGTCGTAGCTCTATGGCAGCTATTGTTGCAGCGGTTGTTTGAACCGCTGCCATAGATAGCCTATTGCAGTAGTTTATAAACCACTATAATAGATCAACCTATAGCAGCAGTTATGTAACCACTGTCATAGGTTATCTATAGCAGCAGTTACATAACCGCTGCCATAGGTAATCTATAGCTGCTGTCATAGATAATCTATAGCAGCGAATTTTTAATCGCTATCATAGATCTAATATAGTGATTAATACCCTTTACATCAAAAATCTATGGCAATGATTGGTACGGATATGGCAGCGGTTATAAAATCGCTATCGTAGATCTTGAATAATTAAAAATTTTAAAATTTTTATTTTTTTATATATTTTATCTGATAAATATAGATATATAACATAAAAAAATATAATAAACATAAAAATTATTCTAAAATGCTAAAATTTTATTATTGAATAAAATTTATTATAATATTTTTTTAAAAAATAAAATACATCAAAAATATCATAAATCTACATCATCGTCATCGTCATCAGAAGTCAAAGTCAGAGCTGGCGCTGGAGCTGGAGCTGAAGCCAGAGTTGGAGTTGGAGTCAGAGTCGAAGCAGGAGTTGGAGCTGGAATGCAGGCCAACATATCCTCGAAGTCCGTGACTCCAAAACATGCACTGAGCGTTAACATCATATCTCTCACGATATCCTTCAGATGAGATGCACGCTCTTCAACTCGAACTACCCATGTCGCAGCATGATCTGCCTGTGCCAATGCCTCCTTAAGTTCTTTCCGACTGACGACATTGAAAGTCTATGAGGAGACACTCGCCTCGGATCAGTAGCTCATCGGCGTGTGTCTGGGCCTGCATTGGATCCTTCTAGAGTGCTCAGGCCCCAAGACCTGAGACAGATGGTCATGGGGCCCAGAGGTATCCAGGCCATCGTGATCTGCAATGTTAATGAACATTAATCAATGTAACATGTTGAATAATAATATTAGTATAGCATCAATAAATAGTCTTTAATATGTATACTAATCAATTGATGGGTCTATCATTATATAATGCAATAAATAAAAGCAACAAGATATAAATATTCAAAAAATATTATGCAATAAATTCTACAACATGAATTACATTCATAAATAATTAAGGATGAGCTACAGTCATAGATCCGATCTCTTGCGCGAATCTTGGCGTTAATCTAGAAATCTGAAAGAAGAACAAAATAGATGATGGTGGCACCTTAGGACTTAAAGTTGGAATCTTAGAGAGACATATCAAATTCTATTCGCTCAAAAGCCGAGTCGGCTCCATGCCTGAGATAGCCGGCTCCATGCCTAAGACATCCGGCTCGGATCCTTCTTTAGCTGGCTCGATCATGGCCCGAGTCGGCTCGGCTACATATCCGAGCTGGCTCAGTTGTGTGCCATCCCCTCGATCACTCCCTCTCTCAATCTTTCTCATCGGCGACGGCGGCGAGGCCGAACCCCTCACTCTCAGCTTTTCCATCTCTCGATCTTCCTCTCTCCCTCTCTCGATCTTCCTCATCGGTGAGGCCGAACCCCATCCCTCCCTCTCTCACTCTCTCGATCTCCCTCGTCGGTAAGGTTGGACCCCATCCCTCCCAATGATGCCAGTGAGGTCGGACCCCCTCCCTCCCTCTCTTGCTCTTTGATCTCTCTCATCGGTGAGGCCAAACCCCTTCACTCCCAATGTGGTGGCGAGGCCGGACCCCCTCCATCCTAATGATGGCAGCGAGGTCGGACCCCCTTCGTTCCAATGATGGCGGCGAGGTCGGATCCCTTTTCTCTCTCCCTCTCTCGATCTCCCTCGTCGGCGATGGTAGCGAGGCCAGACCCCCTTCCTCCCTTCCTCCCACTCTCGGTCTCACTTGCCGACGGTCGACGAGCGACCGACCCTCTCTCTCTCAATCTGTCGGTCTCCCTCTAGTCTGTTTATTTCTTAGTTTTGGATCCCAAAATCAGGTTCGGCCTTTCGAGATCCATTAGGATCCGAGTCTGGTACTTCAAGTACAGATCCGTCGGGTATTCAGATTTGGATCCGGTACTAGTAATTAAAATTAGGTCTGGATCTGAATATTTAAATTTCAATTCGAATCCAATCCATCGACAAATCTAGTCCACAGTCGCCGACATGGCACAGCCCAAGGCTACAACCACGGCACGGTCCAAAAACTACGGTATGTAGATAATTATAATATTTATTATAAATATTTTATAAATTATTATAAATATACATGATTAATAAATAATACTATAAAATTAAAAAAATTATACCTATGGCTATAGAGAGCGAATCGCATCGAAAGCTCCAAGAATCGTCGGCGATGACACTAGAGGAGGACGACGATACTAGAGGTAACCTGCAAAATAAAAGTAAGATAGTGAGATGGAGAAGAGAGAGAAAGAAAAAAGAGAGAGAGAGAGCAGGGGCGGTCGGAGATAGGGGGATAGGAGAGGGTGCACAGCGATGAGGAGGCTCAGGAGGCACAGTGACGGAAGGGTCGACGATCGGAGAGGGAGAGTGTGGGGGGTGGAGGGGTCGGGTGGGGGTGGCGGGGAGGAGCGACTGCGGATGGAGGTGCTGGGGGTGGCAGGGTGGCAGGAGGGGCGGCCGAGGGGAGGATGGGGGGGGAGATGGGGGGCTGGAGGGTGGCAGGGTGGCGGGGAGGGGCGACCGGGGATGGGAGGAAGGAGGGGCGGTCGGGGGAGGGTGGGGTGGTGGGGAGGAGCGGTCGGAGATGGAAGGAAGGAGGGGCGGCCAGGGGAGGGTGGGGGGTGGCGGGCAGGGGCGGCCGGAGATAGGAGGCTGGGGGGTGGTAGGGTGGTGGGGAGGAGCGGCTGGGGGGAGGGTGGGGGATGGCAGGTGGATGGAAGGAGTTGCCGGAGATGGGGGAAGGAGGGCGGCCAGGGGGAGGGTTGGGGGTGGGGGTAGGGGTTGGTGGGGAGGGGCGGTCGGGGATGGAGGATCGGAGGGGGAGGGGGAAGGAGGGGCGGCGTCGGTCGAGGGGGAAGGAGAAACGGCGCCGACCGAGGGGAAAGAAGCCTCAACGACGACGAAAAAGAGGAGAGACAGAGAGAGAGATCGAGTGCGCGCAGAAAGAAATCAAAAAAAAATTTAAAGATTTTTAACTTAACTTACGGCAGCGGTTATCGAACCGCTACCATAGATCTATGGCAGCGGTTACCAATAGCAATGATTTTTTATAATCGTTACCGTAGGTTGAAAATAAATTTTTTTTAATTTTTTTTTAAATATTATATAATTTTAAAATTTAATGCTCATCTTCATCGTTCATTATCTAAATAATTATCATTAGAGTATCATCGCAAAAGGTCGCCTCGATCCGATGACCCTAGCTTCATCGTTTAGAAAAATTTGATTTCGATGATCACTAACGATGATGTGATGATTTAATAGATGGAGACCTTCGATAGATCTAAAAATCTGCAATGATGATCTCGATGATGTTTATAGCATACTATCAAAGTTTTACTTCAATCGAATATCGTTATTATGATCAATTTAGTACGGAATGATTTCGACTATTAAATTAAAAACAAGCGATCAAAGAGTTAAATGACATTCGATTATGAGATAATTTTTTAGTTAAATGATCTTTGTTATAATTTTAAATATTTTATATGATGATGATAGTAAAATTTAAATTATTTTTATATAAATTATTCATGTTAAGCAGATATTGCAAAAGTATGAGCATAACAATCAGTGAAGTTTCAGAATGATTATCAGGATGCGTATAGTTTTAGATCATTCTTTATCTCATGAGTTAAATTTTATAATCACCATCATAAAAAATAATTAAAATAGTAGCCAAGATCATTTATAAAAAAAATTATCTCATAATCGAATACCATTTGGTCCTTTGATCACTCGTTTATCATTTAACGGTCGAAACTAACCTATACTAAATTGACCAAGATAACGATATCCGATTGAAGTGAAACTTTGATAGTATGCTATAAACATCATCGAGATCATCATTGTAGATTTTTGGATCCATCGAAGATCTTCATCTATCAGATCATCGCATCATCGTTCGTGGTCGTCGAAATCAAATTTTTTTGATCGATGAAACTAGGGCCATCGGATCGAAGCGATCTTTTATGATGATACTCTAATGATAATTATTTAGATAATGAATGATGAAGATTGATATTAAATTTTAAAATTATATAATATTTAAATATATATATATATATATATATGATAGTGGTTATAATTAATCGCTGCCATAAATAAGCTTATAGTAGCCGTTTCACTAACCGCTACTATAGGTCCGACTTATAGCAGCGGTTACAATGAATCGCTGCTATAGATCGACCTATGGCAATGATTTTTTGTAACCACTACTATAGATCCGATCTACGATAGCAACTTTCGTTAACCGCTGCTATATGTCGGACCTATGGCAACGGTTATAAAAATCGCTGCCATAGATTCGATCTATAGCAGCGGTTAACGAAAATCACTATCGTAGGATCTATAACAGCGATTTCGAAAATCATTGCCATAGTATGCACTGCTATAGATCATTTTTGTAGTAGTATTTTCATCTGGATGCTGTCAAAAATTTTAATTTAAATCATGAATATATTTGAATATAAATAAAAATGTAAGAATAATAAGAGATTTATGTAATCTCCTTCCCTATTTGGGTTTTTCTTTTCGATTAAGATTTATTTTCCATCTAGAGTTCCCCAGCCTCAAGCTCGGCTAGGACAATTTTTAAGGATTATCAACTAGTCATATTGGAATTAGGAGGTAGCGGCTCCTGCATTATTTTTTTGAATCAAAAGGTGGCCCACCGCCGAACCCATCATAGGTTATGCCAAAGAGGCTTTGTTAATAGTTTTGATCCACTTGTCGAGCTCTTGAAGTTTTTTTTTCTCGATGATGAGGTTCCGAGCAGTGCATGTCTTAGATTGTTGGGAAGAGCGGCGATCGGGATTTGAATCATACTCCGATTGTATGCTGAGAGAGCGTCGATGGGTTTGTCTCCTTCGACTCTGAGGGAGCGTCCGAGAAGGCTTGACTCGCAACTGCAGTAAAGAAGCTGGCATTTATAGCGATACCATTGCTGGAAGCGCAATCAGCACCATTGAAAGAAGTACAAGCTACACCATAGAAGGTGGTGCAAGGGCAACTTGACTTGGCTGTGGCATCATTGGTGGAGGTGCGAATGCAGTATGGACCACTTGGACAGTGGCCGTCAAAGTTTGGACCTACTGAAAGAGTAGGTTGAACTGATCCATGGTAACATGGACCGGTTGAGCCGATGAAGAAGCTTCTGCCATCGGGAGCTGAGTATGATCTTCGACTCGAAGATCTACTTGTTGAGAAGCGACATCAACAACGTCATTGAGACATGACGATGCCTTCTTAGATAGCATTTTCAAGAGATAAGCCCTTCCTCTATCTGAGACCATATATGTGCTGAGCTGAGACTCTACGTGGATTCCACCCATCAAGTGGCCACTCTAATTAATGACCTCCTGATTTATATGGCAACCACTCACCCATCTTAAGAAGGCATGATAGCTAATGCAATTAATAGATGGAACCCTCATGTACCATGAAATGATACCACTCATCCAGCTTATGAAGAAAAAAAGAAAATTTGAATCTCCTGATCTCGTGGAGTGAATATCTCATCCATAATAGCATGATTAACGATTCGAGATTTATGGAATTGCATGATATTTCTCCTATACAAATACCAAAAAATTTCGAGGATTCAGGTAAGCAAAAAATCTCTCCTAGAGAATCCATTGTTGCTTGATCGTTCTCTTCTGACTTGAGCATCGGAGGGTTTTCGTCGGAGTCAAATTCTCTTATTCGGATTTTATTTTATAGGTCACTCTAGCAGCCCTTGCGAGAAGCCGACCGCTTCGCTTCCGAAGCATACAATTTTCAGCAATAACATAATATATTTATAAATATAAATTTATCAGAAAGAAATATCTATATGAAATATAGATTTTTAATTTTTTATACAGAAAGAGAGTTAGGATTTTTTTTTCTAAAATTATCCTTAAAATCATGAATAAGATAGAATAAGATTTATTTTTCTATTAAAAATATAATAGATTATTTATTTTTTTCCTTAAAAAATGTTCAATAACTATAATATATATATATATATTTTTTATGATCATCTAAATATATTAAAATTATTTTTTAGATATTATATTTTTATAAAATATTTTTTAAAAGATTATGTTTAACCCAACGAACACTTTAAGATATCATTCTCGATTGCGCGCTATCAGCGGAGCATATGCTCCGAGATTTGCGCAGGTTCTCTTGACCTGGTCCATACAATAATTTCTTCTGCGCTGCTGTGTAGTACATTTCGACACCTTTTAAATAGCCTGCCGTGCTCGTAGTATTGGCTCCACTATGGATGGGGTTGGTTCAAAAAGGTTCTCGAAGCAAGACGAGGTGCGATCGTCGAGAAGCAATCATCTTAAAAGTGCGTTTCAGCTTTCATTGACGGGAAGAGGCAAAACCTAAAGGCTCGAGACTTTTGGGCGTGCCTCGTCCCAAAAATAAAAGTTTATGAAAGCTGGGGAACTTTCGACGCGGCAGCGACCAAGCCAGCTGGTGTGGGGGACGGTATGTAATTACTCAAATCAAACCCAGCCGCCTGCGATAGAAAACGAATCACGTGCTACAACCCTTTCCGGAATAAAAAAATTGAATCACGTGCCGCGACCCAACAACCACCGCTCAGTGCAATAATTGCTGGCCGGGAAATATTTTGTGCACCGCGCGCACAGTGCAGCTCCGCGCGCTTCGCCCGCGGCGGTGATTGGTCTATGCGGATTGAAAGTTGTTTTTTTTTTTTTTTTTTTTTTTTTTAAGCACTGCACTCTTACTCCGTACGCGTGGACCGGACGATGCGCACGGGCTGCACAAAAAATTTTCCTTGCCGGCCAGGGACCAGAATAACAGGAAGGATTTTTTGGTAAAGGTTTTTTTCCCAAAATTATTCTTAAAATTATTAAAAAAACAGAATGAATAAAATCTTCTCTCTTACCAAGAATATAATTAACATTTTATAAATTTTATAAAAAATAAATAGTCAATCAAAAATAGATTTTTCTGAATATATCTATTTTTTAATGATTAATTAAATATACTATAACTATTTTTTAGATATCATATTTATAAAAAATATTTTTTAAATAATATTTTAATAAAAAATCCTTCCTACAAACCAAACCGATCTAAAGTCGGGATACGCTGAGTGCACTTAAAAATAAAATGATTTTACTCAATCTAATATCCTATGTTATAAATACTATTCTATCCTATTTTATATATGCATGTGTGTCTATACATGCAAAAGTGTGCCGGCAAACCGCGACGTTTGGTGGGTATCTTTCCTTGCCATGACCTGAGATCACCAACATATTTAGTAGAACGTGCCGAAGTCAAAGACAGAGCTCTTATATTCTTTTGACATTATTGGGCTAAAGAGTCCAAGATCACCAGCTATTGCACGTTTATTTTTGATATTATCGAGCAAATTTTGAATTAAATTTAACTAGGCTTCTCTTTGGCCCTGATTAGAGGGTAGGTAGCACTGCGGCTAGGGCTTTTTAATTCACTTGTGGCAAGGGATCTGCTATATAATGCAATTCCTGAGCTTGGAGTAGTTTATTGGGGGATCTTGTTAGCTTCAACTTTATCAATTGAGACTATGCATACATACATATGAAAAAAACAAAAAAAAAAAAGAAAAAAAAAAAGAGATGCATGGATGCTATTTTGTTCTTAATTTCTATGTACCAAATATTTCAATGGCTATTAATTAAAATCATGCATCTACATGGTATTTGTTGGAGATAAAATTGTTCTTGCCAAAAATTTTCGGACTATAGATATAATGAAGTCTCATACCATAGCTTGGCAGTGCTTTGAAGTATCCCTAACCGGTTCATCTTCGATCTCCGGCATCTTGCAACTATCGTTGCCCATAGATCGCCGCTAAACAATATTCAATGGTCAATCTCAACCAAACTATCATTGATGCTAACCGATCCCCCTTTGGCTTCTAGCCTGCTTAACCGAATCAGTTACCAATATCTTCATCATCATTTTCTGTTATAGACCTATCATCGGCATCCGATCTATCATTAGTCTCTGACATCTTGAACAGCTGTCATCGTCCTCAGGGCACCGTTCACTAATAATCGGTAACCAATCTCAGTTGAACCATCTTCGGTTTCGATCGATGCCTCCTTGATGTTCATTACCAACCACCAACACCCCTTCAGCCATAAATATCTTCAGACAATTGCTATCCATTTCTGCTCTGTCGTCGGCTTTCTGATCGTCTTTAGCCTGGGACTTACGGTTACCAATTTCAGCCGAGATCCATTTTGTTAGCCATGTTGATCCCATCTCGGATAGTCGTCGATCTCACTTCGACTCCCAACTCCAGCTAGCAATCATAGTCATCTCCGAACCCTTTCAAAATTAGATGATAGTTTTTTATAATTGGATACAATCCAGATAAGACAACCATAACTATCTAATCCCGTAAATATCGACCATAAATACCACACATTACACTCGATTCGGCCTAGACCACTCACAGATTGCGTGCCACGAACGCTTTTGATCCTTGTCTATAAATAGAGATCTCAATGAAATTCTTAGATACGAAAATTTTATCATCTTACATACTTAATTTCTACTAAATAGAATTTTGATTTAAGTATCAAAAAATTTCTACCGAAGCTATTTTCGATTAGAACTTTTTTGCATGTCTCATCATTTAGTACCATCCAATCCAACCACTTCAGTAGAAATCAAAACTCCATAGTAATTGTATTTATTAATTTTTTTTTAAAATGCAAAGAATAGATTCAATTTAGGTAATCCCATCGTAGTGGATTCCCCGTGAATGGCTATCATTAGAAGAAAGCTAAGTGAACTAAAAATGTTCGTGGGACATGCAGATGAGAAAATGTTGTGCAAAGATGTAACACTTTGTGTAACGCATGGGCAAACATCATCATCGATTTGATTATCATAAAAGGAATCGTACTAAATTAAAATTGTTGGGGATAAATCCCGCTCCTGC
This sequence comes from Cocos nucifera, assembly GCA_006176705.1. Classification (NCBI taxonomy): domain Eukaryota; kingdom Viridiplantae; phylum Streptophyta; class Magnoliopsida; order Arecales; family Arecaceae; genus Cocos; species Cocos nucifera. The sequence continues at coordinate 1,563,322 of QRFJ01000003.1, read as the reverse complement.
CGAAGCCCGGCCCGACGCTCAGCCCAATGTAACCAGTAGCCGCTGAAGAGCTTCAGCACCAGGCGCCAGGCCGAGCCCTTCCCACGGCCGAACTTCTTCGGACCGACTTCATGCGGCCGAACTCCTTCGAACTTCCCACGGCCGAACTCCTTCGGACCGACTCCAAGCGACCGAGCTTCAATGAAGTCCTCTCAGCGGCCGAACTCCTTCGGACCGACTCCAAGCGACCGAGCTTCAACGAAGTCCTCTCAGCGGCCGAACTCCTTCGGACCGACTCCAAGCGACCGAGCTTCAACGAATCCTCGCTTCAACGAAGTCCTCTCAGCGGCCGAACTCCTTCGGACCGACTCCAAGCGACCGAGCTTCAATGAAGTCCTCTCAGCGGCCGAACTCCTCAGCGGACGGGCTTTAGTGGAATCCCCAAGCGGTCGTCACTCAGGAGCCCGAACTCCTCAGCAGTCGTCACTTCAGGAGCCCGAACTCCTCAGCAGTCGTCACTGGGCCGAACTCCTCAGCGGTCGCCCTCATCAAATTTCGGCCGACCGAGCTCCTACCGAACTCTCAAGTGTCCAAGCCTCAGTCCAAGTCCAACAGCCGGCCGAACCCCAAACGGCCGAGCTGCGGCTTCTCAGCAGTCGAACTCTTCTGCGGACGAGCCTTAGCTGCATACCTGTTGCCAGACGCCTATGGGAGCCGAACTCCCTCCTATCTTCCTCTTCAGGAGCCCGAACTCCTCCGAAATGGGCACACGATGAAGGCCTTCAACCCTTCATTCGGCAAGCTCTGCAACCATCACCATCAGTCAGTCCGCCGCACCATCAGTCAGTCCGCCGCGGGCGATAGCGACCCACTGTCAGGCGGCGATGGCTGTCACCCTCAATCCGCCGCACACGGCACCATCCCGTGAGACTGACTCCGCCGAACCTCGAGCAGCCCGCCAGCATGCGGCTGCAGTTGTCACCATCAAGCTCCACTATGTAAAGGGCCCTCCCGACACGCTAAGGCTAAGCTCTCTGAACTCTCGACTCTCTAAGCTCCTCCTCCTCACCTCTAAGCTCCGGAACTCATTCCGAGCACTCCATTACTGTTGGTCGGAAACTAACTTGACCGTCGGAGGGTCCTGCCGGAGCCACCACCCCACCGGTTCCGGCGGGACTTCATTTTGCAGGTCCCCGGCGGCTTCCAGCGGCCTCGATTGCGGCGACCTCCGGCGGACGACGGATTTCTGCACCAACAGATTGGCGCCGTCTGTGGGAACCGAAGGGACTGAACCTTCGAGGTTCCCTTGTTCTTAAAGGAGTGCTCGGCGACGATTTCCCTCCCCTGCTCCGGATCTCTCTTCTCCCTCTTCAGAATTCCTTCTCTGGAAAGAGGAAATGCCCCCCAGAAGAGCTTCGACGCGGCGCTCGACGGCTTCCGCGGCTCGATCCCCTCCGAGTCCGTCCGTCCCTGCTCCGGCCCCGGTGACTCAGCCCCCGTCTATAACCGCAGTCGATACGGAGCAGTTCAACCAGCTCATCCAGCACGTTCGCGGTCTCACGGAGGCGGTGCAGGCGGTGCTGCACCGACAAGTCCCAGTGCCAGCCCGACCGGCGCGGGACTCTTCGAAGTCGGATGATCCAGTCCAAGAGCGACCGGCCTGGGCAGCCCGACCTCCGATACCCGGATTGGGGAGGCGGAGGAGGGAGAGCCCTCGTTCGGATCATGGATCGACCAAGGGTGAAGCCTCGCGCCCATCTCACCAGAAAGCCTTGGAGATCAGAGACCGTGAGGACCTGCTGGGCCAAAGGCTCTTGGAAATGAACCGGCGAATTGAAGAACTTCGTCCCCCCTCGCGTGGTGATGACGTTCGTGCAGACCCTCCTTTCTCGCAGAAAATCATGCAAGAACCTGTTCCACCGACCTTCGAGCTCCCTCAACTGGAAAGCTACGATGGAACCTCTGATCCGGTTGATCACCTGGGGGCCTTCCGGGCCATGATGCTGCTTCACGGCGCTTCAGATGCCGTGCTGTGCCGAGCCTTCCCGTCTACCTTAAAGGGAGCAGCGAGGAACTGGTACTCGGCGTTGAAGCCCAACACGATCTTCTCTTTCGACCAGATGAGCAGTCGGTTCGCGGCCCACTTCATCAGCAGCCGACGACCGAGCCGAGGTTCAGATTCTCTGATGAGCGTCAAGCAGAAGCAAGGGGAATCCATCCGGACTTACGTCACTCGATTCAATGCCGCGGCATTGGAAGTCCGGGACCTGGACCAGTCTGTCGCGATGGCCGCACTTAAGGGCGGCCTTCAGAAAAATAGCTTGCTGTTCTCTCTGGAAAAAAGGTATCCCAGGGACTTCGCCGACCTGCTGGCTCGAGCCGAGAGATATGCCCGTGCGGAAGAAGCCTTCAAATTGAAAGATGAGGAGCTCGTCAGAACGGGTCGGCTGGGTAAATTCCTCCGGTACCGGCCTGAAGCAGAAAAAGATCAGCTAAGGGCGCTGCCGTAGCCAGACTACAAGAAGGTCGGCCACCTTACGGCGTCATTCACATGGCCCCTGGAAAGATCTCGGTGCGTCAGCGATTCGCCATCTCCCAGCAACAAGAGCTTGCACCAAATTGAGGAGTTCAGCATGAGGAGGTCGTCCACCCCGGAACTTATTGCCGAAGAAATGCGGAGAAATCAGCCTTAGGGAGGAGCCCAATCGCCCCTAAGAGAGAAACGGAGAGCAGAAGTTCCCCCGCTGAAGCGGAATGAAGTTCGGCGCGAGGAAGGCCGAACCCACCTATGAGCCCGTCAGCGAGGAAGCTCCGACAAAGAAGTATGAAGTCCTCCCGCGGAAGCTTCCGCGGGAAAGTGGAACGAAGTTCGGCGCAAGTAAGGCCGAACTCACGCTCCAGAATGTCCCCCAAAGGAACCGCCTACAAAGTGTTCATTGGAGGCGGAATGAAGTTCGGGCGAGAAAAGTCGGGCTCACCCCAAAGCTCGGCATCAAGGTAAAATGAAGCTCGGTGGAAAGCCGAACTCCTCAACTCAACCTCCAAAATAAAGTTCGGCGCTGGCAAGGACGGAACGAAGCCTCCCCTCCCGGAAGGTTCCGCAACTACGACCCGCTCCTCTAACTCGAATTCTCGGCAAAGTTAAGAGCCAACCGCCAAGACCTGAAGGACTACGGCCTCTCCAAACATGTGCGATCAAGGAGAAGATCGGCTATAGGCACTGCCGTAACTGGAAAAGACAAGAAGGTTGGCCGTCCCGCGGCGTCATCAACGCCACCCCGGGGAGGAGCTAGGAGCTAGCTACATCGGTGATTGTCATCCCCAGCGACAAAGTCAAGAGAAGCATGGTCCAAATTATGAAGGCCGGCAGGAGATAGAGGAGGTCGTCTGGACGGGACTTGCTGCTCGAGGGAGCTCCGAGGAACAACACCCCGTCGACCCCTCAAACGAGAGCGCGCTGTCCACGATTTCCCTTCGGTAAAATTCTCCCCTCTGCAAATATTATTTCTGGATGCGAAAACTATGCGATGACAGGAGAGCAGCAGTCAATAATCGCCGCGTTAGGAACAGGAGGAGAACCTCGTCCTAACGCGAGCGACAAGCTCGGCCGCAGGAGATAAGATCTCCCCCGAGCGCGCACCTCGGCCGCAGGAGATAAGATCTCCCCGAGAGAAGCTCGGCCGTAGGAGATAAGATCTCCCCGAGCGCACATCAACCTCGCTAGAGATAAGATCTCTCCCCGAGCCAGAGCGACACAACCTCGGCTAGAGATAAGATCTCTCCCGAGCGACCGTTCAACCTCGGCTAGAGATAAGATCTCTCCCGAGCGACCGGAACAACCTCGGTTAGGAACAGGAGGAGAACCTCGTCCTAACACGAGCATCAACCTCGGCTAGAGATAAGATCTCTCCCGAGCGACCGTTGACAACCTCGGCTAGAGATAAGATCTCTCCCGAGCGACCGTGAACAACCTCGGTTAGGAACAGGAGGAGAACCTCGTCCTAACACGAGCACCAACCTCGGCTAGAGATAAGATCTCTCCCGAGCGACCGTTGACAACCTCGGCTAGAGATAAGATCTCTCCCGAGCGACCGTGAACAACCTCGGTTAGGAACAGGAGGAGAACCTCGTCCTAACGCGAGCACATCAACCTCGGCTAGAGATAAGATCTCTCCCGAGCGACCGTTGACAACCTCGGCTAGAGATAAGATCTCTCCCGAGCGACCGTGAACAACCTCGGTTAGGAACAGGAGGAGAACCTCGTCCTAACACGAGCATCAACCTCGGCTAGAGATAAGATCTCTCCCGAGCGACCGTTGACAACCTCGGCTAGAGATAAGATCTCTCCCGAGCGACCGTGAACAACCTCGGTTAGGAACAGGAGGAGAACCTCGTCCTAACACGAGCAACAACCTCGGCTAGAGATAAGATCTCTCCCGAGCGACCGTTGACAACCTCGGCTAGAGATAAGATCTCTCCCGAGCGACCGTGAACAACCTCGGTTAGGAACAGGAGGAGAACCTCGTCCTAACACGAGCACCAACCTCGGCTAGAGATAAGATCTCTCCCGAGCGACCGTTGACAACCTCGGCTAGAGATAAGATCTCTCCCGAGCGACCGTGAACAACCTCGGTTAGGAACAGGAGGAGAACCTCGTCCTAACACGAGCACCAACCTCGGCTAGAGATAAGATCTCTCCCGAGCGACCGAGACAACCTCGGCTAGAGATAAGATCTCTCCCGAGCGACCGTGAACAACCTCGGTTAGGAACAGGAGGAGAACCTCGTCCTAACACGAGCACAACCTCGGCTAGAGATAAGATCTCTCCCGAGCGACCGTTGACAACCTCGGCTAGAGATAAGATCTCTCCCGAGCGACCGTGAACAACCTCGGTTAGGAACAGGAGGAGAACCTCGTCCTAACACGAGCACCAACCTCGGCTAGAGATAAGATCTCTCCCGAGCGACCGTTGACAACCTCGGCTAGAGATAAGATCTCTCCCGAGCGACCGTGAACAACCTCGGTTAGGAACAGGAGGAGAACCTCGTCCTAACACGAGCAACAACCTCGGCTAGAGATAAGATCTCTCCCGAGCGACCGTTGACAACCTCGGCTAGAGATAAGATCTCTCCCGAGCGACCGAAACAACCTCGGTTAGGAACAGGAGGAGAACCTCGTCCTAACACGAGCACCAACCTCGGCTAGAGATAAGATCTCTCCCGAGCGACCGTTGACAACCTCGGCTAGAGATAAGATCTCTCCCGAGCGACCGTGAACAACCTCGGTTAGGAACAGGAGGAGAACCTCGTCCTAACACGAGCACCAACCTCGGCTAGAGATAAGATCTCTCCCGAGCGACCGTTGACAACCTCGGCTAGAGATAAGATCTCTCCCGAGCGACCGTGAACAACCTCGGTTAGGAACAGGAGGAGAACCTCGTCCTAACACAAGCACCAACCTCGGCCGCAGGAGATAAGATCTCCCCCGAGGGAAGCTCGGCTGCAGGAGATAAGATCTCCCCCGAGCGCGCACTTCACTTCGGCTGCAGGAGATAAGATCTCCCCCGAGCGCGAAGCTCGGCTGCAGGAGATAAGATCTCCCCCGAGCGCGCACTTCACTTCGGCTGCAGGAGATAAGATCTCCCCCGAGGGAAGCTCGGCCGTAGGAGATAAGATCTCCCCCGAGCGCGCACTTCAACCTCGGCTAGAGATAAGATCTCTCCCGAGCGACCGTGAACAACCTCGGTTAGGAACAGGAGGAGAACCTCGTCCTAACACAAGCACCAACCTCGGCCGCAGGAGATAAGATCTCCCCCGAGGGAAGCTCGGCTGCAGGAGATAAGATCTCCCCCGAGCGTGCACTCCACTCGGCTGCAGGAGATAAGATCTCCCCCGAGCGCGCACTTCACTTCGGCTGCAGGAGATAAGATCTCCCCCGAGCGCGCACTTCACTTCGGCTGCAGGAGATAAGATCTCCCCCGAGGGAAGCTCGGCCGTAGGAGATAAGATCTCCCCCGAGCGCGCACTTCAACCTCGGCTAGAGATAAGATCTCTCCCGAGCGACCGGAACAACCTCGGTTAGGAACAGGAGGAGAACCTCGTCCTAACACAAGCACCAACCTCGGCCGCAGGAGATAAGATCTCCCCCGAGGGAAGCTCGGCTGCAGGAGATAAGATCTCCCCCGAGCGCGCACTTCCACTTCGGCTGCAGGAGATAAGATCTCCCCCGAGCGCGCACTTCACTTCGGCTGCAGGAGATAAGATCTCCCCCGAGCGCGCACTTCACTTCGGCTGCAGGAGATAAGATCTCCCCCGAGGGAAGCTCGGCCGTAGGAGATAAGATCTCCCCCGAGCGCGCACTTCAACCTCGGCTAGAGATAAGATCTCCCCGAGACCGAACAACCTCGGTTAGGAACAGGAGGAGAACCTCGTCCTAACACAAGCACCAACCTCGGCCGCAGGAGATAAGATCTCCCCCGAGGAAAGTTCGGCTGCAGGAGGTAAGATCTCCCCCGAGGGAAGCTCGGCCGTAGGAGATAAGATCTCCCCCGGGCGCGCACTTCAACCTCAGCTGCAAGATAGGAGGTCTCCCTCGAGTCGACTTCAACTGACGAAGATAATGTCGCCCCCGAGGAGCTCAAATCCGACCTCGATCGAAGGAGGCGAATCTTACTTCGGCTTCAACATCAGCTTCATCGACTTTAGCCGGAAACGAGTTCCATTTCAACTCCAAACATCGACTGAAGATGAGGTCTCCCCCAAGCCTCAGCCTCAACTTCAGCGTCAATCTTGGCTGGAGATGAGACCTCCCCCGAGCTTCGGATGCAACAAATGCGGAGCCTGGAAGAAGACTTCGGCAGTCGCCTGTTTTGGTACTCCCTTCCTTCAATTTTTGAACTCGGGAGTGGGGGGGCTACTGTTGGGGATAAATCCCGCTCCTGCCGAAGCCCGGCCCGACGCTCAGCCCAATGTAACCAGTAGCCGCTGAAGAGCTTCAGCACCAGGCGCCAGGCCGAGCCCTTCCCACCGCGGCCGAACTTCCCACGGCCGAACTCCTTCGGACCGACTCCATGCGGCCGAACTCCTTCGGACTTCCCACGGCCGAACTCCTTCGGACCGACTCCAAGCGACCGAGCTTCAATGAAGTCCTCTCAGCGGCCGAACTCCTCAGCGGACGGGCTTTAGTGGAATCCCCAAGCGGTCGTCACTCAGGAGCCCGAACTCCTCAGCGGTCGTCACTCAGGAGCCCGAACTCCTCAGCAGTCGTCACTGGGCCGAACTCCTCAGCGGTCGCCCTCATCAAATTTCGGCCGACCGAGCTCCTACCGAACTCTCAAGTGTCCAAGCCTCAGTCCAAGTCCAACAGCCGGCCGAACCCCAAACGGCCGAGCTGCGGCTTCTCAGCAGTCGAACTCTTCTGCGGACGAGCCTTAGCTGCATACCTGTTGCCAGACGCCTATGGGAGCCGAACTCCCTCCTATCTTCCTCTTCAGGAGCCCGAACTCCTCCGAAATGGGCACACGACGAAGGCCTTCAACCCTTCATTCGGCAAGCTCTGCAACCATCACCATCAGTCAGTCCGCCGCACCATCAGTCAGTCCGCCGCGGGCGATAGCGACCCACTGTCAGGCGGCGATGGCTGTCACCCTCAATCCGCCGCACACGGCACCATCCCGTGAGACTGACTCCGCCGAACCTCGAGCGGCCCGCCAGCATGCGGCTGCAGTTGTCACCATCAAGCTCTCCACTATGTAAAGGACCCTCCCGACACGCTAAGGCTAAGCTCTCTGAACTCTCGACTCTCTAAGCTCCCCTCCTCACCTCTAAGCTCCGGAACTCATTCCGAGCACTCCATTACTGTTGGTCGGAAACTAACTTGACCGTCGGAGGGTCCTGCCGGAGCCACCACCCCACCGGTTCCGGGCGGGACTTCGTTTTGCAGGTCCCCGGCGGCTTCCAGCGGCCTCGATTGCGGCGACCTCCGACGACGACGGATTTCTGCACCAACAAAAATAAAATATATTTTATACGGCAGCGTCCATCATATAACCCGTATGCTGTCAAAATTATAGCCACTATCATTATAGGAATAAGTGGCTGTAATTATCAATATACATGGCCACGTGGTGTGCAACATGTAGGATATAATTTCTTTTACGTTGGGTAAGGAAATGGGCCCCATCAATTAGGTTGGCAAACGTGCTAGTAGTGAACGCCATATGGTAAAATTTCTGAGATCACATTTCTGAATTTTAAATTACTAAAGTTTAATTAATAAAACATAGCCATGTTGGTCGCCGTTGACATGGCCGGGTGGTAAGTAGATGCGGTGCTTCTTTACCTTTTTTTTTTTTTTTTTTTCGGTGAGCCCGCCTCCTCGTTCTTAACTGTGTGGTTCTGCTGTGCATCATCCGATATAATTTTGCTGTGCGCCATATAGTATATAGTATGGTACACAGCATGCCGTTTATTATACGGTGAATGGCTATATATTACGTGGTGGACGGCTGCATGTGGTCATGCACCATAGATATATATATCCGTGCATGACCGTTCATCGTGCGATGAACGGTGCAGGGGATCCGTGCGGTTCTTTTTTTCGTTCCCCCTTGATGGTGGCCTGGTCTCCAAGGCAAGATGAGTAGGCGGCCAAGGTGATTGATACTTTCACACCCGTCCAGACCGAGCGTGCAACTACCACGTGAAAACTCTGTTTGGTGGTCCTCCCCCTCGGCCTCGGGTCGTGATGTTGGACACATCGACTAAGTTTATGGGATGATCGGGACCAAGATGTACTATTTTTAGTTGATTTCTTAAAAAAAAGTAATTAAAAATTTTATTTTTTAAAAAAAAATTGATAAATTATTATTTAAAATTGATATATCAATATAATAAGTTTCAAATTAACAACCGTTGTATTATTAGTCCATTCCAATTGAAATAAGAAAGACTAATATTTCTTGTCTCTCAAGTTAATATAAAATTTTTTAACAAAAAAATAAGTTAATATAAAACCTTGTCCTCACTTTAGATAACTGTAAGACTGATTGGACTAATCATGTATTTTTTTTAGATGCATTTGACTAATCATGTTTATCATGCCATCATGTACGGTCAATAAATTTTTTTTAATTTTTTACTCATTCTTCATTAAAAAAAATTATTCAAATTCTTTCTAAATTATTTATTTATTTAATTAATTTGGTTACCATCCCATCGCTTTCATTGTCTCCATATGTAGCCTAAAATTTATTTATGAAAACAAACATCAAAAGAGACGAAGATCTAAGTAATTGGATAAAATTAATCATCAAAATTTAAAATTATAAAACATCCTTTTATATTTGAATCATTTATGTTTTGAATCCAAAAACTTAAAAATTATCAATTAATTATCAAAATTTCAAATTCATTATGACATAGTCCAGATTTCTATCCTTGTTACAAAATATTTATAGGTAAGAATTACTTAATTAATTAATTTTTTATAGATTACCTGTTGTACTAACTTAATAAGGGATTCTTATTTTAGCATGAATAGATGATGGAGTGCTTTAAGATCTGTGTAGATGGATAAATGATAGAAGATGGTGTTTGAGATCTATATAAATGGATGAATGATGGAAGATGAAATGCTTGGAGATTTATGTAAATGGATATAAGATAGAAAAAAGAATGCTTTGAGATCTATGCAAATGAATTATTAATAGAAGAATGTAAGCTTTGAGATTTATGTAGATGGATTGGTGATAGAAGATGAAATGCTTTGAGATCTGTGTATATGAATATATGATAGAGAATGGAGTATTTTGAGATATGTACAGACGAATGATAAATGATGGAGTGTTTTGAGATTTATGCAAGTAGATGAATGATAAAGCATAGAGCATTTTGAGATTTATGAAGATGGATGGATGATAGAGGATAGAATGTTTTGATATTTATGCACATAGATGAATAATAGATAGAGAATGGAGTACGTTGGGATATGTATAGATGAATGGATAATAGAGGATAGATGCTTTGAAACATACGCAAGCAGATGAATGGTAGAGGATGAAATGCATTGAGATTTATGCATGTGAATGTATGATAAATGATGGAATATTTTGAGATCTATGCAAAAAGATAGATGATAGAGGATGAAGTACTTTGAGATATATGCAGGATGGATAGATGATAGAGGATGAAGTGTTTTGAAATATATGTAAGTGAATGAATGATGATAGGGTGCTTTGACATCTATACATGTGAATGGATGATAGAAGATAGAATATTTTGAGATATGTACTGGTTGATAGATGATAGAGAATGAAGCAATTTGAGATTTATGCAAACGGATAGATGGTAGGGGATGAAGTATTTTGAGATATATATAGGTAGATAGAGTGCTTTGAGATCTATAAAGATGGATAGATAAGATAAGATGGAAAGCTTTGAGATTTGTGTAAGAGAATGGATGATAAATGAAGTACATTGAGATTTATGTAGCTAGATGGGTGATAGATGATGGAATGCTTTGAGATATATCCAGATGGATGAATGATAAAGAATAAAGTGCTTTAAAAATTATGCAAATGGATGAATTATAGAGGAAGGAGCGCTTTGAGATTATGTGAAAGCCATGATCCATTTTTGAATTTAGGGTATCTTGGTTTTTTTTCTTTTTTTTTTTTAAATTTCTCACTTTGTTAACATTATTAGGATCCAGATAGATGACCGGGACACAATGCAATAAATATGAAATTTCAATAGCTAATTGAAATATTTTAATCTTTTGGGGTCTAACTTGAAAGGTATTTTTCTCTAAAATTATTGATTCGATGTTAAATAACATTCTTCTTCTGTATCCTTTATAATATATTATCATAATGGCATGTCAACTATTGCCTTCTTGTATATAAGAGCAGTAGGGTTTAGAATGTTATATATGTTATATGTGGAAGCTTCTATCATCAACCAAATGAACATGTGAAGCTTATGGAAAGGAGTGGGGTTGGCTTTGCATGCCATTAAGAATGGAAAGTTTTTGCTGGCTATGGATGCCGCCTAATATGCTTCAAGATGCATCATGAGAGAGTCTAGATGCATACATGATGCTTGGATTTAAAGATAGACATACAAACCATGGTGACTATTAAAAAAAACTTAGCACATATAAAGCAGAGCAATTAGCCACCCTCATAATATGACAGCAAAAAAATCTACAGAGAATTTTTCTCTCTATCAAAAAAAAACTTAGCTCATATTAAATAGATCAATCAACCATCCTCATAGTATAATAACAAGGAATTGATTCTATCTCTTAAAATAGTAAATTATAATTAAAATTTAATTTATTAATTTTAGGCATCAATCTCTTCTTGTATTGTCTGTATATTTGAATCAATTTTAAAAGCAATGTGTTGGAGTTTCATTGCTATACGTGTATTTTCTTCTTTATTCTCCTCTTTATGGTATCAGAGCCATCTTGGTCTAACAACTAAATTTTATCCTCACTTTGTTTTCATGGTCGATGAAACCTCTAGCTCTGTAAACCATATACCTATCTCTCCAAATACTCCGTCCCTCATCATTGCTTCCAAATCCCTCATTTCAATCAACGCAGATGCTCAATTTTTTTTGAAGCTCACCAAATCCAACTATCTATCACGACGAGCGCAAATCCAAGCTCTCTTCATTGGATACGATCTTATGTCATATATCGATCTTACTATTACTTTAGCTCCTAAAACTATCATAATTGATGGCAAAACCATCCAAAATGAACACTACGCATTGATATTGTCAAGACTTCTACTTCATACTATTATTGCGTCCATTAATAAATCTGTTGTCACTCTCATCTCGTCCTCCAGCACTGCATGTGAGGCCTGGACAAAGGCTGCTCGTATTTTTGCTAATCGGATTAGGTCCTATATAATGGGTCTTAAAGAGTGTCTTTTCATTGCCACCAAAGATGATCGAAGTGTTGGTGATTATTTGTACACAATAAAATCTATTACTGATAAACTTGCACTAGTCAATTATTCCAATAATGAAGATAACTTAGTGTTGTATATCTTGAATGGTTTGAGCTATGAGTTTAAAAAAATTTCAGTTGTTATCCATGCTCGTGACTCTCCTATTTCTTTTGAAGAACTTTATGACAAGTTAACTGAGTTTGAAGCATCTCTTAAGCGCATGTCACCATATTCTGACATTGTTATGCCTACAGCAAACTACACCAAGCGAGGAAACAAAAAAAGTTCATCTAATTGTTCATCTTAATGCAATCGTTCTCCACAACAATAGCTTTCTCCTCAAGAAAATCAAAGGTTCTATCAAAACTATTCCTCTTCATCTGAACTTAAGATCGTCTGCCAAATCTATGAAATTCCAGGCCATAGTGCAAAAACATATAGACGAGGGAAGAAGTATTTTGAAACTCAGCCTATGGTTAATTACACTACTGCCCAGCCCTCTCCTTCAACTTGGTATATGGACTCCTGTGCCTCCAATCATGTCACTTTTAATATTAAAAACTTAAGCATTCATTCAGAGTGTGAAGGGCTTGATGAAACCATTATTGGTGATGGTACAGGTTTACCAATCACACACACCGGCTCTACCTCTCTCACTACATCTACCACCTCTTTCTTCCTTCAAACTATCTTATGTGTTCCTATAATTTAAAAGAATCTTATCTTTATTTCTTAACTCTGTAAAACTAATCTGGTATCTATTGAATTCTTTTTCTCTTATTTTATTGTAAAGAATCTTCGCATGAGGGCGATCTTAGTTCGTGGACAGAATAAAAATGATATGTATAAACTTCCTACAAGTGTTAGCATGTCACCTTCTTTCCATGATGCTTTTTCCACTACCCAGGCTTCTCTTGTAGACTGGCACAAGAGATAGGGCATCCTTCCCACCAGATACTCACTCATGTTCGTCATTCAGTCTCTTTACATTCTGGGTCCTTTTCTTTTAATTTTCTTTGTAATTCATGCTCTTGCAATAAAAGTCACAAATTACCTTTTGGAACTTCTAGTTTATCTAGTCGCTATCCTTTAAATCTAATTTATAGTGATACTTGGGGAGCAGCTTTAATTCCTTCTCTTGATGGTTTTTACCACTATGTTATTTTTTGATCATTTTACCAAGTATGTTTGGTTCTATCCTATAAAAAGAAAATGTAATATATATTTTTTATTTTTTTATAATTTAAATAGCTTATGGAGAACTATTTTAATTGCAAAATCATTTCTCTATACTCTGATGGTGGCTGGGAGTATGAAAAAATGCATAACTTTTTAAGCCTTCATGATATCTCATACCTAAAGACACCTCTGCATATCCCCCAACACAATGGCATGTCTGAATGTTGTCATACACACATCCATGAAACTGGACTTATATTCTTCATCAAGCTTCCTTACCTCTCAACCTTTGGACCTATGCTTTTCAAACCGCTGTTTACCTCATCAATCATCTTCCTACTCCTGCATTTAACCTTCAGTCTTCCTATGAAACCTTGTTTTATTGATCCCCAAATTATGCCAAACTAAGGACCTTTGGCTATGAGCACTACCCATGGCTTTGGCCTTATAACAAACAGAAGCTAAGTTTTAAGTCTAAACCATGCATTTTTATAAGGTATTCTATGAACCAAATTGCATACCCCTCCACTAATAAGCTATATGTGTCATGTCATATTTCTTTAATGAACAAAATTTTTAAAGTTCAAGTCTTATTATGCTAATTTCTAAGAAGATGTACCACCATGCATTGCAACCTTCACATGACTCAGATGCTCAACTATCTCACTTTCTTGTTCCTCCACCATCAAGGTATATCTCTCAACCACCTGCACCCACCACCACTTCAGTCTCTATCCCATTCCCACAAAATTTCTTAAGCGTTCTCCCTACTTCCTCCCCACCCGCTCCTTCTCCACCAGTCCAACCCTCCCTCAACTCACATCCCATAGTTACCCACTCTAAAAATAATATCTTCAAACCTAAATAGCTCCATCTTACCACCAAACACCCATCATCCTCTCTTATTGAGCCTACGTATGTGACACAAGTCTTCAAAGATGAACATTAGCGTGCTGCTATGGATGAGGAGTTCAATGCAATAGTCCAAAATGGCACTTGGATACTTATTTCTCCTAGCAGAATATGGTAGGTTGTAAATTAGTATTTCTGATTAAACGACATCCCGATGGTAGAATCTCTCACTATAAGGTAAGACTTGTTGCAAAGGATATCACCAATGACTTGGCCTTGATTATCTTGATACTTTTAGCCTGGTTGTTAAGCCTATTACAATCCGAATTATACTTTGTATTGCTTTAACTATGCAATGGCAGATTTATCAACCGGATATGAATAATGCTTTTTTACATGGTGTCTTAGATATTTCTGTCTAAATTTATTAACTTGTTGGTTATGTAGATGCAACCTATCTCTTTCATATTTGTCAACTGAAGAAAGCTCTTTATGGTCTCAAACAAGCTCCACGAGTTTGGTATACAGCTCTCAGTCATTTTTTTACTCGGTTGTGAATTCTCATTGTCAAAATCTGATCCTTCTCTTTTATTCTTCAATGCCAATAGATCATTATCTACTTTTTTGTATACGTTGATGATCTCTTGCTCATAGAAAATAACATAGTAGCTTTTAATGATTTGGTCAAAGTCCTTGGAGCCAAATTTTCTCTCAAAGATCCCTCACAACTTGGCTATTTTTTAAGGATTGAAGTCTTTCCAATATCAACAGATTTATTTTTATCTCAACAAAAATATGTTCGAGATCTTCTAAAGAAATTTGATATGATCGACGCCAAGGATGTCTCCACTCCATTTTCTTTCTCTGATCTCTCACTTTATATGATGATTCTGAGAGCATAGATACCACACTTATAGACAACTAATTGACAGTTAACCTCCAATATCTTTCTATCACTCATTTGGATATTGCTTATGTAGTCAATAAACTTGCTCAATTTATTTACAACAGGCTACACTTCATTAGAAAGCTGCCAAATAGGTGCTCCACTGCTTTAAACAAATCTTAACCTATGGTCTTCATTTCAAATGTGCGACTTCTTACCTTCTCTGATACTAATTGGGCTAGTGATCATGATGATCGTCATTCAACCACTGCTTAAATTCTCTACTTTGATGGCAATCCTATTTCTTAGTAATCTCGAAAATAAAAATCTATTGCTCGATCATTCACCGAGACTGAATGTAGAGCTATAGCCTCTATGGCAATAGAAGTAACTTAGATTCAATCCTTACTTGGTGAACTTGGTATACATCTATCTCATCCTCCTACCATCTTTTGTGATAATGTTGGTGCTATATATGTGTATGCCAATTTTGCTTTTCATTCCAAGATGAAGCACATTGCTATTAATTATTATTTTATGAGGGACAAAGCCACCTTCAATCTTCTTCATGTGAAGCATATCTTCTCAAAAAATTAACTTGCTGACCTCTTGACCAAATCACTTTCACGTCAACATTTTCATTATCTTTTGTCTAAGATAGGTATCTCTAATGGGGATATTATTTTGCAGGGATGTATTAAAGAAAAATTAGCACATATTAAGAAGAACAATTAGCCATCCTCTTAATATGACAGCAAAAAAATCTATAGAGACTTTTGAGCAATCAACCAGCCTCATAATATGATAGCAAGAAATTGATTCCATCCCTTAAAATAGTATAACTGTAATTAGAATTCAATTTATTGATTTTAGACATCAATTTTTCCTTGTATTATCTATATATTTGAATCAATATCAAAAGTACTGTATTAGAGTTTCATTGCTATACGTATTCTCCTCTTTAGCGACGAGATTGCAATCGGCTACAGGTTAAATGGTGTTCGATGAAAACTTATATTCTCACTGGTCTAGAAAACCGTCTGCTGCCACTCTTAGAAAACATGTTTTATGCTCTATAAATCTAGCTACCTTTACAGAGTGGCCAAAGCTACCGTCAAAGATGTGAGTTGTATCAAAGCAATTGTTGATGTCTATTGCGCAAGCACCAAATCTTACTAAACTCAATTAACGATCAGCCCAACCATGCCATTAAGAACAAAAGCTCGAATTAAGAGACTACTTGAATTAAATAGGAGCAATGGGTTGTGGGAATATCTAAGATCATTGCGCAGAGGTCATTTTACTTTTCGATGGCATGGATTTTAAGTTAGCAATGGAATGCTCTATGGTTGGCAGGTAGAGCAACCTTGCTTAAGTCTGCGTTATCATCTATTCCTCTCCACCGCCTATCTTGCATACACATTCCTACGTACATCTTGAACCAAATAGAGAAAGAATATTAGGCCTTTCTATGGGGTCATGGTTCGGAACACAGAGGTCTCCATCCTGTAGCATGCATGGGAAAATATTTGTCGGCCAACATGGCAGGGAGGACTGAGAATTAAACCACTACACATCATATAGAAACCCTTTCTACGTAAGTTAGTAGGTCAAATCCCCCTTAATCCCAACTCTTTGTGGGCAAGAGTTGTAACGGCCAAGTATGAATTTAAAGGTGGTTGGTCAAACCATTCTAAGCCCAAGAAATTCTACGCCATATGGAGGAAAATTGCTGAATGTGGGACATTAGTGCAGTACCATTTTATTCGGCTGATTGGTAATGGCCAAGATGTCAATGTGGTTAATGACCCATGATTTTTTGTACAGCCTATTGCGGCGTGGCCCACTTATATCAAGTTGGTGATTTAATTACTTTTTCCGGGAAGTGGAACCTGAATCTTATCTTATTTCGCAAATGATGTCCACCGAAATGATAAACCAAAATGCCCATAATGCAAGCTAAATGTAGGGATAAAATTATTCAGGCGAGATAAGGCTCGAAGATATTTATCCTATCATTTGGGAACCACAATCTCACATAAATCAAGATGCGTGTTGGCTTTGCAAGCTAAAAGTGCCACCGAAAATCAAATTGCTTTGGTGGAAGATCATATGGAAGTGTAAAAGATTGCTTGCTAGGAGGGAAATATTAAATGCCTCAATGGCCCATGGTGATCTCTGCCCAGGACATGCGTTAATAGAGTGTCCATTTGTAGTCTCTTGTTGGTATCAGGTTAAAAACTGGCACCAAACATATACCATCCCAAACTCTTTGTCGGGCATGGTGGATTTAATGTCCACCACTGAGGTAGAGGGAAAATATTAAACCTCGATAGCGGTAAGTGCTTGGTTGATTTGGAATGGAGGAAATGAAAGAGGCTTTCAGGATGTTGCACGGTCCCCAGTTCAACTTATGAGACAAGTACCTGCTTACTTTTTCCCTCAAATCAATGATGGTAATCTTATTGAACTTTTGAATCCATGGAGGCATTGGGGTGATCTTAATTTGCCTACTTCGGGCAACTTCTCAAATCTGTTGATGTCTTGGTCACCTTCATCTTTTCAAAGCAGGGGGTAGATCTCTACCTCAATATCCTGTGCATTATTCAAAGCTGGTAGCAGCTTGGATTGGGATGGATGTTGTTGTATTCGAGCTGAAATCGGCAAATACTTGCCTTGAGGGAGATTCCTTATTTGTCATCTCTACCGACGGACAAGAAGCATGATCATCCGGAATGGAGATTCTTCGAATAAAATGAACCACCACAATGGACGTTGGTTCAATCCAAAGAAAATTATGTAGAAGCTTTACATAATTATTAAGAAGCTACGCCCCTATGATCAAAATTATATACTCTATAATATAATATAGACCTCGTACACGCAAAAGCTTTGAAATATTATTTTTAGGTATTAGAATGAATTTCATTTTTACCGTAAGCTTTTAATAATATTATTGTGATCTGCCGTTACGTGCGAAGAAGTAAGAAAAGATCAAATCAACTAGTAAATATTAGAAAAAAAGAATTCTTGTCAAAATTTTACACTCTCATATTTATAAGGAAGCAAATCGAGCTGCCGGTTGCATTGCAAACCTTGCGCAGCAAGAGGATTGCTATTGGAATGCCAATGATGTTATTCACAATACTTTAGTTACTATTTTACAGGAAGATAGGATGGGCATGGCTCGTTAAGGAAGACGGTAGCTACCGCAGACCGACATTGGATTGACCGGCCAGCTGCTCGCTATCTGGGATAAGTACTGATTGAATCCAGCTAATAGTTTGAAGACTGGGATTTTGGCATCAAATCTGTTGCTTTTTTGTGGTGGAATGTTAAATACTGTCTACTGCTGATGGAATTTAGTACTCTAAGCAACATCCAACGTGCTTCAAACACATACCGTTTTAGAAGATTCATGATCTAGCTGCTTATTTGCAATCCAGGCGTGTTTCAAGGGGTACATTCTTCTTTTTTTTTTTCTTTTTTGAAGGTACGGCTGTTGCAATGGCTCTATGGTAGAAGCTTTGGACCTCTATTATCACCTTAATCTTCTTGGGGCAAGATGTTGGTGAAGCAGGCTAGGGCACATGGTTAGAACTCGAATGCAACCAAAACTTCTTGTTTGAACATAAATTGACCAACAGCGGGTTGCCTCTTTCTCACGGAAGAAGGATTTATCTTATTTGTACGCATCTATCGCCGAGATCTATATAAATAAAATATTTTTAAATTTATAGATGATCGGCATCGTGAAAAAAAGATAAATTATAGAAAGATAAAATTCAAATCCAAATTAATCCTCCTTGAAGCTTTAATGAATGATTATTTCCAGAGATTGGAAGCAATTTGGTTCGAAGGAGAGCTGCCAAAACCGAGTAGCACAAAAATTATTTTAGGGCTCATCTATCAAAAAAAATCAAAAAAAAAAAAAAAAAAAGATACATGCATGCCATCATGCTGCTGATGATGCTTAAATTTATGCGACCGACATGGCATGGGCATCACCATCCCTCAGGCAGCTGAAACTCACCCATCATATTTCCCGTCGTACAGCTCAAATGAATGCCCATTTTGTTTGTACTGATCTTCCATCCGTCGCATGGGCATTCGTATTAATCTTATATTAACATAATATTTTATTTTTTTTACAAAAAAATATTTAATGCGACTCTTTATTTTGGATTGTATTAATAAATAGTATCATTGATATATATATTTTTTAATTTGGATGATAGGCAGGATTCTTATTTAATTCGATTCTTTATTCCAGATAATTTATCCAAAATAACTATAATCATTCATCAAACTATTTATCCTAATTAGAACGGGTCATCTTCATTAGTTTTTTCTTAATAGATTTTAAAATTTTAATATCTTTCAATAAATAAAATTTTTAAGTAATTAAAAAATTTAAAAATTTTATAATCATGGATTTTTTTTGAAACTAGAATATGAGACAATATTAGAAAAGACACCGAGAGAATATTTGATTTATTCATGTGGCGAGGTCCCGCGAGGTCTGGGACTGCATGGTGAAGTGTGTGACTATTTTGTTTTCTTCTTTGTTTTTTTTTTTTTTTAACTTGCAACTTACAAGAGTGCGTTGTTTTGGGCTCTAGGGCCGGTGCTAAAAGTTTTTCCATTATACATTAATAGATGAAAACTGCACCCCTCATATTTATTAAGGATAAAATAATAATAAAACCACATCTAGTGTTCAAAAAATAGATGAACAAATAAAATAATGTTTGGTATCAAAAATAAATTAGTTCACATGTAAGTTTCCAAGTTTCGGTAGATGGTGATATAAGTTATTTTTGGTTCTCACAGCGGTGTTGGACCATTTGTGCATGCATCTTTTCTGCACATTGATAAAGACCGGAAGATTTTGGCATTAGTGGGTACATTTAGCTGGAAAGAGTTGCATATTGGAATAAAAATGAAAACGGATGGCTCCAGTCCAATCATGTGGTTAGAAAAAGTTCCTTTCCCGTTCCGTTTCTATTACGATAAATTGACAAGATTTGTTTGGTTTCAAAAAAAAAAAAATTTCTTCTCAAAGAGTCATACTTTTCTTCCTAGAAAGTAGTCAAAAACTTATTTTTTTAAAATTTAATTTTAACATATTTAATTGACTATAAAAAAATAATTTATTATATAATAATTTATTAAGAATAAACTCTACTTCTACAGAAGTTCAATCTGATGCTTAGCCCAATGCAACCGATAATCACGGAAGAGCTTCAGCGACCAAACCTTAGCCGAACTCCTTCAACCGATTGAACTCCTCAGCGATCGAGCCCCAGTCGAACTCCTTTAGCCGGTCGAACTCCTCAGCGGCCGAGCCCCAATCGAACTCTCCCAATGGCCGAATTTCTACCAAACTCTCTAGGAGCCAGACTCCTCCCAGACTTCTCCTTCGGCTGGGCTTCCTCAGGAGCCAGACTCCTCCTGGACACTTTCTTCGACCGGATTTCTATAGGAGCCAAACTCCTTTCAGACTCCTTTTGCAGTCGAATTTCTGCGGAAGCCGAACTCCTTTCGGATTTTTTCTACAGTCAGACTCCTACGAGAGCCGAACTTCTTCTGAATTTCTCCTGCAGTCGGATTTCTACGGGAGCCAAACTCCTTCCAGATTTCTCCTGCAGTCGGACTCCTACGGGAGCCGAACTCCTTCTGAATTTTTTCTTCAGTCAGATTCCTCCAGGGATCGAGCTCCTTCCAGAATTCTTCTTCAGTCGAATTTCTATAGGAGCCGAACTCCTTCTGGATTGCTCCAGTAGTCGGACTCCTCCAGGAGTCAAACTCCTTCCGAATTTCTTCTTCAGTCGGATTCCTACGGGAGCCAAACTTCTTTCGGACTTCTACTTCGGTTGGATTCCTCCAAGAGCCAAATTTCTTCCGCATTACTTCTGTAGTCGGACTATTCTAGGAGCCAAACTCTTTTCGGATTGCTCCTATAGTCGGACTCCTCTATGAGCCAAATTTCTTTCAAACTCCTTCAGGAGCCGGACTCCTTCCGAATATCTCCTCCAGTCGGACTCCTGTAGGAGCTGAACTCCTTCCGAATTTCTTCTTCAGTCGAATTTCTACAGGAGCCGAACTCCTTTCGGATTGCTTCTACAATCAGACTCTTCCAGAAGTCGAACTCCTTCCAAATTTTTTCTACAGTCGGACTCCTATGGGAGCCGAACTCCTTCTGAATTTCTTCTTCAGTCGGATTTCTTTAGGAGCCGAGCTCCTTCCAGAATTCTCCTTCAATCGGATTCCTACAGGAGTCGAATTCCTTTCAGATTGCTTCAGCAGTCGGACTTCTCTAGGAGCCGAACTCCTTTCGGACTTCTCCTTCAGTCGGATTTCTATAGGAGCTGAACTCCATCCGGATTTCTCTTCTAGTTGGATTCCTCCAGGAGCCAACCTTCTTCCGAATTATTCTTACAGTCGAACTCCTCCAGTTCAGTCGGACTTCGAATGCATGCTTCCACCAGACGGTATGACTGCCACTATCAGCCTGGCAGCACCTCTCCTTCTGTAACAAGCTCTATGCAGCCCATGACCAGACGGTATGGCTGCCATTATCAGTCTGACGATACCTCTCTCTTCATAACAAATCCCATACGGTCCACGACCAGACGGTATGGCTGTCACTATCAGTCTGGTGACATCTTCCTCTCCGTATCGAATCCCATGCGACCTCGAGTAGCCCACTATTAATCAAGCTCAATCTATAAAAAGGGATCCTCCAGATACATTTTCTCTAAGCTCTCTTTTTCTTCCCAAAATTCTGCCGAACTCTTTCCTGAGCACTCTATTTCTATTGGCCAGAAGAGCTGATTTGATCGTCGGAGGGTCCTGTCGGAGCCACCACCACCGACTTGGGATGGAACTTTATTTTGTAGGTCACCGGCGGCGACCTCGTCTTCCTCGACTCCAGCTTGATCCGGCGTCAACCAGATTTTGCACCAACAAAATTGGCACTAAAGAAAGAGCCTTTGTCTATGAGATACCTTTGTTCTTAAAGGGGTGCTTAGTTGACCCTGCCGACCTTCTTCTCCAAGGTTCACCTCCACCCTCTTTCTAAATCCTAAGAAATGCCTCGAAAGAAGGTGACTACCCAGAGATCTACCGCTTCTGTTGCCAAATCTAAGCCAGATCCATTCATTCCTGCTCCATCGTTGGTACTTCAACCTCCACCTCCATCGGCAGCCATGGTAGATTCGGAGCAGTTTAACCTACTGATGCAGCAGGTTTAGAGCCTCATTGAGATGGTGCAGGCCATGCGGCAGCCCCCGACGGTGATTCCACCAAAAAATCCACCATCAGAATGTCGAAAATTGATCCCAAGGAAAAGCACTTGGGCTAGCATATCCATCGCCCTTGAAAAGAGAAAATAGAGAGCAGAGAATCCGTGTTTGGATCATGGTCCTCCTCTAGAGGAGATCTTTCTCATCTGTAGCTGGAAGCCCTCCAAGATCTGCGATTGAGACAACGTCCTCAATCATAAACTACAGAAGATGGATTGACGGATTGAGAAACTCTGCCATGTCACCCCGGCTCGCTATGATGATATCTGCACCGATCCTCCTTTATCTCTCTGAATTATGTAAGAGTCTATTTCGTCGAACTTCAAGCTTCCTCAATCCATCTGGACTTATATCACCTGATTTAATGTTGCTGTATTGAAGGTCCGAAATCTAGACCAGTCTATTGCAATGGCCATACTCAAGGGCGGCCTTCAAAAGAATGATTTGCTATTCTTCTTGGAGAAGAAGTACTTAGAGATTTATCGATCTGCTAGCTCGGGCCGAGGGATATGCCCATGTGGAAGAAGCCTTCAAGTTGAAGGATGAAGAAGCCATAGAAGAGCAACGGACGGACGAGTCTAATAGACCCACCATCGATGGAGGGCCGAGTGAAGTTCGACCGCACTCACGAACTCCCTCCGAGCGCAAGCGAGCCCGAACTCCTTCTCGAGCTCATCATCAAGAAAGTTCCGATAAAAGGGCGCGAAGAAGTCCTCCCCTCAAAAGGTTTCACAACTATGCCCCCCTTAACGCTCATAAAACTCAAGTTCTGATGGAAATTAAGAATCAGCTAGCAAGACCAGAAGAATTACGATCTTCCCAAATAAGTGCAATCGAAGCAAATACTGCCTCTACCATCGTCACCACAGCCACAATACTGAAGAATGCATTCAACTCTAAGACGAATTCGAAGAGCTCATTAGAAGGGATCGGCTGGATCGATTCCTCAGTTGCCAATCTGAAGCAGGCGAAGATCGGCTAAGGGCGTTGCTGTAGCCAGAACCATCAATGACGGAGGAACAATAAGGAGGTCGGGCACCTTCCGACATCATCAATGCTACCTCTGGAGGGGCCTTGGTACTTTAGCGAGCCATCATCTCCCAGCCTCAAAGCCAAGAGAAGCTTGCTCTAAATTGAGAAGGCTAGCATGAAATAGAGGAGGTCGTCTGGTTCGAAACTTATCGCCTGAAGAAACTCGAAGGAATAATGCTCTCACGACCCTAAAACACAGAGAATCTGAGGATGCGATCGATTATCTAGAGGCCTACCAGACCATGATGCTACTCCATGGGGCACCAGACGTCATATTATGCTAAGCTTTTCTATCTACCTTAAAGGGAGCAGCAAGAAACTGGTACTCGACGTTGAAGCCAGGTACGATCTTCTCTTTTGATCAGATGAGCCATCAATTTGTGGCTCACTTCGTCAGCAGCCGACGTTCACATCGAGGTTTGGATTTTCTGATGAATGTCAAGCAGAAAGAGAGAAAATCTATTCGGACTTATATCACCTAGTTTATTGCTGCTGTATTGGAGGTTCGGAACCTGGACTAGTCTGTTGCAATGGCCGCACTTAAGAGCGACCTTCAAAAGAATGATTTGATGTTCTTCCTTGAGAAGAAGTACCATAGAGACTTACCAATTTGCTAGCTCGGGCCAAGGGATATGTCCGTGCGAAAGAAGCCTTCAAGTTGAAGGATGAAGAAGCCATAGGAGAGTGGCGGACGGATGAGTCTAATAGACCCACCATCGATGGAGGGTCAGATAAAGTTCGACCAAGCTCACGGACTTCCTCCGAGTGCAAGCGAGCTCGAACTTCTTCTCGAGCTCGTCATCAAGAAAGTTTCGACAGAAGGGCGCGAAAAATTTCTCCCTCCGAAAGGTTTTACAACTACGCCCCCCTTAACGCTTCTAAAACTCAAGTTCTGATGGAAATTAAGAATCAGCTACTAAGATCAGAAGAATTACGATATTCTTCAAATAAGCGCAATCGAAGCAAATATTGTCTCTACTATCATGACCACAGCCACGATACTGAAGAATGCATTCAGCTCCAAGACGAAATCGAGGAGCTCATCAGGAGGGGTCGACTGGGTCGATTCCTCAAATGCCAGTCTGAAGTAGGAGAAGATCGGCCATGGGTGCTGCCATAGTCAGAACCACCAATGATGGAGGAAGAATAAGGAAATCAGCCGCCTTCCGACATCATCAATGCTATCTTTGCGGGGGGGCTTGGTACTTCAGCAAGCCATCATCTTTTAGCCTCAAAGCCAAGAGAAGCTTGCTCCAAATTGAGAAGGCCAGCATGAAATAGAGGAAGTCGTCCGGCTCGAAATTTATCACCTGAAGAAACTCGAAGGAACAATGCTCCCACGATCTTGAAATACAGAGAATTTGAGGATGTGCTACCAGTAATTTTTTTTCAATAAAATTTTTCTATTTCAATATTATTATTTCTTGATGCAAAAATTATGTGATGACAGGAAAGAAGCAGTCAATAGTGGCCATGTTAGGAATAGAAAGAGAACCTCATCCTAACATGAGCAAGTCGAAGTCCTTCAACCTCGGCTAGAGATAAGATTTCTCCTAAGCTTCAAAGTCTACGTCAACACGGGATAAGATCTTCTTCAACCTCGGCTAGAGATAAGATCTCTCTCGAGCTTCTACATCAACAAGAGATAAGATTTCCTTTAACCTCGACTTGAGATAAGATCTCTTTCGAGCTTCTACGTTAACAAGAGATAACATCTCCTTCAATCTTTGCTGGAGATAAGATCTCTATCGAGCTTTAAAGTCCACATCAACAGAAGATAAGATCTTTTTCAACCTCGGCTAGAGATAAAATCTCTTTCGAGTTTCAAAGTCTACGTCTATAGGAGATAAGATCTCCTTCAATCTCAGCTAGAGATGAGATCTCTTTCGAGCTTCTACATCAATAGGAGATAAAATCTCCTTCAATCTCAGCTAGAGATAAAATCTCTTCAGAGCTTCAAAGTCTACATCAACAGAAGATAAGATCTCCTTCAACCTCTAGAGATAAGATCTCTTCTACGTCAACAGGAGATAAGATCTCCTTCAACCTTGGCTAGAGATAAGATCTCTTCCGAGCTTCAAGAGTCAACCTACTAGAGATAAGATCTCTCCTTCTTCAATCTTCAGGAGATAAATCTCTTCAACCTTGGCAGCTTCTCATCAACAGAAGATAAGATCTCCTTCAACCTCGACTTGAGATAAGATCTCTCCCGAGCTTCTACGTCAATAGGAGATAAGATCTTCTTCAACCTCGACTGAAGATAAGATCTCCTCCGAGTTTCAAAATCTATGTTAATAGAAGATAAAATCTCCTTCAACCTCAACTAGAGATAAGATCTCTCTCGAGCTTCAAAGTCTACATCAACAGAAGATAAGATCTCCTTCAATCTTGGCTAGAGATAAGATCTCTCCGAGCTTCTACGTCAACAAAAGATAAGATCTCCTTCAACCTCGGCTAGAGATAAGATCTCTTTCGAGCTTATACGTCAATAGAAGATAAGATCTCCTCCAACCTCGACTTGAGATAAGATCTCTCTCGAGCTTCTACGTCAACAGAAGATAAGATCTTCTTCAACCTCGGCTGGAGATAAGATCTCTCTCGAGTTTCAAAGTCTACATCAACAGAAGATAAGATCTTTTTCAACCTCGGCTAGAGATAAGATCTATCCTGAGTTTCAAAGTCTACGTCAACAAAAAATAAGATCTCCTTCAACCTCGGCTAAAGATAAGATCTCTTCCGAGCTTCTATGTCAATAGAAGATAAGATCTCCTTCAACCTCGACTAGAGATAAGATCTCTCTCGAGCTTCAAAATCTACGTCAATAGGAGATAAGTTCTCCTTCAACCTCGACTAGAGATAAGATCTCTCCCGAGCTTCTACGTCAATAGGAGATAAGATCTCCTTCAATCTTGGCTAGAGATAAGATTTCTTCCGAGCTTTTACGTCAATAGAAGATAAGATTTCCTTTAACCTTAGTTGGAGATACGATCTCTTCTGAGCTTCAAACTCTACGTCAATAGGAGATAAGATCTCCTTCAACCTCGGCTAGAGATAAAATCTCTCTCGAGCTTCTACGTCAATAGGAGATAAGATCTCCTTCAACCTCGGCTAGAGATAAGATCTCTTCCAAGCTTCAAAATCTACGTCAACAAGAGATAAGATCTCCTTCAACCTTGGCTAGAGATAAGATCTCTTTCGAGCTTTTACGTCAATAGAAGATAAGACCTCCTTCAACCTCGATCGAAGATAAGATCTCTCCCGAGCTTCAAAGTCTACAGGAGATAAGATTTTCTTCAATCTCGGCTAGAGATAAAATCTTTTTTGAGCTTTAAAGTCTACGTCAATAGGAGATAAGATCTTCTTCAACCTCGATTAGAGATAAGATCTCTCCTAAGCTTCTACGTCAATAGGAGATAAGATCTTCTTCAACCTCGACTAGAGATAAGATCTCTCACGAGCTTCAAAATTTATGTCAATAGGAGATAAGATCTCCTTCAACCTCGACTAGAGATAAGATCTCATTCAACCTCAGTTGGAGATAAGATTTTCTCCGAGCTTCAAAGTCTACGTCAACAGAAGATAAGATCTCCTTCAATCTTGGTTGGAGATAAGATCTTCCTCAAGTTTCAAAGTCTACATCAACAGAAGATAAGATCTTCTTCAACCTCGATTGGGGATAGGATCTCCTCCAAGCTTCAACGTCTATGTCAACTGAAGATGAGATCTCCTTCAACCTCGATTGGAGATAAGATCTTCCCTGAGCTTTAATGACTGCATTAATAGGAGGTGAGATCTTCTTCAACCTCGACTGAAGATGAGATCTCCTCCGAGCCTCAACTTTAACTTCAACCTCGATTGGAGACAAGATCTTCTCCGACTCTTAACTTTAACTTCAACCTCTGCTGGAGATAAGATCTCTTCCGAGCTTCAACTTCAACGGGTGCAGAGCCCAAAAAAAAATTTCGGCAGTCACCTTTTTGTACTCTCTTTCTTCAAATTTCGAACTCGAAAGTGGGTGAGACTATTGTTAGGGATAAACTTTGCTCCCACTGAAGTCCAGTCTGATGCTTAGCCCAATGCAACCGGTAATCACGGAAGAGCTTCAGCAGCCAAACCTTAGCCAAACTCCTTCAGCCGATCGAACTTCTCAACGGTCGAGCCCCAGTTGAACTCCCCCAACTGTTGAATTTCTACCAAACTCCCCAGGAGTCGGATTCCTCTCAGACTTCTCCTTCGGCTGGGCTTTCCTAGGTGCCGAACTCCTTCTAAACTCCTCTTACAATCGAATTTCTATGGGAGCTAAACTTCTTCTAGATTTTTTTTGTAGTTAGACTCCTACGGGAGTCGAACTCCTTCTAGATTTCTCATGCAGTCAGATTTCTATGGGAATCGAATTCTTTTCGAATTTTTCCTACAGTCGGACTCCTATGGAAGCCGAACTTCTTCTGAATTTCTCCTGCAGTCGAATTTCTGTAGAAGCCGAACTTCTTTCAGATTTTTTCTATAGTCAGACTCCTTCAGGAGCCAAACTTCTGAATTTCTTTTTTAGTTAGATTTCTTCAGGGGCCAAGCTCTTTCCAGAATTCTCCTTCAGTCAAATTCCTATAGGAGCCGAACTCCTTCCGGATTGCTCTTACAGTCAGACTCCTCCAGGAGCCGAACTCCTTCTGGACTTCTCCTTCAATCGGATTCCTACAGAAGTCGAACTCCTTCCAAACTTCTCTTCCAGTTGGATTTCTATAGGAGTCGAACTCCTTCCGAACTTCTCCTTCAATCGGATTCCTTCAGGGGTCGAACTTCTTTTGGATTACTCCTGCAGTCAGATTCATCCAGGAGCCAAACTCTTTTCGGATTGCTTTTGCAGTCAGACTCTTTCAGAAGTCGAACTCCTTCAGATTTCTACAGGAGTCGAACTCCTTCTGAATTGCTCCTACAGTCGAACTCCTTCAGGAGCCGAACTCCTTCCGAATTTTTTCTACAGTCGGACTCCTATGGGAGCTGAACTTCTTCTGAATTTTTTCTTCAGTCAGATTCCTTCAGGGGCCGAGCTTCTTTCAGAATTTTTCTTCAGTCGGATTCCTACAGGAGCCGAACTCCTTCCGAATTGCTCCTACAGTCGGACTCCTCCAGGAGCCAAACTCCTTTCGGACTTCTCCTTTAGTCGGATTCCTATAGGAGCCAAACTCTTTTTGGACTTCTCCTTCAGTCAGATTTCTATAGGAGCCGAACTTCTTTCGGACTTTTTCTTTAGTCCGATTCCTTCAGGAGCTGATCTTCTTTTGGATTACTCTTATAGTCGGACTCCTCCAGCTCAGTCAGACTCCGAACGCATGCTTCTATCAGATGGTATGACTGCTACTATCAGTCTGGCAGCACGTCTCCTTCTATAACAAGCCCCACGTGGCCCATGATCAGATGGTATGGCTACCATTATTAGTCTGGCAACACCTCTCTCTTCGTAACAAACCTCACGCAATCCACGATCAGACGGTATGGCTGTCACTATCAGTCTGGCGATACCTTCCTCTCCATACTGAATCCTATGTGGCTTCGAGCGGTCTACTATCAATCAAGCTCCATCTATAAAAAGGGATCCTTCGGATACATTTTTTCTAAGCTCTCTTTTATTTTCCAAAACTCTGCTGAAATTTTTTCTGAGCACTCTATTTCTATTAGTCAGAAGAGCTGATTTGATCATCGGAGGATCCTGTCGGAGCTACCACCACTGACTCCAGACAAAACTTTATTTTATAGATCATCGACGGCGACCTCGTCTTCCTCGACTTCAGCTCGATCCGGTATCAACCAGATTATGCACCAACATGATTTATATTTAGTTAAGCATCTATTTTTTAAAAAAAATTATATAAAATATCTATTGTATCTTTAATAGATATAAGATCATATTTTTATTTTTAAAATTTATATAAATAATAATATTATATAAATATAAATATAAATATAATATAAATATATTACAATATAACATTAGATTATAATAATTAATATAGTACTAATATATATGAATTAATATAATAATAATATTTTAATATAATAACTTGATTAATATAGATCTCAATATAATATTATATTAATATAAATATTAGAATAATATTAATATAATAATTTATCATATTTTGGTCGTAGATTTTGAAAGGATATTTTTGAAAAAAAAAGGACCATCTATTTTCATCACGTGGAAAGTTCAAAAATCTATCTTTTTCATAAATTTTTATTTTTTATAAAATATAAAAAATATTTTTTTTAATTTTTTTTAAAATTCTTTTATTTTAAAATTTCAGTCAAAAAATATTTTTTTTTACTTTTTAAGAATTATCTTTTTCTCTCTCCATTTCTCTTGAGTCAAAAATGTTTCAATCCGTCGAAATCTAATCTTAGTTTTCTGTAATGTTTAAATTCAATTTTGATTGGATCATGAACTAAATACATCATAAGATATGATTATTTTGATTCCCATTTCTATCCATTCCATTTACGATTTTAACTTCAAATTTAGTTACGAACCAAACAAGCCTCGGATGAAAATCACCTGGTTGGATTGGATGGCTGGCTGTTATTGAAAAATGCGGGAGTGCACACCAAATTAGAAACTTTTCTAGCTCCCATCCCATGACAATGGCATGCTAGATTTTAAATATTTGTTCCAACCATCAATGTATGCTAGAAGAAGACCACATTTTGAGCCTCTACCATCCTTATCTATTCTACCTAATTCCCTTTGTAAACTATTTTGACATAATGGTTGAGGGCTTTTTCAAGGATAAATTATATCCTCCGCAGCATGCACCATGTGGCTCCAATCATAACCACTTATTCCAATAGACTCGATTATTAAACACTCATCTCGATGTGTCATTATCTATAACTGATATAGCTCGCGTGACTATATGATGCATGTTATATAAGATATAATTTTTCTTTTTAGGTACCTCCTGGAAGCAATCATTTGAGCTAAGCGCTCCAATTTTGACCGCGAGACGTTTTCAAAACCTTTTCATGGATGAACACGGCCATAGATACGGGCGCCCACATCTTTGCCTCAACTTCCCACATGGCAAGCCTCACGTGGGGTTTCCGTCGGAGACCCTTCCCATGGTACCGGAAGACCGGCTCCTGTCACCACCAACTAGCCAATTATTGCCGCATGACCATCGCGTGTATTGTTGTCATTCGGCCAAACTTGTCACCATCGGAGAAACGAATGCAGTCAAGCAAGCAGATAGATTTTATCCGATCCAATAAAATCATCCCAAATCAATCCATATATATACATTGATTAAAATTAAAGGTAATAAGATGCTACCTTTTTTTTTGCAGATAAAAAATCAAAATTATAATTTCAAAAAAAATAAAATTAAAAAAATATTAAATATAAAAAAAAAAGATAGAAAAAATAATTTCTTTTATAAATTTCGTTCCTAAAGCTAAAAAATAAATTGTTTGTATCGAAAGAAACTGAATCTCTTCGGCACATTTCAAACATTCAAGTTTTGCCGTGACCCTTTTTTTCTAACTAAGATGCTGACATGCACGAAAAACTTTGGAACATTTTGTCATCTTGGCCATTGTACTTAATATTCTTTCCTCTCTATTCAAAGCATAAAGAAGAAGTGACTACCTTCCGTTGGACTCAAGATCCATATTTATCTAAGTTTTGATTATAATAAATAAGTATCGATAAAATTTAAGTTTTCGGTACCTAACATCTTCCTCAATTCACCCGAGCTAAGAAAGAGAAGGGGCATGGGGCAGTCAAGTAGATGGATGATTGTGAGAGGTAGATTTGGCCAGTAATTTTGACAATATAGACCCCTTTTTAGTAAGACTGTTGGCTCACCGTAGTTTGTGCATGAGATCCAAAGTAATCTTAATGTAGGCTGAAATTGTTTGCACATGAAAAAAAAAGTAATTAAACTTGCATATATTACAACTTCTTATAGCAGGGCTTCAGATTATCGAAAAGATTCATATCGGAGAGCTGATCGAGCTGATTCGACGTGGATCATGAGCCAGTCTGCAAGAAAAATTCAAAAATTGATGGAATATCCTCTGATTTAGGATCCTCCAATACTTAAATCAGCTTAAGTCTTATCAACAGATTGTAAAAATGGAAGATTGGAAAAGTAGAATGAGAGGATTTGAGTGGAGAAGGGCTCGATCTTTCTTCAGTGGAAAACTCGGGAGCCAATTTCAGTAAAGTTTCAACTCTATGAATTTATGCTTATCTTGGAGGGATATCCTATCCCCTATTTATAGAATGGTTTATTTAGGTCTTAAGAAAAGTTTGTTAGACCGTTAAGTTATTATGGCTAGCTGGATTATAGTTACTAGTAGTTTATCTTGGTGGCAATTAGTTATAGTATAGCTAGAAAAGGATCGCAATTTAGTTGGAGCACAGTTGGTACTTAATTGACTATCAGAACATGTCGAGGTCGGTAAATCACCGATCTGACTTGTATGATGAGATCGATAATTTACCGATCTCAATAAAAATTATGATGAAATTTGTTGCAGTTGATGATATCAGTATTTTATCGATCTCTGATATCGAGATCATATTCTGGTGTGGATTACTATCAATGAGGTCAGTGAAAATCCAATCTCCCATGGAGCTCAACTGCTGCTGTTCTCCAGGGCGATAAAATACTAGTCTGATCGTGTGGTCAAGCTGAGGTCGGTTTATTACCGACCTTTATTGAGATTTGTTTCAAATATTATGGAGAATGGTGGCTCACCGATCTGAAATTTGTTGTGATCGATTATCTACTAGTTTGGACCTGATCACTTGATCAATTTGGCTTTGATTGGCAGTCTAGCCTTTAGGTTAGTACTTTACTGATCTGGCACCAAACTTGTTGATTGCCTATCATCTGAGATGGCGATCTCTTTGATGATGCCACGTGTTCAGTAAGGGTTGATCGTACCAATAATTGCCCCCACTTTTCAGACTTAGAGTGGAACTTCTTCGGTGACAAGTATGAAAAGTCATTTCAAATATCATCCGCTGCATCAAGGATCGTGTCATGCACTCACCAAATTTGATTTTTAAATGATTCAAAAAGACAGGCCATCTTATTCGTCGTAATCATCGTATTCTTGTATTTAAGGAAGCATGGGAGAGGGTAAGACCATCATTGGCTGCACTACTATAACCCAAGCAATGTGGGGCACGTGGTGCTCATCTGTGGGCCAGCTGAACCATCAAATAGAGCAAGCTTATGTGGTCTGATCTGAGCAGTTACGTTGAAACAGCTTTTTTGTAGTTTTCTTGGATGATCGACAAGTGGTATAAATTCAACGATGGGTAGGTTAATCTAAGCCATTGTTTCCTTCTATAAATAGGGTACTTGTCTGTTCCTCTTTCACTTTACTGCTTTTTTTTTGGAGCAAGATTCTCGCAGCCAAGAAAGCTTTCGGATGCTCAGTCGACCAGAGAAGAAGGTGATTCTAGTGGTTGCCGGAGCTTGGAGAGAGTCACCGAAAGTAGTAGAGAAGGCTTCCTTTCCTCTTTGGTAGGATTCTCCTTCCTCTCCTTATGTTTAGGATCTCTGCTTAGGATTTCCTTCCTCTGTTCTTCTTTGTTTTCTTTTTTCTCGGTTTTTCTTTTTGTCTCCTTTGTTTCTTTTTCTTTTCATTTATGTCTTCTCAGGAGAGTACTTCTTTTGCTGGCGACAAAATGAGGGAGTTAGTCCCAAATAGCCATAATATCTAGTCAACCCAACCCTTGCTCACCATTGAGGTAGGTAATCCACCTTCAAGTGTCGCCAAGATCAGTATCACTGGCAATAATGGTTTAGAGTCTCCGGTGAGGAGATTCTTGGACTATTTCGGTCCTAACACTGAGCCCTTCATTTTGATTGATGCCGACCTGAAAAAGTTTAGGAAGAAATATTTCATTCTTGATAGCTTCCAACTCATAGCTCCTAGTCCAAGTCATCGGGTTACACGACCTCTTGAGAGTTATATAGCTTTTTATGTTGAATCACTTCGATCTGGATTGCACTTTTCTTTTCATCCTTTTATTTGCAATGTATTTGATTACTACGGTCTATAGCCAACCTAAGTCACCCCCAATGCTATTAGGATTATTTTGATTTTCATCATTTGCTATAGCTTTGCTGCCATCAGACTTTTCTTTTTAAGGCTCTTTTTATTCTGAAAAATATTCCACTGAAAAAGGCTGGTGGTATTTCTCACCTCGATCAAATTATAAATTTAGTCCTTTTCTTTTTTATTCAATTCACGACTAGAAAAGTCATTTCTTTTTTATTTATTTTGATACTCTTTAGGATTTTGATATTCGCTGAGGTAGACCTCAACTTAATTGGAACTCCAATAAATCTTTTCTGCATGAGGATAAGGAGGTTTTTGAAGAGCTACTGGGTATAAAGATGCCCAAGCTCAGTCAATTGGTGATAGATCAATCACTATTCGACTTTGAAATCAGTCTTATCTACCTCCAAGGTGAGCTTGTCTTCAAATTTTTCTCGAGTTTTTCTGTATTTGATTTTCATCTGATCATATTTTTCTTTGATTATTACAACACTCATGAGGTTCAATCACTAACGGCTGGTGGAGTAATGAAAGAGGAAGTTTGAGTCTTTTGACCCTCTACCAACGAAAAAAAAGAAGGAAAAAGAAGTCATCAACTCCACCTCAGCATCCCCACGACCTGCGGGGGTAATAGTAATCAATGTGGAGCCCGTCAGTGCCTACCCTTCACCAACATCTTTTTTGATGTCTAGGGGATATCGAGAGTCTATCGAGGTGGTCCGACCACCTCCCAAGCAGTCGACCACCTATTAGAGGTCTAGTCTTGACATTTCACCATCGTAGCCTAGTTCACCAACTATGCCGACTTCGGCTCCTGTTTACTAGACTCGGCCCTCTAGTAGATCGAAGGTTCCACCGGTTGACCCACCATCAACCTCCATCAATCGAATTGACCTATCTCAGACTTTCATGCTGGACTAGTTTTGTATTTTTTTCTTTTTTGTTTCTATTTTTATCTCTTTGTATCAACCCAATTCGGGTTTTTTTGTAAGGACTTTACTCAAATGAAATGAAAATTTTCTTCTTGAACAATTGCTCTCATATGTGACGTCAGATTTTTTTGACTTGGTGTAATTTGCTGTAATACTTTGTACATTTTATTCAAAGATTTTTCTAAGCGATAGTGAAATAACCTTACCTCGGTTAAATCCTGATGTAGGTTGCCTTTGATATTAGTAATAGTATTGAACTAGAGATCAGTATTAGATATAGGTCTAGCATAACCTCGATCCTGAGATCGAAAATTAATAGAAATTCATGAGAATATCGATCCAAAGGTTAGTAATTCATAAAAATTCACTATAATATCGATCCGGAGATTGGTATTTAATAGAAGTCCAACATAATATCAATCCAGAGATCGATAATTGATAAAAATCCATGATAATATTAATCCGAAGATCGATATTTAATAGAAGTTCAAGATAATATCGATCTGGAGATCAATAATTCACTGAAGTTGAGATCTTATCTCTTATGCCTATCGAGGCTCTGCCAATCCGAAGATCGATCTTAAAAATAATGGAGATCTTATCTCCTATGCCCGTCTGGGCTCTACCGATCTAGAGATTGGTCTTAAGAATAGTGAAGATCTTATCTCCTATGCCCATGGGGGCTCTATCGATTTGAAGATCGATCTTAAATAATGATGGAGATCTTATCTCTTATGTCTATCGGGGCTCTGCTGATTCGAAGATCAGTCTTAGATAATAATAAAGATCTTATCACCTATTTCCATAAGGACTCTATCGATCCAGAGATCTATCTTAGATAATAGTGGAGATCCTATCTCTTGTGTCCATCGAAACTCCATCAATCCGAAGATCGATCTTTAAGAATGGTGAAGATCTTATCTCCTGTGTCCATTGGGGCTCTACGTACTGATTCAAAGATTGATCTTTTATCGAGGTGATAGAAAGAATTTTAATATTTTGGAGAAGTCTTCAATGAGATAAAATTTTTAAAGCCTTTATTCAGAATTCATTGATAGTATATTTTGAGATTTTCTACATTCCATTTTCTTAGGATACTCGATCCATTCAGATTCTCAATTGTATAGGCTCCTAGTCAAATTATTTTAGTAGCTCAATATGGCCCTTTTCAATTTGGGGCAAGCTTTTCCTATTCTATGGGTTTTGAAACTTCTGCTCGACGAAGGATCAGATTATCTTTTTGAAAAATGTTTGGCTTCACCTTGGTATTGTAATATCTAGCTATTTTTTATTTGTAAGTTGCCATCAGTTCTCAACCAATCTAAATTACTTTCTTTATGAAAGTTCTCAACCCTTGATGTTGGAAGGCCAATTTCTATAGGTATTACTACCTCTAATCCAAACGTGAGTTTGAAGGGCATTTATTCGATTGGTCGTCTGGAAGTGGTTCTATAGGCCCAAAGAATATTGTATAGTTCATTAGCCTAGAGACCTTTGGCTTCGTGAGCCTGATTTTCAGATCTTTGAAAATTATCCAATTTATAACTTTAGCTTCTCCATTAGATTATGGATGTCCTACTGAAGTTAACCTGTGGTTGATGTGTAGCTCAGAACAGAATTTCTTGAATTTTATATTATCAAACTGCTTTTCGTTATCGGTGGTGATTATTTTGAGTAGCCAAAATGATAGATGATTGATTTTCAGATAAAATTTCATATTTTTCTCTCTGTGATTTATGCTAGTGATTCAACATCCACCTATTTGGTGAAGTAATCTATGGTGACCACCAGAAATTTTTTTTGTCCTGTTACCATGGGGAATGGCTCTAGGATATCCATCCCCCAAATAGTGAAAGGCTAAGAGACATTTATAGAAATGAGTTTGGCAGCTAGCTGATGCTGAATATTGGCATACCTTTGGCATCAGTCATACTTATTGACGAGATCAGCTGCATCCTTTTGCATTGTTGGCCAATAATAGCCCTATCGAATGACTTTATATGTCAAAGATCTACCCCCTAGATGGTTACCTCAGATTCCCTTACAAACTTCTTGAAGGGTCTATTCAACCTCTGAGGGCCTTAGGCGCTGGAGTAATAGAACAAAAAATAATTTTTTGTAAAGTTTTTTGTCTAGGATGATATACCAGGAAGCTTGCCTCTTGATTTTTCTTGCATGAGCTGGATTACTAGGTAATATTTCTTTACTCAACTAATCTGTTATCAAATCTATTTAGCTGGATTCATGATCTAGTTGAGCGATTATTCGGACCTCTATAGTAGGTTTTTCAAGAATTTCAATGAATGCTTTTTGATTGAGGTCGGAATATCTCGATGTAGCAAGATGTGAAAGTGCATCAACTCGAGCATTTTCTGATCTTGATATTTGGATAATTTCGAGGTTGAATAAGCTTTTGGATAATTTCTTTGTGTTATGTAGATATTGAGATATAATAGAATCTTTAGCCTCATAATGATCTCTTACGTATCTGATGATAAGTTGGGAGTCTGTAAAAATCTTAAGCCTCTTAATATTGAGCTCCTTAGCCACTCTGAGTCCAGCAAGGAGGGCTTTATATTCAACTCCATTGTTGGAGGTTTTGAAATTAAATCTTAGGGCATGTTCAGTTTGCTCCTTTGGGACTAGCTAAAATCAAGCCAACTCCGCTTTCTTGGGGATTGGAGGCTCCATCCATATGTAAGCCAATAAGGTCCTTTAGTGGCTTCTTTCTGAATCTTTAGGATTTTTTTTTTAGGTATTGAACATTCCACCATGAAATCAACCAGCACCTGAGCTTTCATAAAAGGTCTGGAGTGATAATAAATATCAAATTCGCTAAGTTCAATGGCCCATTTGATCAATCGGTCAGAAATGTCAGGTCGTTGAAGAAACGATCTCAATGGTTGGTCTGTCAAGATAATAATGGAGTGAGCTTGAAAATACGATCGAAGTTGTTTGGCGGTGATGACTAAAGAATAAATCATCTTTTTAGTTTTGGAGTATTGAGACTCTGTATCTCGCAATAATTTACTAGTATAATAGATTGGCCTGTGTTCTTGCATCATCTCAGACTAGAACCAAGCTGATAGTATTAGATGAAATAGATAGATATATGAATAAATCCTCATTTTCAATAGATTTTGATAGTAGTGAGACTATGCCAAGATATATTTTAAGCTTATCAAAAGTAAATTGACATTTTTCTGTCCAATCAAAGTCCTTGATTTACTTCAAAATTTTAAAGAATGGAAGACATTTTTTGGCTGACCTGGATATAAATCTACCGAGTGATACTACTCGTCCAATGAGCTGCTGCACTTCTTTTATAAAGCTAGGAGGCTTCATCTCAAGTAATGCTTAGATTTTCTTGGGGTTGACTTCTATTTTTCTTCAGATCATGAGAAAATCAAAGAATTTTTTGACCATAACTTCGAAAGCATACTTATTGGGATTGAGCTTCATTTGGTGTTTATGGAGCTCTCCAAAGAATTTTTCTAGGTCGGTAATATACCGATCTGCTTTCATGCTTTTGATAAGCATGTTATCGATATAGTCTTTCATGTTGTGATCGATTTGGTGCTTGCAGATTTTATTTATTAGATGCTGATAAGTGGTACCTGCATTTTTAAAATCAAAAGATATCATTTTGTAATAATACAAATCTTTATCAGTGATGAATTACGTATTTTCCTCATCTTCAGGGGCCATCCTGATTTGATTATAGCTGAAGAAGTATCCATAAAGCTCAACAGCTTAGGTCCTGATGTTGCATCAACTAATTGATCAATTTTTGATAAAGAAAAGCTATCCTTTGGGTAAGTCTTGTTGAGGTCGGTAAAATTGATGTAGATCATCCATTTTTTTGCTTGCCTTCTTAACCATCACTATATTGGCTATCCAGTTTGGATATTTTGCTTCTCTGATAAATCATGCCTTCAATAGTTTGTCAACCTCCTCATTTATCATTCTTTGCCTTTCTGAAGCGAAGCATCTCTTTTTTTGCTTCACGAGCTTATAGTTTGGATCAACATTTAGTTTGTGCATGATGACGTCGGCTGGGATCCTAGGCATATCTAAGGCAGACCATGTAAACATATCAGCATTTTTTTGAAGAAAGAAGATTAATTTTTCATTTAGGTCGATATTTAATCGAGATCCTATTTGGACTATTTTTTCAAAATCTTCGTCCAGCGGTACAGTAATAAGTGGTTATGCTGATTCACCATAGATTTTTTCGACCTCATCATCAGGTTCTTGATAAAAAATTTTGATAGATGGAATACCAACCGGCACCTTCATCTTGGAGGCTATCAAAAAGCATTACCTGGCCATTGTTTGATCTCCTTGCATCTCACCGACGCCTAATCTGGTTGGAAATCAGACAACGGGATGGTAAGTCGAGACTATTATCTTGAGGGCATTAAGCCTAGGTCAGCTAAGAATAGTGTTGTATGCAGATGGTATTTTGACGATCAGGAATATAAGCTGCATTATTGATTGATAGGATTCTTTCTCGATAGTGACTGGTAAAGTCATTTCTCCTTCGACTATCACAGAATCATCTGAGGAGCCAATCAAAGAGCCACCAACCTATCTAAAATTATTGAGCAAGTTCATTTTTGAGAGGACATCATAGAACAACACGTTCGCTGAGCTTTCATTATCAACTAGAATTTTTTTTACAACATATTTTGTTATCATCATGGAAATGATGATAGCATCATTATGGGGTGTCTGAATCTCTTGAGCATCATTTTCAATAAAAGGAGATAACATTTTCTGTGTTCTACCTCTTAGGAGAAGGACTTTTGGATGCCCCCGAAAGCTGGCTGCCTTATGAGATCATGTTGATGACTCTTGCAATTGGCCGATTGTGCTCAACAGCATCGTTAGGCCTTTGGCGTGGCTCTAAGGGTTGGTTAGTCTGATCTCAGACATACTTGCCGAGATAACCTCGATGAATCAAGATCTTAATCTCATCTCTGAGTTGACGGCATTCCTTTGTATCATGCCTATGGTACTGATGAAAGCGATAGTATTTGCTTTTATTTTTTTGTCAGCAGGAGCCTTCATGAGAATAGGACGGCAAAGATATCCTTGATTCTCTATCTCCATTAGAATCTACGCTTGAAGGGCAGATAGAGAAGCGTAGCTATCGAATTTGTGGAAAGGACCCTGGGACCTTGAATTTTTTTTAAGGTGGTTCACTGCTGCTCCCCTGATTCTTGCTTCTTCCTCATGGGGTCACTTCTTTTTTTATGTATTTTTCTTCTCCTCCTTATTAAGCTTTTCCTCATTCTCAACATGGGCATACATTCAGATTTGGTCTAGCATTGTTTCATAGTTCTCCAAAAAGTTTTTGTTAAGGGAGAAGGTGAAATGATAGCTTATGAGTCTCCATTTTAGGACAGACATAGTGATGGACTCGTTAAATCTTTTATTTCAAGAATGGCCGTATTGAAACGGGCCAAGTACTCTTAGAGGAATTCATCCTCCTATTGCACCATGGAGAATAGACTGTCCGAGTACTTCAAGTGGAGGTTGTTGCTCCCAAAATAGACTACGAAGAGACTGCTCAACTAGTCAAAAGAAGAAATGAATCCAGAATGGAGTCACTACTATAAAAAAAGCCTATGACAGCGATTTTTGAAATCGCTGCAATAGAGTCTATGACAGTGGTTATAAGAAATCGCTGCTATAGGTTCGATCTATAGCAGCGGTTATAAAAAAATCGCTGTCATAAGCCGACCTATGGTAGTGGTTCTTTGTAACCGCTGCTATAGATCCAACCTATGATAGTGGTTAGAAAAATCGCTGTCATAGATCGGACCTATAGTAGAAGTTTCTTGTAACCATTGGTATAAGTCAATCTATGACAACGATTATTTATAACCGCTGTCATATATTTTTTTCTTATTTTTTCTCTAAATATTATATAATTTTAAAATTTAATATCTATTTTATTATTTATTATCTAAATAATTATAATTAGAGTGTCGTCGCAAAAGATCACCTCGATCCGATGGTTCTAACTTCATCGATCAGAAAAATTTGATTTTGATGACCACGAACGACGATGCGATGATCTGATAGATGAAGACCTCCGATGGATTCAAAAACATGCAATGATAATCTCGATTATATTTGTAGTATACTATCAAAATTTTACTTTAATTAAATATCGTTATCTTAGTCAATTTAGTATATATTAATTTTGATCGTTAAATGATAAACGAGTGATCAAAGAACCAGACAGTGTTCGATTATGAGATAATTTTTTTTATAAATGATCTTGACTATAATTTTAATTATTTTTTATAATGGTGATTATAAGATTCAACTCGTGAGACTAAAAATGACCTAAAACTATACGTTTCCTGATAATCATTCTTAAACTCCATTGGTTGTTATGCTCGTGCAAAAGAACAGTTCATATAAAAATGATTTAAATTTTATTATCATCATCATATAAAATAATTAAAATTATAGAAAAAATTATTTAACTAAAAAATTATCTTGTAATCGAATGCTATTTAGCCCTTTGATCGCTTGTTTCTAATTTAACGATCGAAATCATTCCATACTAAATTGAC
This sequence comes from Cocos nucifera, assembly GCA_006176705.1. Lineage (NCBI taxonomy): Eukaryota > Viridiplantae > Streptophyta > Magnoliopsida > Arecales > Arecaceae > Cocos > Cocos nucifera. The sequence continues at coordinate 1,522,526 of QRFJ01000003.1, read as the reverse complement.
CATGATAACGATATTCGATTAAAGTAAAATTTTGATAGTATACTACAAATATCACCGAGACCATCATTATAGATTTTTAGACTGATTGGAGATCTTCATCTATCAGATCATCGCATCATCGTTCGTGATCGTTGAAATTAAATTTTTCTGATCGATGAAGCTAGGACCATCGGATCAAGATAACCTTTTGTGATGATACTCTAATGATAATTATTTAGATAATAAATGGTGAAGATGGATATTAAATTTTAAAATTATATAATATTTTAAGAAAAAAGTAAGAAAAAAATTATTTCTAACTTACGGCAGCGGTTACTGAAAACCGCTGCTATAGATTTATGGTAATGATTAAAAAATCACTGCCATAGATCTATTACAGCAACCGCTGCCATAGATCTATGACAGTGGTTCGAAAATTGCTATCATAGGTTAGGTTAAAAATTTTTAAATTTTTTTCTCCTTTCATGCGCTCTCTCTCTTCCATCCTCTCCGTTGTCGGTGAGACTCCACCCAAGTTCTTCCCTCTCGACCGGCACCGCCCCTCCCCCTTTGGCCTGCCCCACCTCTCGATGCCCCCTCCTCCTCATTCGCCTTCCCATCTCTGGCAGCCGCCGCCCCCTGCTCATGCCATGCCACCCCCTCCTGCTCGTCCCCCCATGCCGGCCCCTCTCTGACGATCTTCGCCCACCCCCCCGCCTGTCCCACCTCCCGTGCTGCCCTTCCCATCCCCAGCCGCCGCCACCCCATGCCCTCCCCATCCCCGGCCACCACCGTCCCTACCCTCCCCGACCGCCACCCCCTGCCCTCCCCATCCCCGGCCGCCACCATCCCTACCCTCCCCATCCCCGGCCGCCGCAGCCCCTTGCCCTCCCCATCCCTGGCCGCCCACACCTTGCACTCCCAGGTCGCCGCCCCTGCCCTTCTCATCCTCGATCGTCGTCGCCCACCCATCCCCGGCTGTCCGACCCTTTCCTTTCCATCTCCGACCGTCGTTGCCCACCCCCTACCCTCTCCATCCCCGATCGCCTGCCTCCTACCCTCCCCATCTCCGACCGCCACCACTCCTGCCCTCCCCATCACGGCACTCCTCCGAGCCCCCTCTCCCTCTTTCTCTCTTTCCTCTTTTTCTTTCTCTCTCTTTTCTCTCTATCTCACTATCTTGCTCTTATTTCGTAGGTTACCTCTAGTGCTGTCGTCTTTCTTTAGTGCTATCGCCGACGATCCTCGAAGTTTTCGGTGTGACCCCCTCTTTATAGCCATAGATATAATTATTATTTTAATTTTATAGTATTATTTATTAATCACTGGACTTGATCTATCAATGAGTCGGATTTGGGTCAAAATCTGGATATTAAGATATGGATCCAATTTTAATTACTGATATTAGATCCGAATTCGAATACCTGACGGGTCCATACTTGAAGTACCAGACCCGGACCCTAATGGATCCTGGGTATCCAGACTCGATTTCAGGACCCAAAACTAAGAAAGAAAGAGGGAGAGAAAGAGGAAGGGGTTTGGCCTCACCGCCACCGCCGGCGAGGGAGACCAAGAGAGAGGAAGGAAGGGGGTCTCACCGGCATCACTGGAAGGGAGGGGTTTGGCCTCACCGTCGTTGCTGGTGAGGAAGATCGAGAGAGGAAGAGAGGGAGGAAGGGGGTCCAGCCTTGCTGGTGAGGAAGATCGAGAGAGGGATCAAGGAGGGGGTCCGACTTCACCGACGATGGAGATTGAGTGAAACACGGGCAGTCGAAAAGATGAGAGGAGGGTGGAGATAGCTAAGAATAGGGGATGGCACACAATCGAGCCGGCTCGGATATGTAGCCGAGCCAGCTCAGATACATAGCCGAGCTGGCTCGGATCGAGATCGAGCTGACTGGGGGAGGACCCGAGCCGAATGTCTGGGCATGGAGTTGGCTATCTCGGGCATGGAGTCGGCTTGGCTTCTGAGCGAGCCGAATCGATGGGTGCGAACAGAATTTGATATGTCTCTCTAAGGTTCCAACTTTAAGCCCTAAGGTACCACCATTATCTACTTCGTTCTTCTTTCAGATTTTTGGATTAATACCTAGGTTTGTGCAAGAGATCGAATCTACGATGGTTGCTCATCCTTAATTATTTATGAATGTAATTCATGTTGTAGAATTTATTGGATAAATTTTTCTACATGTTTATATCTCGTTGCTTTTATTTATTGCATTGCATAACGATAGACCCATTAATTGATTAGTGTACATAATCTCCAACATCCGTACAATTATATGTAATTATACGGATGAGAGAATTATGTACAATGATTAATTAATTATCTAATTTGGATTGTTTAAAAATTATAGATAATTCTATAGGTAGTTGCAGTAATCAAATGGTATGCTAAGAATTTTGAATAAAATTTTGGATAGTATTTTTCTTTTATTCTCCCTACACAGGAGAACTAAAGAGAAATACTGCTGAAATTTCATTCGATTCCTATTGTATATCATTTGATTACTATATTAAATCGATAGAATTAATATAATTTTTGAATGGGATAGAACCTATCTTTGCCATATCATGGGCCATGTCGTGTCGATGAACCGTGTCGTGTCGGTAGGCTGTGCCGTGGGTCGTGCCATGTCGATAGGTTGTGCCATATCATACCATATCGTACCATATCGATAGGCCATGCTTTGGATTGTGCCATGTCAGTAGACTATGTTGTGTCTGTAGGCTATGCCGTGTCGTACCGTACTGTGCCATATCAGTAGGTCGTGCCTTGGGCCATGCCGGCCACTAAGAGAACCCCCATTTTGTTGCTTTTATTTATTGTATTATATAGCGATAGATCCGTTAATTGATTAATGTACATAATCTTCGGCATCCATATATTTATATGTAATTGTACGAATGGTACTTAAGCATATCTTTGATTATTGTTCAATATGCTATATTGGTTAATATTCATTAACGTTGCAAGTCACGATAGCATCAAAATGCCATCTAGCTTTTATCTTTGCCTCTCGACGGATTATGCAGAGTTCGGCATCTGAGGAGCAGTTGGAGCATACTTCATTCACCTCCGCATTGGCTGCTTAGAAACCTCCATCGCCAGCATCTACTCCATCGATGATATCTACTCCATCAATATTTGAGCCTCCACCATCATCCATATCTCCGACACATGCTACTCCACCGACATCTGAGTGTATGCTTTTATTATATTATTTATTTTTTTATATATATAGTATTTATACACTTATATATTTGCATAACATATTTTCATTGTAGGTGCATCATCCAGTCGGATACTTCGCGATCCCACATGTATGGCGCATGTATGGAACCGCCAGCATCAGGTGATGGTGCAGTATGATGCGGAGGAGAGGCCAGTAGGAAAGACCGCACGAGAGATGCATTTCTTTTTTGGAGAGCTTATGAGGCGGTCAGACATTATTCTCATAGAGCCCAGAGACTGACGATTGATGGACGATACTGTCGGAGATCGGATGTGGAAGGAGATATGGATAAGTGCATCTTAATTATATTTATGCATTTTATAGATTTATACTATGTTTGATTAGAATAATTTTGTAACTGACTTTTAATAACTTTGTGTAGAGGAGGTACGACTTTCCTGATCATGAGAGAGCTCGAGATGCCTGACTGAAGAAGATCAGAGAGTTATACCGGAGCTACAAGATCAAACTTCACAGAGGATGGCTCGAGCACCGACGAGACACTCAAGAGGAGCTTGTTCCTTGGATACAGGACTGTCCTTCGAGTGAGTGGAGAGGATGGTTACATATTGGAGGAGCCAGGAGTTTGAGATAAAATTACTAATTTTTAAATTTTTTAATATACTTAAAGTTATGTTTAAATATTTTTTAAATATTTATTATTTATTTGAATACTTGTTAAGCTATCTCTCATTAGAACTGAAAGAATCGAACAGCCTAGGAGTATATGCACACTCTCGATCGTGAGTCTATGGCCAGTCATATGCATAGAGAGATAATGAATTTTAAATCTTACTAGATAAATTAAATTGATATTTTTTTATATTTTTGATAAATTGATCTATTATTGTAGCTAATGAGAGATGGAATGATGTCCAGTCGTAGTGAGATCTTTCGATCCAATCATACGGACAAGAAGGGTAGACCGATGAACACTGCGATCAAAAATTTTTTTATAAGTATTAAATATATTAGTATATATGATTAGTATTATAGTATTTCTTATAAAATTTTATTTAAATTTATAATTACAGGATCAGTTAGATGTGCTCGCGAGCGAGAGTCCGGATATCTCTGACCCCCATGACCATCTATCTCTGGTCTTAGGGCCTAAGCACTCTGGGAGGATCCGATGCAGGCTTGAACATATGCCGATCAGCTATTAGTTTGAGGTGAGCATCTCTTCATAGACTTTCGATATCGTGAGTTGGAAGAAGCTTGAGGAAACGTTGGCATGGAGAGATCATGCTGCGACGTGGGTAGATCGGGCTGAGGAGCGTGCATCTCATCTGGAGGGCATCATAAGAGATATGGTATCGACACTCAGCATGCGTTTTGGAGATTTCTTCATGGGTTTTGAGGATATGTTAGCCCGCATTTCAGCTCCAGCTTCTTCAGCTCTGACTCTAGCTCTAGCTCTGACTCCAGCTCGTGCTCCATCTTTCGGTGATGACGATGATGTAGATTTAGAAGATTTTTGATATATTTTTTTTAAAAAATATTATAATAAATTTTATTCGATAATAAAATTTTAGCATTTTAGAAATATTTTTATGTTTATAATATTTTTTTGTATTATATATTTTTGCATTTATCAGGTAAAATATAAAAAAATTAAAAATTTTATTTTTTTTAATTATTTAGAAGCTATGATTGCAGTTTTATAATTGCTGCTGTAGACGTGTCAACCGCTGTCGTAGGCGATGTGTCAACCGCTGCATTAGACTTATGGTAGTAGTTTCATAACCGCTGTCATTAATAAGCTTATGACAGTGATTTAAAAATCACTGGAATAGGCACTCTATGGCAGCAATTTTTAAAATTACTGCAACAACCGCTGCCATAGACTTACAGCGATGGTTGTAGCGGCAGTGATTAAATTTTCAAAACCACTGTAATAATCGCTGCTATAGACTTACGACGATGACTGTAGTGGCAGCGGTTAGCTAACCGCTATCATAGCCTATGGTAGCAATTTTTTCGGCTATGGCAGCGGTTACAAACTGCTGTCGTAGTCCTGTTTTATAGTGGTGAGTCTAGAAAACCATCCTCTTACAGATTTCTTAAGGATGATTGGGAAGGTCATGCACAGAAGGACGTTGGATGCACCTTGGAGCCTCATAATATCTCTATATCTCTCAAGATGAACTTGGAGATCAGTAGAGCCGTCGAATGACTCAAGAGTAGGCATCTTGAATCAGGATGGGATCGATTCATTCATAATTTTAGCAAAAAAGAAAGAAGTGAGATGAAAATCCTTCTTATGTTAAGAAGGTCTTTCGAACTGTACTTTTTTTAGCCTCTTCTTAAGATCTTGAAGCTTCTGCTCAAGATCTATCTCTCGCAGCGGCTTTCTGCTACAGGGAGTCAAATCTACTTCATAGGAGCAATTTTCTTGATCAAGAAGATGCTCTCAATGAAATTCTTAGAGGATTGGAAGATGGCTGGTCCGTGACGTAGCCTCTCGGAGGATGGTTTCTTGCCATTGCTCTATAGTTGTGGTACAGTTGGAAGATGGTCACAATTTGGTTGAAGCATAGTTGACGCTTAATTGATTGTCGGAACATATCGAGGTCGGTAAATCACTGATCTGGCTTGTACGATGAAGTTGGTGATTTATCGATCTCAATAAGAATTATGATAGAATTTGCTGCAGTTGACGATATTAATATTTTATCGATCTCGAATATCGAGATCATATTCTGGTGTGGATTATTGTTGATGAGGTCGGTGAAAATCTGATCTTCTGTGGAGCTCAATTATCGCTGTTCTCCAAGGTGATAAAAAAAATGGATTAGAGAGATGATAAAAAAATTGATGGATTCTATTCTTATTTTTTGGAGAGAGAAGATAAAATAAATATTATAGAATGCTAATATTTGGTAAATTTTTGAATGGTAGTAATTCATATTTGACAAAACTATTTTCAATAAAACTTCATATATAATCATTGACTTTATTCTAATGTCCTTCAAAATTTATTCAATAATTTTTTATAAAAAAATTAAAATAGAGATGGCATTATCTAAAGCGTTATGTGATTATAGTCATCATATAAAAATTAATTAGAGATGATAATACTATCTTAGTATTAAAATAATATTTTATATTAAAAGATATATTTATAAATTTGGTTATATTTTTATATAGGATTAACTCCAACTAAACGTAATAATCTTTTTTTGGTATAATTTTTTGGAATAATTTTTTTACTAACTAAATATAGTAAAAATTATTTTTTTCTATAATTATTTTTTTAGATAAATAATTTTTAAAATTTATTAAATTATTCTGTAATCTGATATACTCCAATCAAATGAATTCTTACAAAACAGATTGTATATGATTTTTTAAAAAGATAATAACATTTTTATTGCATTGTGCATTATGAGATCAAAATTTAATACATAATATATATAAACTTATGTCAATATTATCTTCCAGCTTAACTTTTAGAGAGTAATAAAGGAAGAACTTCTTCCTTCCTTCTTTTATTATTATATTTGCACCACACATTGTATATTGAGGCATGAGGTCTGGCTTGCATCAATAAAACATATAAAAATTTCGTATTCAGGTATCCAAAATGAAGTCCAACCTATCTCCAGCTGCTCCATAAATGTGGCCTCCTTCCTATGGGAAAGAACACTGTTCCTCGCCAAAATTTAATGCTCCACCTTGATAGGGAATATCCTTAGTTTTTTTACTGCTATGGAACTCCAATTAAAGATGAATATGATTGAGATTGGACTTCTTCTGATTCAAAAGCCCAATATTAATCCAAAAAATTAGAACATCAAGAAAAACCTAAAAACGAAGTTTACTTTCTTCAGAGATTCTTCAACAAGAATTCTTTGATTTTTATATCAATTATAATTTTAAAATAATAATAAAAAAATTCAAGAGTATGATTTATTCTCTAAAGTAGATCTAATTTAAGAATTTCCTTGATACCTCTTTATATAGAAATGATTGATCGTTATATTAGAATCTAATAGATCGTTAGGTTCTAATTTTTTAAGCCGCTAGAATTTAATTTGAAGATAAAAAATTTATATATTAATTTATGAATTAAAATTATTAATTATAGATGTTAATTATAAATTATTAAAAAAATAAAAATTATTTATATAACTAAATAAGTTGATGATTTAAAATTAGTGCAAAGCCGAGATTCTATTTTGAATGCGTCAGTGTCTGTATGGATAATTGAACTTCATTTTCTATCGTCATTCGATCTTAATTTTAGGGTCGATAAGTATCTGATTTTAGGATGGGATAGATTTTAAAGGCATGGAGTTGCTTTATCTTAATTTCTTAGATCTGTTAATACGTGTTCGGTTATAGTCCGAAGAAAAACGGTCGGATCTAACTATGGATAACCTCCGCAGCATTCCCCAAATATTCTCCATGCCTTTCCCACATGGCCGAGAAATTATTGCAGGTGCAGGTGAACGAGGACAAATCACGAGACATATGCACGGTGAATAGCACGTGATCGAAAAGTGATGAAATATAAAGGGTAACGTGGCGTGTTATCCACCGTGGGATTTTTACGGTCAAAATTACATCTGGTGCAGTCAATAATTTCTCCATATGACCATAAGTTAGTTTTAAAATGTTAAATTACGGATTGTTCTTTTTTCAGCAAAAAAGAACGACGCATCATCTTTGAACCTTACGTTGTTGCTTAGCCGAAAGCACCTGCTGTACTAGCTCCACTTTTCTTACATATAATTAAACAGCCGGCGAAATTTCTAGATGCCATCTCATCCACCACGACTGGAAACTGGCGTGCTCTTCCACTGCTGCTGAGACCACACGGCAAAATTATGGTAGGTGGTGTGGGAGAGAGGCTTCTTCAATGCAACAGAGAGGAAGAGGAGACCTTGAGCACAAGAGTATGGGTAGAATCCAAGAAGCTATGGAGGGTGGGAGGCCCTGCGATCCTCATAAGGCTTTCGTCCTTCGGCATGCTGGTGGTCACGCAGTCGTTCATGGGATATGATGGTGAGACGGAGCTCGCTGCCTACGCTCTTGTTCTCGCCCTCTTCGTCCGGTTTGCCAATGGGCTCTTGGTCTGTTTCCTTCCATGATTCTATCAGCTGAATTATAATCTAAAATTAAGATGGAATGTAATAACAAATCTAGTATGCAAGTTTATAGATGGAAAGTTATTCTAGCCTTCTTACCACTCCAACTGCCAAAGTAGGGCTGAAGCCACTTACATGCAAGCAAATATGTTTTTTTTTTTTTTTCCCTTCGGATGATATTTGATCACTGAGAAGGGATTTTTGTTTTTTTTCTTTTCTGTGGTAAAAAAGAATAAAAAATGGTTGAGAATTTTGATTGTTTGGTTATAGTATTTTTTTTTTCTTCTTTGGCTGAGATTTCTCTGTATCTGAACTAAATTATCCACAATAGATCTCTTTTGCTTTTCTTTATAAAACCTTCTATATCTTGGTAGGGAAAATTTTAGGATGATGAGAGAGAGATTTTCGACCGCAAATTTTCTCTCAAGATTATTACTAAATATTGAAGAAGAAGATTCTAACATAACCACAACCAAATATAGCTTCAAAGATGAATATATATCTATCTTTCACCATGGGAGTACCAGCTCAATTCCTTGCTCTCCCATTACATATCACTGCAGCTAGGAATGGGGAGTGCAACGGAGACGCTCTGTGGCCAAGCATTTGGAGCTAAACTTTACCACACGATGGGAATCCAACTCCAGCGCTCATGGATCGTCCTCGCGGTCACCGCCACCCTTCTGGTCCCTTGGTTCATCTTTGCAACCCCAATCCTTCGACTCTTGGGCCAAGAAAAGGACCTGTCCATTGTCTCCGGCCCAATAGCACTCTGGTTCATTCCCATCATCTACTCCTACGTCTTCTACATCACCATGCAGATGTACCTGCAAGCCCAGCTCAAGAACGTGATAATTGCATGGCTGGCATGCGGATCATTTGTGCTCCATGTGCTTGCATCATGGATCTCGGTCGTCAAGTTGAATTGGGGGGTGGCTGGGGCCATGGGATCGATGATCCTATCGAGCTGGTTGCCCATCTTCGGCGAGTTCGTCTACGTCTTTTGCGGCTGGTGCCCGGAGACATGGAGTGGGTTCTCTCTGAGTGCCTTCTCCGATCTCTTGCCGATGATCAGGCTATCAATTGCTTCTGGCATAATGCTGTGGTTAGCTTATCCATCTCTTTGCCTTTCGATTGGGTGATTTAGAAGTTCTAAGTTATAATGCTCTATACAGGGTGTCTCCGGGTTGTATCTTTCACACAAATCAATATCGACTGTTGGATCGCTATCTACATGGATCTCAAAGCATTTCGAACATGTTTATTCATCTGCTTGCATAGATCTTGAAGTGGCCATCGTGGGATCCAACAGTGGATTCGCATGAAGGAAGGAGAATCCTTCTTTCCTGCCAAAGATTCAACTCCTATGCCTCCATAAGTTGTGAAGTCTTCCAACCATTTTTCCAATGTTTGTCACAGCTTGCAAGTGTGGTACAACTCCGCTCTGGTCCTATTGGCTGGATTCATGAAGAATGCGAAGATAGCAATAGCTGCCTTCTCCATATGGTTTGCCAAAAATTTAACTTCTCTCTCTCTCTCTGTCTTTTTTAATTAAAAGTTGATGTATCGATTTGATTATGGTAACTATTTGCAGCCTCAACATCACTACTTGGGAGCTCATGATATCACTTGGCTTCTTGACTGCCACGAGGTGTGATTTTAAACTCAATTCATGATATTATCATGTATTAATTCTATTAGTAATTTTTGTGAGGCCAATTTCCAGTGTTCGCGTTTCAAATGAACTGGGGATGGGAAATGGCAACGGTGCAAAATTTGCGATCAAGGTTGCCGTGTTAAACTCATCCATCATTGGATTAATCTTCTTTCTATTTTTTCTGGTCTTCGGCAAGAGCATTGCTCTTGCTTTCACAAATAGCGAGGATGTGGTCGAGGCGGTCGCAAGCCTGTCGGTTCTGTTGGCCATTTCGGTCTTGCCAAACACCATTCAGCCAATCCTTTCAGGTATTTATTCACCATTTGGTTTAATCAGTGAGGAGGATATTTATGGTGCCAGAATATCCCACAAACAGTGGAGAGTTTTAGATTAATTAAAGCCAAAACTGTAAGGAATTTTGGAGGTTTATAAAGTCCTTTCGAGTTCCAGCTGGTTGGTTTTTGTACAGCTTGAAACTGGGGGGGAAAAAAAAAGGGGGTAATGAAGAACCATTTTTGTGGCTTCCAAAAAGGTTACTTGATTGTTGTAATGCAAGTAGTCAAGTGAAAGATGCACAGGTTTCTTTCAAGACAGCAACCTTTCTGTTTTTAAGTAGAAACCCATCTTTTGTGGTCATCTAGTGGTCACCAATATCCAAACTCGAGGTGAATGGGCTTAGTAACTAATATCATGCATAAGATTACCAGACCTTCAATCAATTATTGCATCTATAAGTAAATTACACAGATGTTAAAGCAAATGAAGGTAGTTAATTTATGTGGTGCAAGATTGCAAGAATTCCATGACAAGAACTTATGATATGTGAATCCAAGATATCCTATATTCAACCTGTTTATTTACTGGAGATGCACATTGCCGAGATGATTAACAAGGTGCGAAGTAAGGCAAATTTCAATTCTCTAGAGAATTATTATAGAATGTACATCTCTCTCTCTCTCTCTAAGATATGTCTGTGAGTATCTCCAGGGGCAGCTATTGGTGCTGGTTATCAGAGTATGGTTGCAGTTGTGAACATCGCATGCTACTACTTGATGGGAGTTCCTTTGGGAGTTCTGCTGGGGTACCTCACTAACTTGCAAGTGAAGGTAAGAAAGACACTTGCACTCAGACATCTACTCCTAAACCCATCTATCATTTTGAGAGAACTCCTAAACCCCTCTACCGATCAATCGCTCTCCAGAACAAAAGTACAGTTTGCCTTTCAAGTTAGAAAACTAGTTGTTAAAGGATGGAATTTGTTTTGATGCAAGAAATAATATAGTCAACAAGAACTTATTATGAATCTGTTAATGTTTCCCAAGTGTTTTCTGTCTGTGGAAAAATATAATTGATTTTGTTTTCCCCAAGATCGCAGCAAGTGCTTGGTGGATCTTTAAGACTTTCCTATGTCGTATAGGACACTAATTTTTTATTTTTCCTTCTGTTTTCTTTTACATATATAATTGGATTTTATTTTCCTCATTTCTCAGGGCATCTGGATTGGAATGCTCTGTGGGTCGGCAGCACAAATAGTGGTTCTTCTGTTCATCACCATCAGAACAGACTGGGATGGTCAGGTAAAAGAAACGTCTGCTCAGTATTCACCAAGGCATAATTTTCAACCTGGTATACGTAATTTAACAACCGAAGACTAGCATTCCATAAAAATGGAAATCACTTAGAAACTAACATGGAAGAATTTGAACATTCAAACAGGGGTCAAAAGTGTAAGAAAAGAATCCAACTCAAATTTGCATCCAGCATTTAGCATGATGCTTTTACATTTATACCATGATGTTTTCACATGTAAGTTATTAATAAAATTCAGTACCTAATCTTTCAATATTAAGCTAAGGCTCATGCAAATGAAGTTTTCTGCATCTATTTTGGCTAGTGATTTGATTTTATCTTTAGAAGTATACTAATTGTGATGACATTTTTGTAGGAATTGCTAGTAACTAGTACATAAAATTCTTGGTTGTTTTGCCTTTCGCAGGTAGAAAAAGCAAATGCGAGATTAGACAGGTGGACATTATCATCAGGAGAAGAATGAAATGGTACCCCACCTTGATGTTATGAAGAGAATGTATACAAATGTCAGCAAAGAAAGTCTTTCCCCATTAAGAAGTTGCGAAGAGAATGCAGATTCTTTATTTTGTTATTGATTCACATTGTTAGTTTATACTTGATCTGATACTGCCTTTTGCTGAATATTGATACTGCAGTGATTGGACTACACCAGAATAAGCATTTTCACCTCAGTCCCATCCTCTTGGCTCTCTCTGTAATATTAAAATGTCAGCTGTTCCAGTTTCTTGTATAAAATGTTTTGCAAGTTTTTTTTTTTAAAAAAAAATTGCTTAAAAGCTCTACAGGGACCACCATATAAATGCTTGGTTAACCTCCATATAAAAAAAGAGCAGTTGGTGCACCTGGGTTTCAAGCTAGCATCAATTTGCCGTACTAGCTTCTCCCTTCAGGTTTTAAATCAAAAAACACACAAAGCCATTACATTTCCAGGTTAAGTCAGATAGTTTACAACAGGTTGGCTAATCTAAGATACACTGCCTATTCACAAGATTAGGATTAGTTATCCAAGTCCAATCTACCAGGTTCTGTTAATAAAATTGTGTGATGTGCTGGTGCTAGCTATATATCACTCTCTCGAAAGCTGATTGGCCCACCTACTACCATAAATGCAATGCATGCTGAATTTTTTCAAGCATCCAACGCTCCGAAATGAAGTCTAATAGGAAGACTCCATTCTGATGAACACAAACATTTCATCTTACCATGGCACAACATTAGAAAGGTTTCTTTTCTTTTTTCCCCTTCTCTTTGCACTCTGTTATTTAGAGCCATCAAAAAATTCTCACATTTTCTTGTCACAAGTATATAGCAGATAGAATTAGGTAGAATGCATGATACATATAGCAGTTGTAACAAGCCAACAAGTATTACCACAAAGAACATCAAGCTGGGCTATCAGTCATGGATGCTAGCTTTTGCAGGGCTGCAGGCTTGCAGTCTGCACGGGAGATTCAGAAGATGGCGACCGGTTGGCAAGCAAAGTGTTGATGGACTCAGCATGCATCCCTCACATTTTTGAAACCTGATCAAGTTGCATGTACTTCTCAAGGTTAGAAAATTTACCAAGAAAAATAACCAAAAAATCATAGATGATAATAACATTTAATGCAGCAAAATTTGACTTCGCCGGCATCCAAACCACGTTGGTTCCAATGCACCCCTTATCGGTGGTGAGAATTAAGAGAGAAGATTTATGTAGTCCTAAATTCTGCATGTCATTGCTCATATATAGATCATACATTAGTGGTTTTGAAATGGGGTATGCAGTACCATGAAGTATTTGATCATCTATTTCTACTAGTGGCTTGCATGCTTCAGATAACCAGAGAATGCTTGACTTTAAATTTTATTGATCCATTGTTCTCGAAAGAAGAAGAATTAAATGATGTCGAAGAAGAAGCCATATCATGTTACTGAATGCCCGATTAATAATAGAATTGTAATTAATTCGAACAAGCAAAAGACATTGTAAACAATAGCAGGTCCAGATGGAAATGAGAATTTACCATAATTTCAAAATAAAAGCATCCAAACCTTATTATCATAAATTTTTGTCGTTCTTTCCTTTTTTTTTTTCCGGGTACCACAAGGGCTGATGGCTGTTTTATTCATCATCTAAAAGAAGGTTATCATCACTGCATGAAATAAAGTTACATGCCCTGAAGATATGAAACAAAGGAAGGAGAAGATTGAGCAACATACAAAGATTAGAAACATAGTGGGAATCATCATCTAAGTAGTTACTAAATATATTGCAGTATCTTCAAAAATGTCAAAATTGTGGGAATTATGATTCCCAGCATTCCTACTACCCTGCATGTCCATCTCTCTTGACCCCAATAAGTGTTTCAGTTTATTTTCCCACATTTTATATAATGCTAAATAGAAATCGTATTACTCTATTTACTACTGCTAGAATTTATCCAATGTTTGGTTAGGGTAATGTGAGAAAAGATGGATGGGGTTGGAAGGATGGATGACTTTCATCCACCGTTTGGTTCAAAAAATTTTAGAGATAATGGATAAAAAGAAGGGATTGTTCATCCACCTAGACCTACTGTTTTACATCCTTCCAAATTAGGAGAATGAAAGGATTGATGGATGAAGTATAGAGAGGTGGATTTTCATATTGACAAAATCATCTCTTATTAACTTTTTGCAAAATCTTAACACTTCTTCACTTTTTTATTTATTTTATTTATATATATATATTTATTTATTTCATCTATACTATTTATCCTATACTACTAAATTTTATTGCTAATTATTTTAATTTCAGCATATAATTTTCATAATTATAAGTTAATTAAAATTATTTTTATTTTTTTATATTAACTATTTTTTAATTAACTATTTGTATAAAATTAATTAGCCGTTTAAATTAAATTATAGATTATTTATTTATATACTTTATATATAAATAAATATATTCATATATAATTAATTTATAAAATTATTTATTAAATTAAACTAAATATTTATTTAATTATAAATTATAAAAAATATAACTTATATATTGCTTCATTTTTTTGTATAAATAAATATTATAAATTAATAATAATATTTTTTATCAAAAAATAGTTTAGTAAAAATATCTATAATTATCATCCATTATTTTTTTTTATTCTTAATATACCAAATAGAAGAGAAAATTATTCTCATCTATTGTTTTATATTTTATCAAATATGAAAGGATGAACGGAAGATTCATTCATCATTTTCTTCATTTATCATTTTTTCTTTATTCGTCCTTTGAATCAAATAGAGGGTTAGAACATGTTTGGTTAAAGAAAGTTGAACTCTAAAATAGTAATGGAAACGATTGATTTTCATTTTAACTATTTAGTTGAGAAAATTTTATTTTCATTCTAATTTTAAAGAAAATAAAATATTCTAATTTTTAAAATATAATTCTTATTTTTTAATATTAAAATATTATTTTGATTTTAATTTTAATTTTGATAACGAACAAAAAAAAAAAAAGATACAACCATTCCAATTGCTATTCCTATCTACTCCCACTCCAGTCACCAATCAAATGTGCCTTAAAGGCTTGAAGCGTCCTAAAGCCATACAAGAGAAGATTAGTAGCAACGCTAATGGCTTACTTTAATTCAAGAGGATTTAAAGGATGACCGTTAAAAATTATAAAAAGAAGTGCGAAACTGAGCCAGAAGTTGGTACCAGAGGGTTGGTGATGATCTCCATCACCGCCCGTGATACACAATTACGGAACGCGATCCCGGCGCCAGCCAGCTCCGAGTCCAGGCGGAGGGCCTCGCGTTGTATGCCGCGACGATCTCGTTCACCTCTCCGACGCAATCTCATCCGTCCAACCGGTAGCCTCACGCTCACACGATCCGCGGCGCGCATCCCAGCGGCCCACTCCCCTCACCGCCATCCTCCTCACATCCACGATGTAGAGATCCTGCACCGTCCGATCGATATAACCTCAACTCCCAGCCGTCTCAATTACCTTGGCTGCCGGGATGCGCCCACGTGGAGGCGGGCGAATCCGCGCCGACCGTAGAATAGGACAAGGCGATCGGCTCGGAGCGGGGGGGGGTGGGGGGGGGAAGAGGGCAGCGTAGCCGTCCTTGCCGAAGGAGAGGAGGCGGCGCGGCAGGTGGCGGAGGCGCCGAGCTCGAGATGGAGGATCTGGAGGTTCTCGAACACCTGCCGGGCCTGATGGCTGATGCTCCGGAAGAAGAAGCGGTCGTAGCCGTACCGCCCGTCGGCGGGGCCACCGGAGACTATCGTCGCGGGTGTCGGCCCGAAGTTGGCGGCAGCCACATCAGCTCTGCTGCAACGCCCAGATCGAAATGCTTCGAATCAGTCCCTTTTCTTGGGGAAAAGAAGCCCTTATTTCTAGCGACGAGATAAAATCTTGGGGTTTTCAATCTAGAAAGCAAGGAAAGGGGTATATTAAAGAAGAGGAGAGGAGAAGGGTGCCATTGAGATCGGGGAGGAGGGGGTGGTGGGAACCGTTACCGCTAGTGAAGGTGAATTTGAGAGGAAGGAGAGGATGGAAGAAGGTGTTGTCGCTGCCACAGTTAACGAAAGAGTCGCCCGGCACGGAGAAAGCGGTCGCCAGAACTTGGGCGTCCACCTCCTCCCCGCCGCCGCTGCCATGGTGTTGGACGTTTCGAGCTCAGATTTTCTACGGCACCCACGGTATCGTATCGTACGGTATATTACGCGTATTATTTACCGCATGATGAACCGCCGCATATGATCACACGCGGCGTGCATCATATAGTCCTTATTCATTTATGGCCGTCCATTATGGGGTCCGCGGTTTCTGGAAAAGAATTTCGTGCGGGAACCACAGGAAGGCCGCTTGTGCTACCACGAGTTGTTGGATCTGACTGAAAAAATACTGGACAACCAAATTTTTATAAAAAATAATATTAAAATTTAATAAAAATATTATATTTATAAAAATAATTGTATCATTCTTTATTAGTGTTGGATTATATCTTTTATATCCGATACAATGCTTGATTTAGGAGTAAAAGTCATATCTTGCATAGTTATATGTATTTTTTTAATGTAATTTATCTTTAATTTATAAATAATCTTCTCATTGTAATTTCTAAGAAATGAATTGTTCTTTGCTCGTCATGCCGCATCATCAAGCTTTCACTCCACCTCTCTCTCTCTCTCTCTCTCTTGATTTTCTTTTTCTTTTTTTTCTTTTTGGAGAGAGATATTCTCTAAAGCAGAGGCTATCAAATAATAGATTTAGCATATTAACTAGCTATATATAAAAGCATGAATAATATTTTCATCTTTGAACGATCAAAATTTTTGAATTTTATTCATGGTATTAGAGTTTTTGAAATAAAATATTTCCACTAAGCTACTCACTCGCACTAATAAGATTTCTATGACTGCAGCTATATTCTTTTGTCATGCATCTTGATCCAAAAGCTATTTACTTTTCACTATGTCTTCCTATGCCTTTTACATTGCGTTAGGGCCCACCCAAATCATGGACAGATTCCATCACTTCTCTCATCATAAGTAGTTACATATAAAGTATGAATACTATTTTCCTTGGAAGCAATAAAAACTCCAGGATTTTGTTAAAGCATTATAGTGAATGAAATCAAAATCTTTCATCCAGACTACTCAAATGCACTAAGACTCATAACTACTTCCCACCATGCTCTATCTTGGACCAAGCCCCATCTAATTCTAAAGATGTCCAAATAAATCTGTTCATTTTAGAGTTTTATTGTATTTAACTCCTCATTCTCAAAGCCAATAAATTAAGTTGAAACATCTTGAAACCAGCACAAGAATTTAGGGTAGTTGAAACCCGGAAGGCAAGCAGTCACAATTTAAAGACCCAGCTGAAACTGGCAATGGTTGGTATAGGATTCTGAAATACAGAATCTGTAATCCTGCATGTCTAAAATCTTTGAAGCTGGATGGAAAACCAACATTCAACCTTCATACTATATTTATATGCAAGCACTATTATATGTAATTGTAAGTAAGCTAATATTGTATCCTCTGAGTTAGATTTTTTCTAACTCATTTACATAAAAAAATTAAAAATAAAATAAAAATAAAAGAGATACTTGTAAAATACTAACTATATAGGATTATAGGAGTAAGGGAAGCAAAGATTTTCCCTGGTCACTAACACAAAATCCTTTCGTTTATAGAATTTTAACATGTTTTAGGTCCTTTAACATAGAATTTAAGTAAGATTATTATAAGAGTATTTCGATTCTTTAATGAAGTATTGATTAAAGTAGCTTTCGAAACTAAATTTTTTTAAAAATTAAACAATCTTTATATATTTTTGTTATAATATTACTATTATAATATTATATTATAAAGTTTAAGGATTTAAGATTAGGATTTTAAAAAGTCTTTATGGTTGTATGTTAAAAAATCCTATGTACAGATTAATATTAAGGTTATAAAGACGTAGCCCGATCATAAAAGGATCATCATTTTAAAGAAGTGGAGATTTTATCCTCAAGGGGGCATACTGTGAAGATCTATGCGAGTATGTATTTAGTTCCATATTGACTATTTATTGGATAGATTTCGAATATGTATATAAAATTAAAAAATTTAAATAATATTTTTTATTAACATTTTTAGATGAGGTCTAACGTTGTTATAAATGATATCAAGGCAGACATGATTCATGTCTATGTGGAGTAGAGAACCCTGTAGTATAAGTCCATAAAAATTGACCACAAGCTAATCGTAGTATTTATGCTTGAATTGGAATAGATTCGAACCATTAATTAAATAAGTATGTTGGGAATTAAACATGCATATGTGTATTTAGTCACAGGTCGACTATATATTGAGTAGATCTTAAGTACTTACATAAAACTAAGAATCTCAAATAATATTTTTAGGATGGAAGAACAAAATTAACATATACTCAATTTTCCGGCTACATTCCCCGTTACATTAAAACATAAACATCCTCCGTTTGTGAAAGGATCGGAAAGAAAAACCGAAAACTATGGCTGCTTTCCTTGCATGTCTCTATGAAATAGAACCAATGGAGAACCTGACTCGACTTTACCAAAAAAAAAAAAAAAAAACTGACTCAAAACTAACCCCACTAATACAACCTCAAATATAGAACGGACTCAAAGATGGACAACATTCCTAAGAGCATATACTAATCTGAAGAGGGTAGGAAATTGAGTTTACTTGAGATTCCATGTCCTCCTTCACACCAGCCTCCTTTACTTGCCCCTCCTCTCTTATCAAGGAACCCTCGCTGCACCCAAACGTCTCAAACCCTTCAAAGAAATGCTCGATGTTATCCTCAAAGCCGATATTGTTGGAGAGATCATAGAGATCGTCGGAGCAACCAACGGTGAGATCAAGAACAGGATATGCATCGAAATAGTCATCCATGCCACTGGTACTCCATGAGATGGTATCCAAGATGTCATCACTCGACACGGTCTGATCGATGGACTCGGTTGGTTCCATTGGCACGACCCTGGCCTCTTGAAGTGGGCTGAACTCCTTGCGTCCTGGCTCCATCTCAAGCTTTGGTGGTAGCTTTATACATGGCTGAGGGCAATTCACGTACAAACAACTATTAAAGTTGGTCATTGCATTTGGACCTTTGTACTGTAAAGCAGCTAGATCATAAGCTTGGGCAGCCTCCTCTTCGGTCTCTAAGGAAGAAAAATGAGCGAGTCTTATAAAAATATGTAATAGCAACAAATAATTAATTAATTCACCTTAATGTGATGATCTCACGCCTGAGAATTTGAAGTATCAAAGAAGTGAGAATTTGGTAATACACCGAGTAAAGGTGTATAAGCTCAAGCACGTGATTCTCAAATCTACAGTGCGCAAAGCAAAGGTGGAGATCCGACAGTGGTATGTTAGGGCCACGAGGGGGCCACTTTATATAATGAACACACGTGTATCTCACGTGTAACTAGCAAGGGTGTTCACGTGTTGCTTACGGTAATACATGCTAGTTCACATGAATTAAGAGAAGATTAATAAGAGCAAACTGAAACCATGCTTTTTTTAATTTTAAAACATAGTTACATCAAAAGAGTTCAGTCAAAAATCTTAAATGCGACAACCTTTGCATAGGGATTTATGGACTCTTCTGTAATTAGCATGACATAAAAATTGAAGTCTATATGCTCCCAAGTGATGCATCTAACTATAGTAGGATTGTGAAAAAAAAAATGGAGGTGATAAATTGCATAAAAAGTTTGTAACGGATGGTAAAAATGATCTTGATGATGATTATATATATATATATATATATATATATATATATACCATATGTTCCCAAGTACAGGTATTTGTAGCCAAGTACCAGGCCAAGCCTGGCCTCCCACCGGCCGTTGTTGTGATGCCTGCCAAAATCCGGCAATGTGGATCAGATGCCACCACCAAAAAAAATCTTGTTGAAAGCACTTGTTATTTAAATTTAATATTAAACAGGAGATTTTTGTATATTATATACAAAGATACTATCATCAACCTGGCCACCCCACGGTACTTCGAGACTCCCCTGGCAAAGCCGTTGCTCCTGCGCCTAAGGGAAGCCACCCACTCTTCCCTTGACATGGTTTGCATCTCCTCACACTCTTCTGTATACATTTCCACCTGCATTTAATATAAGAAAAAAAATTCTATATATAGATGATCCAAAAAGAATATTTTCAAATAAAGTATTCATATAAAATAATAACAAAAAAAGAGATTATCACTTTAATGAAATCTTACAGGAAAATTTAAGGTTGCTTCTGGACCGCAGAACTTAAGGGCAGCTAGGTCATGAGTTCGGGCTGCGTCCACCTCAGCATCATAAGCTCCTGCAACAAATTAACCATTCATGTGAAGAAAAATAAAATAAAAAAAGTTGTTTGTGGTAATGAGCACATCAACCATCCATGAAATCACAAAACACAATAAACTATAAGAAAAATCAGAAGAAGTCTAATTGAAAAATAGGAATGGTTTTGCAGTACTTCATGAATCTTGTTAGTGGGAATCACGGGAACGCCGCCAAAAGTTGTAGCTTTTTTTATCAGACAGGATTGTGGCTTACCCAAGTAAACTATAAACGGAGACGTGAGGCATCAGGAGATGAGACCGATCCAGATCACCAGGCAGATCCCAAGGAAAAAGAAAAAGAAAAATGGAAACAAGTTCAGAATGTCGGCTCTAAAAAATTGAGTCAAAAGCTATCAAATAAAATAAAGAGCAACCGGATCGACTTATTATTTGTTTCATCTCAAGATCAGTGTTGGTCCTCTCTACCTTGTCTGCCTCTCTTGTTGTGGAGGGGGTGCTGCCAATTCTTGTCCCAAAGGTGAGCTTCAAATCTCCCGGTCCACCTGTGCCTAATGACATGCATTCAAAGTTAGCATCAAAATGATGCATATATGACAGAAAAAATCATCTCAAATTAAAAAAGAAAAAGGTTTATTTAAAGCTAGCCACATTAGAAAGAAATAAGGAAAGAAGAATTTCTTTTGTTTTTTTTAGAAGGTTGGTTTACCTTGTGACTCCTCTGTAGATAGAGCTTCTTCTCCTGATACTTTCTGAATGGGCATTATCTGGGTTCTTAGCTTTCTTATGCTTTGGCTTGGACTTCGACTTGGACTGGGGCTTGTTCACAGGGATCACATTGGAAGAAGAAAGGGGTGCATGGTTGGAAGGTGAAGAGGAAGAGGAACGAGATGATGGGAGAGGAGGAGAGGGAGGAGATTTCTTCATGTGGGTATTGTTCTAGTACCTAAGAAAGGAAAGGAATTCTAGCTTGTTTCTAGTATTGGGTTGGCTGATGGTGGTGGTTCACCAAAGAGGGGATTATATATAGTGATGGGAGGAGGTGGAGGAGAAAAAAGAGGGAGTGGGCGGTTTAGCATGCACTTGAGTTTTTTGTGAGGAGGATTTAACCCCACCTTTGGATTGCTGAAATGGATCCGAAGGAGAGGGTTGTGAGTTTGTTTAAGGTTTAATGGGGTTCTCTTTTTTAAAAGCCCACCATTACTTAGCTCGGAAGAGTCCAAAATCTCCAGGGTCGGCAAGTTGGCCGCAGGGGTTTGTATGAGGGAGCTCTAACACTTGGCCAAAAGGTTTCTCATGCTACCAAGGGGACTTGTGGTCTCCACTGCTCTCTTTTTCTCAAGCTCAGCTGGCCTGCGTTGGAATCTCTCTCTCTCTCTCTCTCTAACAAGTAACCGTTTGACTAAACTGATAACTTTAAATAAGGTGGAAATGAAATAAATGGTAGCCTAACATTT
Organism: Cocos nucifera; assembly: GCA_006176705.1. Lineage (NCBI taxonomy): Eukaryota > Viridiplantae > Streptophyta > Magnoliopsida > Arecales > Arecaceae > Cocos > Cocos nucifera. Next base: position 1,500,694 of record QRFJ01000003.1, on the reverse strand, counting down.
TCTAAGTAAAATGATGTATTCTAGTAATTGCGTGATGGTAATAATCATCGTCAGGATGGCCTTATTTGAAAGTCCAAAACATTTTTAGGTTAATGCTCCAAGTATAGCCCATCCGTCTACAAAGGTATCCAAATCCATTGCCCTCTTTAGGGCAACCTTCGCCTGCCTCCTAAAAGAGAGAAATAGCTTCTTTCAAGTTCCTCCTGCATGGCTGCTGCTATAGCATCATATTTCGATCATATTCTCTGAGTTGCACCTGGCATTTCAATTATTAGTGTTATCAACCATGGTAAATCATTGAATACATTAACAATCATTAATGAATTTCGAAGTTAATCCTAATCTCTTGCCGATGTGATGTATTTTAGTTGATGAGAAAAGTTGGTGTTGAAAAAATAAAAAAATTGAAAGAAATTATTTTTATGGAACTATTGATCGGACATACTTGTACTGTAATAATATAAATGACTCGCTATTCACTTGATTTTTTATCAATAATAAAATTATGTAGGAGAGATGGCCAAGTGGTTTAAGGCATAACATTGGAATTGCTATGTTAGCTTTTGTTTATCCATAGTTCAAATCCCTCTCTTTTCATTTAAGTTAATTCACCAACATGACTAGAGGTCAAAAATTTTTGAAAAAAAAAAAAAAAAAATTTATTCCTTCCAAACGATCAGAAAATAAAGAAATGATCGATATATTTAAGATAATTATATATTTACAAAATATCACCTCAATTTATCCTATTTCATTAGATTCAGGATATAATGTGGTTCCAAAGGATGAACTAGATACGAACAGTTCTAGAATATTTAAAAAAGATTTTGGAAGGAAGTGGCAATATGCTATTGAATGATGGTCTTGCTTATGAATAAAATTAATATATTCTAAAAAAAATATCTAAATATCGATCTTATCAATCTCATAAGTATCATATCAAATATTCCATAAGTCAAATCACTCTCTCAAGCTCATAATTTAATTTAATGGGATTGTTAAGGCTCGATCCAATTATGGACCGTGATTTAATTTTTAGTTTCTATTGACTAATTTTAAAACTTCCAGTTTACAATAAATTTAAATTTAACTTTCGATCCTTATATAATTAAAATGTTCTTCATAAATATGATATCCTTTATTAATCTTGAGCTTGCATGTATTATAGAAGGTGCCAAGAGAGTCAGCGGGCCGATGGCCTCCGCCACGTGGTGATGGAGAGAGAGAGAGGGAAGACGAGAAGGCCGCCCTTGTTGGTAGCGTGGGCGAGCACCCGCATCGTGCTTCTAAAACATCACATCATGTTTTGGGGGTTTTAGAGGTTAAATTCTAATTTAAAAAAGCTAAGACAAGCTAAACGTTGTCACCTTCTGGCACACTAAAGCATGACATCATTTTTGGCTCTATTCTCTACTGCAGCAATTATCTATTTTTTCGGTAGAATCCATGAAAAGCCAAAATCTTTCCCCATCAATAATTGTATCAAATCAAAGAATCAGATTAGTGCATCAATAAAATACGGTAGCAAAGAAAAAAAAAAAAAAAAGGCATGCGTCGATACGGCTGTGCAACATTTTTCATGCTATTATGATGTCAAATAGATAAATAAATTGAGAGAGAGAATTCTAGATGACGCCATTGTGAATTGGGGATAAGAAATGATGGTTGTACTGACCTTAGTTCCAAGTGAATCCCCCTAAAAAGTAAAGATTAATGCGCCCAAATAATTCGCTACTGAGATCCTCCCATCACGGGCCCAATTTTGAATAATTCATAAGTTTGGACCTATCCATTTGCTTAGATCCATTGGCTCCGACAAATAAAGATGCTAGTTTTGGCCTTATATATAGCGTATTGTACCAATGATACATATGACCCAAGACATCATTAACATAATATGTTACATAATTATTTTATTCTAGTATGTAGTTAATTATAATTTAGTACACATTTAATATATCCCAGTATGTAGTTAATATAATATAATATATAGTTAATCTCATATGATATATAGTTAATTTAGCATGGTATATAGTTAATTTAATATGATATATAGTTAATATATCATAATATATAGTTAATCTAGTATGATATATAGTTAATCTAATGTGATATACAGTTATTCTAGAATGTACATAACTAATCTAACATGATATATAGCTGATTTAGTATGGTATACAGTTATACTAACAGGTCTATAGTTATTTTAGCACGGTGCACAGTTAATATAGAATGATATACAGTTAACACTAAAAAAAAAAAAAGATTTATTAGCAATGGTTAAACACCGTCGCTAATAACTGGTTAGCCATTGCTAATATTAACACTAAAAAAAAAAAGGCTTATTAGCAATGGCTAAATGCCATTGCTAATAACTGGTTAGCCATCACTAATACTATTAGCGATGGCTATCCATTGCTAAAAGGCCAATGGAAATAACCTCATTGCTAATAACGATAATTAGCGATGATATTAACGATGAAAATTATCATTGCTAATATTTTTTATTTTATTTTTTTTAATTAAAATATTTAAAAACTATTAGCGATGGATTTTTCGTCGCTAATATACTTGCTAATATTTTTTAATTTTTTTAAAAAATTATAATTAATTTTTTAAAAATTTATTTTAATTATAGTAATAAATAATTATATTTTTTAAAAATATATTTGTGCAACTTAGTATGAAAAAATAATAGTTTCAAAAATTCGAGCATAGAGGCCTCCTCCAACAGACCTCTCTCTCCAGCGATCGACCGTCGGTCGACCATCGGGCCCCTCTCTCTTCCCCTTCACTTCTCCTTCTCTCTTTATCTCTCTCCCTTCCTCTTTCCCCTCTTGCCTCTCTCTCGTTCTTCCTCCATACTCTCCTTCTCTTTCCTCATCGACTGCTCTCGAGGTCTGACGAGGCCATCTTCGACGGCAAGCCATCTCCCTCTCCCTTGCTTCCTCTTCCTTTATCTTTGCCATTAGAACACCCCACAGATGAGCCCCGCACCCTCTCATGGCCTTCTCCAGCGACCGACTATTCTCGAGGGCTGATGGTGGCCGACCGCTGGGCCCCTCCCTCTAGTCCCTTCCCATCTAGATGCTATGCTTCACCACAACCGGCCAACCATTAGCCCTAATGCGAGTATTTGATATCCTAGTATTCAATAGTTAAAATAGCAAATTTGAAATCTTAGTTTGCCATGAATTTTTCAACAGCAATACCATCGATCATAGCAAAGTAATTAAAGATATCTTTAAAATATAATATCTTGAAAAGAAAACCCAAAAATTAAAAAAATAGAGAAGGGCAAAGGAAAAAGATGGCTTAGATTCACCATTCTTCCTGCAATTAAAGAATCAAAATGGCTACAAACGATTGCTTGCAGAAGAAGAGTAGTAGACCCTCCAAGATTGCCTTGCCATTAAGAAAAGTAATCATTTTTCGCTCAACAATATAGCAAAATCTTCATCTAGAAATCATTACAACCACCTCCTTTAGAGCTATGCAAAGAAGATGAATAAAAAGCAAGAAAATAAGATATATAAAAGATCGCATGCAGAAAGCACAACATTACCTCCATTACCCACCTGGAAGACCTAGGACAAGAAGAAGAACAAGAAAGAGAACCTAGCCAATCCTGAGAAAGAAATTTAGAAGCCAACCAAGGGAAAAGATCCCTCTTGCATTATCTTCTTCTCCTTTCCATCTAACACTGGCGGCATGCCAATTGTCTATGGAATAACAGACCTTCCAAAGCTGCCTTGTCTTATTGATAGAGCATGAGAAGGAGGCAAAGAAGAGGAGAAGACGGAAAGGGCGTGAGCTAGGAAATCGGGAGAGGATGCAACATAGGAAATCTGGCAGGCGGACGGCAGCAACGGAGGGAAGAAGGGAGGTGGGGGAGGTGAGGGGAGGAAGAACAGGATTCAATTAATTCATAAAAAAGAAATAATAGGAATATAATAAGAAATATTACTCAAAATACAATCAGATATGCATTACTCAAAATCTTACATGCCTAATCCAGTCATAATATATATCATTATCTAGTTTACTTTGCATACTAAAATCATCAATAAGTTATCCATATTTATAGAGATGTCATGCATAATTAAATCTAAATTAATCATAATAATTTATACCATCTTGAAAAATAAAATAATTTTTAATTAGTTTTAATTAATTAATAAAATATGCAAATGTTGCTTAGTTCGTAATAAATGATGTTTAGATAGCTAGCTTACTCTATTTACAAAGATCTTTTAGGACAAAATTATCCCAAAAATGATGACATATTGATAATTACCATAAATATACCAATAAAGCATTAATTTATGACTTAATTTATCTTTATTTTTTAAAATTAATATTTTTATTTATTTATTTATTATCAATAAAAAGAGCTCAATTTGCTGGTTTAAAAAAAAAATTGAAGTAAAACGGACATAAATTGGATCGAAAATGAAGACTCAATATATATATATATATAAGTCAGCCCAGTCCAACTCGCTAAGCCATCTGGCCCAGCATGGTCAAGTGCGCACAGCCCACGTGCTGCAGCTCGCATGCACACGAAATAGTCCAAAGCCCTATTGGGATCGACGGGATAGAGTGTTATGGAACAACACATAGCGGATACGGTAATTGCAGATCAAAGAAGAAAAATAAAATCCCAAAAGTCCAAACATAGATAATTTACATGGTTCAGAGTTTCTTCAAAATAAAATCTCAAAAGTCCAAACATAGATAATTTACATGGTTCGGAGTTTCTTTCTCCTACATCTATGACCGTACAGAATAATATCTTCACTAAAATCAAAAAAATTACAAGAGATAAGAACAAAACGAATTACATTTTTTCTCTCTCTTTTTGATGCAAGAGCAGCTCCAAACAGAAAAAAAACTTCATCTAGAGAAGATTCACTTACCTGATGATCTCCTAGATTTCATACAAGAAGAACTCCCACCTTCTTACAAGAAGAACTCTTGCCTTCTCTCTCTTTCTCTCTTCCTCTCTCTTTTTCTCTCTTAAAAAAGATCTTTTTTCTCTCTCAGAAAAGCTCTGTTGCTCTTCTCTATGTTCTGCCATATTCTACCAAGTTTCAGATGCCCACAGGCTATTTTAAGGCCAAAAAATAGCTTTAAATTGGGTCAAACATGGAGAACAGAGTCTAACCTGGACTCAAATAAGTTTTTGGCCATTCGATCAACCCTAGATCAAGCCCATCAAGCTGCTGATCAAGCCCATGATGACTCTCATCCACTCGATTGCACATTCAGTCCGTAGAATTTTTTGTGGACCACATGAAATGCCTGTGAAATTGATTTCTAGTCTAGTGGACCGCATGAAATCAGGGGGAAATGCCCTTGGTGCAACAGCATGGGTCCATCGTGGTCGGCTCGCGCATGCTCGCAAAGGATTGTCACCATGTTGGGTCATGCGGGCTCATGCTAGGCCGCACATGCCCGCCTAGGCCATGCATGCTTGCATGGGGCCTGCCAGCCCTATTGGCGCCTGGGCCGTGCCAGCCAAGGGGCGAAGCCCGCCTAGCCCCCTTCTTTCTTTTTTTTCTTTTCTGGGCTTTGGCTTTCTGGACTTCCTAGGTCTTGATTTTGGACTTCTCTTATGGATGAATTAGGCTCCACCATCTAATAACTCTTCCACTTTAGGACTAAGACATCCAAACATGCAGCCACCTGAAATAAAAAAAACAAACTTTCAAAATAGGTTAGTATTTTGTGTGGCATCTCCACTCAACTAATTTCAAAGGTCAATTGAGACCATACATAGTCCGAATTTTTTGATCATCGAATTTTTGATGCTACTAGTCATGTAAAGGGCACCTGACCTTCTGCCTTGTACTATCACCGTGGCACCTTTGGTGATCTTTTAAGAGCCACCAACAAAAGTTGTAGTGTATCCTTCAGCATCCAACTATCCTATCAAAATTAGATTTCTCTTTAAATCTATGACATGCCTGACATTCTTGAGCTTTCATGCCAACTGATTTGGCATCTTTATATGCACATCATCTTTCTCCATAATATCTAACGATTTATCATCATCGAGATAAACCTTTATAAAATTTTTGGTAGTGTAATTTATCATACACTCTTTCTATGAGGAAGAGTGAAACAAAGCTCCAGAGTCCAAGATCTATGATTCCATTGGACTGTCCATGCTGAGAACTAGGACATCAGCTATTGTCTCTATTGCTGCATTGGTGGATTCTTCATTTTGACCTTTATTCTCTTTTATTGCCTAGTAGTTCTTCCTGGTGTGCCCTTTCTTGCCACAATGCCAATAGTCATCATATTTCGATCTTGATTGGCTCTTCTGCTTGGACTGTGTAATTCTTTCTCTACTTTTTTAAGCAATTAAGGTAGAACCAAATTTTTTTTTTAGATTCTATCCTTCTGATATCTTCACTAAAAATTAGATTTTGAATCTCTTCAAATCTTAGCTTGCTTGAGCCACAAGAACTACTTACGGTAGTCACAGTGGCACTCCAACTCTCGGATAAAGAAAATAGTAGAATTAAAGCATAAATTTTATCTTTAAAATTAATATCAATAGAGCTTAATAGACTAGTAATCAGATTAAATTCATTAATTTGATCAGCAACAGATGCACCTTCAAGCATCTTCAAATTAAATAGACAACATATAAGATATACCTTATTGGAGGTCGAAGATTTCTCATACATGTTGGTCAGAGCCTTCATTAAATCAACTATCATCTTTTCTTTCAGGATGTTGAATGTGACATTCCTGGCTAATGTCAGTTTGATAACTCCCAAAGCCTGACGGTCTAGCAATTTTCAATCTGCTTGTGATATGTTTTCAGGCTTCTTTCCTTTAAGAGATGGATGAAATCTCTTCTTATATAGATAATTCTTGATCTGCATCTTCCAAAATTTAAAATCTTTTCATCGAACTTATCGATCATGATCTTTTCTTTATCTTTTGCCATTACTCTCAGTCTTTTTTTTGAACCTGATACTGCTCTGATATCAGTTGTTGGGATCGACTGGATAGAGTGTTACGGAACGATGTAGGCAAATATGATAATTACAGAAGAAAGAAGAAAAATAAAATCTTATAAGCTCAAACATAGAAAATTCACGTGGTTTGAAGTTTCTTACTCCTACGTCCACAACCGCATAGAATAATATTTTTACTAAAATCAGAAAGTTTTCAAGAGATAAGAATAAAAAGAATCACTTTTTTCTCTTTCTTCTAGATGCAAGAGCAACTCCAAACAAGAAGAAAAATCCTACCTAGAGATGATTCACTCATTTGATGATCTTCTAAATTACACACAAGAAAAACCATTGCCTTCTTACAAGAAGAACCCTTGTCTTCTCTCTCTTTCTCTCTTTCTCTCTCTTTTTCTCTCTTGAAAAAGACCTCTTTTCTCTCTAAGAAAAGCTCTGCCACTCTTCTCTACATTCTACCATATTCTACCAAGTTTCAGATGCCTACAGGCTATTTTATAGTCGAAAAACAACTTTAAATCGGGTCAAACATTGAGAACAGAGTCCAATCTGGACTCAAATAGGCTTTTGGCCATCCGATCAACCCCAAATCAAGCCCATCAAACCACTGATCAAGCCCCTGATGACCCTCATCCATCTGATCATGCATCCGATCCATAGAATTCTATGAGAACCATATGAAATGCTTGTGAAACGGATTTCTGGTCCAGTAGACCATGTGAAATTAGGAAAAAACACCCCTGGTGTAATAGCATGGGTCCGTCGTGATCGGCCTACACACTTGCGGCCAACATGCGCACGTGAGTGCATGCCCGCCGGGCCGCACGAACCTGCACTGGGCTGCACACGCCTGCATGGGGCCTACCAGGCCTGCTGGGCCCTGGGTTGTGTCAGCCAGCAGGCCGAGCCCACCTGGCCCCCTTCTTTCTTTTTTTTCTTTTTTGAGCTTTGGCTTTTTACGCTTCCTGGGTCTTAATTTTGGGCTCCTCTTGTAGGTGGATTAGGCTCCACCACCCAACAAGCCTGTCAGCACCACGTGGTCCAGGATAGACCGAAATGCCATGTGGTAGGTGTAGACACTTAAAGGGTCCATAAAAATAACCATGCGGCCCATAGGGGCATTTTTGACCTTTTACATGGCATGTTGAGTGCTGATTCGATGGCATCCTCAATATACCCGGTATACGGGCAATGCACAGGCAATCACCGATGATTTATGCATGATTTGATTGTTTGGAGTTCTTCTCGATTGCGATTTGATGGTTAGAAATAGTTGCCAGTCTGAAGAAGGATTCTAGAGCTCTCTTTGGCGTGATCTAATAGCCCATATTCCTCTGATTATTTGATCTAATGACCAGCATTTGTTCAGGCACTAAATAGTGGGTTTTTAGGTGATTTTTAGGAGCGTTCGATCGAGATTTGATGGTCATCATAAATCCAAGTAGCAGATGTCCCTTCTTGATTGGTTTTAGGAGTTTTTATCCTATTTTCACTCAAATTTCTCACGTACGCTCACTCCCAACTTTATTTAAAGGACTACAGGCAAAGATTTCGAGCGATTTTTGATCTAAGAGAGGAAAAGGTATGGGATGAAAGCCAGGCTTTTGTTGAAGGTTGTTTCAAGGCAAAGAGATGCTAAGAAAAAGAGCCTATCTCTTACATCACTTTCATGCTAAAATCAATCTAAGATCAAGATCAGATCCCAAGAGAAAAAGAAGAGAAAACTCAACATACTCTATGGAGTTTGACGAAAGAAGGAGAGGTCATCAACCATCTTTTCGATGAGGCTATGCTAATCGACTTCAATCCTTTGTTACAAGTTTTATTATTTATTTTCTTACTCATTTTAATTTTTTTATATTTAAATTCTAAATTTTAATTAATATAAATTTATTTTTATACTCTTTAAATTTTTATTCTTTATTTTATTGTAAGTAGATGCTATGATCTAAATAGTAGATCTTAATACTAAGTTATTTTTTAGTAATTTTAATTTTATTTTTTTAATTTTAATTTTAATTTTAATTTTTTTATAAAATCAAAGATTTTAAATCTAAAACACTATCTTTTCCTTGAATTCGATCCAACTTGCTACTTTCTATATATTTTTAATTATTATTAAGAAGTAAAAATTAAACTAATAAATATGGTATCCTAACGACAACATCATATTCTATTAAATTTTTGGCGCCATTGCCGAGGAAGGCACAAATGCTAAAATTTTTTATTTCTTTGATTTTTTTATGAATTTAGCTTACTATTTTTTTTGTTTTCTTTATAGAAAAAGAAGAAGAAAAAAGGGAAGGTAGGAGATCTTTGTTATCTGACCTAGTTGAACTCAATCCTAAAATTGAGTTCTCTGTTAGGATCGCACTAGTACATGCATGATAGGAGATCTTTGTTACCTGATCTAGTTGAACTCAATCTTGATATTGAATGGCTAATCTATATTAAATCTAACAATCAAATGACCGAAAATCTTAGAGAACTATCAAGGAATACTTTATTCCTTCCACCTATAACCCATCAACTTTTATCCACTTACTTGATATTCCTACAAGTCATTATGAGATTAAGTCAACCATAATTCAAATACTCCCATCCTTCTATGGGAACACCAATGAAGATCCTTATAAGCATTTAGATGAGTTCTTAGAAATATATTTTATAGTAAAAATTTAAAATTTTATTAATGATGCCCTTAGATTGACTTTGTTTCCTTTTTCATTAAAGGATAAAGCCAAGTACTGGCTTAGCACAATAAGGAGACCAATCCAAACTTGGGCTGAATTGCAACATAAGTTTCTTAAAAAAAATTATCCCATAGGTCGAACCATTATCATGAGGTAAGTCATCACATGGATTTGCTCAGCTTCCAGAAGAATAAATTCATGAGTTGTGAGAGAGACTTAAGGAACTTCTTAAAAAATGTCCATACTATAGTCTATCTAAGTGGCAAATTATTCAAGCTTTCTATAAGAATTTAGAAGATCAGTATAGACAAATGGTAGATGCATCTTATAGAGGTGCATTCATGAGCAAAAGTGTGGATGAAGCTTATACTTTATTTAAAATTTTGAGTGAAAACTCGATCAATCATGCTTCACTATCTTTTCATGAAAGATCGATTCCTCACCAAAAGTGAGTGGAAATCCATGAATTCAAATATCCAAACTCTAGTTCTAAGACTGACTTGAACTTAATAGTTCAAAAATTAGATAAAGTCGATCTTTTTATCCAAAAATTAGATCAAATTTTAATCCTAGGTCAACAATCTCTTGCATAATTCACATCAGCTTCTAATTATCAGGAGATTTATTCTATCTATGCTAGCCCAGCCCATTATATAAGTGAATATCCTATGGCTGTACAGTTTTCACCTTTCATTCAAGAACAAGTCCATGCTACACTAAGCTACTCTAAGCCAGTTAATGATCTATTCTCAAAGTCATATAACTCAAGTTGGAGGAATCATCCTAATTTTTCTTGAAGATCTTAACAGACTTAGGCTCAGACCCAAATTCCTTCAGTGCAAAACTTTCAAAATAGGCCCCAATAACAGAATTATGTCTATAATAGAGGTCAATCTAATCAGTCTATCCAACCATCATATCATAATCAGTCATGATACCTACCTTCTCAATAGACCAATCTAGTTGATGATAGATTTAACCAACTTCAACAACTGATTTTGACTCATTAGCAATCCATCGCCAGACTAGAAGCATAAATAGATCGATTAACTAAGTCCATCATGAAAAAAAAATTAGGTCAACTATCGAGTCAATCGATAGCAAATCCTAGAAACAATCAATCAAAATCCACCAACCACCTGGACCTAGTTATCAATTCAATGTCCCACTTAAGAATCCTCAATTTGAGAATGACAAAGCAACTTTTAAACTTAATGGTAAGATTCTTAAGGATCCATACTAAGATCAGATGAGAGAGGCTAGCACTGATACTAACCAAAATATAAACTTAATAGAAGAGGTTAGTACTGAAACTAATCATATAGAAGAATCTGAGTTTGAAACTGATATTAATGCTGGCTTCAATTTAAATGAGATAGATAAAGAAAAGAAGAGAGCAGATGATTTATCCGAGATATATAAACTTAAAGTTTTATTTTCTTCAATCCTAGAAGCTGGTTCTTCACATAAAATGCAAGGGGTATGCAATGAGAAGCCAATAGAATTATTTAAATAAGTTCATATTAATCTACTTTCAGAATTGAAGCAATCTTTAGTCACATCTGAGCATGAATATTTAAAACTGAATGACACCCTTCCGGTATCTATTGTATTGGACTTAGCTTCTAACTCAAAAACTTAATTTATAAGCATTTTAGAAGAATAAATAGGAGAAATTCTTTATAAATAAGGATCTAAGAATGGGATCATGAACTATCTTTCCAAAATTAGCAACAAGTTGATGGAATCTATAAACAAAGGGATTGCAAACTATCTTCATGAGATTGGTAATCTAAAACTATTGAAATTTATTAATCTAATATTTGACACTGGATAGGTAGAATCGTAAAAATTTGACTGAAGATATTAAACTTAGTGCTCCTAGGAGGCAACCCAGAATATCTATGCAGTTTAATTTCATTTCTCTTTTAGTTTATTTAGGTTTTTACTTTAGTTGCTTCAGTAAGACCTATGTTGAATAAATTAGAGGGAGAGCTAAAACTTCAAGACTTATGTTGGACCAAAAATACATTAAGTTAGATATATTTTTTTAAATTTTTTATTACATCCTTTATTTTTATTTCTTCATTGAGGACAATATCGATTAAGTTAGAGGGAGAGAATAATAAAAATTTTTAAAATTTTAAAATTTTTTAAAAAAATTAGTGTTTAGCGTTTAGACATCCAATTATGCTAAAAAAATTGAGTTAAACCTAACATTTTTTTTAAAAAAAATTGATGCACAGACCAAAAGATTTATGAGATACCGAGGTATCAAGTATTAAGAAAATCCAATAAAGAGTTAAATCTAGAATATAAATAATTTTTTTTAGTATTTCTGATTTTTTCTACCAGCATCAAAGAAAAATTTACTTTTTATGAGCTTGTATAGGATAACTATATATTTTTTATAAAATAAAAATTATATTTAAAATAAAATAATTTTTAAGTACTTCTCACTGAGTAATCAGACCTATTTATCTAAGTAAGCATTGAGTTTCACATCAAAAAGTATGAAGGATAAAGAAGCTCATTGTAAAGCTAGTCTTAACTTATAGTCTATTTGATTAATTCAAGCTAATAAGTCTAAGGGATATTTTATATCTAGTACCCTAAATCTAACTAATTTGGAAGTCATTGATCCAAAACTTACTAGATGGATCAAACAGAAGGCTTAAAGAATTAAGACATTCAATAGTGATACAATATTAAAAAAAATATATATTAATTTTTTACCAAGTAGTAGAGTCTCGTTGCCAAAGTAAGCAATGATATTTGCATCAAAAAGTAGACAATATGAATAAAAAGATTAATAAATAAAAGACAGAAGTAATAATACACTTGCCAATATGAAAGTTAGATGATTCAAAGATAAAAGTAGGAGTAATTTAAAAAAAAATTAGAGAAGATTTAATATTCTTTACTTAATTTTTATATTGATAAGTACTAATACTCCAATGACATACCTCACTTATGCTCTACTGAACATCAATAGTCTTTTTGAAAATTATTAGATAAAATTCAAAATACTAAGCTAAAAGGTATCTAAAACTAAATTCTTTCGTTACTCAAGAACGAGCATAACTTAAGTTAAGAAATATAATAATTACCATAAATACATCAATAAAAATATTAATTTATAAATTAATTTATATTTATTTTTAAAAATTAATATTTTTATTTATCTTTTATAGAAAAGATGATCATCAATAAAAAAAGTTTGATTTGCTTGTTAAAAGAAAAAAATTGAAAATAAATTGGGTATAAATTAGATCCAGAATAAAGACTCAAATATTTATATATATATATAAGCTGGCCCAGTCCAGCCCGTTAAGCCGTCTGGCCTAGCACTGCCCAGCGGGCATAGCCCACACGTTGCAGCCGATGCACATGCAAAATAGTGCAAAGCTCGTCAGCACCATGCGGTCCATGTTGGATCGAAATGCCACGTGGTAGGCATGAATCCTTAAAAAGTCACTACTACAAAAAGGATCTATGATAGTGCATACTATGGCAGCGATTTTCGAAATCACTGCAATAGGATCTTCGGCAGTGGTTAAAAAGAACCACTGCCATAGATCAGACCTATGGTGGTGATTACAAAGAATCACTGTCATAGATCGGACATATGGCAATGGTTACGCTACCATAGGTTGGATCTATAGTAGCGATTTGAAATAACCGCTGCAATAGATCAGACCTATGGCAACGATTTAGCATAACTATTGCTATATATTTTTTTATTATTTATTTTAAATATTATATAATTTTAAAATTTAATGTCCATCTTCATCATTCATTATCTAAATAATTATCATTAGAGTATAATAATAAAAGATCATCTCGATCCGATGGCCCTAACTTCATCGATCAAAAAAATTTGATTTCGTCGATCATAAATGACGATGCGATGATCTGATAGATGAAGATCTTCGATCGATTCAAAAATTTGCAATGATGATCTCAGTGATGTTTGTAGTATACTATCAAAGTTTTACTTCAATCGGATATCGTTATCTTGGTCAATTTAGTATAGGATAATTTCGACCGTTAAATGATAAATGAATGATCAGATGATGTCCGATTATAAGATAATTTTTTCATAAATGATCTTGGCTACTACTTTAATCATTTTTACAATGGTGGTCCTAAAATTCAACTCGTGGGTCTAAGAATGATCCAAAACTATACATTGCTTAATGACCATTCTTAAACTCCGTTGGTAGTTATGCTCGTGCTTTTGCAAGATCTGCTTAACATGAATAATTCATACAAAAATGATTTAAATTTTATGATCATCATTATATAAAATTATTAAAATTATAAAAAAATATTTAACTAAAAAATTATCTCATAATCGAATGTCGTTTAGCCTTTTGATCGCTTGTTTCTAATTTAACAGTCGAAATCATTCCATACTAAAATGACCATAATAACGATATCTAATTGAAGTAAAATTTTGATAGTATGCTATAAATATCATCGAGATCATCATTGCAGATTTTCAGATCCATCGAAGATCTTCATCTATCAGATCATCATGTCATCATTCATGATTATCGAAATCAAATTTTTCTAATCAATGAAACTAGGACTATCGGATCGAGGCAACCTTTTATGATAATACTTTAATGATAATTATTTAGATAATGAACGGTGAAGATAGATATTAAATTTTAAAATTATATAACATTTAGAGCAAAAGTATGAAAAATTGATTTCTAACCTATGGCAGCGGTTACTAAAAATCACTGCTATAGATCTAAGGTAGCAATTAGAAAATCGTTGTCATAGAGCTATGATAGCGGTTTGAAAATCATTGCAGTAGGTTAATTTAAAATTTCTAATTTGGATTTTATCTTTCGTGCGCTCTCTTTCTCTTTCTCTCCCTCTTCCTGCTCTCCGTCGCTAGTGAGTCCCTACCCCTCTCCTTCCCCAGCCGGCGCTGCCCCTCCTTTCCCCTCAACCGCCCCTGCCACTCAGTACTCCCGTCCTCCCCACTCGCCGCCCCATCCTCGGCCTCCCCATCACCATGCCCATTCCCGGCTCCCCCATCCCCAACCGCCCCCGCCTCTCGACCCCTGCCCACCCCTCCCCGGTCTATCCCCCAACCTCCGCCACCCCCACCTTCCGGGCCGCCCTCCCCTTAAATGCGCATGCCGCCCTAGCCTCCCCATCACCGTGCCCGCCCCCGGCCTCCCATCCCCGGCTGCCCCACCTCTCGGCCCCTCCCTACCCTCCTCGGTCGACCCCCAACCCCCACCCCCCACCTCCTAGGCCGCCCTCCCATCACTGCGCCCACCCCAGGCCCCACATCCCCGATCGCCCCGCTCACGGCCCCTACCCACCCTCTCCGGTCGATCCCCAACCTCCGTCACCCCACCCCCCAGGCCGCCACTCTCCATTACCGTGCACCACCACTGATGGGTTTGGTGTACAGGGTGGAAGCACGGATTTCAAAGTAAAAATATGAAATCAAAATAAATCAAATCCAAACCTTAGGACCATCTTATTAGCAATTAAATCATATAATATGTATTTATAATATCAAAGAAAGTATTAGAACATACCTCTTATTGCTAAACCCTAAATTGATCCTAATCGTCGGTAGTAGTCCGTCAAGGGTTCCATCAGGTGCCCATGTGTTCACCCTCCAATGTTGATCCACACAGAGACTTGATCAAGACACCAGCATCTCTGATTTATATAATTAAAATTTTTATCATAAAAGCTTTAATTAAATGGGCAAGATCTTCTTAAGCCTTTATGTCACCTTCCTTGCCTTTCCTTATCTATCTTTCTTTTTCTTTTATCTTCTTAATTTTTCTTCCTAATCTCTTAGTCTTAAGATGACTTCTTGTCCCTATAATGACAAGGTCTAGATAAGAAAAAGGAAGAAAAAAAATTAGACAAAAAGAAACTCTTATAAGAAAGAAAAGATAATGTTCACACCATCGGACTCTTGGTGTGCACCCCTATTTATAAAGTATGTAGGGGTGCCAACAAAAATCTCACGCCCTTTCCTCATCAAATTCTCACGCCCCATCAGCCAATCTCATGCCTCATCAATAAAAATGAGATATAGACTTAGTCCAAGAGGTGCCTTAAAATAGAAGGACTCTTCGGACTAATTCTACGTAGTTTTTCTATGAAGAGTCACGATGCTTCATCTTTGGCACCACCGTTTTCATCCATTAGATCATGAAACAAGGCCATCCAATGGCTCTAAAAAGGGACGCCCATTCAGCAAGAAAGCGTGGAAATAAACTTTGAATAGTCAAAGTCCCAAAAGACTTTAACTTGGTCCAAGAGACGTCAAGGAGGAGTAGGCGGCATGGAGTCTTGGGCGGCAAGGGGTCTTGGGCGACAAATCATCCTGGGCAAAAAATTTAAAAGAAAAAAGAAGTATTTCATCTGTAGAAGGACTCTTCTGCACCCCATATCAGATGTCCATGCTAATTCAAAAAAAATATTTATGCAACATAACAAATGAAAAAAGTCAAAGAAGGTAGGTGCCAACTTATTCCATACGCCAAAGAGTCCTTTGCGCATAAAAGACTTCCCACGAGCAAGAGAGAGACTCTCTGGCATGTGGGATACAGGTATGTGGCACCCAATTTGAAGCCCAATCAATCTAGATTAATCCAACTCAAAACCAAATCTATTTGGCTTAAATCAGATCTAAATTAACCCAAATCGAAAGCTGAACGAATCCAATTCAAAACCAGGTGCTAGGGTTTGCTACATGTGCTAGCATGTTCATCTTGCAAACATAGTCTAATCCATTTAGACCCTTAATCAACTCTCTTTGTGTGTGACCCATTGGGTTCCACATCTAACCAGCAGTGAGTCGGAGTGTGATTTGACCTAATCTAGTTAGACCTCAACAAACCGATTTAGGTCAAAACTAGCCAACCCAATTTGACTTAAATTAGAATACTTTCTAATTTAATGATCAAATTAAAATTTTAACTTGATCGAACCTACAAGATATGATTGACGTCTAGCAACGTATCATGACTACTCAAAAGATGTAAAATTTTGATGGAAATATCAAAAATATTCTTCAGTAAAATTTATCGTGCAACTAGATCCTTCGATCTCCCTGCATCCTGAATATGACTTTGGGTATGGAAATATGTCAACCCTAATATCATATTCGTTTCTCTTTCAATCTTATGATAATGATTTTAATGAAATATTAGAAACCATTTCTAGTTTTCATCATGCTTTGATCAAAGTCTTCATGAATCATTATTTGTTTAAAGCAGGTAGGATGCTATTTTCTCTTACCAGGAGAGATCGATTCCATGTTAACCTACTCACAACCTTCCTATATATAATCTACCATATCTAAATCATCTTGTACATAACTGAGTCATGAATGAGTTTGAACCAAAATATGGATTTATATATATAAGATTCTATGATAGTTTTAGGTCAAAGGATTACATGCATAAATTCCACTATGAGAACCATCTATTGACATGTAGATAAGACTCCATTAGATATTCTCAATTTGGATCAATTTAGCGAACTCATTTTCTAATGAGCACCCACATTCTTATATTAGTGTCATACACAAGTTATTGTGAGATCAATCACCCTCTTAATCGAGCATACAAAAAATGTGCTAGTCTTATCGGAAAATATTGATCCCTAACTCAATGTCCCATCGACTAAAAATATTTAAATTAGGATTTTAAGATTTTAGGTCTCACTAGTATGATCTCATCATAATCCTAAAATCATAGTCCTAATTTATAAGGTTCATCATAATCTTAAATAAATAATAAGACACTACATATGATGAAATAAATGTCTTTATTTATTAAAAATGTCATTACATGAGTCTGAAAGATAAAGAACACCCCAAAAATAAATTGAGTTGAGGGCATATTCCTTTCAATCACCCCCTCCCTCGGCCTCCCCATCATGGCACCCCCCGGGCTACCTCTCCCTCTCTCTCCCCTCTTTTTCTCTCTTTCTTCTTTCTCTTTTTATCTCTTCTCTTTCTGTCTCACTATCTTGCTCTTGTTATGCAGGTTACCTCTAGTGTTATCGTCTTCTTCTAGCACCATCATCGACGACCCTCAGAGCTTTTAGTGTGACCCCCTCTCCATAGCTATAGATATAATTTTTTTTAATTTTATAATATTATTTATTAATTATTTATAATATTTATTATAATAATATTTATAATTATCCATCGATCGTGGATCATACCAGTGGGTAAGAGAACTTCTGTCGATTAGTTCTGGACCATGTCGGTGGATTCTAAGCTGAGTCGTTCGTATCAGCGATCGTGGACGGTCTTGAGCCATGTCGACAGTCTTGGGCCATCCTTGTCAGCGATCGTGGATGGTCCTGTGTCGTGCCGCTGATAAGAAAACTCTCGCTTGCAGGTTATGGACCGTGTCGACGGTCGTGAGCTGAGTTAATGTTCATTAATGTTATATGAGTTAATGGTCATTAACATTGCATGTCATGATGGCATCGAAATGCCATCTCGCATAGGCTGAAATGCCTGGTATGCGGTGCAACTCCATTAGGAGGGGGAGGGAACCCTTCATGTCATGTACTGTAATTTATCTGGTAGGTAGTATTGCTAATAATGTTGCTTACCAAAGCACGTATCTAGTAAAAAAAACAAGCAGTATCTAGAAAATATTGTATTAAAAATCAATGTTAAGTTTTATAAAAGTTTATTTTAGTTAATCTAAATGATTGTTCTTTTTGATATGTCCATATAGATAAATTGAGCTCATCATAGATATTCGATATAGATTTAGCAGACTTGTGATGTATTTTTTAAAAAAATATTATAATAAATTTTATTCAGTAATAAAAGTTGAGCATTTTAGAAATAATTTTATATTTATATTATTTTCTTATATTATATATATTTAACTGTATTTATTAGATTAAAAAAATAATGTTCATTAACGTTGTAGGTCACGATAACACCGAAATGCCATCTAGCTTTCATCCTCATCTTTCAGTGGGCTATGCGAAGCTTTGCATCTGAATCGCAGACAAAGCATGCTCCATCCATCTCCGCATCGACTATCCAAGGACCACCGATCTATCTACTCCACCAACATCTAAGCCTCCAGCGTTAGCCACATCTCCAACACATGCTCCATCCACCGATGAGTCTCCACTGACATCCACATCGCATGATCCTATGGCTAGTGAGTGTATATTTTTATTGTATCATTTATTTATTTATTTATATAATTATTATATACTCTTATATATTTATATAATATATTTTTATTGTAGGTGCATCATCAAGTAGGATATTTTACGATCCCACATGCATGCCGTATGTGTAAAACCGCTAGCATAATCAGGTGATGATGCAATATGATGTGGAGGAGAGGCCAGTAGGGGAGACCATGTGGGAGATGCATTTCTTTTTTGGAGTGCTTGTGAGGCGGTCCGATATCATTTCGATATTGTCCATAGACTGATAATTGATGGATGCTGGTGTCAGGGACCGAGTATGGGAGGAGATATGGATAAGTGTATCTTAATTATATTACACATTTGATATGTTTATACTTTGTTTGATTAGAATAATTTGGTAACTGACTTTTGATAACTTTGTGCAGAGGAGATATAATTTTCCAAATCATGAGAGGATTCGAAATGCCCGACTGAAGAAGATTGAGGAGTTATATCAGAGCTACAAGGTCAAACTCCATAGAAGATGACTCGGGCATCAACAAAACACTCCAGAGGAGCTTGTTCCTTGGATACAGAAATATCTCCCAAATTAGTGGGAGGGGATGGTTAGACATTGGAGGAGCCAGGAGTTTAAGATAAAATTTTTAACTTTTAAATTTTTTAATATACTTAAAATTATATTTAAATATTTTTTAAATATTTATTATTTATTTGAATACTTGTTAGGCTATCTTACATCAGAATCAAAAGAATCGGACAGTCCTAGAGTACACGCGCACTCTAGACTGTGAGTCTATGGTCAGTCATGTGCATAAAGAGATAATAAATTCTGAATCTTACTAGATAAATTAAATTAATATTATTTTTTATATTTTTAATAAACTGATCCATTATTATAGTTGATGAGAGATGGAGTGATATCCATCCGTAGCGATATTTTTCGATCCACCCGTACGGACAAGAATGACAGATCGATGAACACCGTGATTGAAAAAATTTTTGTAAGTAATAAATATATTAGTATATATTATCAGTATTGTTGGTGATAAATCCCACTCCCATCGAAGTCTAGCCTAATGCTTAGCCCAATGTAACCGGTAATCATGAAAGAGCTTCAGCGGTCGAACCTTAGTCGAACTTTTTCAGCCAGTCGAACTCCCTAGCGGTCGAGCCCCAGTCGAACTCACTCTGAGCTCCTCCTTCAGTCGGACTCCTACGGGAGTCGAATTTTCTTCGAGCTTCTCCTTCAATCGAAATCCTACGAAAGCCAAACTTCCTCCGAGCTCCTCCTTCAGTCAGACTCCTACGGAAGCTGAGCTTCCTCTTGATTCTTTCTTCAGTCAGACTCCTACATGAGCTGAACTTTCTCTAAGCTTCTCCTTCAGTCGAACTCCTACGGAAGCCGAGCTTCCCCCTGATTCTTTCTTCAGTCGAACTCCTATGGGAGCCAAACTTCCTCCGAGCTCCTCCTTCAGTCGGACTCCTACGGGAGCCAAACTTCCTCCAAACTTCTCTTTCAATTGGACTCCTACGAAAGCCAATCTCCTTCCTGATTCCTTCAGTCAGACTCCTATAGGAGCCGAACTTCTCCTTCAGTCGGACTCCTACAGGAGCCGAACTCCTCTAGAAGATGAACTCCTTCTGGATTCCTCTAAGAGCTAGATTTTTTTCGAATTACTCTTACAGTCGGACTCCTCCAGCTCAGTCAAACTCCGAACGCATGCTTCTACCAGACGGCATGGCTGTTAGTATCAGCCTGGCAGCACCTCTTCCTCCGTAATAAGCCCCACGCGGCCCATGACCCAATGGTATGACTATCACTATCAGCCTGACGATACTTTTCTCTCCGTACCAAACTCCATATAGCCCCAAGTGGCCCACAATCGGACAGTATGGCCATCACTATCAATCAAGCTCTGACTATAAAAAAGGATCCTCTAGATATATTTTCTTTAAGCTTACTTCTCATTCTTGAGCACTCCATTTCTCTTAACCAGAAGAGCTGACTTGACCGTCGGAAGGTTCTGTCGAAGCCACCACCATCGACTCTGGATGGAACTTTATTTTATAAGTCCCCGATGGTGACCTCATCTCCTTCAGCTTCAACTCGATCTGATGTCGATCAGATTCTGCATCAATAGAATTGACGCTTGAGGAATGACCTCTATCTTTGAGATACCCTTATTCTTAAAGAAGTGCTCAGTCGATCCTATCGACCTTCTTCTCCAAGGTTCATCTCCACCTTCTTTCTCAATCCCAAGAAATGCCTCAAAAGAAGATGACTATCCGAAGATCTACTACATCTGCCGTCAGATCTGAATCGGATCCATCCATTTCTGCTCCATCGTCGGCACTTCAACCTCCACCTCCACCGACGGTCATGGTTGACCTAGAGCAGTTTAACCTGCTGATGCAGCGGATTCAGGGCCTCATCGAGATGGTGCAGGCCATGCAGTAGCCCTCAACGACGACTCCATCAAAAAATCTGCCATTAAGATGTTGGAAACCGATCCCAAGAAAGAGCATTTGGGCTAGCATGCCCATCGCCGCTGCGAAGAAGAAACAGAGAGCAGAGGATCCAAGTTTAAATCGTGGTTCTCCTTTGGAGGAGACCTTCCCTATCTATAGTCAAAAGCCCTCCAAGGTTTGCGATCGAGACGACATCCTCAATCGCAAACTACGATAGATGGACCAGTGGATTGAGCAGCTCGGTCATGTTGCTCCAGCTCACCATGATGACGTCCGTATCGATCCTTCTTTCTCTCTCCAAATTATGCAAGAGCCCATTCCGCCGAACTTCAAGCTCCCTCAACTTGAAAGCTACGATGGAACCTCTGATCCGGATGATCATCTGAAGGCCTTCTGGATCATGATGCTACTCCATAGTGCACCAGATGCCATATTATGTCGAGCTTTCTCATCTACCTTAAAGAAAGCAGCAAGAAACTGATACTCGATGTTGAAGCTAGGTACGATTTTCTTTTTTGATCAGATAAGCCATCAGTTCGTGGCTCACTTCGTCAGCAGCCGACGTCTGCGCCAAGGTTCGGATTTTTTGATGAATGTCGAGCAGAAGAAGGGAGAATCCATCCAAACTTATGTCATCCGATTTAATGCTGCGGCATTGGAGATCCGAAACTTGGATCAGTCTGTTGTAATGGCCGCACTCAAGGGCGGCATTCAGAAGAATGGTTTACTATTTTTTCTGAAGAAGAAATATCCTAGAAACTTCGTCGATCTGCTAGCCCGAGCCGAGAGATATGCCCGTGCGGAAGAAGCCTTCAAGTTGAAGGATGAAGAAACCATAGGAGAGCAACGGGCGGACGAGTCTAATAGATCCACCGTCAATGGAGGATCGAGTGAAGTTCGACCGTGTTCACAGACTCTTCCTGAGCGCAAGCGAGCTCGAACTCCTTCTCGAGCTCATCATCAAGGAAGGTCCAATAGAAGGATGCGAAGAAGTCCTCTCCCCAGAAGGTTTCGCAACTACGTCCCCCTTAACGCTCCTAAAGCTCAAGTTCTGATGAAAATTAAAAATCAGCTACCAAGATCAGAAGAATTATGATCTTTTCCAAACAAGCACGATCGATGCAAGTACTATCTCTACCATGGTGACCACGGCCACGATACTGAAGAATGCATTCAGCTCTAAGATGAAATCGAGGAGCTCATCAGGAGGGACGGCTGAGTCGATTCCTCAGACGCCAGTCTGAATCAAGAGAAGATCGGCTAAGGACACTACCGTAGCCAGAACCATCAATGATGAAGGAACAATAAGAAGGTCGACCGCCTTCCGACATCATCAGCGCTACCTCTGGGAGGGGCTTTATACTTCGGCGAGCTGTCATCTTCCACCCTCAAAGCCAAGAAAAGCTTGTCCTAAATTGAGAAGGCCAGCATGAGATAGAAGAGATCATCTAGCCCAGAACTTATCATCTAAAGAAACTCAGAGGGACAACGCTCCCACGACCCTAAAACATAGAAAATCTAAGAATGTGCTGCCAGTAATTTTTCTTCAATAAAATTATTTCATTTCAATAATATCATTTTTTGGTGCAAAAACTATGTGATAACAGGGAAGAAGTAGTCATAGTAGTCTGCTGGAAATAGGAGGACCTCATCTTAACGTGAGCAAAAAACTCCGACAACGGCTCCATTATGCCCAACAATAAAAGAAAATGAGATCTCCTTCAACCTCGACTGCTGAAGATAAGATCTCCTCCGAGCTCCTACGTCAACAAGAGATAAGATCTTCTTCAACCTCGGCTGCTGGAGATAAGATCTTCTCCGAGCTTCTATGTCAATAAGAGATAAGATCTCCTTCGACCTCAATTGCTGGAGATAAGATCTCTTTCGAGCTCAACCTTCGACCTCGACTGCTGGAGATAAGATCTCTTCTGAGCTCCACCTTTAACCTCGGTTAGAGAAAATCTCTTCCAAGCATCCAAGTCAACTTCGACTAGAGATAAAATCTCTTTCGAGCTTCAAAATCTTTGCCAACAGGAGATAAGATCTTCTTCAACCTCGATCATTGGAGATAAGATCTCCTCCGAGCTCCATCTTCAACCTCGGCTAGAGATAAGATCTCTTTTGAGTGTCCGAGTCAACTCGGCTAGAGATAAGATCTCTCCTGAGCTTCAAAGTCTTTGCCAATAGGAGATAAGATCTCCTTTAACCTCGACTGCTGGAGATAAGATCTCCTCCGAGCTCCTACGTCAATAAAAGATAAGATCTTCTTCAACCTCGATTGCTGGAGATAAGATCTTTTTCGGGCTTCTATGTCAACAGAAGATAAGATCTCCTTCGACCTCGACTGCTGGAGATAAGATCTTCCTCGAGCTCAACCTTCGACCTCGACTACTGGAGATAAGATCTCTCCCGAGCTCTACCTTCAACCTTGGCTGGAGATAAGATCTCTTCTGAGCGTCCGAGTCAATCTCGACTAGAGATGAGATCTCTTCCGAGCTTCAAAGTCTTCGCCAACAGAAGATAAGATCTCCTTCAATCTTGACCGCTGGAGAGAAGATCTCTTCCGAGCTCCACCTTCAACCTCGGCTAGAGATAAGATCTCTCTCGAGTTTCCGAGTCAACCTCAGCTAGAGATAAGATCTCTCCCGAGCTTCAAAATCTTCGCCAACAAGAGATAAGATCTTCTTCAGTCTCGATCGCTAGAGATAAGATCTTCTCCAAACTCCACCTTCAACCTCGGCTAAAGATAAGATCTCTCCCGACTGTCCGAGTCAACCTCGACTAGAGATAAGATCTCTCTCGAGTTTTAAAATCTTCACCAATAGGAGATAAGATCTCCTTCAACCTCAACCATTGGAGATAAGATCTTCCTCGAGCTCCACCTTTAACCTCGACTAGAGATAAGATCTCTCCTAAGTGTCCGAGTCAACCTCGGCTAGAGATAAGATCTCTTCCGAGCTTCAAAGTCTTCGCCAACAGAAGATGAGATCTCCTTCGACTTCAACTGTTAGAGATAAGATCTCCCCCGAGCTCAACCTTCAATCTCGGCTGGAGACAAGATCTTCCTCGAACGTCAACTTCAATGAGTGTGGAGCCCGAAAAAGGACTTCGACGGTCATCTTTTTGTATTTCTTTCTTTCAAATTTCAAACTCGAAAGTGGGAAAACTATTATTAGAAATAAACTCTACTCCCACCAAAGTTTAGCCAAATGCTTAGCCCAATGCAATCGATAATCATGGAAGAACTTCAGCGGCCAAATCTTAGCCGAACTTCTTCAGCCAGCCGAACTCCCTAGCGATCGAGCCCCAATCGAACTCACTCTGAGCTCCTCCTTCAGTCAGACTCCTACGAGAGTCGAACTTCCTCCGAGCTCCTCCTTCAATCGGACTCCTACGAGAACCGAGCTTCCTCCTGATTCTTTCTTTAGTCGGACTCCTACAGGAGCCGAACTCTCTCCGAGCTCCTCCTTCAGTCGGACTTCTATGGAAGTCGAGCTTCCTTTTAATTCTTTCTTCAGTCAGACTCCTACGGAAGTCTAACTTTCTTCGAGCTTCTCCTTCAGTCGAACTCCTACGAGAGCCAAACTCTTTTCGAACTTCTTCTTCAATCGGACTCCTACGAAAGCCGAACTTCCTCCAAGCTCCTCCTTCAGTTGGACTCCTACAGGAACCAAACTCCTCCAAGAGATGAACTCCTTTCGAATTCCTTCAGGAGTCAGATTCCTTCTGGATTACTCTTGCAGTCGGACTCCTCTAGCTCAGTCAAACTCCGAACGCATGCTTCCACCAGATGGCATGACTGTCAGTATCAGTCTGACAGCACCTCTCCCTCCATAACAAGCCCCACGTGACCCACGATCTGATGGTATGGCTGTCACTATCAGTCTAATGACATCTTTCTCTCTGTACCAAACTCCATGCAGCTCCAAGCGGCTCGAACGGTATGGCCGTCACTATCAATCAAGCTCTGACTATAAAAAGGATCCTCCAGATATATTTTCTCTAAACTCACTTCTCATTGTTGAGCACTCCATTTCTATTGGTAGAAGAGCTGACTTGACCAATGGAGGGTCCCGTCGGAGCCACCACCATCGACTTCGGACGGAGCTTTATTTTGCAGATCCGACGTCGATCAAATTCTACACCGACAAGTATTATAGCATTTCTTATAAAATTTTATTTAAATTAATAATTATAGGAGCAATTAGATGCGCTCGCGAGCGAGGGCCCAAATACCTCTAGCCTCCATGACCATCTATCTCAGGTCTTAGAGCCTGAGCACTCTGGAAGGATCCGATGCATGCCCAAACATACGTCGATGAGCTACTGGTCTGAGGCAAGCATCTCTTTACATCCTTCCGATGTCGTCAGTCGGGAGTAATTTGAGGAAGCATTGGTGCAGGCAACTCAAGCTACGATGTAGGTAGATCAGGCTACGACGTAGGCTGCTCATGCTAAGGAGCACACATCTCATCTAGAGGGCATCCTGAGTGCCATGGTGACGAGGCTCAGCGTGTGTTTTGAAGCAGACTTTGCGGGCCTTGGAGATAGGTTGGCCGATGTTTCAGCTCCAACCCCTTCTGCTCCGGCTCCAACTCCTCTAGCTCGTACTTCATCTTTTGATGACAACGATGATGTAGATTTAAAAGACTTCTGATATATTTTTTAAAAAAAATATTAAAATAAATTTTATTTGATAATAAAATTTGAGCATGTAAAAAATATTCTTATATTTACAATATTTTTTTTATATTTTTATTATGTTATATATATCTTTTTACATTTAACAGATAAAATATAAAAAAAATTAAAATTTTATTTTTTTATTATTCAAAAGCTATAGCAGCAGTTGTAAAATCACTGCTATATGTGTGCAAAGCAAGGCAACAAGTTACGTACCAACCGCTGCCATTAACCTATGATAACGGTATAAAATTGCTGCATTAGATCTATGATAGCGATTCCATAACCGCTGCAATAGATAAATCTATGGCAGCGATTTTCTAAGTCCTATCATAGATTAACCTATGGCAGCAGTTAGAAAATCATTGTCATAGCTCAACCTATAGCAGCGGTTATGAAAATCGCTGCCATACCTAATCGCTGTCATAGCTCAACCTATAGCAGCGGTTACAGAACCACTACCATAGGATATGTATGGCAGCGATTAGATCTACAGCGATGGCCGCAATGGCAGCGGTTAGCTAACTACTATCATATCCTATGATAGTAGTTTTTTAGGCTACAGCAGCAATTACAAACCATTGCCATAGTCTTATTCTGTAGTAGTGGATCCATAGAAATAACCACATGGCTTATTGGGGCATTTTCAGTCTTTTACATGACGTGTTGAGTACTGATTTGGCAGGATCTTCAATATGCCCGATCTATGGGCAGTGTACAAGCGGTCATCGATGATTTATGCACGATCCGATGGCTGGAGTTCTTCCCAATTACGATCCGATAGTTAGAAATAGTTGCCAATCTAAAGAAGGATTCTAGAGCTCTCTTTAGCGTGATCTAACAGCCCATATTCCACTGATTATCTGATCCAATGGCCAGCATTCGTTCAGGCTCTGAATAGTGGGTTTTTTGATGATTTTTCGGGGTGTTCGATCGAGATCCAATGGTCATCACAAATCCAAGCAGCAGACATTCCTTCTTGGTCGATTTCAAGAGTTTTTATCCTATTTTCACTCAAATTCCTCATGTACGCCCACTCCTAGTTCTATTTAAAGGACTCGAGGCAAAGATTTCAAGCTATCTTAGATCTGAGAGAGGAAAAGGTACAAGATAGGAGCCAAGCTTTGGTTAAAGATGTTTTAAGGCAAAGAGGTGTTGAGAAGAAGAGCCTGTCTCCAACATCATCTTCATGCCAACATCAATCTAAGATCAAGATCAGATTCAAAGAGGAAGAAGAAGAGAAAGCCCAGCATGCTCAATGAAATTTGGCGAAAGAAGGAGAGGTCATCAACCATCTTTCCGATGAAACTGTGCCAATCGACTTCAACCCTTTGTTATGGTTTTTATTATTTATTTTTTTACTCTTTTTAATTTTTTTAATTTAAATTTTAAATTTTAATTAATATAAAATTTATTTTTATATTTTTTTAAATTTTTATTTTTTATTTTATTATAAGTAGATGCTAAGATTTAAATAGTAGATCTTAGTATCAAGTTATTTTTCCATAATTTTAATTTTTGCTTTTCAACTTCAATTCTATTTTTAAAATCTTTTTTTTTTATAAAATTAAAGATTTTAAATCTAAAATACTGTCTTCTCCATAGATTCGACTCGACTCACTACTTTCTACATATTTTTAATTAATATTAAAGAGTTAGAATTAAACTAATAATACTGGATCCTAACGACAACATCGTGTTCTATCAAATTTTTGTTGTCATTAACGGGGAAGGCATGAATGCTAAAGTTTTTTATTTCTTTATTTTTTTTTTGTGAATTCAGCTTACCAACTTTTTCTTTTTTGTTTCCTTTGCATAAAAAAAAAAAGAAAAACAAAAAGGAGGGGGGAGGGAAGAAAGCTTTCCAATTTGCTTGGTGAGATCAATCCTAACTCTAAATCTTTTTTTTTAGTATTAGTTACTTTTTTTAAAATTAATTTAAAAATAATCTACTTAAACCTAATTAAAAACTTCATGACAAGAGTAGAAATCCTAATTGCTTAGAGTATCCATCATTTAGATTTATTTTTTGATGATTGTTGGAGATAAAGTAAGCATTCAAGTTTAATTAGTTTCATACATCTAATTTAGTTGCATAAAACTTCTTATTTGAAATTAGTTGTGCACATTCATCTTAAATCAATTTAAAGGCATAACCAATTAATCAAGATAAAATGGAGATTTGTTCACCCTTAGCTCGCAAATTATCTCTTTGCATCTGCATAACCTTACTCTAATTCTTAAAATTAATTAGACGTCGGCCCTAGAAACTTGAGCTCACTAGGACAAGGGATTCTAAGAGTTGGACTAGATTAGGGTTAGTCAGTTTGACTGGTGTCTAAGGTAAGTAATTCAGGGATCATGTTCCAAAAAAAGTTGGTTACTTAATTGGTTCTGTTAGCTTACTTGATCAATTTAATTGATGTTTAAGAAAAATAAATTAGAAATTTCCACCAACATTACACTTACCTGACTAGTTGAGTGGTTGATCTTTGACTTGGATGGTCTGTCTTCATAAGATTCAAGCTTGAATAATTGTATCATATTGGATGGTCCATCCTTAAGGAGGTGGCTCGGGGGCTTACGATCGAGAGCTCGTAGAGATGGGAGGCAATCGGAGGCTCGCAGCCAAGAGCTCGAGGAGGTAGGAGGCGGTGGGGGCTCGGAGAGGTGGTCGGGTGCTCCGGAACGTCAGATCTGGTGGCACGGTGAGAAAAAATGGGGACCGAAGGATCAGAGGCGGAGGAAAGAGAGGGACGGTGGGGAAAAGAGGAAAAATGAAAAGTAGAATGAGGATTAGTATTAGCGATGGCTAAGTTGCCATTGCTAATACCATCGCTAATACTTATAGGAATGATAGTAGCCATCGCCACTACCATTACTAATAACTATTAATGACAGCTGAACTTTCGTTGCTAAAGCTATCAGTAAAAATAGTTATTAGTGATGATAATTTTATCGTCTCTAATTCTATCGCTAATGACCATTATTAGTGGTGGCAAAAATGTCATCATTAATATCTATTGCTAATACTCTATTTTCTTATAGTGTAATCTAATATGGTACATAGTTAAATTAATATGGATTAATTATGTACCAATATAAAATAATTATTTATCATATTTATTTAATAATATACCATATTGATTAATTATATATTATATTAAATTAACTATATATCAGGGTAAAATTATTGTTACTATATTTATTTAACTATGTACCATGACATAATAATCATGTACCATATTGAATTAACTATATACCAGACTAAAAGAACTATGTACCATGATACTTTAATTATGTACTAAGATAAAATAATTATACATCATATTTATTTAACTATATACTATGATACATTAATTATGTACTATATTAGATTAACCATGTATCATATTGGGTTAATTATGTACCAACTAAAATAACTGCATGCCATGCTTATTTAACTATATATCATTAATTGATACCTTAACTGTATACTAAGGTAAAAGAATTATGTACCATATTTATTTAACTATGTATCATGTTGATTAACTGTATATCATTTTAGATTAATTGTGTACTAGATAAAAATGATTGTGTACCTTATTTATTTAAGTATGTACCATATTTGATTAAATATGTGCAAGGCTAAAATAACTGTATATCATATTTATTTAATTATATACCATAATATTTTAATTATATATTATACTATATTAACTATATACTAGATTAAAATAATTATATAACATGATATATTAGTTATATATATGTTGGATTAATTATGTACCATATTCTTGAGAATGATGTTGTTTTGTCCATCGATTCTCTCGTAGTCATAAAAGGATCAGTTAAATTGCTCAAGTATATCACCATGCCATCACAAAGAAAGAATGAAAAAGTAGATGCTTATAGTACGTATATATGTTAGTTCAAATTATCAAAGTTACCATACATAACTTGATAACAAAAGAAAGTCTTCTCCAGCAAAGCAACTACAACATCCATGAACCTCAAATATTGTATAGCCATATGCAATCGATAATCTTCTTAATATCAACTTTATCTATTTTTAAGTTTTGCACCATCTCCAATACATCCATATGTCAAAGTATGGTCTCTGCCTTCCTCATGAATTGCAAAAATAAATAAAGAAGACATAGTCTTTTTCTAATAAAGATTAAGAATCCAACTTTACTTGAAGATCATTTTGGAGAAGTAAACAATGGAAAGATGGGTGGAGGGGGTTAAAGGTGAGTCTTTGAGGCCGAGAATGATGGTGGGGAGGCTAAGGGCCGGGGGGCAACGTTGGGCCAGAGTGTGGGGACAGTGATGATGAGCTTGGGTTTAGAGTCATTAATCTGCTTGGAGATCTTAGCAATAATATAGTAGGAGTTGACAATGATGGCAATGGTGCCGAGGGAGAGGACGGTGAAGAAGCATATGGAGAAATGAATGAAATTGGGGGAGAAGATGAGGGAGATGCTGAGGAAGCAGCAGCAGAGAAGATGGTGGAGCGAAGTAGGGGGAAGGTACGGGAGCAGTCAGAGTCGATGTCGGTGAGGGTGAGACAATCAGGAAAAGCGGCGATGCAGCGAAAGATGAAGGAGAGTATGAAAATTTTTAGGTCGGAGGAGAATATGATTAGGATAGGAAGCTGAGCTGAGCTGTAGCTGGATGCTGTTACCATTAGAGGAATAGGAGAAAGAGCAAGTTGCATATTTAGCTAGTTTAGATTTAATCATGATTGATATTTGATTAAATAATTTAATATTATTTAAAAGTCTAAATGGATAGGATGCTTTACAGGGATATCCGAGACTTTTTCATGCTTGAAATCTCATCTTAGGAACCGTAAGTTATAAAATGACCCATCTATGGACCAAAAATACAAGTTCTGGTCAACAAAGGCCTTTTGTTATATGCAGTTCACAGAAGGACTGTGAAATAAATTCTATTTAATTTATATCATCCCAATAATCCAGAATTTTCATGCTAAATATGAATTCTCATGAAAAAAAGTACAATAGCCATGTGATGGAAGATGTATAATTTAAAAAGTTGGAGAGCATGAGCCCAAGTACAAAGGATGCGTGAAAGAGATGAGCATGATGCATGGCATTTTCTGTTCCTAAAGAGAATTAAGTATGGAATGAACACTGAATAGCCAAAATGACGGGTGTAAAGAAACAAATTTTGTCTCGTAGGGTCCAATCGTATCCAGATGGCATGTTACCGGTCCAGTGCTTAATCCCACTGGTTTTAACACCTCTGTGTGGCAGCTCATGGCGTGACTTTTTCCCTAGCAAAAAAGGCAGGAGTAACAACGTGGACAAGTGATTAAATGCTCAAGGTATTTTTGGAGAAAATGACGAGCTAAGATTTTGATTTATCTCCAGGCTTGGTGAGTTGGGTTAATATATGAGTTATTTTAGGATCTTGAGCCATATTGTCATTGAGGTTGTACTTATAGAAGAGGAAAAAGGATAACATAGTAAATTTAGATGGTAGATTTTGTCTTTAATACAATGCATTAGAATAGCCTCGGTATGTGATATGGCTTGCGTTAAGTTGTTCAAAAGTCCAAACAACATGGAAAAATTCATTAGCGTTAGCCATTTGTAATTAGAAGGAAAAATCCTATATACCTAGAGTCGCTCCCAAGAAAAGAAAGGAAAAGAGAAAAAAAGATAGAGTAATGGATTTAGATAATAGATTTTGTTTTCAATGGGAGATAACGTTAGGCCTTCCATGTTGGTGTTACATCGATATAATATGATAAGATCCTTATTGAACTATTTGAAAGTTGCATACATGATCTAAATAGTTCATTGGCACCATACATTTATACGTGCTAGGTGAACATCCTACATGGTTAGATTCACTCTTAAAACAAGAAAAAAATATAAAAAAAAAAAAAAAAAAAAAAACAAGAAAAAAATATAAAGTTGTGGATTTAAATAGTAAATTTTATTTATGATGGAGGCTATGCATTAGATCATGGCTATGATATAATACAATGGGGCTTCCATAAATTTGTTTGAAAAAAAGCCATATGGCATTGAAAAAATTCATCACCACTATTCATTTGCAGGTGATAGAAAAAAATCTTACGTTTCTAATTTTGCCATCTAAAAAAAAATGAAAAAAAATGCTAGTACCATCAAGATGGTAGCCAAATAAAAACAAGCCCTTGCTTCCATCCACATAATTCAAGTTCGAATCCCAATAAATATCAAATATTGGTTGCAGGCTGGGCGTGAGAATTAGAAGCCATTTCGATCTCCCGATAGCTTGATGGTGCTTCCCCTCATATTATTTTTTATATTAAAAAAAACCCTCATCTTTTTTTTTTATATTAAAAAAAAAAAAAAGGCTAGTGGATTTTGATAGTAGGTTTTGTCTTTAATATAATCTATGCATTAGATGACAAGACACTCATTAAATTATTAGAAGTATATATATATATATAATTAAAAAATTATTTATCGTAGCCACTTACATATGGTACATAAAGACAGAAAAAGGCAGAGTGGTAAATTTTGATAACATTTCTTTTTACGGAAACTATGCAATAAATAATAGCCCCGACATGGACGCACAAGGCTTGAATCAAGTTATTCAGAAAAAGAATCGTACAACATTGGATTTCACCGGTATTAGTTATCCATGCTGACCGGCAAAAGTTTTCCATACCCACAATTTCTCCTAGAAAAAGAAGAAAAAACCAAAGATAAAGAGACAGCCTTTTGGACTTAGTGGATTTTGTCTCTCCATGGAAGGAGGCATTAGATGATGGCCCCACGTAATGTGTCGAGACTTGCATTAAACTGAAAACTTTCCACAAGTTTGAAAAAGATTTGTGTATCTTTGAGGTAGGCAATGGGCTATTTACATATGCATGGTAGGAGGGATCAACCGACAACAGATTAAATAGCGAAAAATAGCCCTCAAGGATATTTTTTTATAGATAAATATTTTTTTAGATAAATATTTTTTAGATAATATTTTAATAAAAAAATAATTTATTCATGCTCTTGTATGTATGAAAAAGTGGGTTCGAACTCTATTATTTATGTTCTCTTGCATTAATACTTTTTTAAATAAGTTACTAAAATTTATTCATATTTTTTATATTTTTTAGATTTCGAGAAAGTAGATAATTGAGTTATTGGACATTAAATAATGGAGGCATTGGAAATAAAAATATGATATCTTAGGAATAAAATTAAATATCTATTTTATTATTTAATAAAAAAATAATTTAATCATTTTTTAGATAGATAAATTTTTTTTTATAAATAAATATTATTTATAAAAAAATAATTTATTTATTTTAAAAAATATGAGAATATGAATAAGTTTGTCGATATAAAAATTAACTAACTTTTATAATATTTATCAACTAAAAAACTAACCCTAATTATACACTTTTGCTTTAACATCTCCTTTACTTAAAGCAGGAGGATGTAAATTGTTTGTTAGTGGTCAGGCTTTTTCCCATCTACCTTGCTTCCATTTTATACCATCTATGGTACCACATTAGGTTGCCAAATTAGGAAGAAGGAACATGGCTTTCCAAACCCTTCCATCTAACATCTCACTCCTACCAAAATGGTTTCGTGCAAACCTTCCAAAAGGAGGCCACTCAGAGAAAAGAAAGTTGGACTACGTAGCACATTGGTCAAACCTATGAAAACCCTTCCATCTTCTCAACAATTAAAGGTGTTCTAATGTGGTTGGCTGGCTGTCTACTTAACAACAATCAATGGGAAATATATGCATGATTTAGTTTAAAAATTCAGAACTTATTAATTCATAATGAAATAGACTTGTAATAGCATACTACAAAAAAATTGGTTACTAGTAGCATTTTTAAATGCTGCCATAAATTAAAAAATATTATAAATATTTTTTTGATATTTTATAGTATTTTTTTATGTATCATCTTGAGATGACATCGTCAATTAATTATTAATATTTTAAAAAAAAATATAGATTTTTTTTTTTAATTTTTATAGCATATATGATTGTCCTTGAAGTTTCAAATCCAGCATTTTATGTAAGCTGGTAAAATATTCTCAAAATATTCCATTATTGATGGTATTGTTTCCTCAAAGACTTTTATTTCAGACCCTTGAATTTAAATTAAGTAATTATACAGGTGTGTGTGTGTAATAGATTGAATGATGCTGCGGAAAGATGCGTGCATGTCTCTTTTATGATTAGTAGAGGCTCTTTGCTTTGGTCGCCGTGGTGACCATGAGTGGTTGGAGAAAGGGAAGTGCAAGTTGATGATTTTAAAGTGAAAGAAAGTGGGTTCAGGTTGCGCCGCTTGGGGAGCCCTTTTATTTGGATCTGGGCCCTACTGATAATAGGCAAGCTTTCGGCCACAATCCCATTGGTAGGAAAAAGGGCCGGGTAATATTTGACAGGCGGTGGAGATGGATGGGACGACCACTTTGGTTTGGTCTGATTTCATCCTGTAATGTTGCACAATTTGCTAAGTTGTTGGTCAATAGTCTTAAGCCGCTACTCCATGATATTATTTCTATTTGACAGAATGTGTTCTTGCTTCTAGAAATATTGTTGATAGTATAATTCTATAAATATTATTGGAATGCATTCTCTGCGGTGTGCTATTTGCACCACAAAAAATGGTGGAACCCTGGATGGTCTCTACATCATCAAATCACAAAGATGAATAGCTATCAAAAGGATGGTGTTGCATGCCATACATGGCACATTTTGTGAGTCATATCCGCACCCTATTTGATAGCCATCTATCTTCACAATCAGATAACATGGTAGCCATCCTGGATCGTATTACTCTCTACGGTATACAACACATATCGCATAGGATCCTAGGTCTGATGGGATTATCTTTTTTTTTTTTTTTTTTTTTTTAAATGCCAGGGGGAAAGGGCATTTCCCTCGAGAAATTATTCATTTAAAAAGTAAAAATATGTACAAAATATTAAGGGTTAAACCAGGGAAAGGAAGAGTTCCGCTTGAAGTGACCACGATGCTAGTGGCATGAAAAAAGCAAGGGTGAGATCTGATAATATATATTGGAGGTGGTGTGAGTGTAATGCAACGTGCTTAGTGTTGCAGTGTGGGGTGTTTGGTTAAAAATTGGAGCTACATATTTTAAAGATTTTATTGCATATCCTCATTCTTCATCCTCTTGTCCATTCTCCTACTTGGGGCACCATTATTGTGGTCAAGAATTTATGGTTTGGTACATGAGGTATTGTCCGCTTTGGTTCACGGATCTCATGATTTTGTTCTTCAAAAAATATCTCATCCGCAAAAAATAGTTTCTTTCTATGTAAGCCAAAGTTTTCTTTACCTCACAATAAATGCGGGACTTATGATATTCTACCTTCTATACCATAACAAATACCAATGGATCCTATAACTCATCAATCAGAGAGAGGTTGACTAACAACTTATTCTCTAGAGAGCCTTATCATCAAACATGACTTTCTCTCTCTTGTAGTACTTTTACAACCGGGAATCCCATGAACAATTAGGCCAATTGTATAGGACATCGGAAAGGCTATCCAATCGATCACACATTGTATACTGTAGTGTGCCATCCATAGTGGTGCAGCGACCATGTATTAATTAAAAAAACACAAGAGAGGGAGAGGGCATAACATAAATGAAGGAATACTACGTTTTTTTTGGTACATAATGAAGGAATACGAGCACTGCTGGTTTGGCAGTTGGCATTGCCATCTCTATCACCAACCGTTCCGAAACTTGGACGTTGCCATGTAGTTTGCCTACCTTGGACTTGTCTCCAACCATAGATATATACGGTCCACTAAGAAATTAAAGTTCTATATGAAAGAATGCAAGTACACAACTGAGCCATCCATGAAGCAATGCAATATGAGATGCCATGGGATGTAGGAGTGAGAAAACACAAGTACTTTTAGAGCAAGTCTTGCCTCCAAGATCACCTACTACCGAAAAAAATAAAAAAGGTGGTATTTTTTAAATCACCTGTCGATGCTTATAAGCATTGCAAGATGATGCTTCCATGTTATCGAAAGTGTTTAATGCAAGTATGAAAATTAATGTCACATCTTAGCTTATAAGCATCACGCCTTAATTAGCTTCTATTATCAAATCTTAAAAATCAATGGAGGAGTGGAATGCTTTCCTATACAACAAACGGGAGTGCTAGTTTCTAAAAGAAAAATGAAAAAAAAAAAGAGGAGAAACTTAGGATTTACTCCCTACATTTGGGTCCACTTTAATATTTTCTAAAACAATTGATCTAGAATTTGTATAGTCTCGCCATACCATTCTTAGAACTTGAAAGGAGATTCCTCCAACCCCAAAAATTTTACTTTAGTTCATGAAGAGAAACGAGCTTCTCCTAAGATAGAGAAATTTTCTAGCTAGGGAGAGAGTACTGTGATGAAACCTGGATTCTTTTCCTTTCTTTTGTTTTATTCTTTTTTCCCAAGGGTTAGGGGTGGGGGACTGTGATAGAATTGTGAATGGTCCCTTGGCAAGGAAGCAACGAGCACCGTAATCATATTTGGTGGTTCTTTTAACAACACGAGGGGACGTGAAGGTAAGCCTCTGGCAGCTTCCTTAGCTTACATTGAGCTCTCCGTGCCTGATTGGGAGGAGCGAGGAATTCGCTGTGGGGACTACGCCTTATAAAATTTTTAATTAAATATGTTAGAAATATGATGGCTTTGCAGGCCATAGCCATGAATGCTAGCATTTTTGTTGGATTCTTTCCCCTCCTTGTCACTAGTTTATTTGTAGCACTCATGATAGTTAATTGAACAGTAGACATGGATGCATGGTATTATATTCTGTGATGACAAGTTGGTAGACAAGTAAGTGCATTATTTATTAG
This sequence comes from Cocos nucifera, assembly GCA_006176705.1. Classification (NCBI taxonomy): domain Eukaryota; kingdom Viridiplantae; phylum Streptophyta; class Magnoliopsida; order Arecales; family Arecaceae; genus Cocos; species Cocos nucifera. The sequence continues at coordinate 1,463,801 of QRFJ01000003.1, read as the reverse complement.
TTTTTCTGAAAAAAATGTCATCAATTCCATCACATAGATTTGATATTTCACACCTACAAGGAAGATGTACCATTAATTTTCTATAATAAGTTTGAATACTTGATGTTCAATAGTATTTCATCACAATTATTAAATCCTCCCTAAAGAGGCATCAAGGTGTGAGCTTCATTTGGGTTGCATAAGGGCTCATGTAATTCTAAGAGGTTAAGTTATTGCCAAATGTCATTAATTAACATGATGTCTGAACACACTTTAATTATTATAATCACTTTTTTTCTAGGATGGGTAAAATGAAGGGAAGCTATTCTTTCTTTTAACTTATTTTTATTGTGGAAGGGTCTCTTTTCCTTTCAAATTACTATCTTTCCAGAAAATACATTTGATACGTGAAAAATACACATATAAAGCTAAAGCAAGTAGTTGAGATAAAGTGAAATAAACTCCGGTATTACTCTGAAATTGAAAGAATCTTGAGAGGATCATAACTGTAGTGCATGATTCTTCATTTTATTGTTTACCGTTCACTGTTTACACTTTGCTGGTAAAGTTGAGCTATTTATGGTTATCCTTTATGATTTACTAGCTAAATTCTTAAGCATAAAAAATAATATAATTATGTTGGTGCAAACATGTCGTCCAAACTTGCCTCAAGGTCAAAGCTCTACATATCTATTGCCAAATTTTGATTATAGATGGTACGACTCCTAGCTCAATCTCATGTCAAACAGCTAGCAATCATGGGTCAATACAATTTTACTACTATGATTTGAATCTTGGACTCACTTCAAGAGTATGTACTTGAAGAGAGGTCTCAAACACCAGACCTGAGTGTGCCAAATACAATAGACTCCACAATAGACAGCAATAAATAGTCCAACCCCCCCCCCCCAAAAAAAAAAGAAAGAAAAATAATCTATTGATTTGTCAATTATGTCAATTATGTTCTAACAATGTCACATAACTCCTATTGTAGAATCCAAATGACTATGATAACAAGAAGGTTAGATGTTAAATAAGAAAATTTGAATCCTTTAGTGTGCTCTACAAAGCATCCATAGGCTAGTGTTAGGTCTCCATTGATGCATAAAACAAAGGATGGGGCCTCCCACTCACTCACTCACCATCGTAACGTTGCAATAAGAAGGCAGGCTCTCCTAGCTAGGTTGATCAAAAGCTAATGTCTTAGATATAAAGGAATCTGGAACCACTCAAATGGTGCAGGTTATCTGGGCCTGCAGTATGATTTAGAAACCACTCAAATGATTTAGAAAGTGGGTTAAAGGTAGCAAAGCAAGTTATCTGGGCCTCCTCTAATTAAATTGCACTAGACCTAACAGATTTGCCCTACTACAAAAGATCGTTGAGTACGGCCGTCAAATCTAAAACAAGATTTCCAACAAGTTTATATATGGATTTGATACAAGACATGATCATACCTGACCGGTCCCAATCAGATGCAAAATATTACGCAAGAAACATCTGGGTGTTGACATGTAATGCTTCGTACACTTTACTGGAAACCAGCAAATCCTGAACCATCAACGTGGATGGATCAAATCCAGATCTAAGCTGTTGGCCTCGAACTGTTGAAGTGGCTTAAGGTTTTGGGGAAGGGAACATTAGTTTGGCTATTATTTTCACCAATTCTATTTTCTCCTTCTGTTGGAATGGTATATTTACTCTCTTTTGATGCAAGGTTTACAAAGTTTTGCAAGAGGCAATAGACTCGGATGCAGAGAATTACAAATCTATAGTTGCTATACTATTTCTTTTTTAATTATTGAGATAATGATTAGATTTTAACTGCACTGTTACATTATATGTAAATATAAAATCCTATCTTCACTATTAAATCATTACGTTTGCGTGTGAAAACATTAATGCAATTTATCTATAACTTTGTGCAGAAGTTTAACCAGCCTACATCATTTCATGGCAACAAAAAACTCATCAAATTTTTCGTTCACCATAACACCTTGCAGCTACCATAAGCACATGTGGATGTCGAAACACTTAAAATTGCAAAGATACAACATAGATATGGATGATGAGGAAATTGGCTATACATGCATCATTTTACACCATCATGCATCAATATTTTCTCATATCAAATATTAAGTGAATCATTTTTTTTGTCAATTAGATGCGATAAAATTTGCTGATTTTGTCATGTTGCAAGAGCTTGATCTTGGGTTAGGGCTACCAAGATGGTAGAATGAACCCAATTATCTATGTCAATATCTTTACCTGCGTTCAGAAAGCCTTAGCCAACGCAAATATCCTGGAAGCCAAATCTCCACGTTGACCAATGACGTCACAGTCTGACCAAGCTACAGTTCATCTAGTCCCATTGGATACACAGTATCTCTGATGAAGAAGACAAATCGAAGTCCACCTTGGTGGGCCCACCCCTGGTAGTCCCTTCCATCGAATATAAACTCGCCATTACCGCGGCAGAAATCATAGGTTTTGTTCATGGGCGTTTGGTTCTTGGCTCTCTCTCTCTCTCTCTCTCTCTCTCTCTCTCTCTCTCTCTCTCTCTCTCTTATCGTCGCTCCCTCTCACTGCGATTGGATTTGAGGAAAACAAGGGAGAAATGGGTGCTGGTGCTCGGAGGATCTAATCCGTGTTGATGGTGAGTACGAAAAGATTTTTTGGATTTTGCTTTATTTGTGGTTAGAATTTCTCGCATTTGGGGCACTTCTGTTGGTTCTTTTGGGGTGGAAATTTGGGGGAAAGAAATAGGAAAAGATTGATGACGAAGTAATTCTTATTCGCGGAGGCCTTTTTGGGAGGGTCAAGGTCACGGGTTGGGTGATGGGCCTTGCTGGATGTGTTTGTTTCTCTTCCAAATTAGATGCCTTTAATCTCCTTTTATGCCTACTTGATTGAATTCTGGTTCCACGAGGTTGTTTTCAGTGCAGACTTTTCCCTTCTTTTGGTTTTTCTTTTCTTTCTTTTTTATTAAAATTTTTTAAAGCCTTGTTTCTTTGCTTAAAATGAGATCTTTTGTCCGTTTTAACATGTTCTGGTTTGAATTCCAGATGGGATTGTTCTGGTTTTGGGGTTTTGGGATTGGGGATTGGATTGGGATTTTAAAGGGATTGTTTCGATGTGGGGAAGTTGGTATTTTTAGGGTTTTTTAAATTATTTTTGGGTATTGGAATCGATGAAAACTTTCAGCCCCTTTTAGTTTTTTTTTGTATCCGGGAATCTCTTTTTGAGAGCATCTTGAGTTCTTTTATGGTGGACAAGGATGAAGTCTTTTCAACAGAGTTCTCAAGATCACTGGGTTTGTTTTATTGGAAGCTTTTTCAAGTTGCGTTCTTTTAATTTGCAGATTGGGGTTGGGAAGGATAGAAGGTATTTGTAGTGGAACTTTCGAAGAAAAGAGAAAGACTTCCTTGTGCATTATAGGTTCTTTTTGTATTTTGGAGTTTTCAAAGATTTCACATGTGGGGTCGGAGCCTGAGGCTCTGACCGCTCAGATTTGGTTGTGGAGTTGGTGAATGGGGATTCAGACAATGGCGTCGCAGGGTGGAGGCGGTAGTGGAGGGCAGCGATCCCAGATTGAGAGCTTAGCGAGGCAAGGATCCCTTTATAGCCTTACCCTCAATGAGGTCCAGAGCCACTTGGGTGAACCCCTAACCAGCATGAACCTTGATGAGCTCCTCAAAAGCGTGTTCCCAGAGGGCAACCAATCCTTGGGAATGGACCTTGACACTGCCACCAGCCAATATACTTCTAGTTCTGGCCTCCAGCGCCAGGGGAGCATTACCATGCCACAGGCCCTAAGCAAGAAGACAGTGGATGAGGTGTGGAGAGATATCCAGCAGGGGCAGCAGAAGAGCAGCGAGGAGCAGAGATCAGGTCATGAGAGGCAGTACACGCTCGGAGAGATGACACTGGAGGATTTTCTGGTGAAGGCTGGGGTGGTGGTCGTGGAGGGCTCTGCTAAGGATGCAAATGAAATGATGAGGAATGTGCGTCCTGTTGGAAGTGCCAATCCGGTGGCTGGGCTGCAGGATTTTGGACAAGGAGCACATTGGTTGCAGCAGTATCATCAGATGTCTGCCATGGATCAGCATCAGCAAGGGCAGCAAAGCATGATGGATGCTTATGTGCCAAGCCGTCCGGTCCCCCAGCCTTTGGGTCTTGGCACCAGCCCCATTTTGGATGCTGTCTACCCTGATGGCCAGATGAGCATTTCATCTCCTGGATTGGGGGCACTCTCTGATCCACAGACGCCAGGTCGTAAACGAGCAGCTTCAGGGGACATGACGGATAAATTAGTGGAGAGGAGGCAGAAGAGGATGATCAAGAATCGGGAGTCTGCTGCCCGTTCAAGGGCTAGGAAGCAGGTTTGGCTCCATTTTTTGTTTTTCTAAAGCTTGTTACTTGTTCATCATCTTCAGTCTGCTATGGTGTGGCATACGATGCTTTGGTATTCATTATAATTTTATTCAATCATTCATTATCTAATAAAGGTTAGTGTTGTTATGCTAGGCCTACACAAATGAGCTGGAATACAAGGTTTCCCGTCTGGAAGAGGAAAATGAGAGACTGAAGAAGCAGAAGGTATTTATTTTATTGTTGTCTATTAGGATTTTGATGGATGTAGCCTTACGAGTATTTGGTTTTCCATATCATCATACCCAAATTTCTAATTGTAGTTTCTTATTTCTTTATTTGTAGGTTATCTAAGATCAGTGCATTAGAAATTTATGATTCCTATATTCGATGCAGAAACTTTTGATTTCTTGACTCATTTTGCTTAAGATTTGGTATGATGTTGAATCATTGAACCAAAATTTTTAGCAATAAGATGAATGTATTTATTCTGGCAACTCGTCATAGCTTGACTTTATCAATGTTTAAGTTATGTAGAACTTAATGTTGTAAAAGTGGTTCTTCAAAAATCAGATCCCTGGTGCACGGATATATACTTTATTCATCCAATTTTTACCGAATAGATGAGCGCTTCATCTGATGTTCGTCAAGTGTTTGCATAATTTTCTGAAGTGTGAGGGCAACAAAGTACTTTGAATTGGTTATTTACTTAGACAAATTGTTGGTGAATATGTATTTACTTCAAAAGTTTAAAAATCTTATGGCCTATGACTTGCTCCTGTTAATTTGCATTCTTCTAAAGCTTATACTGAATATCCCCCTACCATTATCAGGCTAAACTCAAAATCTTTTATTGCTTTATTTGCTTGAGAGATTTGTCACAGGTATATTTGTTTGTGAACATGTTCTGATTGTGAACATGTTCCCTGTAATGAATTTTAGAAGGTAAAAAAATGCCACCTTGAATAGAGGAGCAAGCACATTATTATGTACTTGTCATCCTGAAATCTCTTCTCCTTATGTAAAATAAATTACAACTAGGAGGTTAGAGATTTTAGCACATTATTTATCATCTACCCTTTTTCTTTTTAAGTTGTTTGTAATGATCTCTGCATAATCATCTTAGAAAATCTTATCTTCTCAATACCCACCAAAGTTTTTTTTTTTTTTTTTTATCATCACATACTATCTCTAAGAGGACAAAAAAGAAAAGGCATTTCTGGATTGTTTTTAGCTATTGAAATAAAATTTCCCAAGTAAGTGGCTCCAATATTTGACTATACTACCACATATACTTGTCACTGATCTTAATCTACATCCTCATCTGTCTACTGTACCTCTTATAGTTTGCCGTGAATGAATGCAAACCAGCTTTTGTCATTTAATTTGACACAATAATACTTATTTAATCACTTGATGGGTCAATCATTTTTCTGATATTTTTTTATGATAAGCTAGAGAACTACCAAGACTTTCTGTAGGCCTTTGATGCACATGCATTCCCAATATGAGATCTGTGTTTTATTTGACAAACCAGCTAGAAAACCCCCATTTGACAAACCTTCAGTATTTCTTTTCCTATACATACTAATGCCCTGAGCACGATCTGTGTTTCTAATTATCCTCTTCTAATTTAGCTAACTTTAGATTTTATAATGAGTTCATAAAGTAACAAATGATGAACATGTGTCTGCATCCATGCATGTAAATATGCGCACATGTATCAAAGTTGGTTTAGTAGCTGACCCTGAATATCTGGGAAAAAGCTGGATGGCTAGGTATGGTATCACAGTTGCTTTAGTAACTCTGGTACCAAGAAAAATGTAGCTATTTCTTCAGACTAGTTTTTCTAGAAAAGATCCAAATCTTTGATAACCCAAGAAAAAGCTAGAAGCAGGTGGACAAGGCTTGCATGTATGTTGTTGTTGCTGTTTTTTCTTCTTTTTTTTTTTCTTTTTTTTAATTTTAAGTTAATAGTTCAGAATATTTCTTGCAATTGTTCAAGAAAGCTTTATGAAAACTTTGGGTCATCATCAAGAATTGATGACCTTGCAAATAAAACTCTCACCCTTGTGATGTGGAAATAACAAGGGTTATGGGCTGTTTTAATTCCAGCTGGGACCTCATATCTGTAGCTCGAGGTATGGAGTTTTGGGATAGTGGATCTTCTAAGAAAAGCATATCGATCATGCATGGGATATGTGCATCAAATTGGAGGGGGATGCACAGGGGCTTAGATTTCGTTGGTTTGCAGGTCATGCCTTTTGTGTGTGTGCATGCAGCTGCGTGCATGAGTGCATTTGTCAGTGCATGCATGTGTTGTTGCATATCCTTGTATGTGGAAGTTGCCATCAAACTTTTTGAATTTTCAGCCATTGCTGTTGAAATCTTCAATGGAGAAGGTTCATATTGTTTTATTTCACATCCTTTGCATCCATGATTTACTAAGAAAAAACCACATGGTAGAATTTTAATTGGTTTGCACCAAACTTAGCTTGTCCACATGTACATATTGTCTGAGAGATTCCACCAACAAGAAAACCTTTAAGAAACTCACTAATAATAAGAGGAGAAAAAACCGTAAATAGAAGTTCTCCAACTTTCTCTTCTATATATCTCTCCTCTTCTTGATAGCTTTCCACTCTAGTGGTTCTTTGGGATGGCTTTTATATGCCCCCAGTTCACATTCTGTATACCGTGAACTAAAATCTCTTAATTTCTTTAGTTTTTTAAATCAAAAAGAATGTATTTGATGACAATAAGGAATCTTGCAAACTTATGATGTGCAAATGTGGGCACATGACATGTGCCTACAAGCTAGACGTTTAACCCATGTCTTTTACCCGATGTTGTAACTCTCCAATTTATTTTGATATGAGATAATGAATGTGGTAGGTGAGTTATCGAAGATGTGATCAATAATGTGCTCAACATATCTGATGACTGGAAATTATTTCAGAAGCTCTTTGGGAATAAAATCTTGTATTTTTGCACCCAGCCCATACTTTTCTAGCAGGTACTTTGTCTTGGCATATGACCTTTTGCCTACTTTTCAAAACTTCCCAAGTATGTAATTTAGCTTCTCTCATCATTTGCTTAGGCTGTTTTCTAGGTCTCAGAGTTGGTTGCTTAATAGGTCTCAGAGTTATCTAAATAATATCCTTATTAAGATACAGTTCCTGTCATGATTTATCCTTTTTTTAATTAAAATAAAAGATAAATAAATATGAGAAATATTTATAGCAGTAAATAACACACCACATCATCGAAATATTAATTGCCTTTGGTAAACCAGTGCCATAGGCAATAGATTAAAACACCAATCAGCTCCTGTTTATGACCCATAATTTCATCCTCACTTTCTGTCTGTCCCATTTTATCATCAGTCACATCATCTGACATTATTTTCTGGACAAATAAAAGCAGGATTTTCCCAGTATAACTGCAAGCTTCCTAAAGAAAGCATCTTGGTCAGGAGCACGAGAAATTTCTTTCCATTTATCTCCTTGTAAATCATTATATCTGTATGCTTGCTTGGAAGGCTCTTCTTGATCAATCCTTCAGTTCCATCCTGAATCGTGGAAAGCAAATTGCACCAATCACATGCAGTGTTCTGGAAAACAAATTATTCTTAAATTTTTATTTTGTTAGAATGAAATCAAATTTCCAAATACTTATTTCATCAATAATGTTCAATAAGCAATAAACATTATTTTTTCTTAACTTTATAATAAAATTAGGGAATCAAATCAAATATAATTCTAGTCATCCATTTCAGTTTCTAATCTTAAAATAGACTTCCATTGCTTTGAACTAAATAGATATAAAACATGCTTGTACAAGGAAAAGTAAACATTAGTGGCTGTGAACAATGTCATTTTGGTTTCTTTTCTTCTATATTTACAATAAATGAAACTTCAAGGTGATTTATATTTTCAGTGAATTATATCTATGTCAAAATAAAACGTGAATATTTATGTGTTTTAGGAATCAAATGTAAGAATCCAATAAGAATAATGTCTACTATTGATTTTGACAAAATACATGCTCTATTGAGCTTTCTTTGCCATGAATAGCCTTTTAGTAAGCATCAAAATCAAACCAACATTATATTTAATGATAACAAATCTCTATTGTGGAACTTTCCTAATAGCAAATTATAATCCAGCATCTTTGAAGAATTTGCTTACAGAGATCATTCTTAAGGACTATTCACCCCATTTCAATATGTTATTTTTAGCAGAAGTTTTATTTATGCCTTTGAAAAATAATACAAGCATGTGTCAGTAGAAGTAAATCTCAAGTACTTTCCCATCTACTCTTGGTTGGATTTTTCATCTTTCCCTCATATTCTATTGCTTTTGGATGTAGCCATGAAGTTTCAATTTTCAAACGACAATATTCACCTTTTTGTACTTGGTATATCAAGATCATTAAAATATCTCCTTAGCACAAGGATCATCATCATCATCATCATCGAAGATTTATCTCATCAAAATGGGGTTGGCTGCAAGAATAGTGCTCTAATTTGATAAGGGTCCGTGGATGGATAAAAGAGATTTTCACAACTCATTGTCACCTGGATGTTACTGCCATGAATTCATGTCACATTCTGAGTGAAGGTAGTTTTGGTAATACAGAGGCCTACCATGAAGACTTGAAGGGTAGCTGTTAGATATGGATGCTTGATTAGTTTTAGCTTTAATTCATGCAATCTGGGATAATTACAAACTTTTCTGAGTATAATTCCATGAAGTTTAGTAACTCAATTGCGATGACAAACAAGGGTGCAATCCTTCATGTTCGATAAATTATCTATTGTCAAACTCTAAGTCATGATTACTATATTGGTTGACACCTTTTCAACTCTAAATCAGGACTTGAGCTGTAAGACCTTTTTTTTTTTTGTTACAAGCTATAAGACCTTTTTACTCCAAAAGGCAGTCAAAACTTTCCTGTAATTGTAAATCCCTTTTATAAAGGCATTAAAGACATCAAAACTACTTGAAAGCACAAACCTTACGAATTTAGACGTTCCTAACCTGGCCCATTCCTAAAGCAGGACCTGTTGAAACTGTTCCTACTCAAAATAGGTCTGATAAAAGGACTCATGAATTCAACCCCAAAATTGCAACAAAGTCAAAATGAATTTGCTTCCATTACTCCTGATCCAGTTCATACGAGAACAATGAAAACCCTAACAAGTAAAAGCAATGATCTTCATCAATCAAAAATAGGAAGGGTTGACTTTTTCACATAGTGAGAGTATCTTGGGATGCCCCATTTGAAAATGAATCATGTAAACAGTTACAGGAGCAGAGGAGGCTTTGGAATAGGTGTTGCATGTAAACTATGAGCTAGGGATAGATGTTCTGTAGTCTGCCCTTTTGAGTTGAGTAGTGTGATATTTGAAAGATCCTGTAAGGGCAAGGTGCTTGGTTGAGTCAATGTAGCAGTAATGAGAGGGGAGTTGTTTGGAGTGGGCATTAGTTTGAGTAGCATATAGGAGTAGGTTGTTGGTGTAGTCTGTTGCTTGGAGTTCATGTTCTTAAATTAGTGAAGAGGGGATGCAGATAGATGGTTTCCTATCCTCCCTTGTCCTCTAGATAAACCATCCTGAATGGGAGATTAGGCACACGTTTCATACTGGAACTTTTCAAGGTTACCAACATATTCTTGTTATGAATTTAGGAAATGCTGGAGGAGGAGGAGGGGGGGGGAGTGGGAGGTAGCGCTAATTGATGTCTTGGTGAACTCCTCTACCATCTGAACTGTTACCGGGCATGTATGTGATTTATTTGGAGTTCTGTTGCCCTCTAAAGATTCTTGAGTTTCTGGTTTGTTGCTTTGTGTTGGTTTTGCTTAACAATCTTCCTCAGTATGTTTTGTGGATGATAGATGAGCTCATTTCCTTCCAGTGAGTGCAGCATTCTATCAAACTAAATATCGTATTTCTTTTTTTTTGGGGGGGCATAGTTTGATGATGTAGATTACTTAGAGGGAACATAAATAAATTATGAATTTGGTGACATTGAGTGATTGAGTTGTTGATAAGGAATCTTGAAGTATGTTTGCATTTTTTTCTTTAAAAAAAAAAAATCTAATATATAAATACATTCTAAAACTTTTGCATCAGTTGACCTTTATTGATGCCCTAGTTTGTAACTCTTTGCATTTTAATATGTTAGGTCGAGAAGCCAATGCTGGGTACTTACCTTGACATTATAAGCTTCTTTATGCTAGAAGCTTTTCATTTGATGATATCATCAGCCCCTTCACCTCCATCTGTAGGTTTGCTGCTTGCTCATGCTTTTGCAGCTTGTACTGTGTTGAGAATACACTGCCTTTTTGCATGTCTGAGAACCTTAACTAATCAAGAAATGTCATGTTATTGACTGTTCTTTCTTCCATTATTTAGATCTTTCATCTGAGAAATTTGGAATGGTTCTATATCATATTCTATGATCAAACAGCTCCAGTGTAATAGCAAATGGTAAAGAGTGATAAAACCTAGTTTCAGCCATTTTTGGTCTCCATTAGTGTGTTCTTTTTGACCTTGGCACCTTTCAAAACAATGATGTCTCATGACCAATTTTAGGTATGGGAGAGTAGTAGCATCATGATGATGATGATGATGTAGACAAATTTTTTTCACTGCTTAAGAGTCTGCACAAGCATAGCCATAACCAACATATCTTAAACCATCAACCATGGCTAGAGTTATGAATTTTTCATCTCAAGCTATTCCGAGCTTTTATGTTCTTTCTTCTGAAGCTGCACTCTATCCCTATTTCTGCCTCAGCCTAGGTCCTTCCTGTCTCTTTTCTGTATTTTTTTATATCCATCAGTAGAAATCAGAATGCTTGTCCTCACTGGGTCACTTCTACTCTCCATTTAGATGCTCTGATAAACTATGCCATATTCATATCATGTGTTGATGCTACCCTTGTAACTTAGCGGAACATAATTTTTTTTTAATATAACTTTCCTAATGTTTTATCTCAACTGCTTGAAAGCATCTTGTGCATGTGGCAGTCAAACAAAACTGTGGGAATGGATCAGTTTACTTAAATGGCCCAGTCCTGCAGAATTTTCAAAACCAGCAAGAAGGTAGGCTGCCTTAGCCTCCACTAGCATGCCAAAGCAACTACCGACAGTGAATCATCATCAAATTGCATGTTTTGGAGTGGATCTTGACTAAACCCACCAAGTTCTTCTCATGTAGGTTGCATTTTATTAGGATCACCGGTAAGAGACTAATATAATTATTATGTTTTGAGTAAATAATAACATTGGTCTTATCTTGGGGAACCTACATACTTATTTTTATTTCTCATGTTACCTGTGTTTACAGTTGGAAAATCTTTCTGTCAATGCATATTGAGATGTTTGGACAAGAGTTTTCTATTATGACTGTACTTCTTGTTGAAGACTAAGAAACCATAATTTTATTATTTAATTTCATTCCAACTAGCATAGATATGTTTAATAATAGCATAAGCCTGTTGCTAAGCAGCTGTAGGGCATAAACTGTGCGGGTTAGTTTTGGGGCTTCTGAAGCAGCTCTAGTTGTTCTTTTTCTTCTGTGAGTATAGGTTGAATCAGTTTTAGTTTTCTCTGGTATTCCTTGGAGGGACCAATCCAATCTTTGAGTGGGAGAAGCATCTCTATCGATGATGTCCTTGCTTATGGAGATTAGGAATTTTAAATGGCAAATAGATTTTTCAAAAAAGAAGGAATAAGATGCCACCAGCTGTTAGCTCCGCTGATTGGCACCCCTCTCCTAAGGGCTTGCCCTTGAGGGAAGGTCCAGGGTTCAAGCCTTGTTGGTGCTATTTGTCCCACCACATCACCCCGGCAGCACCCAACACACACACACACACACACACACAAAAAAAAAAAAAAAAAAAAAAAGAAAAAAAAAGGAAAAACGGGAACCTGAAGAAAGGGAATAAGATGCAACATGACTTCAATAACTCCTTTTCCCATGCTGTGCCTTGGTGATCCAATTGAGCATTTTCCAAATAGTAGGTGGGAAAATTGTTAAAACATCCATTGCTCCTAAATTTTGTAGGGATGAGATCTTAAGCTATATGATAAAAAATATATATAATTATAGAGTATTACATGATTGGAAAAGGATGATATAGAGGCACCTGCGATCAGAAGAGTAGTTGCTCAAATTTGTGAATGGTCCTACGCCTCAGTAAAAAAAAGATGATGTGATATGAGTTTCTGCAATTCCCCTTTCACATGGGAATGTCTGCTTAGGTGGTTAACATTCTCATGCCACATAAAATGCTGCAGGACTAATTATGCCATTAGTTTTTTGAACTTATCGCTTCACAAGTACTTCTTGGCTGCTTTTTTCACAGACACCTCTGCATCCCACCATGCATATTATCAAATTCATCTTCTACAATTTTGTGGCTGTTTCTATGTTTGTTGTTAAGAAATATTGCTATCTGACTTTTATAAGAAAATACTTAGTTTCTTATATACATTCTTCTTCCCTAACTGATTTAGTGAGAAAACCAGACTATGCTGTATCTCCAAACCATAGGTGCAGGTATAAAGAAGAACAAAGTGATTCATGACCAGAGTTTTAGTTTTAGCTTCTAATTTTTGGTGAAAATGTTTCTCTTCTGAAGATTGAGCTTGTACCCCACCCCAGAAAGCTAACTCTATTTCTCTATCCCCTTGCAGGAATTGGACAAGATACTGTTCTCTGTACCTCTACCAGAACCGAGGTATCAACTTCGGAGAACCAGTTCAGCTTCCTTCTAATCATGTTCATATTAAATTTTGTAGATTGGCATGTGATTGCTATATTTGCCTCTTGGGTTGGAAATATGTAGTGGCTTTGGGTTTTTAGCTCTCCTGCTCTGGGGTTTTAAGATTGTGAGGGCCCCTACATATGCTGCTCCTGCCCCTTTTCTGTGGTCGGCTTCTACTAAGGCTTTGTTCGATGTAAATCTGCTAGGCACATGGGCACTTTCAGTTCTTTTCTATATTTCATGTGTCTTTTTTTAGCATTTTAGCTTTGATGGTTACGGAACTAGTGGATGAAAGGTGGGCGTCTGCAGAACTGCAGCTCTGATAGTTTCTGGGCATAAGATCTATCAAAAGCAGCAGCACTAAAGTGTAATCTTCAGTACTCCTTTCATATAAAGTTGCTGCGGGACTACTCATTTCATATAAAGTTGCTGCAGGATTAATGTGATTCATTTGACTTGTAAATTCTAACTTAACTTGGAGGTTCGGTTAAAAGTTTATGCATATTTGCTATGTAGCTCAGTTTGTCACTCCATGCAATCAGAATCATATTATGTAGCTGATACCCCATTATGTTTATAAAACATTTACTAGAGTGATGAAACGAGGCATTAATACTGTTGTTGTTATCTTTGAAGCCAGCGCATGAAGTTAGTAAGACATCATGTTGATGAAGTTAGTAAAGCCAATGCATGAAGTTATGGAGTTAATTGTTTCGAAGGACTCGGTCACATTATTTATTGTTATGGACACTTTGAGGAGGCAATCCTCTGTAATGAGACATGCTGACCAAATGTTTTGCCCGAGTAATGTTATTACGTATAATCTAGAGGAAGTTTCTGTTTGGTATTTTAGCCAATGGCCCTCACAATCTTTTCGTTTCGCATGGCATCGACCGATGGCTAGGGTGTCCTAAGCCACCTTCTTGGTGGAATTTTGTTCACCTAAGAGCGAAACCATCTCGTGAGGGGCTCTTTCCATTGGTGTTCAAAGCAATGCTCTTTAGAGAGGAGCAACACGCAAGGTAGGTGAATCACTGCAAACGGCAGCATTGGGTCTGCTTAGAATGGGAAACTACAAGGGAAATTAGTTAAAAACTTTTATCATCGTATCGTTGCCATATGATTTTTAAAAGTCTTAGAAAACCTTGGAACATTTCTTTTATCTTGCAAAGAGGTGCAGAGGCTAACCAAAAACGTTACTTCATTAAATAAAATATCCGATAGACAACATATTCTACAGCGCGATTATCCAAGCTCCTCCTTTTCTATTATGGTTCTGAAGAATGTCAAGGCCAGGGTTGTTATCAAGATGTAGCCTGGCCGATCGACCAAACGGAAAATGGAAAATTGACCATTATAATCTTATGACTGTTTATTAGACTCAACAGCGGGAGTGGAGGGAAATGGAAGTCCAAACAAAACAAAAACACTGGACATGTGTCCCCCCCGAATTAAACTCTCGTTGTTGTATCTCTACTGTTACGCAGATCAAATTCCAAGTGGACAAGCACCTGACTAATTGTTCAACTGTTTCCAAAATTTTAAACTTTTGATTTTCTTTGTAGAAGTAGGAGTGAAAGTAGTATGGATATTATCCATCCGACCTATTTTTGTATCCGAATTAATCCAGATATGGATAGAAATTTGAGGATCCGACTAATATCCGTATCTGTATCCATATCCATTAAAAAAAAAAAATGGATATGGATATGGATAGATAACTATCCGATTCATATTCGAATATCCGAATCTATATGCAATTCTATATAAGTTTATATAGTACTTATTAATTTTTAAAAAAAATATACAATCATATAAATATATTATTAACTTAATTTATCATTTATTTAGTAATATCTTTCATTCTGTAGTCATAAAATTTAATTATCTAAATTATATCCATAATTATATTCATACTTATAGTATGCGAATTATATCCGTATCCGTTTAAAACAAATATGAATATGAATTTTTGCATCCGAATAATATCTATATCCGTATTTATATTCGTCAGATAAAATAAATACGAATATGAATATGCTGGTATCCGATCCAATTTCAATCCTTTGTAGAAGGACGAAGGAAGGTCCCCTTAAATAGAAAGAATCTGGGGTGCAGACCAAGTTGCTATTGGTTTGTTTTTTATGTTTCATGAGGTCTATAACTGCAAGCTAATTATCCACTTTCGGGATAGAACTCACAGGATGCAAACGAGTCAAGCTACTTGTGAGCTACTCGAGTTCGTCTCGAGTTCAAACTTGACTCGACTCAATTATTATCGAGCTTGAGTAATCAGATACTTGGCTCAAAAGCTTGCAAGACTACTTGAATTTATTTATATTTTTAATAATTTTATTTTTATTTAATATATATATATATTATTAGTAAGATAAAGTTTAAACTCGAATTTAAATATAGCGTGGTTCATATTCAAGTCGAGTTGGATCAATCTTGAGCTTTGCCTATTTTTTATTCAATTAAGCTCAAGTTTAGAATATTAAAGCTCGATCGAGCTTGAGCCAAGTTTCGAGTTCAAATATTTTGAGTCGAGTCAAATTCAAGCTTCTAGTTACTCAACTCAATTCGGCTTGATTGCACCTCTAGATAGAATGACAAAGGCTTGTGAGCCCCATCATCCATGCCAATAGAAATATGCCACATCAGCACAAGAAGGCTAGTGTCTGTCTAAAAGGAGTCAGCTGAGCTAGACCACAAAGGCAATTCTGGCAGTGTCTTGCTAGGACCATTTGAAGAGGGAAGGCAGGAATCGTTCCTAGGATATTTCCATGAAGTGGGGACAACAAGAGTTGCAGTATGTGAATTATAATTTAGTGGAAAAGCTTCGACGATAATGAAGTGTCACACTCCACCATCCAACCCTCTTCCAAATATCCCTAATCACCATCAGCTAAAGATTTAATTAGTTTTGAGCTAAAACAGCAAGTAGTCACGTCAGGATTTAACATTTCCTAATGCATCATACTATACCAATCAGTCTGTCATGAATCAGGTCTAAGACTCATGAAGTTCATATTATATATAATATAGGAATGTTTTTGAGAAAAATATTGGATGTAGTAAATTGAAATCCACAATAACACTCTCGTGTGATATTTAGTCCAATTTTCATGCGCAGGTTGATCTTACCCGGCTCTATAGGTGCTCGAGGGTTTGTTTATTAAGAATTGAGTAGTTTGAAGGCAAGTCGAAATGAAAAAAATAAAGAACAATACCAATGTGGCATTTTCGTCGTGACAACCAAGTCCAAATTGCCACTTCTTTATTATATCATGTACAAGAGACTAGTCGAAGAAGATCCATGCATTTCGGGCCAGATGTATGAAAATAATTTTTAAATATTATTATTATTTTAATAAAAAATATTAATCTAACGTAATTTTTCATATTTCAACTCCATAGAAAATCAACAATTTGATAGGCTCTTACATGTAAAAGAAAAAAATGATAACTACATAATTAACTTATTTATATTTAATTAAAAAAATATGAATCTTAAATTTAATTAATAATATATTTTTTTTAGATGGTACAACAAAACTCATTTAAGAAGCTGAGTTGACAACACTCCAATATTTCTTCATAGAATATATATATATATATATATATATATATATATATATATATATATATATATATATATATATATATATATATATATATATATACACATACATACATACATATGTATGTACATACATACATAGATATTATATGTATGTATATACATACATATGTACATACATACATACATACATATATATATATATATATGATTAACATTGTAGTGTGGATACTTGCAATTATTCCTGCAGTTCAATCATAGCTGCAACCATCTCTAATAATTCTATCTCTTTTATTCTTTATTTTTTTTTCCCCAACTCCAATCAAATGGGCCTAAACTTCTTCCTCTAGCTTCTATTAGCTTCTTCCATGGTCCACCTATTTCTCTAGTTGGAGGCTTTGAACTCTACCATCATGCCACCCATTGCTCTTTCTCCACAAATCTCACTCCCCATCTTCTCTACTTCATCAACTTCTTAGAAACTTGTTTATGAAACTAAAATATTTCAAAAAAATAAAATATAATTTTTTTTATAATTTAAAAAATTTTAATTTTAATTTTGATTACTTTATGTAAACATCTAACTGATAGTACTTTATGAATTATTTCAATTTTAGACATATTTAGCATTTTCTGCTTTTTTTTTATTATTTTCATAATATTTTATTTTTAAAAATAATATTTTTTTAAAAAAAAATTATTTTCATCTCTGATCCCTCCCCTACTTTTATTTTTTAAATATTATTTTTTAAATTTTTTAAAATACTACTTTATTATTATTTAAAAATAATATTTTAAATTATTAATAATAATAAAATAATAATATTTTTTTCTTTCTCTCTAAATATTTTTTTCTTTTTTCTCCCTTTCCTTTCCTTCCTCCTGCCACCTCCCCCCACTCCCCGCCCCCACCGCTTGAAGCCTAGGTCGCGGTCGTCTACGCCGCCCCATCGCTGTCCACTCCATACTCGATTTCATGCGGCCTCCAAACCCCCTCCGCTCTTCTCTCCAAGCTTCAACGCCACTAACCCCCCTCGCCTCCCCTCCCCAACCCCCGACATCTCCCCCACCCCATGCGACCGCCACCCACCCCCACTCTTGGGCTCTCAGAGTCTTCTTGCCAAAAGTCATCAAAGTCTTGATACCCCTCGTCACCGACATCATCCCCACCGCTCGCTTCAGGTCGACGACATCCGTTCCCTCTTCGACCTTGAAGATCCAAACTAACCTCGTACACCTCACAATGGCCCATCAAGCCTTGGCATCCATAACCCCTCGATGGATCGCGACTGCGAGAGGCTCCAAGTTCTCATTGACAGGGAAGAGGACTCCGTCCTCGATGGTGGCATCGTGC
Organism: Cocos nucifera; assembly: GCA_006176705.1. Classification (NCBI taxonomy): domain Eukaryota; kingdom Viridiplantae; phylum Streptophyta; class Magnoliopsida; order Arecales; family Arecaceae; genus Cocos; species Cocos nucifera. The sequence continues at coordinate 1,445,737 of QRFJ01000003.1, read as the reverse complement.
GGCTCGTCGAGGCTGAGAGTGATGAGGGGGCAGGTCTTGGAGAGGGGCTTGGAGGGATCCCTGGGCGGCGAGGGGTGGCGAAGGTAGTGGTCACCAACGACGAAGGCGAAGGAAAAGATTTTTCACTGCTTGCTATGGTGGAGTGTGCAGAGTAGGCCTGCAAGGGCAACACCGAGGGAGGGGGTGGGACGTGGATGCACCGTGTGGGGAGGGGGAGGGGGGTGGGTTTGTGCTGGGGCCGAGGGAGGACGAGTAGGAGGAGTCATGGCGTAGGAGGTGTGAAAAAATTTTAAAAAATAATATTAAAATAATTTAGATGACACAACAAAATTTATCTAAAAAACTGAATTAGTAATACCATAATACTCCTCCATAGTGTGTATGTGTATATATATATATATATGATGTGCTAGCAAGGTGGATTCATCCATTCAGGAGTCTCTTCATAATCTATATTTCCTAGTACTAATGATCAAGGAATGGAGAACAGATCGATGAAAAAAAATTCCACTCGCCTGTTTGCATCTCTAATAATTTGATTTGAATCATATAAAAATATTTGTATCTGTAATATTTTGATTTGAACAATATAAAAATTGACTCTGGCACAGCCTATTTGAATAGCTAAGAGGGTGACTTAAAGGAGGAACATTGACAACATTCACTCCATGAACAAAAGGCTAGGTCATCTATGATTTCATTATATTATGTACTAGCATTATTTCTTAAAAAAATACAAATGAAGATTCTTATTTATTTTAAATATAAAAAATTCACTATCAACATCACATCCATTTTTTCATCATCTTTGCCATAACTATCATTATCATCTCCACTATCACTACTTGCTCGCCATCTTATTATCTCTCTCATACTAGAATTAATACTATTATCTTCATTATCTCCACAACCAGTGATAGATTTTGTCAGTCACTATCATTATGTTTATCTTTTTAAAAAACTTTACCAATATATTTATATTTTATAAAATTTAAAAATAAAATACAAAATAAGAATCATGTTTGCATTTTTGAAAACTTAGAAAAAAAAGAAATAAATTTTAAAATATTATATTTATCTTTTTAAAAGACTTTACTAATATGTTTATATTTTTTATAATTTAAAAATAAAATAAAAAATAAGCATCATGTTTGTATTTTTTTAAAAACTTAGAAAGAAATAAATTATAAAATATAAAAATAAGAAAAATGAATGGAAAAATTTATGTTGAGAGTGGGATTTGAACCCACGCCCTTTCGGACCAGAACCTTAATCTGGCGCCTTAGACCAACTCGGCCATCTCAACACTGTGTGTTTTTTGTTATACTTAAAAGAAATTTCTAATTGACAATTTTAGACTATCATCATAGAAAGGACAAAAGTAATCATGCACCACATAACAATATACCAAAATTAAGCTATTTGCAGATCATATATTTCCATTACCTAGATGAGCATGCATCATAAGAGCTATTCCAAGCAGGTCCCTTTCTTATCCATATAAGCTATATCAGCTGTTATGCTCTACCGTAAGTCTTATCCCCTTAGCTTTTATGGTCACAAACCCATGGATATCCCATGGGTTTCACCGAATGTACCATCTTATGAGCAGAAAATATGGTCACCGTGTTTACCTGTTAGGAACAGAGTCTCCTTGCTTGATGTCCCCATAACCAAGATACTGGAAGCAATTTTATAGCAGTCATCAAACAAATTACCTGTGTGAAACTGCAAGCAATAACATCTGACCAATGCAATGGGAAAGCTATGCAAGACAGTTGTAACTTATTTACAGCGAGGTTTTAGTGATCGGGGTTGCAAACCCATGCATCAAATTCATCTACATTTTTATGAAGGGTTGGAAATACTGAAATAGGAGGTTCCATAGTGGCAAGACCTAATCAGGTTGCAGCAGTCATATGCTTTTGAACTATATAACAAGGTTATCGTATGCTTACCTGGAGCAATCTAAAATTGTTTCACAGATGCTTGAGTTTTGCATTCCAATAAAATAGTGAGCAATTACACAAATTATTTCAGTTCTTTCCACAGTCGGTCTGAAATTGGTGGAGCCATATGTTACTACTTACATAACAGTGGTTTTGTGAAGTGATAAAGGTGCAAAGTACAAGGAGTTTGCAGTTTGCTGCCATTAAAATGAACAGGAACCAATGATTAAGCTCCTAAGATTCCAGAATTATCACTCTCCAGACATTTTTGGTCGATAGGATATAAGACAAAGGATTCCCATTAACACAAACACACCTTGCAACTCGAAACTGGAGTAGCTTCTCGAAACAAGATTTCACATCTCAAAAAACTCGGTTTGAATGCGCAAAAAGGATAACACTGTAATTGTAGGTAACCATAAAGAAAAGGCATCAAAACCCCCACTCCACTAGTAAAAGACATATGAAGAACTTAAGGATATCATGGATGATTGAAAACATTTTTTAATCCACATTCCTCAAGTGAACCTTCAGTTTTGATGTATGTGCCCACTTGACTGCCTCTCTCTCTCTCTGGGTATTCAGTTGTCACAAAAACTATTCTATGGTTGAATTTTTATCAGGTGAAGCAGACCAGTATTTGGAGTCCTTGGCAGATGGTAACAGCAGTAGTAGTAGCAGTAGCAGCAGTTTACAAGTATTGGAAGTCCTAGGGAAGCCGGTGCATTTGTACTGAATGGGAAAGCACATAATTAGTTGTACCAGTATATAAGACTACAACTCCCATAAGGCTGTGAAGGGATGTCAAGCATGTTTCACCCCAAAAGCTAACAGATACATCACTTGTCAGCAAATATGCTCTCATAGTAACTTGTATTTTAAGAAGAGGAAGGACAGTTCAACCAAACAAAAATTAGAAGAAAGGGGGGAGGGGGGACCGTCTATATAAAATTGGTCGAGACCATCCAGAAATATCTGGATTTCCAATAGTATTTCACTCTTCAAGATTATAAGTTTACGGAAGAATTACTTCTCTACATAATAAATTGAATAAATCAATTTAAGCACAGAGCATGTGCAAGAAATGGTAAAACAGTTGGAGACTCTTTTTCTTAAGAAAAAAGATGCAGACATCTGGTTCAAACAAGGCAGCGCTCTCCATCATATGATGCCAAGCGGTATGACACATGGTATCATCTTAAAGAATCCATCCTTCAATCTCACAAAAATTTGCTTCTCTCAGCAACATATTTGAAGGAAATAGGTACATTCTCAATAAAGATGTTGATATTTTTCACTGCTATCAGAGATTCAATAATTATAGTCTCTGGAAGAAAGGTCATAAAGTAAATAAATCATGTAAGGGTGGTGTGCAGAGGTAGCTGCTGTTTCCCAATCTTTATTTTGGGCACTTATAGACATAAAACCCACCCCAGAAAGGCTGAAGTCTGGTCAATCATACTAAATGCAGTTAACATGAATTCTGTGACCTTTTATTTAGATTCCAAACAATACCTTCAAGAAGAAAACATCATGTAATAAAAGGTATGAAAGAGATGTTTATGTTCTCAGCAGCATTACTTCATAAAACACCAAAATGCATAAAGAAAAGAGAACCGTCACCATTTTGCCACTCTATTTCGTTATTCAACTAAAAGAATTGCTATCTCGTCTGGCATCTTTACAAGAGAAGCAACACCTTTACAGATTAGATCATAAGAATATGATCGAAGACTTGTGCGCTGCAACCAAAATGACTAACCTAACATTTATGAACCTTCAACATCGTGTCATCAGAAGCACCAGATACTGAAAACCCAAACCTTCCTCTAGTTTTATCTCAGATATTCATGGAACTCAGAGATACCATACACAATATTCATGAAGCCAAATGTTTTTTCTTAAATTAAAAACCTTTAGGTCATATAACATTAAAATTTCAACATGAACAGATACAGACTACATAACTGAAAAGCATACATCGACAATCTAATTGCCTCATAACAGATGACCCTCTAGGCAGCGCAGATGTTCTCATGTATCATGTCCCTAAAAAGGGAAAAAAACTGCATCAGTGTTCTCTCATTCAGAAGTTTAAATTTAGCACAAAGAGGTGTTGAAATCCCCAAGCTATTCATTGTTCCTAAATGAAGGTGATGAGTTACACCAAACACAGACCATTCCTTCAACAAAATCTCTTTGTTGGTTCACAATCAATTCCACTTTCTTTCCCATCCTTCTTAGGTAAAGGATGAGTTAGAAACAGTAGCCGGAATTCACTTACTTGACTCGCTCCTCTGTAACTCTCCATCTCGAACCTCTGCCACTGCCACCGGTGCTGCCTCATTCCCTATCAGCCTCCTCTTCTCCTCCCGCTTCTCCTCCTCCACCTTCTGCGATCCTGTCAACCTCGCCAGCACCACAAACGACATCCCACCCAACACATTGTTCATGCACCTCAGAGCCACCACCGACACCTTAAACCCCGCCGGCGGCAGCACCTTCGCCATCAAAAACTCCAACCCATTCAACGTCTGGTACCGGAAATTGCTGCTGATACCCATGTGCAACGCCCATGTCAGCGCATTTAACACCGTTGGCGGCGGCTTATTGGGTGTTTCGAACTCAGGATCCATTTTTTTCCTCAATGCGATCAGCCCATTCGAAATTGCCGTCCCGGCGAGCCCGGCGGCGAACCCGACGGCGGCAAAGGTGGCACCTTTATAGACAAAAGTGCCAAGCCGGGCAAGGAGCGAGTAGGGGCCCGTCTCGAACATGTGGCCGGGGGGGCAGGCGGCGAAGACGCCGGGGAGGGTGACGGCGGCGGAGGCGGAGGTGGGGGCGAGGAGGTACATGAGGACGAAGTTGAGGATGGATCCTACGACAAGGGTGGAGAAGACGAAGTCGAGCTCGTTGAGCCCGAAGTTTGGGCGGGAGGCCATGTCGCCGAGCACGCAGGCGCTTACCCCGACGAGCTCCTCCATGAGGACCTTGAAAGGAAATTGGGGGTCGGCGGCGACCCGCGACCTCCATCCACTGAGGAGGAGCACGAGTGGGCCGGCCGCGCCATCCGAGGGCTCCTCGGGGAAGCCATCGCCTCCGCCACCCCCAGGGCGTTTTCCATCGCCACCTCCCCCGCCGCGATCAGGGGCATCGGAGGAGGGGAAGGCGCGGCAGAGGTTAGGTTTTGAGGAGCAGAGGGAAAGGAGGGAAGGAGCGGCAGTGGATGAGGAGAAGAAGAGGCGGAAGGAGGAGGGGAGGGAGATGGCCGGCAGGAGGGGGTTCCGGGCAGGGAGGTTGTGGTCTCCGTCGAGGCGGGCAGCGGAGACGTCGGGGAATTGGAAGTAGCGGAGGGGGGCGGCCATGACGCCTGGTTTTTTCTCTTCGAGGGGAGGAGAATGACAGAGGGTTTATTTCTGGGTGTTTAAATGATTTTCTTTTCAGTGATGACTGAGTGCTAGATTGCTACCAAGATCGTATCTCGGAAGGAAAGCAGGTGATTGGATGCACATGGAAAGATTTCAAACCTCGTGAATCCAGACCCAAATGCCGGACAAGTTCAGTTATCTCTACTCTTGTTAAGAGTCTCGGAGGAAGCTTGCACACGGCCAAGACTCGAGCGAGATTCTGTCTCTCTACACTGCACTCGTCCGGTAACGTGCAACAATTTGATAGATAATGGCCATGAATTAGAATCTTCCTCTTGAATCATCCATGCAGATCACAGGTGTCAAGTTTTAATGATGAGTTATCGAGTTTTTTTTTTAAAAAATTCTATTTAGCCATCTTTTAACATCTCCTGTAGATTTTTTTTTTTTTTTTTGGTAAGAAATGAAGCTATATCAAGCAAACCACAAAAGAGCATACAGAAGTGCCTTACAACACAAATCAAAAAAGCGGATCATGATCAGTTGGATGGACCAGCCATATACCAAAAAAAAAAAAAAAAAAAGGATACAAGGATTAAAAGATTAGCCTGTACAACTGAAAAACAACAGAAACCAGCATGAAGAAGAAAGAAAGAAGCAACAGCAGACAGTGAAAAAAAGGAACTATGGCGACATTGAGACAACCAAGTATTCGTATGAGTGTACTTCCTTAGCTCCGTCAATTGAAGAAGCAACGCCACACCAAAACAAGTATATGCAGAAGAGATCCCAATATAACCATAACAGTGAGATCCGAAGCAAAGATGCGATCCTGGTGATGAGTTACAGAACAGATAGCTAAGTGTATACTGTTAACAGTGTGGTAGAGGAGAACCCATGAAAGTCATTTAGAAGCATATACCAGTCTGTCTAATTATATAGAATTTCATAAAATAAAACCATTGTAGAAGCATCTTTAGAATTTTGGTATGAGTGATGCCACTGTAAGACTGCATCTCCTAACTGTGGGTAAGTATTAAAAGAAGTCTGAAACTAAGAAATCCAGTCCAACTGTTCTAGCTGAAACACTTGTAGAAGTATGGACTGAACATTAATATGTAATCCTTAGCATAGGAAAGAAACTCCAATGTATGCATAAGAAGTAGGGCCATGCTACACAGATAATTGAAATAACTGTTAGGCAAATAAGCAGCAATCATTTTAAGTAGATTAAAAAAAAGGATGAAACCCGCAAGATAAAGACAATGAAAAACGTTAGATATAATAGTTCTCTATCCCCCTCAACTTAATTTCTTTTTCTCTTTGATCTTTTTTGTATTTGCATTTTGGTCTTTTTTTTCTTCAATTCTTTTTTTCTTTTGCACATTGGACAATTCTTCCTTTTTTAACTGATCTTGCATCGTTTCACCCGTCATTTGGTCATCTTGTATCCTCCATTTATTGACTCTAGCAGAAGTGAAGCAGTCCATCCGGTTTAGAGGTGAAGTGATCTGAACCAAAGTCAAGGGCATAAGAGCACTGTCCCAAGACAAAATGAGCGGTAACTGATTTATATAATTAACAGTATGATCTGCATAATTTCTCTTCTGTAGTCTATGTTCTATATTATGACCCTTAGTTACACCAGCTCCCACATCCTTTGTGCTGTAGAGGTCTGAATGCTTGATTGAGCGTCCCATTTTTGTCTTGAATTTCAAGCAGTGGAGCTTGTCTTCCCATTCCCAATAGAGTAGCATCTTTTCCCCAATTAAATAACATTCCCATAAGTAGCTCTATCTCCTCCATATCAGGAGCAGTATAACACAATTATAAGCATGCTCAATGATGCAGCACAAAGACAGGTGAGAAAGCTGAAGCTACACACACAAAAAAAAAAAAAAAAACAGGTTAGATAGGCAAAACCCTCCTCCCCTTGAAGTCTCTCATTTTCCATATGTTCCACTGTATTAATCTCAGATTTTTCAACTTCTTGCAATTCTCTATTAGTCAGCTGCCCCCTCTCATCTCCATTATCTCATCCTCCTGCCTTTGCAGCTGCTAAATTATTATATTTTCTCCCCATTAAGCTAAGCAACTTTGGGCTCCCAACTTTACAAAAATAATAGAATGTCTTCTTTTTTTGTCTCCATGTCCTGTATATGGCCATGATATCATTGAGGCTGTGTTTGCAATTGGATGTCAAAACATCCAGCAAACAGTCCACAATATATTAAGAGCTGCATGAACAAAACAAATGAATAGAGAAGTGAAATCAGAAGCCTATATATTAATAACAACAGCAACATAACTGAGAACATATGGATCAAAATGTAAAACATGACAACTACTAATAATAGAAAGCAGGATATATAGGCAAGCCAAAACAGCTATCGCAAAACCACATGATATGGTTGACCATTCAGATCACAGAACTCCCTCAGGCAAAGAAAAATAACTATCAGAGCAGTAGAAACAGAGATGGGAGGCAGCCAATCAGCTAAGTAGACATTATATAGGCTGCATACCATATAGGATGACAGCAACGTATGAAGTAAAAAACAGTTATCTACAAAATCGAACACCATAACTATCCGCTTAAAGTAAATACTTGCAGTGATGGTCTAACATAGAGCCGATGGTCTAAGAAAAATCACCCTGTAAAGCCTTGTTAGCCATATAATCCACCAATTGATGAGCCTCTCAAAAAGTATGGGTAATTTGAAAAGAAATAGCAGAAACTTCCCAGTCCACAGATCTTGTAATAAATGAATATGGCGATACTTCTGTGTTGAACCATTAGTAAGCCATGAAATTACTGTGATAGAATCACCTTCTAGCCATATGTGGGTGGCTTGGAGCTGTTGCATCACCATCCATACTCCAATCCAAGCTGCAGTTAGCTCTGCATAAGAGATTGAAACTGATTGCAACAACTTACCTCCCACCCGCAGCATAACCGCATTATGATCCCTAATAACATATCCTGCAGCTGCTCTATCATTCATTACCGAAGTGTTAGAGTTAATTTTAACTACTCCAGCGGGCAGGGGTAGCCAGGACACCAATCGAATTTGTTTAAATAACAGGCTATGCTGTAAAGAGCTGCCCCAGTGCCGAAATGGAGTATTAGCACTCTGTACATCAATAAGGCCATGAGATAATAAAAACATGATAATCACCGAAGGACCTGAAATGGAGTATAAGATGCATGATTAAAAATCCTATCATTACGAACTTGCCAAAGGCACCACATTAGATATGCCCAAAGTGTTTTCTATCCATTCTCTACAGCAGGAGCTGGTAAATACTGAATCAAATCAGGAAGAGAATTTGGACAGAAATAAACTCAATACACAGAACCTAATTGCTGCCAACAAGCCTGAGCAAAAGCACAGTGTATAATGGTATGAGCACAGTCTTCGACAATTTGAGGACATAAATCACAATATTGCTCCTGTGAAGGAATAATATCATTATGGGCTAGGATAGCCTTACAAGGCAAGCATTCCATATGGAATAGGTGGGCACAACTGCCGCATATCATGCAGAGATATCTGTATAAGTTCCAAAGATGCCCAAACCAAATGGTCGACCAAGTACCCTATGGAATAGGAATAGAAGAAATGTTAGCAGCAAGCTCAACAGCAAAACATTGAACAAGATGATCTATATCCCAAGTTCTCCCATCAATAATAAAATCAGCTACTTGCATATCCACGCTAAGAACATTGATATTCACATAAGTAGGCCAAGCGAGAAGGGGAGTAGGAGTTATCCAAGGATCGCTAAGCATATTTATAGATTGACCAAACCCCAAAAGCCATTGAAATTGAAATTGGATCTGAGGACCAACCACACAAAGTTTCCTCCAAATAGATGAACAACACCTCAGCTTTGTATAAGAAATCCAAGAACCCTTTAAATGATACTTAGCTTTGATTAAAAGAGCCCATAATGATGTAGGATCAAGAATCAAGTTAGAAGCAATTTTACAAAGACATTGAAACCAACATTGTATTAAGGACGAATAGAAGGCCCGATGATGATCCGAAGCATGGCCCCATAAAAATGCCCAAAACTCTTTTTAAATTTTATGTAACACAGTAAGAGGAACATGCACAAACAATAAAACATAAAGCAGTATGGAAGACAGAACCAATTGAAGTAAAGTGAGTCTGCCAGCAAGAAATAAAGTATGCTACTTCCAAGTATCAATTTTATTATATATCTTATCCATGAGAGGCTGAATCAGATGGAACAAGAGGCCTACCAGATAACGGAACACCTAGATAATTCCAGATGGAACGCTTTTCAGAAATATGCAATAAACTAACAATCTGTCGACGAACTCAAGAAGCAGTAGATGGACTAAAAACAACATGAGATTTAGTAAAATTAATAAATTGAACAGAAAGCAAGCAGTAAGCATCTAAAATAGCGGCTATACACACTGCATCTCTAGTCATAGCTCGGGCCACTAATAAACAGTCATCCGCATGGACGCATGAGAAATGACTGGCCCACCTCTAAGCCAATACGCTCTAAGAAGGTGATTTTGAACAACAGTACAAATAAACCTTGAGAAAACCTCAAAACATAAAATGAAAAGATAAGGAGAAAGCAGATAACTTTGTCTCAAATCCCGAGAGACTGAAAAGGAAGGAGAAATAGAGCCATCGATGAGCAATGAAAACCTAGAATGAAAAACACAACCTTGCACCCAGGTAATAAATTAAGAAGGAAATCCAAATTGGGAAAGAACCTGGACTAAATAAGGCTAATGAATCCGATCATAAGCTTTTTCCATGTCTAGTTTCAACATCATGAGATTCCAAGAATGAGGAGCATTAACAAGTGAACGCATAATTGCTCGAGCAAGCAAGATATGATCAGTAATCTGTCTACCTCGAACAAAAGCCCCTTGCTCCTTTGAAATCAAAGTAGGCAAAATGGGCTAAAGACAATTAACAAACACTTTAGCAATAACTTTATAAAGCATGTTACACAAACTAATAGGCCTACGGTCATCAGGATGTTGAGGATTAGCTTGTTTAGGAATCAAAACTATATATGCGTTAGATTAGTTGATTGGAATAAATTATGAATGGCAGAAACCAACTCATGCTTAATGATAGACCAAAATTTCTGATAAAAGAAAGCAGGAAAGCCATCAGAACCTAGAGATTTATTAGGGTTCGTAGACATAATAGCATGCTCAATCTCAGAATCAGTAACAGGCCTAATTAAAGATTCAGCAAGATCAACATTCAAGTTAGACAGAAGAAAAGGATAATCCAACTGACCTGTTAGGCTATCCGCGGTCCACCTATGTTGAAAGTGCTCAACTAAACAATGTTGAATGTCCACAGGCCCAATGATAATCCTATTAGTAGTATGTAAACCATGAATCCCACCACTTCTTCTGTCGGTGAAAGAATTTTGTACTTGCATCCCCCTCAGTCAACCATAAAATATGAGATTTTTGTCTCCAAAGCATCTCTTGTTGAGTCAAAACTTGATGGTAGTCACGAAGAAGAGCCAACAAATGCCAATATAAGTAAATGGGTAGGCCGCCACGCTGAGCTTCCATAGTTTAAAGAGCATAAATTTGATCATATAACATTCGCTCCCTATAATTTAAGTTGCCAATCCTATATTTCCATCTTTTAATAGCCTTACAAACTTTATCAAGTAATGAGGAAACACAGACCCCCGGCAAATAGTGACAGACCAGACCAAGCTCTATGAACAACATCTGTAAGTCCAAAGCAATTGAGCCAAAATTTCTCAAACATAAAAGGTTTAAGACCTCTGATCTCACGAAGAAGAAGTAATTAACAAAGGGCGAGATGAGAAACAGTACAAATTAATCCACAAGTCAGAAACAAATGCCTGATCAATATGCTCCCAAACCCTAGCAAGCCCATAATAATTGTTGCTCCACGTATCGCAAGGCCCAAGGTCCAGAAGCTCTTATATCATGATTGACGCAAAAGGATTTGCCACCTTTCTTATCCTCAGCACTTGAATACAATTAAACTCCAGCTACCAGTGGCCTCAGCTCTTGAGCAATGACGCCATGCTCCTTCAAAAGAGAATGGGCTCGCGCACTCCACGCGAGCCCTTCAGTGTCCTTTAACTTGCTAAATGAGATGTAATAAATGTTTCCTTTTTTTACCAAAAAAAAAAAAAAAATACAACTTATCCAATGATTACAACAACCTAACTGAAGTTGTTACCACCTTATCATATAACAACCGATCCAACACATTATAGACAGGATCGAAGCGACTTTAACAAATCCCAAACAAATAACAAAATTCGAAAGGGAATTTCTCTTGGCATAGAAAGAAAAAAAAATGGTAAATCAATTAAAGTTTAAGGGTTCTGATGTTATTGCATTTAGTTTTCATTTACATGATATTTCAGCAGAGGTTTAGTAAATCCTCCATAAATTATTCTTATGGACGGAAACTAAGGGTAATTCAGAGGACAATCTTACATCGTCGATGGAAGACCCGAGGGACTAGGGATTGATGACAGGAATAACCTACTTCATTTTTATTGATACCAATCTAATCGGAGCATCTGAAGCAGTTTGTGAGGAGAATAGGTGACTAAATTTTACTGGGATGGCTTCATTCTTTTAGTTGGAGCATCCTTCATGATACATTTAAAAGACATGGTGAGGAAAGCATTACTCTTCGTCGCATAAAGATGAGGTATCTTTCTACAAGCTATAGCAAGATATGTACAATATGCACTGAGGAAGAAAATTAAAAAAAAATTTATAGATAGCATCTAAATAAAAAATTTGAGAGATTAATTCAAGAAAAATGTAACTAATATTTTTACCTACTTGCCCTAGCTGGCACTAGCAAGATTGTTAATTTCTATTATAATGAATATAAGATTATTATATTCATAAAAATTTTTGAATTATATTTATTTAGGAATATATTAGTAGAAGTTCTAGGGCTCATAGATACTTGTTAAAAGTTAAATAAGATTGAATAATAGTAAAAATATGAAATCATTTGGTAGAAATTTTGTTCACCCAAGAGAAAATCATTTTTAGCGAGTATAGGCATTTTCATTAAGAACTGGTTTATCAAATAACAATCATTTATTTAGAATGGTTAAATAGAAATTATTGTATAAATTAAATAATATAAAGAAACATAAGTGGAGGCTTTAGCAATTGTAGAAAAAAAATACATTACAACGTTATACTAGCTGTTATTCTAAACCCCGACCTACAACCTCCGTGTAGGGACATTTTTCTTGGAAAGATTATGACATTGGTGAACCAGACTCGAAAAGGAGGCTCGCCAACCGCGCATCCCGGTCTCCTGCTCCAACCAATTATCTTAAATCTTTTTTTGAATACAATTCTATCATAGAATATTGGATTATTGGGTGGGCATTTGTAGTCTCAAAGACTTTAGCAGCAAAAAAGAGTAACATCTTAGGTTTGTCGAATTACCATGGCAAAACCATTTTTGTATTCTAAGTAATTTATTGGGGATAAACCCCATTCCTACCGAAGTTCAGTTCGATGCTCAGACAATGCGACCAGTAGTCGTGGAAGAGCTTACCCCTTCAGCCGGCCAAACTGGTTAGCGGCCGAGCTCCTTGGACTCCCAGCAGCCGAGCTCCTTAGAACCCCTTCAGTAGGCTCGAGCTTCTCGAACTCCCAGCGGCCGAACTCCTTGGACTCCCAGCGATCGAGCTCCTTAAGCTCCCAACGGCCGAACTTCCTTGGACCTCCTCAGTCGGTCGAACTGCTTAGCAGTCGAGCTTTCGAACTCCCAGCGGTTGAGCTTCTTGAACTCCTCAGCGACCGGGCTTTAGCCGAACCCCTCAGCAGCGAGCTTCAAGTCGGACTCCCGCGAGGGCCGAACTCTCTCCGCGCCCTTCCAGCCAGACACCTGCAAGAGCCGAACTCCTCCCGAGACATCCCCTTCGGCCGGACTTCTTCAGGAGCCGGAACTCCTCTCAGACATCCCTTTCGGCCGGCCGAGCTCTTACCGAACTCTCCAGTGATCGAGCCTTAGCCGAGCACCTCCAGCCAGATGCCTACGGAAGTCGAACTCCTTCCGAGCTTCCTCTTCAGGAGTCCGAGCTCCTCCAAAATGGGTACACATCAAGGCCCTCCAACCCTTCATTCGACCTCGAGCGGCTCGGTATCAAGATAGCTGCAGCCATCACCATCAGTCCACCGTAAGCGACAGCGATCCGCTATCAGGCGGCGATGGCTGTCACCATCAATCCGCTGCAAACGGCACCTTTCCATGAAACTGACTCCGTTGGACCTCGAGCGGCCCGTCAGCACGCAGCTACAGCTGTCACCATCAAGCTCCGCTATAAAAAGAATCCTCTAGATACGCTAACTCTAATCTCTCTGATCTCTAAGATCTCCTCTTTATCTCTAAGCTCTGCAGAAATCATTTTCGAGCACTCCATTCCTGTTGGCCAGAGCTGACTTGATCGTCGAAGGGTCCTGCCGGAGCCATCCTCCACCAGCTCCAGACGGGACTTTATTTTGTAGATCTCCGACGGCGACCTCGTCCACCACCGCTCCAGCCGATTTCGACGATGACCAGATTCTGCGTCAACAGATTAGCGCTAGAGGAAGGGTACCCCGAACCTCCGAGATTTTTTTATTCTTAAAGGAGTGCTCGACGACGATTTCTCTCTCTCCGGAGATCTCTCTTCTTCCTCACTAGAGCCCTCTTCCAAAGAGAAAATGCCTCCTAGGAGAGCCTCGACTCGGCGATCAACGGCCTCCGCATCCCAATCCTGTCCAGATCCGTCTGCCCCTGCTTCAACCCCGGCAACTCAGGTTCCACCCATACCCACGATAAATGTAGAGCAGTTCAACCTGCTCGTTTGATAGGTCCGTGGCCTTGCGGATGCAGTGCGGGCCATGCAGCAGCCTCCGGTGGTGACTCCACTAGAAAATCCGTCATTCGGATGTCGAAAATTGGCCCCAGAAAAGGATACTCGGGTCGGTGTGCCTGCCTCCCTTGGAAAGGGAAACAGAGAGTCGGAGATCCATGTTCGAATCATGGTTCTCCTCTGAAGGAGATCTTTCCCACTTGTAGTCGAAAGTCCCCCAAGATCTGCGACCAGGACGACGCCCTTGATCACAGACTGTGGAAGATGGACCGACGGATTGAAGAGCTCGGTCACGTCGCCCCGGCTCATCATGTCGATGTCCGCACCAATCCTCCTTTCTCCCTTCAGATAATGCAAAAGTCCGTCCCACCGAACTTCGAGCTTCCTCAACTTGAAAGCTACGATGGGACCTCTGATCCGGTTGATCATCTGGAGGCCTTCCAGACCATAATGTTGCTTTACGGCGCTTCAGATGTCATGCTGTGCCGAGCCTTTCCATCTACCTTAAAGGGAGCAGCGAGAAACTGATACTCGATATTGAAGCCAAGTATGATCTTCACTTTTGACCAGATGAGCAGTCAGTTCGCGGCCCACTTCACCAGCAGCCGACGACCGTGCCGAGGTTCAAATTCTCTGATGAACGTCAAGCAGAAGCAAGAAAAATCCATCCAGGCTTACGTCACCCAGTTTAACACCGCGGCATTAGAGGTCTGAAACTTGGATCAGTCTGTTGCGATGGCCGCACTCAAGGGCGGTCTTCAAAAAAATGACTTACTATTCTTCCTGAAAAAAAGGTATCCCAGGAACTTCGCCGATCTACTGGCTCGGGCTAAGAGATATGTCCGTGCGGAAAAAGCCTTCAAATTAAAGGACGAAGAAGCCTTAAGGGAGCGGCTGGTAGGCAATGGAGAGCCGAACGAAGTTCGGCCGCGCTCACGTACTCCCTTCGATAGCAGGCAGGCCCGAACTCCTCGAGCTCATAAAGAAGCGCAAAGAAGCCCTCCTCCTAAAAGATTCCATGACTACGCCCCCCTCAACGCTCCTTGAACTCAGATTCTCACCGAAGTTAAGAACCAACTACCAAGACCAGAAGGGTTACAGTCTCCCCCGAACAAGCATGATCGAAGCAAGTACTGCCTCTACCATCGCGACTACGACTATGACACTGAGTGCATTCAGCTCCGAGACGAAATTGAGGAGCTCGTTAGAAAGGGGCGGTTGGGTAAATTCATTCGATGCCAACCTAAAGATCGGCAAAGGGCGCTGTCGTAACAAGAGACGATAAGGTCGGCCACCTCACGGCATCATCAATGTTACCTCAGGGAGCTTGGTACATCGCCGACTCATCACCTCCCAGCGTCGAAGCTAAGAGAAGCATGCTCCAAAGTGAGGAGGCCAGCATGAGATAGAAAAGGTCGTCCGCATGAAGAAGCGCGGAGGAACGCTACCACGACCCTGAATCACAAAGAATTCGGGAATACATTGCCAGTAACTTTCTTTCAATAAAGTTCTTTCCTTTCAATAATATACTGTTTCTGGGCACGAAAATAATGAGATGATAGGGAAAGAAGTAGTTAATAGTCACCGTGTTAGGAACAGGAGGAGAATCTCATCCTAACACGGGCAGGTCAAAGACCTTCGACCTCGACCAGAGATAAGATCTCTCCCGAGCGACAACCTCGGCTAAAGATAAGATCTCTCCTGAGAAGCAACCTCGGTCAGAGATAAGATCTCTTCTGAGCGACAACCTCGGCTAGAAATAAGATCTCTCCCCAGTGGCAACTCGGTCAATGATAAGTCCCGAGAACCTCGGCAGAGATAAGATCTCTTTCGAGCAGAACCTCGGTCAGAGATAAGATCTCGTCCGAAGCAACCTCGGTCAGAGATAAGATCTCTTCCGATCAGAGATAAAATCTCTCCCGAGAAGCAACCTCGGTCAGAGATAAGATCTCCTAATTCGAGCAACAACCTCGGCCAGAGATAAGATCTCTCCCGAGAAGCAACTTCGGTCAGAGATAAGATCTCTCCCGAGAAGCGACCTCGATCAGAGATAAGATCTCTCCGAGCAACAACCTCGGTCAGAGATAAGAATCTTCTGAAAAGCAACTTCGGCCAGAGATAAGATCTCTTCCGAGCGATCGAGTCAACCTCGGCTAGAGATAAGATCTCTTCCGAGTGAAGGCCTCATTCACAAAGGGCAAGACGGAGGAAAACGGACGACGATCCAAATGTGCCCCCACAGCCCGTTAGAAATAGGAGGAGAACCTCATCCTAATGCAAGCAAAGTTGAAGGCCTCGTTCACAAAGGACGAGATGGGAGGGAGAGGCACGGACGATGGTCCGTATGTGCCCCCACAGTCCGTTAGGAATAGGAGGAGAACCTCGTCCTAATGCGAGCAAAGTTTAAAGGCCTCGTTCACCTTAGACAAGATGGGGGGAGACGGACGACGGTCCGAAAGGTGCCCCCACAGTCTGTTAGGAATAGGAGGAGAACCTCGTCCTAACGCGAGCAAAGTCGAAGGTCTCGTTCACCTTAGATGAGATGGAGGGAGAGGCTCGAACGATGGTCCATATGTGCCCCCGCAGCTCGTTAGGAGCAGGAGAAGAGCCTCATCCTAACGTGAGCAAAGTCTAAATCCAAGCTCCGAAGTCTACGGAAGATAGGATCTCCATCAACCTCGACCAGAGCGTCCGAGCCAACCTCGACCAGAGATAAGATATCTTCCGAGCAATCGAGACAACCTCGGCCAGAGATAAGATCTCTTCCGAGCGACCGAGACAACCTCAGCCAGAGATAAGGTCCGCGACAATCTCGGCTAGAGATAAGTTCTCTTCCGAGCATCCGAGCCAACCTCGACCAGAGAAGATCTCTTCCGAGCGACTGCGTTAACCTCGGCCCAAGATCATATCTCTTTCGAGCGCCCATGTTAACCATGGCTGCAGAAGAAGAGATTTCCCATGAGTCAGCCTCGGCTGCTTAAGACAATATCGCCCTCCGGAGGAGCTCAACCTCCGACCTCGACCGCATGAGACGAGATCTACTTCAACCTTAGCTGGAGATGAGATCTCCCCTGGGCTTCAACTTCAACATCAACTTTAGTTGGAAATGAGATCTTCTCCGAGCTTCGATCTGAATCAGCACGGAGCCTAGAAGAAGACTTCGGCAGTCACCTTTTTTGCACTTCCTTTCTTCGAGTTTTCGAACTCAAGAGTGGGAGGGGCTATTGTTGGGGATAAACCTCGTTTCTGTCAAAGTTCAGTTCGATGCTCAGACAATGCGATCAGTAGCTACGGAAGAGCTTACCCCTTCAGTCGGCCAAACTGCTTAGCGGTCGAGCTTCTCGAACTTGCAGTGGCCAAACTCCTTGGACTCCCAACGGCCGAGCTCCTTGGGCTTCTAGCGGCCAAGCTCCTTGGGCTCCTAGCGACCGAGCTCCTTGGGCTCCCAACGGCCGAACTTCTTGGACTCCTAACGGTCAGACTTTAGCGAAACTCCTCAACGGTCGGGCTTCAATCAGACTCCCGCGAGGGCTGAACTCTCTCCATGCCCTTCCAGCCAAACGCCTGCAAGAGCCGAAATCCTCCGAGCTTCCCCTTCGATCGGACTTCTTCAGAAGCCAGACTCCTCCCAGACATCCCTTTTGGTCGGTCGAGCTCCTATCGAACTTTTCAGCGATCGAGCCTTAGCCGAGCACCTCCAGCCAGACGCCTACGGAAGTCGAACTCCTTCCGAGTTTCCTCTTCATGAGTCCGAGCTCCTCCAAAATGGGTACACATCAAGGCCCTCCAATCCTTCATTCGGCTCTGAGCAGCTCAGTACCAAGATAGCTACAGCCATCACCATCAGTCCGCCATAAGCGACAGCGATCCGCTATCAAGCGACGATGGCTATCACCATCAATCCACTGCAGACAGCATCTTTCCATGAGACTGACTCCGTCGGACCTCGAGCGGCCCGCCAGCATGCGACTACAATTATCACCATCAAGCTCCGCTATAAAAAGAATCCTCCAGATACGCTAACTCTAATCTCTCTGATCTCTAAGATCTCCTCTTCATCTCTAAGCTCTGCGGAAATCATTTTCGAGCACTCCATTTCTATTGGCCAGAGCTGACTTGATCATCGGAGGGTCCTGCCGGAGCCACCCTCCATCGGCTCCAGATGGGACTTTATTTTGCAGGTTTCCGACGGCGACCTCGTCCACCACTGCTCCAGTTGATTCCAGCGATGATCAGATTCTGTATCAACATAATTAATATTATGGTGATACTACAATTTGTAAACATAATTAAGTAGATCACCAATCCCATGTTGCGTTATTCTAAATGGATAATTGCCGGTAAACAAAGAGAAAAGAAGGATGCCCCCTTCACATGATTTTGATTATATGACTTTTCTAATATGGCTTCAGTATTCTACCTAAATAATCAATGCTTCTTAACAATAAATTAAGGTGATAGTTGAAATTGTGTTAGCTAGTCGGCAACTCAGCTCCAACATAATAGATGGGATATATGCATTATGTAGCATATATGAAATTTGTGACCTCAATTGGATGGATAAAAAAAAAAAAGCCTATGGCTTCAATTTTGATAGAATAAACAATTGATATTGCTTCTTTAATCTTGTTAATAGATTTCAATGGTAAACTAGATCTATAGTTTTACATTAAAAAAAAAAAAAATCTATACTTATAATAAAATTAATAATATCATGCATTGTTGTTGAGAGAGCTAAAGTTGACTAATAAAACATTGTCATCTTTTGTTGAAAATAAATATAATTTGAGTATGACAAAAAAAAAAAAAAAGGAAGGAAAAACCCACTACTACTTGATGGCTTGCTCCAACACTTCATGGACCCAGATAAATTCCTATAAACATACAGTATCTAGTTGGATTGTTAAGGGTGTTCATTATCATTTAAACCATTTAGTTGATGGGTGAAGTAAGCAAAACCCATTTATATTTAATGTACAGTATTTCATAAAACATTGCCATATTGGCAGCCCTGACATAGACAACTTTCATTGCATATGTTTGAATAAAATGAACAATCTCAAAAAACAAAGTTAGTGGGAGGTGCTGTTGCCAAGGAAAACACTGAAACATGCTAACTTTGACATTTTGAGACTACACGCCTACTTCATATTAAATTATACTTTTTTAAACCAATAATTGATAATATGGGTCAGGTTGGTATGCTTTTGAAAGATTAGTTATCAATACTTTTCAATCAAAATCAATGGAAGGGCTCTCCCAATAAAAATCATCACCATTGATTACTATGCACGTATTTGAATTGGCTAAAATTCAAAATCACCATAATTCAAGATCATCCTATAAGAAATCTAGATGTACTTATATTAGATGCAAATATAGAAATTAAAATTTATTTTATTTGAGAATTAGAGTATTTTATTTTTTATTTGGATTTTGTCATAAAAATTTTACGAAAACTCTAGTATTTTATCTCTATGCAAACTCTTATTAGGATTTCGTATTTATATAAACCACTTGTTATAGAATTGAAAACATAAGTTTGCATTATTGAAATTTTAGATTCGAGAATATTTAGTTGCGCTCTCCCATTATCTTCTTCTTCCCCTTCTTTGTCTCTTTCTTCCTTCTCTTCTTCTTCTTTACTCTCCTTCTTCTATCCTGCATACTACAAACTTTGAGATATTTTCCTCGTGCATCAAATAAAAAATAAAATCAATAACTTTAACAATCAAATATCATGTTTCAATTTAGTCTACACCTAAAGAATATATAAATTCATTGAAATTTGATCTCCACAAGTTTTATAATATTTGGATTACAGTCAATAGTTGCGAATCGCAAGTTTTATAGAATATGTAATGTTTTTGCCCCATCACTATATCGCTACTATTTATTTTTATGAGCACTGAAATAGGTAAATTTTAGTTCTTACATATTTTATATATATTAAATCTTGACTAGTGGTGCTGAATTTATTTTGAAAGTATTATCACCAGAAAATATTTGAATCAAATGCTAGCATAATACTTTAAAGCATCACTTGATCGCATCCAAATGCTAGCATAATACTTTAAAGCATCACTTGATCGCATCTGTGAATATTCTTTAAGATACAATTACAAGGGTAAATGATGTATCTTAAAGAAAAGATTTTCATGATAGGGTCACTAAAAATGGAGAGATCAATCACATCTAAACCTTATGTAAATAGCCACTTAAATTTGAATAAAATTTTACTCAATTAGATGGAGTTCTGAAAAGAGTAACCAATCAGATTACCTCTCAATTTATTCACTTCATGTGGCCATCAAGGATTAATATAATACAGGGATGATTATTATTCAGACTAAACAAAAATCACATGAGATGGGTATATAATAAGGGAATATAAGACGGGATTTCTATTTTGACATATTTTTTTAGTGCTCATTTTAAAGCAAACATCTAAAAGTTAGGCCTACCAATGGAGTCATCGTTCCTATAATTCAAAAAAAAAAAAGATCACGTGCAACAAAAGAATAAAAAAAGAAAAAAATATCGTATAGTATCCTCTTTCTTCCTCATTTTTAGAACATACTTTTAAATGGTACATACTATATAGCCAAATAATACATACCAAGTAAATTAATCATCTTGAAATCGATACACACCTCCAAGTAAATCGATACATAGTTTTCAAAATATAATATCTATCGATATATAGTATATAATCAAATAATATATACTTAGCAAATTAACCATCGAACAATTTGATGCATATCTTCAAATCAATTAATATATAATTTTTAGATCATTATATTCATTAATATATATTATATGATTAAGTGATACATATTTATATATTTTTGATATATACTATAAGTTTCGTTGATATGTACCTAGCTAGTAGTAATCCAATATGCATCTCTAGATAAATTAAAATATAGTTTTTAAAATATACTTTTTATTTGTTTAAACTACATAACCAAATAATATATACATGATAAATTAGGCCTTCTAGTAAGTTAATATACATCTCTACGTCGATTGATAGATAATTTTCAAAATATATTGTTCACTAGTATCAATACATGGTGCATAGTTCCTAGCTTTATATAATATGGTAGTGTTTGGATATCCAAATGTTATTCCTGGAATAGGAATATAAATTTTTAGAGAATAGCTATTCCCCTTTGTTATTTCAGATTTTCGTGTGGCTGAAAATTTAAATTCTCTACCTAGAATAAGCAATTAATATAGTTTAATTAATGTAGTATTATTTTTTATTCTTAAATCAAAATTTATTAAAGGTCTAGGATAAGCTATTTCATAGTCCATAATAGAATAGCTAAATCAGGATAGGCAAAAATAAGAAAGGATTGATCGAAATTGCTAAATCATTCTAGTTCATCATCATATTTTCATCTATTTAGAAGAATAAGATGAAATAAGCTCTTATTCTATCCAAAATTATATAAGCAAATATTACCTATAGTTATATATTGTATTTCAGAAAAAAATTTGAAAGAAAAAAATGGAACTCGAAAAGAAAAGAAAAGAAAGGCTTTTGAAATAAAAGAGACCACTTAACAAGAAGAAAAAAAAAAGAAAAAAAAAATGGGAAGACTTACACATTTTTTTAATTATAAGATTAATAATTTTATTAATAAAAGTTGTCCTCGATTTTTAAGTTTTTATTTAAAGATAAATATCCCAAATATGATGCAAGGGGAAGCCTATCCCATCTTTCCTTCTCTGGTTCCCGCCCTCGTCCCATGTGATTTTCGTTCATTCATACCGATCTATTTCAAACACGTGTATCGAACCGGTACGTCGAGCGATGTTGCGGGCCAGATGTATTTAGCATTTGCCTTAAAAAATAAGACAAGTTCAAAATCGGGGTATAATCGTGAATATCTCCAAATTAAATGGTAATCCCCACATCCCGCACCATCTACCTTGAAATCCTCCAACGCCGCCGTTTCTCTTCGTGCTCTGCTTCTCCTTCCATGCGAAGAAACTTGCGGAAGGAAAAAAAAACGCTAAAGGGACAAAGAAAGTTTCGTCCGATCGATTCGACCAAATCGGTACGCTTTTGCGATCATTGAGAAGCAATATACGTTTTCTCGAATCACTTGGAATTTTTTGAATTCTTTAAAGCTCGGAATTCAAAAAAGCGAGGGATTCGGAGAATAATCTAACGGTAGCTTTCTTGCTCTGAGTGATTAATGAGAGAATAAATGGGATTCCGATTCCGTTTGCTTTCATTGATTCCCTAACAACTCGTCGTTTTTAGTTTGCTTTAGTTTCCGGTGTGGCTTTGGTTTGAGTCCTTAGGCAGTAAGCAGAAGAGAGAAAGCTCCGACGTACTTATCTTTTCTTGATTTCTGAGTGTTTTCTGAAGTTTATTCAAATTTTTATTCGTATTCTTTTGAATCTTCTTGGGGTTTTTGCATATTGGAATCTTTTTCTCACGTTTTTTTTTTTGGGTTTTGTTCCGAGATGTTAGATTAAGGAATTCGGGGATTTTATTTCGATGATATTTTAATCGAATAAATTCGGTTGGAGCATCGTACCGTAGCTCGTTCTTGGTTTTATTATTTTTGGTTATTCTGAATATTAGTTTTTTTTATGGTTTACGATAGTATGGTGAACGTAAGTTTTTTTCTTTTTCATAATTGGAGAACAAAATTTATTTATTTGTAATGTGATTCTATGAAGAACATGTTATGTGAATTAACAACAGTTTCTTTTGAACTATTTTTCTTCTTTCTTCTTTCTTAGTATTTCTTCTGTGCCCTTGAATTAAAAAAAAATGGTTGTTGAACTCTATATAGGTCCATTTTTTGAATCTTTTTTTTACTTTTTGTGTCACTTTTTTATAATATTATTTCCTTTGGATGTTCCAAAGGGTAGGGATGTTCTTCTTTGTCTCATCTTGGTTGGTCCTATTTCTATCATTGTTGCATATAGTAAATTCTTATTAAGTCTTTGCTTAAGGTTCTTCTTAAGTTTTATACATGTATTTAGTTACATATTTTACATCATAAACTACGTTTTTATTGATATTACCGACTCGGGTTTCTTCATATCTTCAGATGGGATTCTTTCACATTCCGATTGCTTCTTTGCTCTCTCTCTTTCAGATATTTCTCCTGATTGCTTAAAAATGGACTTTTGTTTGACCATTTTTGTGCAAGTCTTGTAGGATTTTAAGTTAGTTGTTTTATTAATATTTGACATCTGACAATTTTAGCAATCTTCTATGTGCTTATATCTCATACAGGATAAGTGATTCTTACATGGCCTCCATCTTTTTACTTGAGATTGTTGGGGTTTAAGAGAGGTTCTTCACCTCTTGTAAGACCTATATTTCAATACTTATATATGGGTTCTAAGCTTCTTTTTTGTTTTCTTTTTTGGGTTTCACATGGTTTTTATACTCTTATTTTTCATATATCTCTTGATCAGGAATTTCGCTAGTCTCCTGATTGAAGCTGTTGATAAAAGAGAAGTGCTTAAAATTTCCCTTTGAAAGATACTTTCTGTGCCTCACATGAGCATAAATATACAAAGTTTCATAAATGAGGAAGTTCTTTTCCTTTAGGTCTTCTTCATCCAGCAATGCAAACAGAAACCCATCACCTACAACTCCTGTATCTTCCAGAAAGGTCAACAGCTATCAGGAGACACAATGTCAGAATGATGCAAAAATTCCAGTGGTTGAAAAGATTCAGGATGGCTCTCCAATGCTCGAGTATTCTGCTTTTAGGCCAGTGAAACAATACCAGGAAAGTGATATTTCATCTCGTTCACATCATGGAAGGAGCCTTTCATTTTCTTCTGCAATTCAAAGTGGCACAGGAGAAGGAAATACACATTATTTAAGCAATTTAAGCAGATCACCATCTAGCTGTGGAAGCTCACCCTGTCACGTGACTGAATGCTGTTCACAGTAAGTTACGGAAGCATATGTTTGTTGTTCCTAGGGATTTTCTCTTCTTTCTATTTGATCATTTTTTTGAGTTGAATTGTGATTATTAGCCTATTTAGGTGTTTTTCTTAGTTTCAGTTGAAGCCAACTTATAGAATACTATTTGTATGCATGCATGAAACAGTACTTGCATCTTGTAGGCACTCTCAGATTTCTAGTTTTAATAAACTAAATAGGTTATTTGATTATTTCTTTTTATGGTTAAGAGTTCTTAAATCTGGATCAGTTCACACAAAGATACTTTATTTGCTTATTTTAGTGTTGCATCATTTGTTGAATAGGATATGTACTGCATAATTACATCACTATGATGATGTTCTTAGATAGAAGTGCATTTAAGGCATTTCTGTCCATTTACTCCACCTACATTCATTCGGAGAAAAATGGACCTATAAGTCATGATTGTCAAGCAGTTCATATACCATGATCCATAAATTTATCAAGCCAAACTCACCAAACATGCAGTCTGGTGATGCCAATGCATCTGCACTTATGATCATGCTTAAACTGGCATATCCCCATATTAATCTTAATTCACTTTGGATTGCTGCTGAGTTGCTTGCATGCTACTCTAGTTGTTTTGATAATCAAGGGTAACTCATAACAAATAAATAGTTTTAGTTGATATATGCATAAATACTATATGGTTGCTCTATTTTTGCTTTCTACTCCCTTTTGATTAAATCCTTATGTTTTCTAATTCTTCTGCACTCCTCTTGTGCAAGAATAAAGAACATTTTTTTGTTGTTGTTCTAAGTTTTCTGATGCATGTTCCTCTACAGAAGTTCATAGTATATTAGAATTGAAAAGAATTGGCTTTCACTGCAGTTGCATGCTGTCACTTCCTACTCATAATTTTTTTCCCTTAATGTTTACCTAAGATGTGGAGTAACTATTTTATTGGATGTTTGATTTATTTTCACCTGTCTTGTCATAATAGCTGATGCATTTTACTTCGTCAGCTGCTTAAATGGTATATACTTAAGTATGATGATTTATCCATTTGCTGAAAATTGCATTTGTATCACCTTTAGTTCTTTGATTGCCTTCATACTTTCCCTTATATAAGAATCAGATAAAATTGAAACATATAAAATTCAATTGGTAACATTTGTTGCATGATAATGATGACCCAACAATACAGGCAGCTTGGTTGCCTTTTATATTTCTGAAAAGAAATGATGATAACATTTTCCATTTTGATATAGAAGATGGGTGGATGAGAATTCTGATTTTTGCAGAAGTCATTTTCCAGATGTGTTAACTTTCTATTGCTTTTAATAAAATAGTTTTTAGGAAAAATGACTTAGTTATTTCTAAAATCACCTTGTCTCTGATGTAAAACAGAAGATGTGGTAAGGCATTTGCCAGTTCTCATAGAACTTGGGAACCAAACAGCTTAGAAGTTTTAAATTATGTTCCTCAGCAAGATTCGTGATGTTGCAGATTTTGCTGTCTTGACTTTCATCATTCTTAAATATTATGATGGGGAAGCTGAAGTAAGCTTTAATTTAAAATTACTTAAACTGTATAATGATAAGTCATGTCTCTGACCTTATTAGCAATTTCTTGGATATAGGCTTCTCGTTGATAGCAATTTTTTTTTAAAAAATACTTTCCTGATGTAATTCACTATTATTTGGGATCCCTATTATCCAATTCAAAAAAGATTAACTCTATAAGAGTTTCACCATTTGTAAATTAAAGCTGAACCTACGTATGTATGTATGTGTGTGTGTGTGTGTGTGTATCAATATATGTGTGTGTGTGTGTGTGCGCCTACATGCGTGCGTCCGTGTATAAATACTATCTCCCTCTCAGACATGTGTGTATAAATACTATCTCCCTCTCAGACATGTTCTTGTGCACTATGATTCACAAACATGATCATCGTTAGACATGAAGCACACTTGCTTGTGATGGATTCTACTTTGCCCCGTGCGTGTGTATAAATACTATCTCCCTCTCAGACATGTGCTTGTGCACTACGATTCACGAACATGATCATCTTTAGACATGAAGCACACTTGCTTGTGATGGATTCTACTTTGCCCTCCCAAATTGGAAAGGTTTCTTAGTCATAGAACTAACCATCTGGAGATGCTCCTTATTTGGTGTCTCCACTGTTAAATTTCTTATCTTGTTGAAAGCCGTTTGGTCTGATTGTGTCCCATTTTTTTTACTTTAGCTGCAATCCTCAGAGTCCGGAAAGTTGTACAAGACCTAAAAGAGGTGGTCGGTCTGTAGTTCGGCATTTGCATGCTGTTGAGGAACTGGATTCTCCTTGTTCATCCAAAGGTTGTCAATGTTTATCAGGAAATTCACCTTACAAGTCTCCAATTCCACTAAGATGCAGGGCTGCTCGCCTAACTCAGGTTTTAGATAGAAACAAAGTTCTAGACCACTACATTGATGGAGAGCATCGGGATATCAAATCTCAGAAGGATTCTCAGAACCATTTTCCTGATACTGAAAATGATTGTTGTCTAGCAAAGAATAAAGCATTTCCCTGCTCAGGAAGGCCACCACACACTCAATGTATGGCACAATCTTCACCATCATATAGCAAAGAGAACCTTAGAACCTACTCATTTAGGGAAGTAAAAGATATCCATCGCCACCTTTCTGCGCGAGATTGGACAAGAGATGATCTCAGGCCAGCATTCCCACAGAGGCATACAAAAAAAACTCAAGAGAATCCATTGCATGCATTGCATGAGAGATCTATGATGAAATCACGAGATTATGACTCTGAAACTATTACAACAATTGAAGATATATATGAGGATTCATCAGACCTACAGCCCACTTTGAATTCAAATGACATTGGCCAACATTGTTCTACTGATATCTCTCCACCTTATGAGAATTTTAATGACTATTGTAATAAGGTGTTGTTGGGTTTTCGAAGTCAAAATTGTTTTCTCAAAAATGGTTCAATGGGCAATAAAAATGATAAATCCAAAAGTTTTGTGCTATTGGAATGGGATATAGGCGAAGAGTTACTTAAAAAGGTGAAGGAGGTCGAACAAATGATCCTGCTTCTCTCTGAGGAAGACTTGGAGCTGGTAGAACTTCAGAATTGCAGTTTAAATCCACCAGCATTGCTGCAGACAATTAGGAATATTAGTGAAGACAGGAAAAACTTGGCAGTTGAGCTCTTATCACAGATAAAGTTCCGACTTGCAGAGAGGTCTGATGCAAAAGAAGGATTGAAACAGGCTAGGTTAGAACTAGACATTCGAACTAGGAGGCTGGAAAAGGAGAAGAATGAACTGCAATCAAGTTTAGAGAAAGAGTTGGACAGAAGGTCCAGTGACTGGTCCTTGAAGCTTGAAAAGTTTCAATCTGAGGAGCAGAGGCTTCGGGAACGGGTAAGAGAACTGGCAGAACAAAATGTATCTCTTCAGAGGGAAATATCTTCACTTAAAGGGTTTGAGGTGGATGCTAGAAATCGGATTTTGAATTCTGAAATGCAAGTAAATGATCTGACAGCTAGTTTGGAGCAAGCAAGGACAGAGAACCATGATTTGCAGCAAGCCTTTTCAGAGTTGCAGGAACGCTTGAATGGTGCAGAAGAGGATCGGGAGTCTATAAGAAGAAGCTACAAGGAGAAAGAGAGGGAGAACAAGGAATTGCAGAAAGTGGTTGTACGGTTGCAAAGGGTGTGCACTGAACAAGATAAGACAATCAATGGTTTGAGACAGGGCTTTACTGATGAAACTGGAAAGCAATCAATAGAGAGAGGCAATCATGAAAGTATGCTGCAGATGGAGATATTAAGATTGACAGGTGTGGAACAAAACCTAAGGATGGAGGTGGAGTCTTTGAGGCATGAACTGGAATCCCTGAGGCATGAGAACATGGGCCTTTTGAATCGCCTGCATGCTACTGGAAATGGCTACGGGTTCTCCACAATTAAACTTGACCAGGAGCTTTGTGCACAAGTAGATTTCTTGCAGAATAAGGGCTTGTCCTTGCTCCATGATTTTGATCACTTTACTGGTGAGTTATTGGGCTTTATAAATCACAAGAAGAAGTGTGAACATGACCAAGAGGCTAACAATGGCTTTGATGAATATCCATTTGCTGACCACACTATGAAATATCAGAGTTTAAGGAGAGGACATGAAAATTTTAGAAGAACCATGCAAACAATAGCAGCAATATTAGCTAACAAGTCCAGTTCACAAGCATTGGATCGTCAGTCACAGACTACAGAACATGGTGGATCAAAGCATTCAAAGGTACAATCCACTTTTTACTGCCTTAGAATTTTATAGCCAAAACTGAAATTTCAATATTCTAAATCCAACCCCAGTTTTAATATTATATCAGGAACTGTAAAAGTATCTTTGTGATCTGGACAATGCCTGTCCGGTGTAGCCTTGCATTACCACATGAAATACTAGACAGATTATTCTATTACATATTTGTGGACATGCGTTCCATTGTCTGCTTCTTTCTTCGTGCCATCACTGCTAACCTCTCATTCAAGGGCAGTGGGCGACAGCTATGACATGAGGAGAAAGTATACATGGATGGCACCTGCCCACTTGTGTCTAGATAGAACTGAAATTTGCGGTGTTGGAGGTGGAATTTGATATAAACAGCAATAGTAACAAAGGTTCTACTAATTTATGGATTAATATCGGTGTGCAGTTTCATGATAATAGGCCTCTGTAGATCCTTCTCTGCTGATGGTATTGAGGTTTTTTCTCTTGAAATCCTTTTTTGCCTAATGTTTTCGTTCTACTTTTCTAGGATGAATTAGAACATGAATTGATGGCAGAAACTATGTTAACAAGAGTACTGCGTGAGAAGCTATGCTCCAAAGATCTGGAAATTGATCAACTAAAGGCAGATCTGGCTTCTTCAGTAAGGGTTCATGATGTCTTGCAGACTGAGATTCAGAGGCTGCAGGACAAACTATCCTGCCTCACCCACAAGATGAAGGATACAGAGCTTCAGGTGTGGCATTATCTGCTAAACATATCTTCCATTATTATTATCTTGTTAATGATATGCATGTGTTGTATGTTTGTACACTATAACAACCATGATGCTGAAAATTTCCTATGCATTTCAAGAATTAAAGGCACAAATATGGGATGTCTACATATTAATGGCATCACAAAATGCTATACAGCTTGAATTGTGTTTTTAGTATTGATATTCGTATTTTCCATATTTGCGGTATATTTGCTGTGTATGTCTACATATTAATGGCATCGCAAAAAGCTATACGGCTTGAATCTAGGATTGCATTCATATTCTTCCATGTTCGCGATATGTTAGATGTGTGGCTGCCTTTTATGTTGTGATATGTTTGTCGTCTAATTCTGCTGCTCCCAATCTAGGTCAAGCATGCATATTGCAAGACAGAAAGAAAATGATTGCCAGATCATTTTTCTAATTCTATTATTTTTAAAGCTGATTGGATGCGGCAACCTGATTTTACATGTTGAATGATTAACCAATAGCTGGCATAATAATAAAGGATATGAATGTATGTTTGTTTCATACACAACTATACATAAATGTATTTGTAATTTCTTTCAATTTCTTTTTTCAAATGTTAAATCTGTTGTAAATTTACATCTTTTGCTTTCTTGTGTACTTCTTTTCATAGACCAAAAAAATGTTTTCTCATCTTTTGTCTTTTTGACTGTTAATATAAAAATTATATCGTACAATCTTACCAGCAAAGCATTTATGAATCGTATTAATAGACCAGCAGATGCATCCTATTTGCTTTGAAGACCATAGACATTATTCGGTGTCGATGTCTTAATGAAAAAATCTACATGGTCCATTGTTAGCAGCAACAATTATTTGAGTCTATGGGCAGACGCCTGTCAACATGATCTGCACTATGGCTTTTTTTCTTTTATTTAAAACAGAACTGAGACGAGTGGTATGTGTTAGCTGCTAATTACCCATTTAAATTATGGTCTTTTAGCTGAGTTATTTGTTTTATCTCCGATAATTTTTAGTGATGATAATAAACAGATGCTGAAGAAAGATGAAAGCATCATGCAGCTTCGGCATGATCTTCAAGAGTGCACAAAGGAACTGACTGCAACCCACAATATACTTAGGAAGGTTTCTGAGGAGAGGGACCATATGTGGGAGGAGGTGAAGCGTTCAAGAGAGGCAATTATGCTTCTGAATCATGAGGTTCTTTCTCTTAAAAAGAAAATTGAAGAACTTGAAGAAGATGTTCTCACCAAAGAGGGGCAGATTGCTATCTTGAAAGACAGCCTTGGTGACAAGCCGTTTGATATCATCTGTACTCCTAGATTGGTGAAAGAATTTTCAATGGAATGAGTAAAAATGAGATGAAGGCTGATGAATGTAAGTCTGTTCTTAATCTTTTTGGTGTTGGTTTCCTTTTCCTCTTATTTTAACGTGTCTTTCTTGTTTCTTTATTGAGTAAGGTGAGAATGCCTATTGCTGTTTAAAGTTTTCTTGTCATAAACTACATGTTCTTTTACCATATTTTTTGGAAGGGCTTATTGCTTAGATTTAAAAGAAGTAACTGTTTGAGGAGAGCCCTTTTGCTCTGCTCTTAATTTATAATATTTGTATTTCATTGTGAACCATATGTTTCCTAATTTTGTATGTTCTAGTTTCTTTGTACAAGGCAGTTGTATAAATAAAACACTTGGAAATGTACATGATGTTTAGATGCTATATGATGGGCTAGGCCAATTATGCAAACATTCTAAGAAGTTGATCATGAACCTCAGATGGTTGTTAGTTACGTGTTTTGGTAATGGTGTTGATTATAGCTTAGGCTGTTAATGATGGTTTGGTTCACAGGCATGCTGTTTTGGTTCAGGTCCAGGAATGCAAGAAGATGGTGAAGGTTACATGGTTAGGATGAATAATTTCTTTGGAGTTTTTTCTGTCTCTATTAGATTGCACTAGATCTATGGATGCTTCTATGGATCTGTTGATCTAAAATAAGGTTGGTTGGTCGGTCATGGGTGTGGATGCTTGATATGGTTTTCAGTGGTCATGTTATGATGAAGAGGGGGAACTTGCTTTTGAAGGAGAGGTACTTGAAAATGTGTTGAAGGATCTAGAAAGTGGACTGGAAGGCTTAAGATGGCATGAGTGGGAAGTTGTGAGAAGGCCCAGGAAAACCTTGTACTAATAATAAAAATAAAAATTAAGACACTGGAAGAAAAGATTCATAAAGCTAACCTCAAAATGATGATTTTGCTTATAGATTTGAACATATTGACTTTTTTATTGTGAGTGTATAGATGGCTTCCCTGATTTAAAGTTGTAGACTTGTATATGCACATTCAATGCGAGTACCTGCACTTATCTTTTGTAAATTTAAGAGTGGATATATGTGGTGCATTTACTCCGATTCATGCTTCTCAAGCTTTCCGCACACATATATGAAACTTGTGTAAGTGACCGGCATGAATCCCAAAAAATTGGTGGTGGTACATAGGAGACCCTACTTCACCCAACCAAAAAAAAGATCTTAGCACCAGCAGCAACATGCATATCTGTCATACAATAATACATTATTCAACTGCAATTCTGCACTAATCACTATGTGAGAAATACCTGATTGGCTATTTAATTCAAATTGTAAATCTTGCATTTAATCATCCTTTATAGAGTAAGTTTTAGCAATTTAACACATCAAAACTATATTGATGTTCACAATCAACTGATTCTGCTTTGAGCATAATTCAGGCTTTGGTTTTACAGGTTTGTTTTATTGGGATGTTGTTCTAGGCTTCTAGAGCTTATATCCAATATCAGAAGAAATCTTTCAAGGTTTGACAGTGTCATGCTGGGTAAACAACTATTATTGATACATACAAGTTGTACATTTCATATAGTTTGTTTTTCTTTTTCTTTTTTTTTATTATTTTTGATAGGCTTTTCCATTTTTGTGTTTTTCATTGATTGAGCTTTTACAGAATAAGTTTGTTGGTGTCAGTTTTTTTTTTTTTTTCCTTTTAGTTTCTTCTATAGTTATTCAGATGTTTGATGGAGAAAGATTACTGATACAGAAAAATGAGTGTTGTTTGATATTTTTTGTGTACATGAATGAGTTCAATGGCAAACTTTATGCATTAAATATTGTGGTACTGAATTTCTAATTTTTTTGAAAAAATATTATTGTTTCTCCTCTTGGGGGATAAGCTACTGAGTCTGAATGGGCAATTTCAAAAGGTGCTCTTTCGTTGCTGTGGAGTATTAGACAAGGACTGCATTGTTGGATGCGCCTCTCAGAACATGTTGATCTGAAGATGCCGTTATTCAAAATAACCAAGAAGCAAATGGGCTTCCTAATGATAGAACTCTTTCATATGAATGTTTCCCTCTTCTCGTTTTGATATACAAGATCACTTATACAGTAAATTGTAAAGCCAAGATCAAAATTTGGTCAAATAGAATGTCACAGAATTTTTTGTTGTGAAGTATAACAGCCTATCATGGCAGATATATTACCCTTCGTTCCTTCATATCACAATTGATATGTAGTTTTCATATGCACTTCAAAGCAATTATGGATCATACTTCTGTGAATTGCCAATAAAATGTCATATGATCAATAATGCTGCCTTGGTGTAAGATCCTATTCATGCAGGATGAGGCAGTCTTTAATATAATGGGCTGCGAATGAAGGAAGGACATAGATGGATGTGGAAAATGCTCAGTTCATAAAACCGTCCTGATTCACACATCCAACCTCTATTTATAATTATTTTCTTGTATTTGAATACAGAACTAGGTTTAGGTAAACCGAACCCTGGATTACATGGTTTTCTCTTGGATGCTTAGAGACAAAAACCCTGATGTTTTTCCAATCTTTCCTGAAGACCGGAGAAATACAGAGATCTTGATGTGTTTGTACTCTTTTTGATTGCCCTCCTATCATGTATGAAGGAATATTATAATGTCTGAAATTAGGTAAAAATAAAAGCAACCTCCTAATAGTAAAAATAAGCAGGGATAACTTCACTAGTGATGCAATGATAGAAAGGAAGATACTACATAACAGAAGGAAAGCTACTATTTTGAGGAAGTATCATTATATATTTGTCGTCTGAGGTGGATGCTGTTTTTAGGCATGTGAATTCTATTAAGAAGCCTAAAACTTTCTGAAATCCATGTTCCATATGCTATCCACCTCTGAGAATCTTTAGAAAAAAACAAAGAAGAAATCTGTGGGAAATTGTCCAAGTTGACGCCTAAATGATTGAGTTCAACAAGAGGGTATGGTTAGAACTTGGCAGTCAAAGTTAGAGGCGAAATGACCTAATTTCAGTCTAACACTCTTCCATTTTGCATGTGGAAGTCTATATACTGGTTTCTTCCCACCAGTCTCATGGCATTTTCATTTGGAATCTACAGGCCAAAGGAATCCAGAACATGGTACCTTTATGTCTTACCTGATTGGTGTTCTGATACGCACCCTGGAAAGCTGGCTAACCCAGCTAACCTAAGCTAAGCCAGCCCATCTAAATCTAGAACTGCCTGCAATTAAAATATCAGGGGCTGAGACATTAGTGGCATGGTCACATGACTCCTATAAACTATTGTGATGAGGATTGTGTTGGGATCAGAGATATGGAATAGTCAAGTGAACATCACATGATCAGCCACTTCCAAGTCCCAACCTATATTAGAAAACAAAGAATGGATTATTGTTTATGATTTGCCGCAGAGGAAATTTATTTCTAGACTCATATTAAGTTGTAATAGCCTCTATGTGTTGCTTGATTGAAAAGTCTAATAACGCCGCACCGAATTCAGAGGTTTGGTGTGGATGATAGTAATGGATCAACAACACGGCTGAATCTTGTTGTTTTGTTATTGTTACTATCCATAATCATGAAGGGGATTTCACCAAATTCATATGCCTTAGTTTAAAATAATGGGTAGCGTCTTGGTTGTGCTTATGACTATTGTTCCAAAAAGGTAAAGAGTAAGTGAGCCTTGCTTGTTATGGTAGCTGCCTGGCCTTTCTAGAGGGTCATGTTCATACAAAGTAGTGAATCAAGGTAAACAGTGCATACCACGTAGCGTAGCATGCCGTCGTACAACGTAGAATGGACTGAAATGGCATGCTTCAATGTAGGGAGTTATTTTAAATTTTCTGTGCTTCCATGCTAATCCATGTGATGCCTAAATTGCTTATAACACAGAGCAGGCTATGATCCAAATTAAAATGTGTAGCTCACAGCTGAAAGATAAATACAATTTTGTTGACCATGCATTGTGTAATCCTCTTATCACATGGTATCTCCTGCCTCCCAAATACTTTGGTCTTTGTTCAGTGAGCCGAAAGCGTAATTTTTCTTTATCTATTGCCTTTGTTAAACTTGTCTTTGTAAGGTGTAATAGTGGGCTCAGAGTTCTTATATAAATGGACTCCACCATCATCTTTTTAACCATCCCAACCAACCATGAAAGCCAACTTCAGAGCTCGCTATGTCCTTTCTGTTTTAATTCTCCTGCATTTCTATCTGAGCTTTCCATCACCTTCCTCCTTTCAGAGAGAATCTTTTGGAGAAAAGATCCACTTAAGAAGGCTGTTGGAGCCTGTGGCTGCTAACTCTGTAAATCTGAAAGGCTTCCATGTAGCAGCAGACAAGCAGCCAGAGATGGAGGTCAGTGCAAGCTTGAGGAGGCTGCCGCCAAGCAAGTCGAATCCAACACAGAATTAGAAGAAATATTAACAGGGAAGAGAAGCATTCTCTTCCAATATTTTTGCACTGAGCTTTAATTCCTTGTATGTATTTTATAATCTTGTTGGGGAGCTTTCTCCTTGATCTTCTGCTTTAGCTTTGATCACTTTAAAGAGTTTTCTTTGTAGGCCATGGTAGGGTAGATGACAAGGGAAGTAAATTTGTAATGTTTATACAAGAGATCGAAATAACATTTCTCTTATTAGATGGCAAGATCATCAGCAATCTGTTGCACGGTTACTAGGAAAATAAATGGAAAATTAGCTGCAACTTGCAAGACAAGTTCAAATCAAAATTTTGTGTTCAATAGTAATGATGTTTTACTAATTCAAAAGGCAGTGGAGGGAAATTAATAGTTGTGCATGAATGCAATCTTGTTCGTTCCAAAATATACCACCTTTTTGCCTTACAAAACCCTTGAAAGCAAAAGGTGGTAAATAGTGTCACTAACTTTATAAGTGATTATGATTTTTTTAATTCATTTTTCAAAGGTATTCTATTGAATAAATGTAAGACAATAAGAGTCTGCCCCAAAAAAATGATAATTGAAAGGTGAAAAGATACATATATGGGTTTTTTTTTTTTTTTCCTTGTATGGGAAATGGTATTATGATACAACTATGATTTTTACCAATAAAATAATACAATTGATATCATTCAATGATGTAATCAAATACCATAAAAGATGCCCCTTCTATTACACAAAAATTAAAGAATAAAAGACTCAGATTTCCGACTGGAGAACCGCAGAATGAGGACCTTGGTGGCATTCCACATCTGCTGAAATTTATCATTCTAGATAATTCTTCAGATGTCTCTAGTTTCACTAATTATGCACCACCTAGTAACATAGTTGGATGAGCTAATTCGAGAAACAATATGGAAGTGAAAAAAAGATCCTGATGTGGGAAACAGAAACTGCAATCATCACGTCGGTAAAATATATTATAGAAGAAGATGCAGGTGAAAATGGATTCAAACCATGGGAATACATTGTGAAACTAATTTTAAATGGATTCTCAAATTGGAGTCAATTTGATTTATGGATATTTACAGCAACTTCCACTCTTTTTCTGCTAGTAATATGAAAAGTATAAAGTGCTAAACCTTTGTTTTCGCCTTTCCCTTTCATTGTTCCCTTGTAATCAATTAATTTTAAGTCAAAGGAAAAGGATCCGTAATGTATATAAAGCTTAACATCCAGGAATCAAGATGGCATATGACTAATGATAATTAAATGGATAACTAAATTACTAGAAGGATCCAAACCCATGACCTCCAATCCATTTAAGCTTTGATATCATGTTGACTAACTAATTGACCCCAAAAACTTTGGCTCATAGCCAAGGATCAACAATGTGTGTCAAGCTTAACACTTGTCACATCCCTTTTTCAGTGTTAATTAGTAGGGAATTTGTTCCTAGAAATTTCCCCTCTTTCCACGTTCAGAATTTGGAGCAAGTTTCTCAAAAGAATCATTTTGATTTCCCTGAAAACTCCAACGTAGCTATGAAACTGGATTCTTGGTAATCATGTCTAGAACTAGAAAGTATATCATGGTTATTAATTTTTTTTTTTTAAAAAAAAAACTCAGTGATTTTCTTCCCTCATTTGAGGACAAGGACAGGTGTTAGCTTAGTAAGCTTCGGAACCAGAAAATTTAATCACCACCTGCTCTTACTCATTATTCTTCAGAAAAAATAATTGCTTAATTTTCTTCCAATCACCAAGTTATTGTAAATCTTGGTTAATAAAGATTAAAAGCATAATTTTTCTTGTTGTTTCACATATTTTTTTCTGTGTTTCTCGCGAGTGCGCAAGTAGCTAAAGATTTGTAAAGAATGAAGGAGGTGATTAGTTTAATTCATATGCCCACCAACAAGCTTTGGGACGCAGTCGATATGCTGGACAAGTACGAGGGAACAACAAATCCAGCCCATAAAGGCTGGTAAAAGGCATCTCCTTCTAAGATCTAAGATTAAGGCCACATACCCACCTCCCTATTTCTTTCGTACAAGTGATGCACATGTCGTCTGTCCTTCTTCCTGGAAGCTTGCGGCTTTAAGCTCCCCAATCCGTAAACCAAACCACGGGTTCCCCAAATTAGTTACTTGGGGTCTGCAATGATCCAAAGATTCCACCCAAAAAGATTAGTTAAAAAGATATAATTTAAATTTTTTTAATCCTCCATAAATATCTAAATCTTTCCGATGTGGAGCCAAACATAGCTCCTACATATATATATATAAGTTGCGGCATTCGCTTCTAATTAAGAGTTCAAATTCAATCACAAACATCATCATTAATCTATATGAGGATGTGCTTGCTTAGTCCTATACCATGAAGATTATAAGTGGACCTAAAAACTCAAATAATATTTTTTAGCATAGTTATTTTTAGCGAGATTGGACTATTATAACTGGTATCAATGCAAATCCAATTCATGACTTATGCTTGAGTAAGAGATACTATAATGGTGGACTTGAAGAGTATGCAAGGATCTGTATGGATATATATGTAGTCCTATATCAATTATGTTAGAAAGATTTTAGATATTTATATAGAATTTAAAAAAAATTAAATAATATTTTTTAGCTAATTTTTTTAATGAGATCCCACGCCATGCATCCTCAAATATTGGAATTTAACTATTGCAGTATAGATGAGCATCGTTCCCTTTCTAAAGCAAGTTTAAAACTCGAGGGGAACTTATCCAGTAGGGTTAAGGAAATTGAAGCCAAGACTCCGGTTGCGTTGAAATTTGTTAGACAATTTGAGTCAAACAAATGGTCTCTTTCTTAGGGGTTGCAACAAGTCAAGTTGGGCCGGGTTCAAATCAGGTCGAGCCAGGTTTGGCTTTAAAAAGCTCTCAACGTGCAGTCATTTGTGACCATGTTGAAAAATTGGATACCTACCCAATCCATTTGTTTTATATTAATCCATATGCATCCGCCAACCATTTAAGTCTTCACTCATCAATCATGGTAAATAAAGCAAAATATGGTGTGTTACAGTTCTCGAACGGTAAAACAAATTTGACTTCAAAAATATGATTATAGTCATAATAGATTCAGAAGTTTAAAATCTTTGACAGTCATAAACTAATGAAGGATAAGACTAGCTAGCTAAGAAGTTTCTCAAATATGCTAGCAACAAAGTGCAACTCCATGTTAGAGTCCCTTTTTTCGGTGAACAACACCATAGAAAAAAATTAGAAAACTCACAACTTTGCACTTGAGAGTTGGTTCCCTATCAGATTATCCCGGGTGATCCATCGGTTCAAGGGCTAAACCCAAATCCACCTATTTATAATTAGGTTGATTTTGGGTTAACTTTGAACTAACCCGACTTCAAAGAAACCCTACCAAAATCCATTTTATGCATGTGGATTCATGTGGGTTGGTAGGTGCAGGTCAAATTTTGCCACCCCTACTTGGCTTAAGTTGGTTTGTATCAGAATTCACCATTGATGGAGACAATATTATCTGGATCTCGGTGGCAGTTCCCAAACATTCTAATATAATAGCCAACATGGTATCTAACTCTACCAGTAGTTCCTAATCAGATTTTCATTATATTAATATAAATTTTCAGTTACAAAAAATTAAATTATTTTCTTGATATAATATTTAATTTCTTATGCACTATTTATCAAGATTTTGGTATTGAAATTCCTAAAATATCAGCAAGATACCTCAATAACTTGAGATCCTATAGCTTCAAAACCTCTATTAAAAGTGATTCCAAACCGATGTGCATGCAGTGTAACCTCAGTTACATTCTTGTTTCTCAGTTATCTTCTAAAACTATTTTTTATTCGTGTTCGAATGGAAAAGTTCCATTAAACTACCAAGAACTCGTTTCATTCACAGAAAGTACTTTTCTTTACAAAGAAATAATTTTTTAAAAAATTATTTTCTTAAAATATGATTTTGATATATTTAATTGATCATCAAAAAATGACATATATCAGAGTAACTTATATTTGATTGAACATTCATTTCTTGAAAAAATTATATAAAATATCTATTATATCCTTAATAGACATAAAGTCATACATTTTGCTTCCAAAATTTATATAAATAATAATATTATATTTATATTAATACAAATATAATATTTATATATTATAATATAATATTATATCATAATGATTTATTATATTAATATGATACTAATATTTTAATATTATTAACATAAATATAAATATAATACTAATATAGTATTATATTAATATATAAATATAAATTTTATATTAATAATAATATTATTATTATATTAGTATAAATATAAAAATAATATTAATATATTATAAATATTATATTAATTATATAAATATAAATATTATATTATATTTATATTTATGATGATAATATTTAATAATATTTTTAAAAATTTGTATGCTCTACAATCATATATTTATAAAAAGATATTTTTAGAAAGAAAAAAAGTCATCACTTTCCATCCCATAGAAAGTCATAAAACCCACAACCTCCATGAGTTTCCATTTTTCATAAAACATAGAAAATATCTTTTCATAGAAAGAGCTTTTTTTCACTCTCTCTTCTCTTAAAACTCTAACCAAATAAGAAGCCCCCTCTCCACTTTTCAGAAATTGCTTCTTCTCCCCTTCACTTTTTATGAACCAAAGGAGTTCTAAATCAAAATAATTGCTAAAGAAGTGGAGCCCAGTCATACCAAAACAGGACAAATTGTAGCTTATAATTGCAAACCCAAAGAAAAAAACTCCATCACTGTCTTGCCCTGGTCCCTTTGTGGATAAATCAACCAGCATGACTCCACTTCTTTTCGTTCCAATGGTTGCTTCTTTAAGCCAATTTATACGTGTGCGATGGATCTTTTATTAATTCCTCCCTTTGAGCACCAAACATCTCTAGCAATTACTAGACTTTCTAAGAAAAAATTATTCACATATATCTTGGACCATCTAATTCCAAACCAAATTAATTAATTCCTCACTTTGAGCATCAAACTTTGAACCATCTAATTCCTAGCCAAATTAATTAATTCCTCACTTCGAGCACCAAATGTCTCCAGCAATTACTAGCCTTCCTATATATCTTGAACCACCTAATTTCAAGCCAAATTATTAATTAGAACGGTTCTACTTCTACCACATCCAATTCCAAACCAACACATCATTTATTATTAAAAAAATATATACCATTTTCCAAACTTAATTAAAAATTTTAAATTAAAAATATTTCATTATTAACTATGATTAATCAGCTTTCAATTTTTACCGTTTTTGAATGAAAAAAGTTAAATTTTTTGGATGATATGCTGGCTTGGTATTCTAGAACCCTTCTAACCAATAATTTATCCTTTATTTATGCTATTTGTTGTGGTGTCAAAGCGACAGCAAATAAACCGCAATTATGACACCTAGGCCTAGGCATCCTCTGGACGTTAACAACCGCCTCAGGTACAAACCAAGAGGCATTCAGAACCACAACCATGTCAAGGGTTCACAAACCTTTAAGCAGAATTCATTAAACCCCTACAATAGCCTACCAATCTATGAATATTAATCATGAAGGCTATGCTTGCATTGGTCCAAAAAAACAACATCATCCGTGAGAGATGAGAAGACGAGGGTTGTAGCGTCAAGTTTACCTCTGCTCTTAATGCCATCAACAGAAATTGGGTCATCATCCCAATGAGAACCAAAAACAACTAGACTGTTGAGCTCACAAAGAATGGAGACATGCATATCTCCACAGATAACAAACCCATGCTTCTGTCAACAGACATTTCCATCAGTGCCGATCCTGCTTTGCCAAGACTATATCTACCTATTCCATTAAATATGATTACCCGAAAAAAGGGCTACTAATATACATATTAAGACAGATTGGGTCATGTCGAAGACCCGTAACCAAACACTCTTCATTGTCGTTGGACCGGCGGAGTTGTCTGCACCTGCCCATACAAACCAATTCCTGGGGACTGGTAAAACCCTGCTGTAGCCGACTGCTGCTGCTGTGGCGGTGGCAGAGGTGGAGCACCGGGTCTTGTCAACCCCATCGATACATGGGTCGGCAGAGGAGGTGGCGGGGGAAGAGAATTACCCACATACCCAAAAGGTGCAACCCCTACCATCATTCCGCTAGTCTGTGCATACTGCTGCTGTACTGGTGGTGGTGGCACCGGCGGCAAAGGTGGTGGAGGTGGTGAAAATGGTTGACCTGCCTGATTAGCCTGGGAAAATGGCTGCATGGTTGTGGCCGAGCCTTGAGGCAATGCAAGAGGAATGGATGTCATTTGCTGTGGTGCCTGATGCTGAACCTGTCCAAAATAGGAGCCATTACTTATATCAGAGACGGTCATGGGCTTCTCGAGTCTTGGTCTTTTATCCACTGCGAAAATGGGTGGGCTGCTCGCAAAGACCCCAGTACTTGGACCACCATTTTTGGAAGCAGCTTCTTCAGCAGCCAAAGATGATAGAATAGAGGTCAGCACTTGTGCTGAGGAAGATGAAGCAGCGAGCTTTGCTGCGACAGCTGCTGCTGCTTTCTTTTGCTCCTCTTCTGCGCTGGTTAAGGTACTTGCAAATGTCGTCACAGGTTGTGGTGGTTGAACTTGAGGGATGATGGGTTTTCTGGGGGACAGGTTGGGTTCCGTGACAGGGGCTGCTTCTGCTGGAAAAGTCATGATGGGCTGGGTCATGTTTGGAGGGGTGAGGCTAGGGCTGGGACCATTGCCGGTGGTGGCTGAACCAAGTATCTGCCTCATGTTGCTGGCATGTTCAATCTCAGCTTGAGCAACCTGTACATGAAGTAGGAACATTCAGACTGGTATGAATGCAAGCAACAGTAGTTTCACAAAAGATTAGGTCCATGTACCAGCATCAGAATGTGGATGATACTTAAAACTAGATTTAGTCCACTCCCCTTTGCTAAGAAAGATGGGGAGCACAAAAAGCCAATGACTAATCATGATATGGGATGTTAAAAAGCCCTAATATTCCCCCAAAAAAACCTGGAGACAGATCAACTCATCCATTTCAATGGTGTGAGCAAACATGACCATCCAATCATCATGGTTTATTTGCCAAGTGTGAGAAGAAATAAAACTGAGTTGAGAAGTTTCTACCGATATTAAAGCAGCCAAT
Source organism: Cocos nucifera (assembly GCA_006176705.1). Taxonomy (NCBI): domain Eukaryota; kingdom Viridiplantae; phylum Streptophyta; class Magnoliopsida; order Arecales; family Arecaceae; genus Cocos; species Cocos nucifera. Next base: position 1,403,678 of record QRFJ01000003.1, on the reverse strand, counting down.
ATGATAGCATTCTAAGAACTGGTACAACTGTTGCAAATCTCACAAACTGATATACATACGTGATCCTTCAAAATCCCTATATATGATCATTTGAAACTGCTCATAAGGACTAACCCCAATAAACAGCCTTCACCCGGGGGGTGGGCCTTACATTTTTGCCTTCAGATTCTCCTCTCGGTTTCCAGAGTTTTCATTTTTTGATGGCCAAAGGCTTTACAGTTCTAGAAATGTCCATCTTTTCTCCCCTCTTGGATCAGTCCATCATCAACGTCTTTGAAAAGCCTTGGTTCCCCCCAATGTGAAGCAAACACCATCCATGGGGTGTGAGTGTAGATCTCAGTGAGAGCTAGTCTCCCAAGTTCCTCTTGTCCTTGGAACCATCTTCATCTCCTTCCCATAGCAAGAGGTAGTAGCTTTTAGTTCTTTCAAAGACTCAAGCAGTGCTCATGACCTTCTCAAACACTAGTATCATGCCTTTATAACCCCTTCATGTGGGCAAAAGTTGGCACAGAAACATAGACCTCTAGAATATGTGCCCCTTAACATGGCCAGACAAGGGACAACTCCTCTTGTATCAATTATATGAAGAATGCCTTTGCTTGATTTAAGCTTGATGTAATTTGCTAAAAAAACATGTACACCAACCTCTAATATTCTTTGGAAGAAAGATCTCATTAATTAATTAATTGCTGTTGTACATATAATTTGAAGACGACATCATTGATGACGACCATAGGGTGAATGCTGAGCAAAATGTTTTCCTAGATTGGATCACCGTATCGGAAGATTATTTCAACAGATATGGCATCTATGGTGAGAGACAAGTCCACTTAGCCAAAATGAATTCTGATCATTGGTAATGATTTCACAGGTAATGTTGAACCACATCCTTTTGTAGATTTGAACACGGTATTAAAGAATTATTTCAACTGATATGCCATGTCTGATGAGAGATCAGTCTACATAGCCAATATGAATTTTAAAGGGCCCAGCTTAGAGAGTGAGGCAAGATCAACTGGCTCACTAAGGGCACTTGTTTTAGTTCATTTGAACATGATGAAATAGCTCTTCAACAAGAAATCTTATCACTAAACTCTAAGAAGGTTTATCAGCTACCAAAAGCCACTTGCCAGCATACCTTTCTCAGAGTGGGGAATCATCAGAGAACTAACCTATTTCTACTCTCTCACATATGCCTAGAAGGAAATTATGACTGACTTTGAAAATTGAATCAATTTTAAAGGAAAACTTGCAAAAAGCAAAGAAATTCATAAAACCTGATTCTGGTTATAGTTTCTGTCTCAGACATTCTGCAGGCACTGTCTATATGAAAAGTCCTATGACAGGTTAAAATGAATTTTGTATCTGACAGGGTGATCGACAAGTTGAAATTGCGGTTGAGACGTACCCACATACCCACACCATAGAATTGGATAATTGCATGATCATCCTTGTCAAAAAGTTATGTCAAGCTTTCTTTATGCTTGAAAAGAATTGAAGACTATAATGTTATGCAATATTTATGTAGGTCATGCGCTGTCATCTTGACTGTTAATCTGTGGTTAAGAGATCGAACAAGATAAGAATACAAACACCTTCGCCTTCGTGTGGAAGAGTCATAATATGTGCAATCTAATGGAGCTCAAGAAGAAAGGAAAAATCCAACATGGTGAAAGGAGTTGCACAGACAAAATTGAGCAAGAACAATAGCTAGAGCCTTAGAAGAACTTATGTGAAGATAGGACACAGGAATAACAACAAGAAGGCATTGCATAGAAATAGAGAGCAAGAAAACAAAGTGATCATTGAAAAAAATGAGGCCGTTACTATCAGATATCACACAATTGTGCCAATGAAGAATAAGGTTGTGTTTGGTAGCCAGCAATCTATCCAGATTACTAATAATTTAAAAGGGCCCCATCAGATTACCATGTTTGGTATAACTTTTAAGTTGGTAATCCAGATTACTTCTCATAAGGTAATCTGGATTACCAATGAGGGGTGGCTATCCAGATTACCAAGTATTCGGTAATCTAACAATGATATATTTGGACGAAAATACCCTTTAAAATATATAATATAATATAATATAATATAATATAATATAATATAATAATAATATTATAGCATTATATTACATTATATAATATTATTATAATAAGAACATGTTATAATAATAATGATATATTATAATAATATTATAATAATATAATATTATGTAATATTATATTATATATTCTAAATATAAATATATATTAGAATATAATATATAATATATATTTATATTATATTATGTTATATTATAATATTACTATAACATAATATTATATTATATAATATTATTATTTTAATAATAATATATTATTATAATATTATAATATAAGAATAAATGATAATATAATAATAACATATTATATTATGTTACAAATAATATATTATAATATATATTTTATAAATATATATTAGAATATATTATATATGTTATAATATTATTATATATAGCATTATTTATATATAGAATATAATAATATATGATAATATAATAAGAATATACTATAATATATTATAATAATATAATATAATATAGTATATAATATTATTATAATATATTATAATTTATATTATAAAATATAAATATATATTAGAATATAATGTATTATATATAATATATATAACAATATATAATATATAATATATATATATATTATAACATATATTATATTATATTATAATAATTTATTATTATATATTATAATATATGATAATATAATAATGATATATTATAATAATATAATATTATGTAATATTATATTATATTATTATAATATAACATTATCATAATATAATAATATAATATAATAATATATGATAATATAATAAGAATATACTATAATAATATTATAATTATATAGTATAATATAATATTATATAATATTATATTTTATTATATTATAGTATAATAATTTATTATAATATATATTATAAATATATATTAGAATATTATATATATATTATGCATGGAGTGTGATTTTTAAAAATTTGATTTGATGGTATTTTGGAGATTTGATGTTACACAACCAGTAATCTGATTGTTATACCAAACATGTCAATCAAGATTTTCAGTAATTTTATTGCAATATTACCTATGTACCAAACATAATAATCAATATTACTAACAATCTATCCAGATTGCAGGTAATGCAGATTACCAGATAATCTAGATTACCACTACCTAGTAATGCACTAAACGCAACCTAAGAGACATCTCTCTCTCTTCCATCATCATATGATATGATCTCTAACTAGGTTAACATGCATGACAAGATTAAAACCAATATGAGCATGAAGGCATCAAGAATAACCAGTATTATTAAAGAGGTGCGCCTCAGGTGCAAAAGGCACTGGGCGCAAAGGCCGTCGCCTTTGTACCCCCTAGGCGAGGTGACAATCCTCAGATGCACGCCTCTGCATTATTCAGAGGCACAACAAGGTCGGTTATAGTATTAATTTTTATTTTCTAAGAAATAGAAAAGGTCAATTATATATATAGAAAAGGTTAATTATAATATATAGAAAAGGTCGGTTATAGTATATAGAAAAGATCAATTATAATACATAAAAAAGTTAGTTATAATACATAGGAATTAGGAATGATCTGATATTTGTTAAGTATAATCGGGCATTGATGCATCAATATAGTAGATGAAATCACATTGACCCTATATTATTAAAAGATGTTGATGATTGCAATGAGTGGTTGACTAAAAAAATGAAGCAAGCTCATCCAGATGGGAATGATGAACAAGAAATATTTTGTAATAGTGATGACAATTTGACATAAGATCTTGTTGCTGAAGCTTCTGAAGCTTATAAGCATGCTTATTGCATTAGAGTTAGTGCAAAAACATCTTCCAAAGTGTGAGCTTCAACGTCATCATCAAGATCAAAGTCTAGTAGACCATCCCAAGTGCGGCTTATAGATGAATCAGAGGAGGAGACAGATGATGAGTATGAGAAAGATATTGGAGAGGAACAAGAAGAAAATGATGAAGCTAGTTTGCTTGATGATGAGGAAGAGGAGGATTAGCCAATTAAGAATTTAGAAAATACTTATTTGATTGGTTTTGGGTTAGAGCTAGCTTTTACGTGCTGGACTTCTTGCTTATAGCTAGATCTTTTTTGTTTTTAGTTTTCACGTTTTAATAACTACAGAATGCTAGTTTTTACTTGCTAAAATTCTTGCCTATAGTTAGTTATCTATTTTTCTATTTTTGATGCCTAACTTCTCTCAGGCGCGCGCATGCGCTTGGCGCCTAGGCTCTAGGGACCCCTAGCACCTAAGTGCACCTAGGGCCTTGAACAACACTGAGAATAACAGACTACTATCATATAGACTGAAATAGAGATGAGGGCTGTAAAATGAAAGCCACATGAAGATTGACTATGTTACTAATTCGCATCATAAATCAAGATCAAAATTTCCTTCAACAAAAATATAAGGAACCATAGATTGCCCAATGATCACGTCCAACAATGAACATGATGCTATGCAAAAAAAAAGCCTATCTTTTGTCTGATTGGGTTTCATTTCAAGGATGATGAAAGATGAAAAAACTGACTTTATTAGCCTTCTTAAGGTCATTAGAATTCGATTTTTGAAAGATAAAGGCATTATCATACAAGGAAATCCATGGGAATCTGAAATTTGCGGGTTCTTTCATTCTTTCTAGCTATTTTATGTTTGCATTTAAGAGTCTCATGCTATGCAAAAAAAAAGCCTATCTCTTGTCTGATTGGGTTTCATTTCAAGGATGATGAAAGATGAAAAAACCTGACTTTATTAGCCTTCTTAAGGTCATTAGAATTCGATTTTTGAAAGATAAAGGCATTATCATACAAAGAAATCCATGGGAATCTGAAATTTGCGGGTTCTCTCATTCTTTCTAGCTATTTTATGTTTGCATTTAAGAGTCTCATGCTATGCAAAAAAAAAGCCTATCTCTTGTCTGATTGGGTTTCATTTCAAGGATGATGAAAGATGAAAAAACCTACTTTATTAGCCTTCTTAAGGTCATTTCTATTTTTGAAAGATAAAGGAATTATCATACAAGGGAATCCATGGGAATCTGAAATTTGCAGGTTCTTTCATTTTTTCTAGCTATTTTATGTTTGCATTTAAGAGTCTCTTAGAGAAGGAATTAAAACCTTCTTTTAAGTCGCAACATGAGCCCTCAATACTCTCTCTAGCAAAAGGGTTATTTCCTAATGATATTTTGCATTTCTTGAACAAAAATGAACCCATGACAACCTACATAAAAGCTACCATCCTGACCCATAAACATAAAAACTTCATTTTATTCAATAAAATAAATGATTTCTCTTCTTTCAAGGCATGACCGTTTCTGACTCTAGGTGCAAAATCTAGTTATTTTAGAGGTGCCACTCGACCTATCTCTCCATTCTGCATTTTCTTTTTTGTTTACTTTTAAGTTGCACATTTTCTACACAAATCATTGGAAAACAAGGTAATCCATCAGCTTGCTCTCTTCTCCATTTCCAAAGATGCTACTTTAACTTAAACAGGGCCACTTAACTTAGGGTGTGTTTGGGTCGCGACCTTAATCGGAATTGAAATGGATTAAAATAGGAATTGGAATAGCCAAATCCCTCGACGTGTTTGGGTACGACCAGAATCAGGATCGAAATCGCAATGGGACTTGAATACCAAAGAATAGTAGGGATTGGATATGGGGGGATTGGGGTATTCCCATTCCTCCCTAGAATTGGATTGGGAATGAGACTCCCCCCAACCAAATGGATGGAATGGGAGTCATTCATTCCCATTCCCATTCTAGAGTCCAACTCCCCCAACCAAACATGCCCTTAGTTCTACCATCCTTGAAAAAGTTTAAATCTCTAAAAAAACCTCTCATATCCCTAGCTTTCCTCAAGATCATTTTCCTTATGTCAAATTGTATATTACATTAATTTCTCTTAAAAGTTTGGACTTCTATATTTCAACTTAAGTAATCTCATTAGTCTAAGATAGAACCTAAAAACTATAGTTTTAGTTTTGAATCTCTATTTATCTTCTACTACCAAAACTCATAAATTCCTCTAATAAGTTCATTTCTAATTTTACCACTCCTAGTTTTGTACCATAGATCCACAAGATCATTCTTCCAATTACACACTCTCATGCCCTATCTACTTCCTCCTAGATCTATATTGTATGGTTTGGTTCATACCTATCAAAGATTTAAGGGTACTTAATGATTCAAGCTCTTTGGAGCAAGGTTTGTTGTACTAGTACCGGTACTATGCTGGTACATTGCTGATATGGTGCAATATTCAATGCTCAACATTAAGATATTCTGTACCGACTGGTACATCCTGTACCATACCATACCGATGGAGAACCAGAACGGTTCAGGCCGATTTTTCGAAAAATAGCTTGAACTAGTCAATTCGATATGGTATAGGTCAGAACCGGATAGTTTGGTTCGGTATAGGACGGTACCGGATGGTTTAATCTGGTATGAAACGATACCAAATAGTTTGGTATGGGATAGTACCGGATGGTTTGGTCTGGTATGGGGCGGTACCGAATAGTTTGATCTGGTACGGAGCGGTATCGGATAGTATGGTGTAGTTTTCTTTCTTTTTTTTGGCTATTGAGTAAGATTTTTTCGATTTTTTTATTGACAATACAGGATGGAATGGTACAGTATGGTACCGTATCGGCCAACAACCAACACGGTTGCAGTACCAAGTCCGCAAACCTTGCTCGACATGGTATGGTATAACTCCCTTATCAATACCTGGTTACGAGACCCTTTTCTTGTGCCCAACCATGTTACAACCCAAAATCTAGTAGTACAGGTTGGTACCATACAAAACTGGGTGAAACCAACTGGTTCCACTCAATGCATGCCAAGCTCCTGCACTATATTGAATCTTGGTACCATACTAGATTGGTACAGTAAGATATGCTTGGTATTGAGCAAAACAGGTCAGTACAGCAAACCATGCTTTAGACTATATATCAGTACATCTCTACTTAGTCCACCCTATTTTGACTTTTTTAATATATCACATTATAGTTTACCATCTTATTATCATTTCTTTTGGAGATATCATATTGACCACCCTATTATTGGTAGTAGGGTACGCCCTAAAAGCCATATAGCATATTAATTTTGAGATATCATGACTATCTCTTCTCCATAGTCATAAACAATTGGAGAGTTGTATCACATGAGCCTTTGAGCTAGAAAAAAGTTTGCAAGTCTCACTATTTATGTATTCTATGAGAAGAACTTAGTCATTCCGGATACTTAAAAATTATTCATAACTGCAGGCAAGGTTAGATATCACACTAATATGGCCACTATGGTGTGCAATGTCCCATGAAGGATTGGAGTGACTATTTTCTCGTAGTCATCGGAGTAGTGAAAATTAAAAATACAGATGAACATGAAGTAAAAATTAAGGATCATGAAATTCCTAAGACTAATCATGTTCAGTATTGAGGACGATGATATCCATAGAATTAAAGTAGGGTGGATAAAATGGAGAGGTGCCACTTGGATATTATGTCACCATAACCTACCTGCCAAGTTGAAGCAAAAATTTTATAGGACCGCCATACGACCAACTATGCTATATGTATAAAAATTACGCAATTAGAAAATAACATACGCACAAGATGAGTGTAGCCAAAATGAGAAAGTTAAGATAGATGCATGGTAGTAAAAGAAAAGATAAAATAAGAAATAGTCATTCATAAGGTGGCACCATTTGAGAATAAATTGAGAGAATGACAACAAGAATGGTTTGGACATGTCCAAGTAGGCTGATGTATGTATTGGTATGAAGAAGTGATTCGATACAAACAAAAGGGAGGGGTAGAGGTAGACCAAAAATCACATGGATGAAATAATGAGGAAGGACTTGATATCACTACATCTTTCAGTAAGTATGGTGCCAGGTAGGGTGGAATAGAGGAAAAGGATCGATACAGCCGACCCCAACTAGTTTGGGATTAAGGCTTAGTTGAATTGAGTTGAGTTGAAGTGTACTGGACAACCTCAATCAAGAATTGCCATCTCGATACCAAACCCCGTACCAGTGAAATCCTGCTGTAATGTAGATACGTAGTTCAGTATGGTATGATAGTGTTGGTATGCTCCAAAACGACGTACCGATATGGGACCGGTATGGTTCGATACGTCCAATACTGAGCAGTATGGGGCGGTACGGTATTCCATCCTCAATAGTCCTACATGATACCCTCTTGAAGGCCTAGCCAGGAACAAGCCTAAAGATCAAACTATTTAATATTTTTTTATGTATATAAACATTAAGAATATAGCTTTACATATGTATTCCATAGTTTTCTGACAACAGAACAAAAAACTTCAACAATTCATATCAATGGGAATGAAAAAAGAAATTTATAATATCCTTTATTAAAAAAAAAAAAGAGATTAACTCATTACAAGGTGTATTCCAAAAATCCATCAAATATTTTAATTCAAAAATGGTTGTCTGATTGATTATAGATATGCATGATGGATTCAGGGGTGAGGATTATGTTATGAATGGCACTCATTATCATAACTGGTAAAGCATCTAGATAGATGGATTCACATTCTTCATTCATGTACCTGTCATGCTTATCTATCTAAAATATTACTTGGAGAGTATTTTCCAAGTAATAAAGGGTGTATTTACTAAAGAAGAGTATTTTTACATAATTGATAAGTATTCTTCCTAGTTCTATTTTTAACTCCTCTTCTATTATACCAATTTGACCAGTTAATTAACCTACTAGGAGATAATAAACTTTACTCCTACTTGGAGATATCATACCTTTTTTGGGAAATACATGGTGACATAGATGAGAAAGCGATGGTCATGTTTTGTCTATTATGCAACAATCAGCATCACGTGACCCATAGCCCATTAGTTGTGCACTTTATTTTGAACTTGAGTGACATAGTGGCATACTACATTTCTATCATAATCATGGTACAGTATTACAGCCAACAATCAAATATCCCTTCCCCTGTTGGTTTCACAGAGCAAAGGCACTTCATTGCAAGTGTTTTTGCTATAAAATATCCAATTCTGGCAACACAAATATCTGTGTTCTGGCTTGAGAGGTAAGGTGTTATAATGTCATCATGTTCCTCACATGGCCTATTATATGCACTTCTTTGGCAGCCTTATTTATGATGCGAGCTTGATCACTTAACCTATTCTGATGAAAATAGGTGAAAAGTAAATCATACAGTGATGTAGCATAGCCTAGGGAAAATCAGCTAGGGGTTTAGAATGATATGACAAGACGAAGGCTTATTTAATGGTTTACTGGTTTTTCTTTGTTGGAATGAAAAACAAAGAGAATGGTCTCTCACCAACATGAATCTAGGTCTCACAATAAGGTTGTAGGTCTTTTCAGGGAAAAAAAAAGACAGCTATCACAACCAAACTGGATATTCATCCAGTTAAAGCACTAAATTAAATAACATATGACATATCAACTAAGTTTTTACTAAGTTATTCTTTCAAAAAAAAAAAAAAAAAGATCAAAAAGATACTGAATGATCGAATAGAACCATTGCTTTGCGATTTCCTTTTGCCAACAGGACCATGGAGGCTTGAAGCCATGGAGATAAATAGGCAACCTCAAGCTGGGGATGGGGATGGTCAATGGCACCAGAGAGCAGGTAGGAGTGCTATCAATCTGGGTCCCGGTACCGCTCAACATGGGTACATTAGGAGGTTTGGTTCTAAATTTTGACACAGGCCTTACTAATCCAGCAATCATGTCAGGTTCTAGTTGATGTAAAATTATAAGACCCATTGGGTTTATGGGTTAACAATGGATAGAATATGGATAAAATCCAGATCCACATACTGAACAGGTCCAGTTGGGTCAAAAGGTAAAAGGAATGATTGGGAGAAAAAAAAAAAGATAGATGCTAATAGACTGATAGCTGAAGGTGGGATGATGCTAGTGATGGACCCTTAGAGTGAGAGGTGACATGGAGGGGCCAATAGGTCATGGTAAGAAACAAACTTAAAGTTTATTGATATACTTATATGAAAAAATAAGAGAAATTATACATTATGCAATATATACCAGGTCACTGAAGGTCAAAAGTTGACATAGCATCTCATTTCTTATGCTTTTTTCCTTTTTCTTAAAAAGTTTCATATGTTTCAATTTCTATATGTTATTTTACTAATATCTGTCTCATACACATTACTTGTATGCCAAACCGTATCCAGTCTAATATAGGATTCATATTTATACCCATTTATACATGTATATAACTAATATCTAACCTGTATCTGTATCTATTTTCAATACAAAAGGCATTGACTAATATCCTATTCATAGCAGCATCTATTTAAAAAAATAAATATGGATACAAACACTTTAATATCCATTAAATATCAGGGTATCTATAATAGGTATTTATTGAACAAAAATGGGCATGGATATGGAATGCTAACACCAATCCACATCTAATTGGTTCTCAGCCTATCTACCATGTTAAACCCCCTAAACCTGATCTATATTAGAACAACAGAAGTCTAATTACGTTAAAAAAAATGACATCATACTGCATTGACATGATAAAAAATGATCCAGAAAGATATGTTCTTACCTGATATCATTTTCAGGAAAAAAACATAAAAAGAAGTGATTTTAACTGGTAGTATGCTTTAGATATCGCCCATTGGAGTGGGATTCCATGGAAAAAGTACAGCCTCAAAATAGCTCTTGTAGGAGCACACTAAAACTTACTTGTATTTGAGTGCAGACAAGCTCCAGCTTTAATTCCTGAAATAAGTCCAACAAGAATGTATAGAAATCAGGAAATCTCAGGTTCAAATATAGATACTGCTCGTTTCACACAGAATCAAGACCTGTTCTTTAAGTGCTTCCTTTAGCAGAGCAATCAAGGATGATCTAGCCAATTTCACACTATCGAGTTGCTCACTACACTGCTTTAGAATGGTTTCCTGTTCCTGAAGGTCATTCATCAATGGTGATCCTTGCTGATTACCTGAACAAAAGAAGCACTTAAATAAGGAAAAACCAGGATCAAGAGGATGAAATGGAAACGATTCCTCACCATGTTAAAAAAGAATGTATAAATGGAGAACCGGTAAAACAATTGGGCATGGTCAAATATAAGTATGTATTCTCAACCATGGGTTCATATCTAACTGTCCCAGAAATGTGTATACAAGCTTTAATTTGACAGAAGAAAACAATTCATCCTCCCAACTTTAAAAAATATTAGAAAATAAAACTTAAAAAATTTTAAAAAAATACTATAAACATCTTGATGAGACCGAATTCAACAACATATTAAGAACTTTTTATAAAATTTTTCAAATATAATTCTTCAACCATAATTTAAATCTTATCATAAACATGAAATGAACAATTATTTGTTGACATTATAAAATGGGAGAAAATGCTTTCACAAAAAGTTTAAACTAAACCAAGTATCTTTAATAATTTAAAGATCTTTACAACTATGCTTGGATGAGTACTCAACAAAACACAACAAAGATACTCAAATGCACGTGCCAACAGAGTTCAACGAATAGTGCTGCACTGACAATATTCCACATCCCAAAAAGTCTTCCCATAAAGGTAGGGCTGGAAGTGGGCCGGGCCGGGTCGGGTTTTACCCCTGCCCAAGCCCGGCCCGAATTTTTTTTGGGGCTATGGGCCGGGCTTAGGCTTGAAATTTTCTAAAAAATCCAGGCCCGAGCCCGACCCGATTGGGCCGGCCCTCCCTTCCCTCGCGAGGTGCAACATGAGGGGGGTGGGGGTGTGCTCGGTGCATGGGGGGACGGCCGCCTGCGGAAGCATGGGCGGAGGGGCGGGAGGGCCGACGGCGGGGTGGGGGGGGGGGGATCGGCTGTGGGCGAGGGCCGAGGGGATGTCGAGGGGGTGGGGCGCGAGGGGGGCGTGGGCGGAGAGGCCGATGGAGGGGTGGGAGAGATAGTCGCCTGCGCCGAGGGGGAGGCGGAGGCTGGTGGACGGAGAGGCGAAGAGGACCAGGGGCGGGAGGGGGTGGCCGCCTACGGGGGCTTGGGCAGGAGGGGCCGACCAGGGGGGGTGGGGGGGGGGCGCGGGTGGAGGCGTGGGTGCTAGGTGGGTTTCGCACGCAGAGGGGGGCGGGGGTGTGGGGTTTCAACCGGGCCCAAGCCCTTGGGAGGGTGGGTTTTAATCGGGCCCGGGCTCGGGCTCGAGCTCGGGCTCGGGCTCGGGCCAGGCCAAAGGTTGGCCCGAGCCCAACCTAAATAATTTCAGGCTGAGCCCGAAGCCCGACCTGAAGCCAGCCCAAGCCCACTTCCAGCCCTATGTAAAGGACATCATTTCATGACAAAGTTATAGCTTTCGTTCCACAATATTAGCATTCAAAAGAAAATTGCCTTTCAAAAGAAAATTGCCTTCAACTCATCAAGGAATAGGACCATGCTATACATACACACATATATAATATACACATAAATAAAATATGTATACACATATATAAATACACACATCTATGTATTTGTATGTGCATATGTATATATACCATGGATTCAAGTATCCTGCCATGCTGATATATGTTGTTATATGTACGTGCTGACCAAGAATGGGTATAATGCTTGGGATATGTACCCATGTATCCTGCATGTTGGCTTGTGCTAGTCCAAATTGGTTAGGTTCGTGAGTAGGGGAGATGGAAGTAGATCCTAATTATCTCAAAGAGGGAGCAGGAAAGAAAGTGATAGGTTTCAAAAAACTTGGCATTGCTGTTTTGCACCATAAAGCTTCATACTAAATTTGACTACAAGATTTTCTCGCATAAGTACTAAAAGAGAGAAAAGTTCCTCATGCTTGAGTAGAAATAAATCAGAAAAGCATAATATTTCACTATGTTCTCTATTAACTCACATATTAAGTCATATAATTCAAAAGAAAAGCATGGTTCTAACTGTCTGTAAGATATAATGAATGGAAGTGGGGTTTTAACTGGCTAGAGTTACATACAAAATTTCTCAATCAGATTGGTATGTTACCAGTAGCTGAGGACTGGTTCCAGCCTTCCAGGAAAAGGCAAAACTCAAAAGAATTGAAGATGTATTAAACCTTAGTACATAGGTGCTTCCGTTTGTGCACATGTGCAAGCATACATGAAAATACATATAATATATCTACCAATGTACATATAGGTTTGTTTAAGAAATGATGGCACAAGGCCATAAGATGATTAAGCACATGATGATCATAATTCGATGAAAAACCTCAAAATGACCGATGCGAATGTATCATATACAGTGCACAGTGCTAACATCTATGTTTTCACCAGATTCATAAACATTCATAAGATTTTGAAAGTGATTCTAAAGAATTGTTTATACCTTGAGCACAGGCATCATTAACATCTTTCTCCATCTTCTCAACAAGAAAAGCAGCAGCTTTGCATTTATTTAAGGCAGTATCTTCATTGAAATGTTCATCAAGTACAGCTTGATATGCAGTTACTATCTTCTCGAGCATTCCTCCAATAGCCAATTTCTAAATGTTGAACAACCATCCATGATAAATTATGCATTTAAAACCTTACTTGAATGGAATTCCATGAAAAGGAACAGAAAAAGGACCCATGTAGAAGGAAAATTTAGTAACTCACAATTCTTATTGAACTTGCATCTTTCTTTACTACTTTTATGGCATTCGAACTCTTTCCATTGTTATCCAACAAAGGAGAAGCATTACCAAGAACATCATCTTTAAGGATTCGTCCACGAGAACCAAAGACTTTCCTTTCATCCCATATTTCTACCTGAATATCAAGGAAAGAAAAGATGATGATCAAAGTTTCAAAATATAATTTTGTTAATAATTAGCAGAAAGATCAGGCTGCCTATGAGGATGATGGTCTCTTTCCTCGTTCTTCTAAAAAGAGTCAAAATTCATTGTTTATTGAAATCCATGGACGAAAAACAAATAAACCACCATTACTTTGCATATATTAAATACTGAGGTAGCAGTCAATACACTAGGGGAACCCTCAATTAGTCAAAAAAATGGCTTTTAGCTGCAACAAGGACTATATGTGATTATTCAGATAGGAAATGTTCTAGCATAAAGATTAATCAAACTAAAATTTGTGAATCCTTTGAATTTAAAAAACTAAAAAAAAAAATCCATGGACTGCTTTCTTTTGTCACAATCATTCCAGTGTTTCTGCATAAAACCTTCCATCAATCCATTCCCTTAAAAAGCTGTCTATAAGATCTTGGAGTAAATTGTGCATAAAAACAACATATCCAGACCTATTATGAAAGAGTATATTATGCAAGATAGTACAGCATATTGTACACAAGGGGCCAAAAAGAAAATTAAACCTAACCAAATAAATGGCTATCTTACTCATAAACTATATCAAGTGTGCTATTATATCAAGATAACTACTTCATATTACATGCAAATTGAAAAAAATAAAAACTAACACTGTCTGATAAACCTAAAATGTCATGGCAATGACAGAAGCGTACAGATTATTCTCTAAAGATAAGCATCCAGTTTAAGGACAGAAGCTATTATATCATGTACCTAAATCAATCTCTGAGTGTTCAAGGGGAAAAGTCTGAGTTCAAGGATAAGTGAGCACTTTCATGAAAAATTTGTAAATTTTATTATATCTCAGCTATCCTTCCACCAAATTGCCAAGGTTGTTGAGGAAACAAAATATTTGTGTAGTCCAATCTTCAGCAAAAGAACAGTTGAAGTCTAAGGACAAAACCTTTATTGGCAAGAAAAGTGAAGATGTGAGACATTTAAAATCTCAACAAAAAATATTTGCTAAACATCATAAAAGAAAGAAAAATGGCATAAAATAAAACAACGTATAACTGTAAAAAGAAAAAAAGAAAAAAAAATTGCATAGGAAAGGCTGCAAGCAAAATGATTGCTTTAACAGAAGAAAAATACAAACTACAGCTATATATGCAATCACTAGACCATCATGCCAAGGTCTTAAAGGAAATCAAAAGGTAAAGAGCTTACCAATCTCATGACCACTTTCTTTCCACTTTCTTCTCCATTCTCATAAACATTTTTCAAACATCCAGGGAGGACCTTCCAAAACTCATTTACAAACTCACTCCCCTTGCGCCTGCTGTTCTGTAGAATATCATTTGCCAGATAAAGAAAAGAGACTTTTTGTTCTTTCGGGGAGCTATTAAACAGTTTCTCCCATGTCTCAACAACTTCTTTGGCCTTCTTCCGGTGAAAAATACACCAATGTGATAATGCTGGTCCAGAGTTAAGAAACACACAAAAAAACAAGCAGAACAAACCAAAACAATGTTGCTGCATTGACAAAGAAAATGGCTGAAAGGTACAAAAAACTATCAAGCCCAACCAAACAGACCATAGTTGTTACTACATGATAAGTGAACTTGAAACATCAATTGATGTTTGAAACCGCTGACCCATCCTGACCCAATGTCATGGAAGAATCATGGGTGACCAGTCCAACCATGGGTCAATTGGAGTTGGAACGGCCAACCACTCTTCCCCAAATCCCATCAATCAAGGAAATGGATCAGTATTTTCCCTAATCTGTTGAGGTGGTCCTGTTACCCTTTCAGGATTTCCCCATAAGGCCTTCTTTATGAAGCCACAACCAACTTATCTTTCCTCCTAGATCTCTCTTCCCTTCAATCCATCCACCTGTCTACCTTACCTTCCTTAAATCTTAATTAATCAAACAGGATCCATCCCCCTTCTAGAACTCTCACAAGACATGTCCATAGGAGGAGGAATCCAAGAAGAGTTCACATCCTCTGATGGTGATGGTCTTCCTACTTCAATGGCATCTCTCTCCCACCACCACAGCTTCTCAACCATGGCAGTGGCTTCCTCTTCAAATACAGCAATGGTGCTCCCCTTGGGACCCATTAAGGGTTAAAATTAGCCAAGCAACTTGCGAACTGCTCAAGCTCGACTTGACTCAACTATTACCAAGCTAGAGTAGCTCGAATGATTTTTCAAATCAAGCTCAAGTAGCAAAATACTCGGCTTGAAGAAACTATGAGCCTAGTTGAGTACATTTATTTTTGATAATGTTATATTTTATTTATAACATAATTATTAATTAATGTTTTAAAACATAATATTATGTTATATTTTGTTTTTACCATATTTTTTAATTATGACCAAGGCTGGGATTCAAGCTTGAACTCGAGCTCAAGTATGGCTTAGTTGATATTCGAGTGGATCGCAATTATTGCTTTCTTTTATTAAGTTGGGTTCGAAATTGGATATTAAGATTTGATTGATCTCAAGTCAAGTTTCAAGCCTGAGTATTTTAAATGAGGCGAGCTCAAACCTCTAGTTACTTGGCTCGGCATGATTGCACCCATAGGACCAATGACAGTGTTCAAGTCCGACTGTGATAGAGGAAAGAAAGGAACTAGAAAATAGATGCAACATAGGGACACCATTTTCTTTTTAATCTTAATTAGTGAGTCAGCAAGTCAAGCAGAACATTCAAACTGGAGGGTTTGAATGGTCAAATCATTAGAGTCAGCAGTCTAATAATTGTTTAGACGTTTTTTTGAATAAATGTGTTTCTCATGTGACTAAACCCAAAATAGCTTGCAGTTGACAGGTTCATGTTTACAGGAGCATATATTAAATGTTATTAATATTTGTATTAAGCACCCAAACAAAAGAATGCTGAAACTCTGGGCAATCTAAGTCACTTCTAGAATATGACATGCAACACCTCATGAATGTTGAGTTATCTAAAATGTAAAACAACAATTCACAGCTTTACAAGAGATATAAAAATTATGAAAAAACTATGATAGCTGATAAACACAACACATCTTAGCTGACAAATGATACAACTTTGGGTAGCATATACTAACATTCGTATAACATTCACAACGTGATATATACAATTTGACAGGATACAAATATCATAGATCCCAATTTAGGGCTCAAACTAGATCAGATACCAATATATCCATATCCATATTAGTTTTATTTGATGAATACAGATATGGATACTGATGTTAGTTGGATGCAAAAATTCATATTTATATTTATTTTAAATGGATACAAATACAAGCTAGATATGGAAAGTATGGATATAAATACAGATATAAGTTAGATAACTAAACTTTATGGCCACAAGATCAAAGATATTACTAAGTGGATTGTAAATCAAATTAATATCATGTTAATATGGTTATATATTTTTCTTAAAAGTTCATGAGTACTATATAAAATTAGATAAGATTACATATAGAATCGGATCTTTGGATACGGATCGGATAGTTGTCTATCTATATCCATATCCTCTCTCTCTTTTTTGTGACGAATATGGATATGGATATGAATATTAGTCAGATGCTTAAATTTGTATCCACATCCGAATAGATTCAGATACAAAGATATGAACAGATATTATCTAATCCACTTTCACCCCTATCCCAATTATCTCAAATGCATATGCTAGGTTTCACAAGCAACAACCACCACAATGGCATTTTCTTAATTTCAACGTGATCATAGAAACAAGTATCTTGTTAGCTTCATACAGCAGTAAATAAGTCATGAATATCAGTTGAAACGAGCATGGCTTTATTTCAAAAATTAGCAAGGATAATTGCAAAGGCACTTTATGTGCAGATGCAAAAGAAACAAATGTAATCATTTTTAATCTAAAACATCAACAAACATAAGTAATCATTTTTAATCTAACCATGTAGGCTTATTAATACAAATGTATGCATGTATTCTCCTCATCTCTCAGAAGGGCAGCTAGCAATATGTTTAATCAACAGATAGTATAGCCAACAAAATTAACAGATAGTCCTATACATGTATATTTATCAGTTACACAACAACCATCAAGGCCAAAGCAAATCAAAGACCAACAGGTTGCCCAGGAGA
This sequence comes from Cocos nucifera, assembly GCA_006176705.1. Taxonomy (NCBI): domain Eukaryota; kingdom Viridiplantae; phylum Streptophyta; class Magnoliopsida; order Arecales; family Arecaceae; genus Cocos; species Cocos nucifera. The sequence continues at coordinate 1,385,680 of QRFJ01000003.1, read as the reverse complement.
AAGTGTAATTAATGTTATATGTGAGACTGTGTTTTCTTGCTCCAATCCAAGACTATATGTTTGTCTGGTTCCAGTCTTAAAAAAAAAAAAAAAAACGCTTAGCTTCAATAAGGGTCTAAGCTGCAGGTCAAAGGGTATTGTCTTGAATGGCTTTGTGATGTTTTATTGAAGACTGTAGAGGATATCGATACCACTTACTCTTGTTGATTAGGCATGTTAAAAGCCATGTCCTAGGGTTTCAGGTATCTACCCTGTTTGCATCATTTTCTCAGTTAACTGCTGGCAACTTGATAGGTGTAGCTGGTATTCTTCTTCTCTTTGCTCTGATCACCATAGAACATCAATGAAACCTATTTTAATGAAGGAAATTGACTTTTGCATTCTTGTTTCCCTAATCCCTACTTTCTGTCTTCATTTATGTTTATCCACACGCATGGTACTTTTGTAGATTCCAACCACATATTGGGTTTTACTCATTCTTAAATTTCTGATTACACATGGCATGATACACCACAATAAGCTTGATCTTGATTTGACAAATATAGGCATGACATCTAGTCTGCATATTGCATGAAGCGTATGATATTATTTTGGTAAAATCTGTAGAGAAGATAAATGTAAGCACAATAAACCATTATGCCAATTTCTTTTTGGCATTTTTCAGTTAGGTGCAGCAACCTCTAAATAGTGCATACACATGAAAATAATTCAACCAAAGGATACTTTCAATACTTTGTTGTGAACTGTTGAGCTTAGATAGCTTTTCAGCTAAAACTTGGTTGTTGAAAGTATTGTTCATTTTGCCTTTCTTTACCAGTAAATCCACACAAAATTTCCCGATTCCTGTCCCAAAAGCTGCGAAAGTTAACATGTAGTAAGATGAAAATTGGCATTTCAGTAAATGACAGAAAGAAATGTTATCAACTTGCCGAATAAAAACCTTTGTTTAAGAAAGAAATCTGAAAGCAACTAAGCATACATGTTATACCCCCATAACATTATGGCTTTTTTTTTTGTGGATTTGGGGGGTGTGTTGGTGGGGGGGTTGGGCAGATATGGAGTCCAAGACCGTCTTTGTGATGTGTATTTTAAATTGTAAAGATCCCAAGAACTAAATGATAATGACAACTACTCAACTAATGCAAGAAGATCACACTGAAAGAAGGGGAGCGCATGGTTGCTGTTTTTCAGTATTGAGAAGAACAAGACAACTAATGAAATAAAAACATAGGCTACAAAAGAGACATATACTGAAAAAACTCCATCAAGAAAGAACATAAAGGTTGACTTTAAAATTACAGATATTACTAGATTTATTCTAGTTCCTTGAAAGCCATCTGAAACACTTTCAGCATTTTATTGAAATATACAGTGGTATTTCATGGTTAACACAACCACTCCAGTGGTGTTTGCCATAGGTGATATTTTTCCCTTCAAGTATCCAAGTTGGGTTGCATTTATAAAAGGGGGGAACTGGGCATTGCTAAACACTTGTTTTCTGTTCAAAGCTATAGATGAGGCTAGGTATTACTCTAACATGGTTGTGCTGTGTATCATGAGATTATGAATTATTTTGCATCAAACGAGCAAGGTGAAGAGTTGCACTACAGGTGGTAGTATTTAACATCTAAGAGGTTAACACTGTGAATCCATTTCATGAAATCACTGTCAAAGATTTAGATGTAGATTACAAATGCACAACTTGCAAGCATTCCCCTAATTTGAAGGCACGATCAAACTACATCAACTTTTCTTCTATCATGAAAGAATAACAAAAGAGAAAGCTCATGATTTGCTAGAGGTGGATCTTCCTCCTATTGCCTCTATTCAGGATAGGAGTTTTGGTGGGTGACTTTGATGGATCAACATCTATTCAGCATGCAACAAAATACATTCTTAAGGTGTTAGCTGGAATCACTCCACTCACCTTCTACTAGATATATACTTTTGGATGACCACCCAAACATGAGTCCGTTATTTCCTTACTAGAACTCAAACAACTAAATTTGATCCTTTCAGCCACTACTCAGGAACTTAAATGAGACCTACTACACAGTAACAGTAACATTCATAGAACACAATATTCAATATGTTACATGACACATAATATCCATAAGTGTCCTCCTTCCTTAGTTTCACCTTGTTCTCAAGGTGAAGATGCCCAATAATGTTTGGCATCTCTCTCTTCTATCAGCTCATCACCATCATTATTGTAGGACTTATTGGCATCAAAAAGACAGATTTTTACAATGGCAACATAGCAGAAATTGTTCACCACAATAATAAAGCACCCCATTCCATACCACTGTCAAGCTTCCATCAATGAAACATGCTTAGCCAATGGTGGTGCCAGAGTGGTAGTTAAGTTCTCAGTAGAGGCCTTCATGGTGCCACCCACATGTTGTTTCCTGTGATGAAGAAGAAGCTTCCCTTCTTGCAAGCAAGCGAAACCATGGCTGAACATCAAGATGTTGGATAGAGCATCTGGACATCAATTCAGATTACATCGACTAGCCCACAAGCAAAGTAGCCAAAAAAGAAACTCTCTCAAAGTTGGATTGATAATCTTGCAAAGTTGAGGTTTGTCAAAACTTGGCTAAGGCACCAGCATATCCCCAAACTCAGTCAGCCCAAAACATGAGTCGAGAGCATTGATAAATATATGCCACAACAAGTGATTAGCTTACATCAAATATGAAACGAAGCACTGGTCCAAGGGAGTTTAGCGGTAGGAGAAAAGCTGCTCCACATGACAGACCCAACTCGTGGGGTTGTTTCCATTGAAGTGTGGGAACTTGACCTAATAGCTCAAGTTTGAACAGCCCCTCCAGTTCTTGCAACCCATCCATCTTCAGCAACAATTGGGAGCTAATGATTAATGGGATGCCATTTTGACATCCTCCCTTGCTCCTTAACTAGGTTGAACTGCTTTGGGTAAAAACCTATGTTGACCATGGTACCAGTTGTTGAGAGTTAATTCCATCATCCAATCTGATTGGTAGTGGGAATTCCTTTGTTAAACAAGGAATCCAAGACAGCTTCTAGGACAGACAATGATGAAACAAATGTTTCTTGCATCTAGGCATGGATCATCTTGTCCGGCATTCTTTTTGACAATAGTAATATTTATTGAATATCTAGTTTATCAAACTTTTCATATGAAATAATTTTAGGTATTGCCGGTGTCTAGTCTTATCTTAGCTCTTCATAGTGAAGATTGAAATGGTTACAACTTACAAGTATGAAAGTGTCTTAATTCCATAAGATAATTCAATAATAAAGTAAGATGGCAGGACTCAATTTCAGCAAATAGGTGAAGGACCATCTAGGTACAACTAGTTCAAGCAATTGTCTAACACAAAACCACATTAAGTTGTAATTTAGTGTTGGTCCATGATAGCTAAATTGTAATCTTAGTTGGCCTATATAGGGATGAGTTTTGATAAGCATTAACAGTGATGACTAGGTTTGAGTTGCTTCTTGCTTTTCTTTTATTCTCACTTGAGTTCAAGCTAGCCCAATACTCCTCTTGCTTGCCTCCTTAAGAAGGACTGCCATCTTGCAAAGGCCAGAGCACATAGCATATCTATATCTACTTCAAAGAGGCTTTTAAAGATAGAATCCTCTCTCTAACTAGACTTTTATGTATAGGTGGATTTTTCCTTCTTATCCAGCCAATCTATCTAATGTTCTCTTATCTAGAAAAAATCCCATACAATGTAGGTACATGAATCTAGTGTTAATGCATGCACATGTTTGTAAAATATATAATGCCCTAGCAAGAAGGCACAAAAGAAAAGAATGAGAGGAGAGTAGAAGAAAGGGGAGTACAGTGATTGGGGATGCTTGGCAAGGATTTTTGGTAGACTTTTGCAATTTCCTATGCTTAGTCTAGACCTCAAGAGATCATTTCAACCAAGATTTTCTATACTGACCAATATTATCTAGTAACAGGCATACGATACCAACTCAGCGGGGTACCAGTACAATTCAAGGGCTCAATACAGTGCTGCACAGATACATAGTACAGCCGCTATCTCACTCCAATAAGATATCATGTTTTGGTGGTACAGGGGCATACCATACCAACCCAACTGTGCCGGTAAGTTTCCAATACAGGGTCTAGTATTGAAATTGAAAACCTTAATTTCAACTCTAACTTTCACCATAACTTTAAAATGCAATCATGTGATTTTTGTTCCTCTTATGCTCTTCTCATGGTTGCATTCTTCCAGTGATTATTCAAAAGGAAAAGGTCCTTCCATCATGCTTGCTCCAAGTTCTCCATTTGATCTATTAACTATCGCCCTCTTCAAAATAGTCATTACAAGATAAACATGTTCTACAATATCATACTTGTAGTCCTAAGGAACCAGCTAGACTACTTATAACAATATAAAAACGCAAATCACTACCCTCCAAAACTTTAAGACATGAAGCATTCACATGAGATATTAGTTTAAATCAATATAACCATAGAAGACCCTAAGGCTCATAGAAAGCCTTGTTCTATAATCCCATATTTCCATTACTCTACAGATTGGTGGTTTTTGTATACCTGATGGGAATCAGGGTTTGCATACTTATTCAAGAAGAAAGTGTCGCTAAATCCTAATCCTAATTTATTTTATGGGCTTAATTTTTGTGAATTTATTTAGGTTATTTTATTTTATTAGAAATCCTAATTTTGTTAGGACTCTATAAAAGGAGTTCTGTTAGGATTCAAGTCAATTGTTTATTAGAATCCTGTTAGGTTATTTTTTTGTTTCTCTATTTAAAGGCTCCACCTGTGTGGAGAACCTCAGACCTGAACAATTGATCAATTGAATTCCTGAATCTAGACTTTTAAATTTTTTCTTCTTTTCTTTTTCTTAATTTTATTTTTATTTTTGTTCTTTGTTTATTTTTCTTTTGGGTTTTACATTAATTTGGTATCAAAGTGAACATCCTGCAATTTTTTTCCCACGATGATCTGCATCTCTTTCTCTCTCTCTTTTCCCATTGCCTTCCATCCAATCCCTTCTGCCGATCACAACAAAAAAAAAAAATCCCATCTTTCTCTTTCCCTCTTCGTCTCTCTCCCTTCTTTCCGAGTAGCAGGCCACCTGTTGGAATCTGCCTTCCCACTTTCCCGTCTCCGCCACCGACCGACCGCAAAGCCCTTGCCGCAACCGGCTGCAAAAGCTCCAAGACCCGTCGAGTTGAGAGGGAGCAGGTCCTTCGTCGAAAACCCCATCTCATCCCATCGTCGACTGCCGACGATCATCGCCGTCGATCATCTCAAACGACAACGCACGCTTCTCCAACCGTCGATCCCCCTTCCGCCGTCGACTCCGTCCCTATCAACAGATCGCATCCCCGGCCCCATCGCTCCCCCAATCGGCCCTTCCATTGCCATCTCTGCCACCGATCGCCGCCGACCGCCACTGACGCCTCGCCTCTCGCCGTCGTCCACCTCTCGATCAACGACTGAGACGCCAACACCTTGCCCGAAGGACAGCGTCCACACATGCTCTCCCCAAACTCACAGCTGCACCATCGACGTCGCCCCGAACGGCCCCCAATCGACGACTTCCCCATCTCCATCACTGTCTCCGTCCCCGTCGACGATGACCACGCCCACTCCCTTCTCTCTTCCCCTTTCTTGTCGCCTGCGCCACCTTCGCCGTCGACGCCGTCTCCACCGCCCCTTTTTCCTACCCTCGCCAGTCGCGGGAGCGCTAAAAGCCATTGAAGATCACAAAACAAAAATTAAAAAAAAAAATCACGGTCTATAAACCGCCTGTGAACCATGGTCTATAGGCCGACAGTCCATATATCGGGTCCACAGGCCCTAAAAAAAAAGAAAAAAAAAACTACCAACTTTATTGGAGGTCTCCCTTGAATTCAACCTGCATCATAAAGATGGTATTAAATTTCGTCTAATGAAAGATATAATTCCTTCATTAAATTTTGGATTTTGTTTTTAAATCTTTGGATAATTTAAATTGCTTAGGCACTTAATTTTGCTCTTTTATCATATTTTTTTCACATATTTGCTATTCCTTGCATGAAATGCCCACATAATTTATTCTTGCACTCACCAAAAACATAGACACTAAGTTGAACCCTACAATTTTACTGTGAGCATCATAATTAAAAATAAAAAAACAAAGCACTTTACCGATTTAAAATATATATATACATATATTCAGTATATATAGTATTTCATTAATATTAAAATCCTTTTTGCTATCATGACTGTTGGTAATCTGAAAAACAAACTTGAATCTATCAAAAATACCCAAACAGCCTTCCAAGAAAATTTAAACCAGGTTTACCAGTCATTAGACCGATTTCGTACTGAAATTAGAGAGTTTCGTACTGATCAAATAAATAGCCATAAAGACATAACAAATCTCATAGATCAGCAGATAGAACACCAATTATTCCTAAGAGAGTCAAGAATAAGCAAACAACCTCTAGAAAATGATTTTTCTAATAATCATCCTAATTATCGATCTTCATGAAATTTTAAATCTACTGATGGCTAGAGTCATTTCATGTACGCTAGCCAGGCATCCCTAATTTATATAATAGTCCTTCCAATTATCCACCACTCTACGAATAATTTTAAGGGTTCTCATTATCGTAAGAAAGAAGAGTATGATAAAGAATATAAAGAATCAGGAGGTTATGTCAATATCATGCGAGGTATAATCACTACTCCTTCAGACTTTGAGATTTGAAAATCCACCAGCATTTTTCATACATACACATAGTATGGGGATAAGATATGTAAACTAATCATTAATGGTAGCAGTTCTATGAATGTAATATCTAAGTCTGTTGTTAATTGACTAAAACTGAAACCTCATCCTCATCCTCATCCTTATACAGTTGCCTGGGTAGATAAAACATCTCTTCCAATTAGTGAATCTTGTCTAGTGCCAATTCAAATGAAAACTTATTCTGCTGAGATTATATGCGATGTCTTACCCATGAAGATTGCTAGCGTCTTAGTAAGTCGACCTTGAATTTATGATGTGGGTGCTCATTATTTTAGTAAAAAAAATACATGTGTTTACGCATAATGACAAAAAAATCAGATTAAATCCTGCTAAGCCTAGCATGCCCAAACCTACCAAAGGGGATAAGACCTCTCTCCAACCTCCTGAACAGAAAAATTATCATATTTTGACTCATAAAGGATTTGAAAAAGAAAATGGAGAATCCGAGATAATGTTAGCTGTCCTTTCCGGGAATGAGATTCAATTGACATCAGACTTTCAAGATTGCCCACCTCCTGAAATTGAGCAATTAAAAGAAGAATCTAAAGATGTAATCCTAGAAGACATACCCGATGACTTATCTTCCATGCGTGACATCCAACATGCCATTGATTTAGTCCCGAGGTCACAGATATCTAATCTTTCACATTATAGGTTGAATCCTAAGAAGCATGAGGAAATGAAAAAAATAGATAGTAAAGAAAACCATAATTCTAGTTGTTGATCGATTCTCCAAAATAGCACTTTTCGTTTCTTGTCAAAAGAATTCTGATGCTTCTTTTATTGCAAAGTTGTTCTTTAAGAAAGTCATTCGACTTCATGATTTACCTTCTTCCATAATATCCGATCATAACATCAAATTTATGAGTTATTTCTAAAAAATTCTTTGGAAACTATTTGGGACAAATTTAAATTTTTTTCATCCTTTCATCCACGGATTAATGATCAAACGGAGGTTGTAAATAGTAATCTTAGTAAATCACTTAGGTATCTAGTTGGTAATAAGATTGAAACATAGAAATTGTCATTGCCTACCACAAAATTTGTCTATAACAATTCAGTAAATAGGACTACTAATAAAAGTTCTTTTAAAATTATTTATGGCTTCAATCCCTATTAATCTATTGAACTTGTTTCCTTATCTATAAATAACCATACTTCTGAATCTACCACTTCTTTTACTAAACACATTAGACAAAATATTGCTGAGTAATGAAAAATATAAACATGTTGATAATGCTTACCGTATTATAATAAAGCTTAACGAGGATGATTATGTAAAGATTCGTATTCGTCATAAATATTATCTTCTAAATTCATTTAAAAAATTACATGCCCAAGCCATTGATCCATTTCGTATTTTTTATAAACTTGGACCTAATGCATATTTTATAAAATTATCTTCTGATTTAAAATTTACTCCAATTTTTAATGTTGAGGACTTGCTACCTTATCAAGGCACATTCGAGCCTCCTACCATGCATGCAGATGATAGCATGGATCATACTCCATCTCTTCCAGTGCCAGTTTCGGTTCTTCCATTGCTTCCATCATCTTCTTCGGATTGCATAGAACGCATTATTATAGATGAGATTGTTTCTTCTGCTAATAGAAGAATTCGTCGATTCTTGGTCAAATGGCACGATCGTCCAGACTCAGGTGCTACTTGAATCCTTGAAGAAGATCTACGACACATTGATCCAGACGTTTTAAAAGTTTACATCAATTTCTCGCCAGAGTCGAGTTCTTCTAGCCATGAGGGAATGATGGGAATCAGGATTTGCGTACTTATTCAAGAAGGAAGTGTCGCTAAACCATAACCCTAATTTATTTTATGGACTTAATTTTTGTGGATTTATTTAGATTATTTTATTTTGTTAGAAATCCTAATTTTGTTAGGACTCTATAAAAGGAGTTCTGTTAAGATTCAAGTCAACTGTTTGTTCAAATCCTGTTAGGTTATGTTTTTGTTTCTCTATTTAAAGGCTCCACCTGTGTGGAGAATCTCAGACCTGAACAATTGATCAATTGAATTTTTGAATCCAGACTTTTGAATTTTTGCTTTTTTTCTTTTTTCTTAATTTTATTTTTATTTTTGTTCTTTGTTTATTTTTTTTGGGGGTTTTACATCACTACCTTAAAGGCCCTTGATCATATGTCAAAATTAACTTTCCTCTTCATAAAGGTAGCCAAAGAGACATAAACAAATCATGTATCGCTTAACATATTCTAATGTAGGTTTTCAAAGATGACTTGAACTTCATCTACAATCTCTTTTTTGTTTTAATTTCTTTTCAATCAACGCATGTATTTTGCTCTGCTCGTTATCATCATTTAAATCTTAACATCTCAATCCTTGGGCATCTGGATAAATGCGCTAAAGGCCTCATATATCTTGAGATGAAAAAATAATTCTTTCTCATACATCTTGACATAAATAATAATTCATTCCACTCCATCATGACGTGTATCCAGTACATGTTAGGTCTTATAAAAAGCTTAATAGCATCAAGATTTGAAGTGATATCTCTACCAAAAGAGAAGCCTCCAAAGGCCAACAATTCACTTTGTAAAATAAAGCTCCAGCTGCAGCCTATATTGGTGAAAACATCAATTGAACAAGTCGCAACGTTGGCAGTTTCTTCAATAGGAATAGGTATTTGTGCTTTCAGAAAAGATGACCAATGTAACCTCTAGAACTTGACCAGCAAGTAAGTATTTCCATTTCATGAATTATGAATTAACTCACCTCACTTTTGGACACTGGACTTTATGAAAGGACCATTTTTCCGCAGGCATTAACTCAACCTAGACCATTTCTTCTAGAAGTTCCTCTTTGACTAGGACTGGTAACTCCTCTAAGTCAATTACTCTCATCATATTCTGAAAGGACAAGTTAACACTTTATTGTTCGGAAGCGACAGAAAGTATATAATTGGCTATGATTTTACAACCAATTCAAGGCACCAAAGAAACCTTTGGGCTACTAATGGCCATCACACAAAAGACCTTAAAAGACAGACTCATAGAAAGAAATAGTTCCTTAGATTTGACCATTGAAGATCCCCAGTCATCTAGAATCTCTGATGCTTTTGTTAAATCAACTCTAGCTATTCAATTTTACTCTAACCCATGGATCAATTTAGACCATAGGAGTTGAAGAGAAATTTTTTCACCCCTTTTTTTCTCTTTAATTTTTTTTTGCACTCTGTTTTCACCCAACTTCATTTTCAATGAATAGAACTATTGATATCTCATCTAAATGACACCTAGGTGAGCTGCCTTGGTAAACCAAGACAATGAAAAGCCTTTTTAACCCAATCCCAAGCCAATATACTGGATGCTACTCATTTACAGGATTGGAGGACGACAAACCACTATGCCCTTAAACTAGACTTTAGATGCAAATTTTGAAGAGTCAATAATAATTCCAGCTTGCCACCAAAAGAAGGATAAACCAAGCACCTGGTAGTTAGCCAAAACACCTATAAACAAATTCTAAACCACCACCAAAAACAATTAATTTCTAGCACTTGTGCTCAACAGATTCAGCTGATATAACAAAACTCTACCAATCTACTGTTAGTAGCAAGAAACTTACAACTACGGTAAGACAGCCATTTCAGAATCTCAGCAAAAAAATTCACCAACCTCCAAAGTGCTTCCTTATTCTAACATGGTCCAATAAAATCATTGAAGCTAAAAGATAGGCAGCAAAATTTGATGCCTCAAAAACCCTCCCCTTTATAGTAACAGTTCCTTCTTCAAGAAGAGAAAACACCAAGCAAAATCATCACTCATCCATCTCTTCTAAGCCTTTTATTTACATAGAAGAGGAGCATTTTCAATTTATGGTCAAGATTCCCGACTTTTAAGAAATTTCCCCTTTGATTAGGATATGGATATTTAAACCTATGTAACTAAAGACCATAACGATCTTCATGCTTCAAAAAAAAAAAAACAATGGGACCTCCAAAATGAACTTTTTGCTTTGAGGATAGTTTGTGAAGAATGAAGATGACAATTTTATGGTCAAGAATATAGTAAAATCCAATAGAGTCAACTTAATTCCAAGGAGTAATCAGAGGAAAGATGACCTCCAAAATACCAAAAGTAACAAAAAAAAGAATGCTAAAAATCCAATTCAAGCTCAAGATTGTAGCAAAGAATGACAAAATTAAGGCCATCAATCAGCACCCAACATGGCCACCAAGTAACTCTATCCACAATCTAACCCTGAACTTTCTAGAACAATTATTCCCTGATAAAACATACCACCAAATGGAAAAGTAGATAAGATCCTACTTCCCCTTCTTTGTCAATAGTAATTCCATTCTAATCAAAATCGTGTACTTACAGATGTTGAATAGGCCACTACGTCTCACTTAAGTTTCCAAAGTTGTTCTAGAAACTAGTGTGCGACATCATAACCTTCCTCGTATAGCATACACGTAGTCGAAGTTTCCAAAAGCTTCGATAATTACAACAGACAATTATACGCCTAATGATCACAAGCAAGAAAAAATAGACTGTTCAAAATACCAAAAGTTTCCAAATCATACACTAAAGAAGTGCAATACCATCAATTTTGATTTTACCCCATATATATATATATATATATATATATATATATATATATATATATATATATATATACAATCACTGAATTCATGATAGGCAAGCCCAGAAAGTCATGAAGTGGAGTCAATTCTAGGTTTTAACTACAATTTCACTACAGGCAGGGTAGCCATACCATTTTCTACCTTGCAATCCTATATGTCTTAAACCAAAGCTATACTCAAAAAGTGTAACAAAAGAATGACACAAGAAATTACTTTCCAAAATCTAACAATACTTCGTCTTCCAATCTTATAACTAATATCACATATAAGGTCCCTAGATTGATAAATACCCTTCCACATGCATTAGGAACTTGCTGATGTACCTCCAATGAGGGCTCATCATGACTATGTTAAAGCCCTTATAAATTTGGATTCAAGGTTTCAATTGCCATCCCATGCCAATTCATGATACATAGCATGTACCATGCCGAGACAATATTGGCACCTAGGACAAGTCAACAGAACAAATTGTAATTATATATTAAATTTTTAAGTAAAAAGCATACTCAGCCTAGTTTAAAATGTTCACTTCAACATGGCATAACACATGCCAGTATGGCAAGAAACACATCATTTTGATTATATATTAAATTTAACTAAAAAGCATATCGAGCCTAGTTTAAAATATTCATTTCAACATGACATAACCCATGCCAGCATGGCAAGGAACACACAATGGCAACTAATGGATGAAATGGTCATTGGCACTAGAGCTTGAAATATTGTTTCTATTTGTAGTAATTTTCCTTCTATCAAATCACCAAATAATCGATATGTAGCAAAAGCTAATGTACAGCTCCTATAACATGGAGCAGTCCATCTCATAGGCTTTTCTTGATGTACAAAGTGGCATCAGGAGAATACTTAGCAGACAATAATGGAAGACACTAAAGGATGGGAAAGCAAGACTTGTAAAGACACCCCATAGATAATAATTTGCAGATGTCATGTGAACAATATCCTACCATAAAACCCATTTAAAACAAGCAAATGACTTAATTTCAAGCCTAATGACATGCAAAAGGTTCCTGTCAATCATTTTAATTCAATTAGGCAAATCCAACTTCCTTATCGAGGTAATAAATCCCCTTGAATTTAATGCAACAACCTTTGTCTTATGTACAAGACTCTTAAAACAATGGAAAATGTTCCAAATTCAAGATTATGAATGGATCTATATGAATTACAATAAAATATAGATGCTAACATTACATGTAAGGATCTTCCTAAGATCACAAATCAAGTATATTACCACGTTTTTAATGAAAAGGATGGGCCAAATATTACTTGTGAGAGAAAAAAGATTTATTTCAACAAGCAAAAAGTAGGATATTTCAAATGTAGGCATTAGAGAAGATCAAGAAATGAAACAAATCTATGCCAAAAATCCTTCCCCATTTTTTTCCATGCAAAACAAGTATCATGCCACTTCAATCCCCTCTCAGTACAGAGCACTCCTGCACCAAAGACTATCTTTGCAGCAATAACCAAAGAACAAGATAGACAACTTCAGATTGCAAAAAAGCAACATTGCGTAACTTTTCAAAAAGACAATAATTATGAGAAAATTGTGATGTTCTAATGGCAGATAATTCAGACCCTCCCTATGTAAAACATCTAAATCTAATTACCTCTCTCCATGTGCCCACCTCCCCTTTGTGTTTAGTTACCAACCCACCATGAACATTTTACTAGTAATGTCAGGTTCATCACCCAAAGTTCATTGATCAGTTGACCTATTTCTCTTTAAACTCAATGTTTGCTTGCAAGATGGTACCCACCATGACCATCAACTCTACTAGCTTTCAATATGAATGTTCTCTATGTCTTATCAACTCTGTTAGTTACACTCAAAAAAAAGTGCCAACATCCAACCAAAGTTTTTCATCTAGGACTGATAACCAAATCATGCTCTCTCACTCCCCAAATTCTCAATGAGGGGATAAGATATCTTTTATAAGTCATCTGCATACTTCATCCCAGATAATCTGCCTCTTACTTGTCCAAAAACAACTAGGGCATGGTTGATTGAGGGGAGTTGGGCTCTGGAATAGGAATGGAATGGGAATGGAATGAGTGACTCCCATTCCAGCCATTTGGTTGGGTGGAGTCCCATTCCCATTCCGATTCCAAGGGAGATAGGAATGCCAAAATCCCCCAAAACCCAATCCCTACTCTCCCCTAGTATTCAAATTCTATTCCGATTCCAATTTGGGTCACGAACCAAATGTGTCAGAGGATATGGCCATTCTAATTCCCATTCCAAGCCATTCCAATTCTGATTCTAGTTGTGAACCAAATGCACCCCTAGTTCACTCATACCATTGTATGATTGTTTAGGCAATACTTAAAAGCACTTTTCCCATCCATAACACCATAAAAGAATCCCCATCCAAACTATAAATCACCAAAGTTACATTAGTATGGTCAATCACCAACATCTTTGTGCCTCAAACTCCTCTGGTGGTTTAGGAAGCAAGGTCATTGCATAAAAATGGTTTAGTCCCAAATAAAAATGCAAAACAAACAAAGGCCCTCAAGATGTGAATGCGACACTAACCCAGTTAAAATAAAGATGTTCATCTTAGGTCCCTCTTTGTGCTACGATTAATATTCAGGACAATAGGGAACTGGCTCAGAGGAAAAACATACTCATATGAGTCAAAAAATATATTCCACTACTCATGCCAAACAAAGACCTCATCACTTGAGCAAGAGATATTAGGGCTTTGACCAAAAGATCATAAGATATAATAGGTTATAAACCCAATAGAAGTTAGAACTATCACCCATTTGGGCTTGCATGAAAATTCCATTTTCATCAGAACATCTAGTGAAGGCACTAGAAGTTAAAGATCACTAATTTATTCTTGAGACAAATTTCCTCTCGGAGGTTTCTGTGGCATAAAAATCATGCAGCAACAGCAAAAATATATCATTCGTGAGAACATTAGTAACTAAAAAAAAAAAACCAGCCAACGCACACTGCCTGTAAACCAGAACCCACCTAGAAACAAACAAACACCAAAGACCAAAAACAGAAACGACGAAACGAAATGCCTTTCTAACTCGGAGCCAAGAATCCAGAAAGACGTTATCATACCCTCCAATGTTCATCACTAAAGCACATCAAGAAACCCATACCAATGATTTACTTCTCAATAAGGGCATCGAGATTCGATCCATACTAAAGAAACAGCTTCAATATCGCATCCAGGGTCCTAAATAAAGCTACAAACATCCCCCTACTCTTCTTGAAAACATTGACCGAATAAAAAAAGGGCCCCTTTTTGCTTTCTTCTTCTCCCAATCATAACAAACGGCGAAGTAACTTGCTTCTAAAGCAGAAAACGAAATTTTAAGAATTCCAGATGACGAGTCCTAATCTACAACAAGAAACGCCTAGCAGGCCCTAAGAAAGCATTCATACCGATCCTCTTGCAAGCGGAACTAGGGCAGAAGAAGAAGAACTGATACAATCCAAAGCTTCCGCCGTTCCAAAGCGCTCTCTCTTAAGCTTCTGCGATCCGATCTACGACTACGAGCGACCGTCTCCAAGAATCTCTTCGGGGGAAGACGAGAAGAGGGGACAGGGTTCCCGTCTGTTCCTCGCTCGTTCGCCCGCTTCATAGGAGAGAGAAGGGACGAAGGCGACGCAGGGACGAAGCCATCCGATACGCCCTTTTCGCTGAGCTCCGCTGTAGCCCGGGGTTAATGCCCGACGTCCAATAAAATCTGGGTTTTTATGGAGAGAGCCGGTTCAAGATGGCCCGGTGAACCATAACAAGCAAACCCGGTCCAGGAGTGGAAAAGAGCCCGGGTCATAACAATTGCGGATCTACAATTCTCTAGCGGTGCAACCATCATACGGGGACCAACAACTACAGTAGGTATATGCTAATATTTACCATGGATGTTGATGCAATATGCAAGAACATGCAGACTCCGTGTGATCACGCATATTTATTGACCGATCATTTGCGTATGATAATGATATTTAGAGTATAATAACTAATGTATCTCCATCCAAGTACGAACATTTAATGTGCATGATTTTTCTTGAATTTTATTTAAGATGCCACCCTTGTTTCTCTCGTGATGAGACATGTTAGGTATTTATTTAGATGATTATCACATTTATGCCTAGATCCTTGTTTCATAAATAAGTACTATCATTGACAAATTATGTTGCTGGTTTGTTTGTTCATAAATTTAATTTGATGCAACATGCATGAAAAGTGGACTTTGTTTTGCCTCAAGTGTTTTTTTGTCATTACCTTTCACATAAACCTTGTTTTTTACTTGATTTTACTTGGAAACTTCAAAGCTTATTTCGCACTTCAAGCTTTGGTCTGATTGTTCAATCCGATGAGCTCGGCGGAGCAAGAAATTTGAGCCCATCCTGAGCTCAAATTAGCATCCACCCAACTTGAGCCAGTTATATATATATATTGAGTATTCTCAAAATTTTACAAAAATACATCTCTATCTGGACCCTTAAACCTATAACCTTGTTGCTTGCTCATCACATCGGTTGCTACTTCCCCTCCTAGCTCTACCCCTCCCCTCTCGCCCATCACCCCTCCCCCACCCTCTTTTAAAAAGAAAAAAAAAATGCATGGCCACTGACAGTGAAAGCTCTACCTTTTGAATGATGGATATTGGTGCAGAAACTGATCGTCGTCGGAATCAGTTGGAGCGGAGGTGGATGAGGTCACCATCGGAGACTTGCAAAATAAAGTTTCATCCGAAGTCGGTGGAGGATGGTTCCGACAGAATCCTCCGATGATCAAGTCAGCTCTGGCCAACATGAATGGAGTGCTTGGGAATGAATTCCACAGAGCTTAGAGAATGAGAGGAGAACTTAGAGCTTAGATATCAAAGATTAGAGTTAGCATATCTGGAGGGTCCTTTTTATATACGGAGCTTGATTGATGTTGGTGGCCATATCGTCCGACCGTGGGCCACATGGAGTTCGATACGGAGGGAAAGACATCGTTAGGCGGATAGTGACGGCCATGCTGATGAATTGTGGACCGCATGGAGCTGATTACGGAGAGAGTGATGTCGTCAGTAGTGGTGGCCATGTCGTTCGATCACGTTGCCTGTGGCAGACTGATGGCGACAGTTCATCCAGATTTGATAGCCGTGGCTCTGAGAAAGCAGGCATTGATCGGTGGACTTCGGTGTATATCAATTCCAGAGAAGTTCGACCAAGGGGAAGCTCGGAAGGAGTTCGGCCAGAGGAGTGCGGAGGGAGTTCGGCCTTCACAGACGTCTGGTTGGAGGAGTGCGACTAAGGCTCAATCGCTGGAAAGTTCGGAAGGAGCTCGGTTGCTGAGGAGTTCGACCGAAGGGGATATCTGGGAGGAGTCTGGCTCCTGAAGAAGTCCGATCGAAGAAAATGTCTGGAAGGAGTCCGATCAAAGGGGAAGCTTGGAGGGAGTTCGGCTAAAGCCCAGTCGCTGAGAGTCCGAAGAAGCTTGGCTGCTACCCAGTTCGATCGGCTGTAAGAGTTCGGTCGAAGGAGATGTCTGGGAGGAGTCCGACTCCTGAAGAAGTTCGACCGAAGGGGATGTCTAGGAGGAGTCCGGCTCCTAAAGAAGTTTGATCGAAGGGAAAGCTTGAAATGAGTTTGACTAAAGCCCGACCGTTGAGAGTCCGAAGGAGCTCGGCTGCTAAGCAGTTCGGCCGACTGTAGGAGTTCGACCAAGAGCCGTCCGTTGAAGCTCTTCCGTGGCTAACGGCCGCATCAGGCTGAGCACCAAACTAGACTTCGGCAGGAGCAGGATTTACCCCCAACAATAGTTTCCCCCACTTTCGAGTTCGAAATTCGAAGGAAGAGAGTGCAGAAAAGGCGACTGTCAAAGTCCTCTTCTGAGCTCCGTGCTGATTCAGATCGAAGCTCGAGGGGAGATCTCATCTTCAACCGAAGTTAGTATCAAAATTGAAGCCTAAGAGATATCTCATCTCTAGCCGAGGTTGAAGTAGATCTCGTCTCATGCGATCGAGGTTGATGCGGGCGCTCGAAGGAGATCTTATCTCCTGCAACCGAGTTTGCCTCGGGGGAGATCTTATCTCCTGCAGCCAAAGTTGGCCCGAACCCTCGGAGAAAATCTTATCTCCTACGACCGAGGTTGCCTCGGAAGAGATCTTTATCTTCTACAACCGAAGTTGATGCGGGCGCTCGGAGGAGATCTTATCTCCTGCAGTCGAGATTGCCTCAAGGAAGATCTTATCTCCTACAATCGAGGTTGATGTGGGCGCTCGGGGGAGATCTTATCTCCTGCAGCCGAGTTTGCCTCAGGGGAGATCTTATCTCCTGCAGCTGAAGTTGGCCCGGACCCTCGGGAGAGATCTTATCTCCTACAACCGAGATTGCCTCGGAGGAGATCTTATCTCCTACAGTCGAGGTTGATGCGGACGCTCGTGGAAGATCTTATCTTCTACGGTCGAGATTGACACGGTCACTCGGGAGAGATCTTATCTCTAATCGAGATTGTCGCTCGAAAGAGATCTTATCTCTGATCGAGGTTGTCTCGATCGTTCGAAAAAGATCTTATCTCTAGCCGAGGTTGTCGCTTGGAAGAGATCTCATCTCTGACCGAGGTTGATAGAGATCCTGTCTCCTATAAATTTTGGAGCTCGGACTTGGACTTTGCTCGCGTTAGGACGAGGTTCTCCTCCTGATCCTAATGGACTGTGGGGGCACATAAGGATTGCTGTCAGGGCCTCTCTCCTTATCTCGTCTAAAATGAACGAGGCCTTCGACTTTGCTCGTGTTAGGATGAGGTTTTTCTCCTATTTCCTAACGGAACTGTGGGGGCACATAAGGACCGTTGTTAGGACCTCTCCTCCCATCCCGTCCTTTGTGAATGGGGCCTTCGACTTTGCTCGCGTTAGGATAAGGTTCTCCTCCTATTCCTAACGGGCAGTGGACGAGAATCTTTGAAGCTCGGAAGAGATCTTATCTCTGATCGATGTAGGCTCGGTCGTTCAAAAGAGATATTATCTCTAGCCGAGGTTGTCCATGATCGCTCGGAAGAGATCTTATCTCTAGCCGAGGTTGACTGGGTTACTTGGGAGAGATCTTATCTCTAGTTGAGGTTGACTCGGTCGCTCGAGAGAGATCTTATCTCTGGCCGAGGTTGTCAACGGTCGCTCGGGAGAGATCTTATCTCTAGCTGAGAGTTGACTCCATCGCTCGAAAGAAATCTTATCTCTAGCTGAGGTTGACAGCGGTCGCTCGAAAGAGATCTTATCTCTAGCCGAGGTTGACTCGATTGCTCGGAAGAAATCTTATCTCTGACCGAGGTTATCAGTGGTCGCTCAGGAGAGATCTTATTTCTAGTCGAGATTGACTCGGTCGCTCGAGAGAGATCTTATCTCTAGTCGAGGTTGACTGGTTGCTCGAAAGAGATCTTATCTTTAGCCAGATTGACAATGGTCGCTCGGGAGAGATCTTTATCTCTAGCCGAGGTTGACTCGATCGCTCGAGAGAGATCTTATCTTTGACTGAGGTTGACTCGATCGCTCGGAGAGATCTTATATCTGATCGAGATTGTCATCGATCGCTGGGAGAGATCTTATTTCTAGCCGAGGTTGTCCACGATCGCTCGGGAGAGATCTTATCTCTAGCCGAGGTTGACTCGATCGCTTGGAAGAGATCTTATCTCTGGTCGAGGTTGACGCGGTCGCTTGGGAGAGATCTTATTTCTAGTCGAGGTTGTCCACGGTCGCTCGAAAGAGATCTTATCTCTGGTCGAGGTTGTCTGCGGTCGCTCGGAAGAGATCTTATCTCTGGCCGAGGTTATCTCGATCGCTCGGGAGAGATCTTATCTCTAGCCGAGGTTGTCCATAGTCACTTAGAAGAGATCTTATCTCTAGTCGAGGTTGACTCGGTCGCTCGAAAGAGATCTTATTTCTGACCGAGGTTGATGGTCACGGCGACTATTGACTGCTTCTTTCCTGTCATCATATAGTTTTTCCACCTAGAAACAATATTATTGAAGGAAAAAAATTTTATCGAAGGAAAGTTATGGGCAGCACATCCCCGTTTCAGGATCGTGGGGGCATTGTTCCTCCATGTTCCCTTGGGCAGTAAGGCCCGAGCCGGACGACCTCCTATATCTCGTGCTGGTCTTCTCAATTTGGAGCAAGCTTCTCTTGGCTTTATTGTTGGGAGATGATGAATCATCGATGTACCAAGCTCCTCCCAAAGGTAACGTTGATGATGCCACGAGGTGGCCAACCTTTTTGTCATTTCTGGCTATAGCAGCGCCCTTGGCCAATCTTCTCCTACTTCAGGCTGGCATCGGAGAAATTTATCCGACCGTCCATTTCTGATGAGCTCCTTAATTTCATCTCGGAGCTGAATGTATTTCTCAGTGTCGTGGCCGTGGTCGCGATGGTTGGGGTATTACTTGCTTCGATCGCGCATGTTTGGAGGAGGCCGAAGTTCTTTCGATCTTGGTAGTTGGTTCTTAACTTCGGTGAGAATTTGAGTTAGAGAAGCGTTGAGGGGGGCATAGTCGTGGAACCTTTCGAGAGGAGGACTTTTTCGTGCCCTTCTATCAAGGCTTCCTTGGTGGCGAGCTCGAAGAGTTCGGGCTCTCCTGCGCCCGGAGAGAGTACGTGAGCGCGGCCAAACTTCGCTCAGCTCTCCATCGACGGTGGATCTATTATACTCGTCCACCAGCCGCTTCCTTAAGACTTCTTTGTCCTTCAACTTGAAGGCTTCTTCCGCATGGGCATATCTCTCAGCCTGAGCCAACAGATCGGCAAAATTCTTAGGATACTTTTTTTCAGGGAGAACAGCAAGTCATTCTTCTGAAGGCCGTCCTTGAGTGCGGCCATCGCAACAGACTAGTCCAGGTCTCGGACCTCCAATGCTGCGACGTTAAATTGGGTGACTTAAGTCCAGATAGATTTTTTCTGCTTCTGCTTGACGTTCATCAGAAAATTCAAACCTCGGCGCGGACGTCAGCTGCTGATGAAGTGAGCCGCGAACTATCGGCTCATCTGATCAAAAGAGAAGATTGTACCCGACTTCAACGTCGAGTACCAATTTTTCGCTGCTCCCTTTAAGGTAGATGGGAAGGCTCGACACAGTATGGCGTCTGAAATACCATGAAGTAGCATCATGGTCCGAAAGACCTCTGGATGATCAACTAGATCAGAAGTTCCATCGTAGCTTTCGAACTGAGAAAGCTCGAAGTTTGGCAGGATGAGCTCTTGCATAATTCTGAGGAAGAAAGGAGGATCGGTGTGGACGTCGGCGTAATGAGCTAGGGCGACGTGGCCGAGCTCTTCAATCCATCGGTCCATCTCTTGCAGTCTATGATCAAGGGCGTCGTCCTCGTTGGAGATCTTGGGGGACTTTCGACTACAAATGAAAAAGATCTCCTCCAAAGGAGAACCATGATCCGAACACGGATTGCCAACTCTCTGCTTTCCTTTCCAAGGGAAGATGGGTACGCTGGCCCGAGTACTCTTTTTTGGGATCGATTTTCGACATTCGGATGGTGGGTTTCCTAGTGGAGTCACCGTCGGAGGCTGTTGCATGACTCGCATTGCCTTTGTGAGGCCACGAACCTACCGGACAAGCAGGTTGAACTGCTCCATATCTATCGTGGGTACAGATAAAACTTGAGTTGCCGGGGCTGAAGCAGGAGCAGACGAATCTGGACGGGATCGGACCGTGAAGGTCATCGATTGTCGAGTCGAAGCTCTTCTAGAAGGTATTTTTTCTTCGAAAAAGGACTCAAAGAGATCTCCGGAGAGGGAAGAGAGAAATCGTCACCGAGCATTCCTTTAAGAGTAAGAGAACCTCGGAGGTTCGGGCCCTTCTTCTAGCGCCAATCTGTTAGTGCAGAAATTGATCGTTGTCGGAATCAGCTGTAGCGGAGGTGGACGAGGTTGCCATCGAAGACATGCAAAATAAAGTTTCGTCTAGAGTCGGTGGGGGGGTGGCTCCAGCAGGATCCTCCAACGATCAAGTCAGCTCTGGCCAATAGGAATGGAGTGCTCGAAGAATGAGTTCCGCTGAGCTTAGAGTAGAAGAGGAGAGCTTAGAGATCAGAGTTTAGAGATTAGAGTTAGCATATCTGGAGGATCTTTTTTATAGACGAAGCTTAATTGATGGTGGTGGCAATACCGCCTGGTAGCAAGCCGTTGGAGCTGCATGGAGTTCGGTACAATGGAGAGAAAGGCATCGTCAGGTGGATAGTGACATGACCATACTGATAGATCATGGGCCGCATGGGACTGATTATGGAGAGAGTGGTGTCACCAGTAGTGACGGCCATGTCGTCCGATTGCAGGCCGCATGAAGCTGATTATGAAGCAGATCGCATGCTAGCGATAGTGGCGGTCATCCAGATTTGATAGTGGCATGGCTACCATGAGAAGTCCGGGCATTGGATCGGTGGACTTCGGGAAGTATCAATTGGTCAAGAGTGAAGTTGGGCCATAGGGATCAAGCTCAAAGAAGTCGGACTCAAGAGGAGTTCGATCAAAGGAGTGCGGAGGGAGTTCAGCTTTCACAGGCGTCTGGCTGGAGGAGTGCGGCTAAGGCTCGATCGCTGAAGGAGTTTGGAAGAAGCTCGATTGTCTGAGGAGTCCGACCGAAGGGGATGTTTGAGAGTAGTCCGGCTCCTGAAGAAGTCCGATCGAAGGAGATGTCTGGGAGGAGTCCGGCTCCTGAAGAAGTCCGACCGAAGGAGATGTCTGGGAGGAGTCCGATCGAAGGAAAAGCTTGGAGGGAGTTCGGCTAAAGCCCGGCCGCTGAGAGTCCGAAGGAGCTCGGCTGCTACCCAGTTTGGTCGAAGGGAATGTCTGGAAGGAGTTTGGCTCCTGAAGAAGTCCGACCGTAGGAGAAGCTTAGAGGGAGTTCGGCTAAAACCCGACCGCTGAGAGTCCGAAGGAGCTCGGCTACTAAGCAGTTCGATCGGCTGTAGGAGTTCGACCAAGAGCCGTCCGCTGAACCTCTTCCATGGCTATCGATCGTATCAGGCTGAGCATCGAACTGGACTTCGGCAGGAGCAGAGTTTACCCCAACAATGGATATCTACCATCTTGCTACTATTGCATCGTGCGCCTCCTCTTTCATCGCTATCGCAATCTAAAAATTCCAAGATCCAACCTGACGTCCGAAGCTATTGAGCTAAGGCCTGGGAAATAACTATGAAGCCTGAGCCAAGCATTTAACTAATCTTACTTGGAAAATGCTTCCCATGTTATGGATGGTGTAGCTTCACTTATGATAATTAGAAAGCATGCAGATCCGGATGCAAATATATATATATATATATATATATATATATATATATATATATATATATATATATATATATATATATATATATATATATTTATATATATATATATTTTAACCGAGCTTATATGTCCTTCAATCATGATGTTCATGGAGCTATACCAATATTTTTCATCTTAGTTATATGTGTCGGATTGCACTCGGTCCGAACTCAATCCTGCAAGCCCGATAAGCAAGTCTGATGTCGGATGGAATATATTGAGTTATTTTGTTATAAATAGTACGTGGAGCAAGGTATTAGCAAAGATTGAAGAAAATTCTTACATCGAGTGTTCTTAATTGTCACATATCCATATACAGGTGCAGTGGAGTGGGTCCATCAAGGATGAGGGCATACCATGGACCAACCCATGCCTGTCTATAGACTATTTAGTGCAGCCGCGTGGAGTAGGCTGTCACCTTGGCCAAAGAAGCCAAAAAACAAAAAACAAAAAAACAAAACCTCTTCCGAGTATCCTCGCCTTGAAGCCCTTGTCGGACGAGAATGGTGGACGACCCTCTCTTCCTCCACCTCCGCAAGCTCCCGGCGGCGACGTCGGAGGAAACCCTAACCCTCGTCGTCGAAATCCTCTGGAAGAGCAGAAAGACCGGCCTCGCTCCTCACGAGAAGACCCGCCTCCAGTCCCTCCTCAACCTCCCCACGCTCCAAGAGCTCGACCCCGTAAGCCCCCCCTTTCCGCCTTGCAAAATCCAGGGTTTCAACCTGTTTTTATGCTTAACTTCGTTGATTTGATGCCCTTCCGCTCTTTTTACCCTTTGAATTTTGAGTATCACTGGATCCATTTTATTGAATGTTAATTGCCTCGATTGTCATTTGCTGTTGCAATTAATGTTTCATATTGCGTTATGCATTTCTCAATTAACAAATGATCAAGGTTCACTTGGAACTTTTTTTTTTTTGCCCGACATTTTGATGATTTTATAAATATCTAAAATGTTGGTTTCCTAGTTATTTCCTTTTTATTGCCCGACATTTTTATGATTTTATAAATATCTAAAATGTTGCTTTCCTAGTTTTTTCCTTTTTAAAGCCCTTTTCTTAAACAAAAATCTTATGTTCAAGCATTTAACTTAGCATGTTTTAGACTACCTTCTGTAATGGGCAAGCCTTTGTACGACCCTAATGGTCTTGATGATCTATTTTGTCCCACATATCTTATCTATTTTTTTTGTCTGCGTGCTAATCTTCGATCAGAAGTCCCACTCAGATCTGTAGACTTCATTGTTCACCTGACAGAGTCTTGGTGCGTGTTATGCTGCTGGGTTTTTGTATGACTCACAGGCTAGGTTGTTATTATAGTTAAATGAGCCAATTTGGGCCAAGTCTTGATCTCAGATTTATTGTGCTATAAAAATATGAATTTAATTGTAGGTTTTGGCATGCCTTCGCTTAATTATCAGGAAGTGTGTGCATGAGAAGCTCACAAGTGAACATGTCCAAAGTTCATTTCCTGCTGATCTGTCTGTTGAGCTTCAGAGCACTCTTGTGATGGTACTTCAGAAATATCAGAACCAGTGGATGGAGGAAGCATCTAGAGACCAGGTAGTCAAATCTTCTCTCAAAATCTTTACATAAATTAGCACGATGTTCTCATACAGCAATCAATCAGGATAGTTTATTGGTGTACTGCAGGAAAGGATGTCTGGCTGTCCTATTTGTAGTTCTTTGTTTTATACAGCTCAAGTTTCAAACTTTTAGCTTGTTCCAGAATTCAGATGGTGATAAATATAGGAAAATATTTCTGAATTTTTTAGGAAAAGGTACTGGTAGAGAAATGCAAAATTATGATGAAAATTAATAGTGAAGGATTCTACATCAAGTATATCATGGCAACCTCACTATCTTCTTGTGAATGAGTAAATTTCTAGATGCCTCCATTTCTTATACTTTACAATTTCCTTCCATGTTACTTTTGGAAAGATAGATATGTGATCAAATATCAGAGTAGCTTATAAATCATAAGATTCATCTTGAAGTTTGTTGGCCACTCTTCCTAGACATTGATGTTTCATGCTTGTCCCAAATTGCAGAAAAATCAGGATTCCCTCAGCTAACCTGGCTTCATTAAATTGGCTAGATCTTGCTTTGTCTTGTAACTGCATAAATATGGAGGGTTCTGAAAGTTTACAAGCTAATTTTACAAACATCTGGGAAGTTTGAGATAACACAGTCATGCTTATGTTGTTTTCAATGTTGACTGCTATGTCATCAGTTGCTGGTTATAGAATTTGGCAAGTTTCATACTTTTCTCTATATTTCTTACAATATCTAAGAAAGCTTTAGATCTTGATTTTTTTTTTTTTTGATTGTATAATGAATTTCAGATACAATACTGATAAGCACAAAGAAATTTGCAATGAATATGGATTTAGAAAAGTTTATATTGACTTAGTGTTGCAAACTTTGATGCTCATGTGGATATTATTTTTCTCTTTTCTCTCTTGATGACTGATTCACCAATTTTGTTGTGGTAATACATCATATTAGCCTCTTTGGCAGCGGACAAGGGTGTCACATCAGGTTAGATTCAATATGTCACCAGCTCTTCCACCTCTCCCGGCTTCAGAACAATCGTCATCACTATGGCCACGGCAAGATGATGCAACTAACTATCCTAATGGCAATAATTTCTGTGGTTCTGTTCCAAGCAAAGATGATCCAAATCTGCCACGCATCCCCACAATTCCCCTTCAACGGGATAATGGTTCTTTTGATAATCTGGTATGGCACATATGCTCTAATTGGAGACTTATTGAGTTATTCAGGTCTTTGTTGATAGGGATGCATGGTGCCTCTTGCGCGGTAGATGTATTGATAGTCAGAATGTGTTAAGTGGTGGTATTGATGGTTGGAATGTGTTAAGTGGTGATTGTCACCTGGATATATATATATGAGTGCTTATACCTTTGTTTTCAGTTGATGTTGACTTCTATTTGAATATGCTTTGTTTTTTTTCTTTTTTTTCTTCATTCTGGTTTGATTTCATGATAGATCCTGGTTACCATAACTGTCAATCCTTGCTCCCCCTATTTGGTGCTGGCTTTTGGATATTTTTATAGTTCTTTTCATTGCTTCATCTGATGTTAGAGCATTAATCTTCCCATATATTTGAACACTAAGGTATTATCTCTATCTGAGATTCAACAGTACATTGATTTTAGTAAGCATCATGATATGCAATTTATCAACAACGCAGTTTGTCTATGGAAAATGTCAACCTTGACATGAAATAGCAGTCATTTTGATCGTAAGAACGTGAATGTCTTTGACTCTGCTAAGAGATTTATCTGCTGCTTCAATTATGTAGGTTCTCTTCTGGCTTGATCAAAATATTAGCATAATTTTGCCTCAGTTTAGAGTAATTTGAGTATATTGCAGGCGATTCTTCCCCGACTCAAGTCAATGACATGGACTATGGAGAATCGAAATTCAACACCTGCAAATCGGGTGGCTATTATTACTTTGAAGGTAGTCTATTTATACTTGTCAGGCTTCTCTTATTGTAGATAAATTCATAATTTAAAATGCAAGCATATTTTCTTGCTAGTGATGTCTATGTTCCATCTGCTAGTCAATGTATGACATCTGTTTTCTACTCCTGTTGTATAATATGCATGCATATATGTGTGTATTTATTTATTTTGGATAGGAGAAAGGTTTGAGTTTAATGGAGGCAGTTGTTAATGGCAGTAAACATCAGATATTCATATATGCTGCAATTCCTTCCACATCCACCCCCCCTCCCCCTTCCTCCTTCTCTTGCCTCATCTTTGATAGGCACAACAAACTAATGAACACTGTGATATGGAGAAATATCAACACATGGGCCTATATGGGTCCCTACTTAATGCACCATAATGCAGTTTTTATGCAAAATGTAAAAGCAGTCATTTTGGTTATGGCGCATGTGTAGCTTGGCAATGCAAAAGTGCATCAAACATGTTATAATACATGAAACTGTAAATTTTCTCCCCCATTTTTTTTTTCACTTTTCTAATTTGCTTACTCCGGCAGTCCCCTTAACTGTTAGCTATCATAACCAGCGTAAAAATTAAGGCTGTAAAGTATCCATTACCATATTTTTTCTTCACTTTTTCCTCCCTTTTCTGTGCTTCCAGCTGCAAGATTATACAAAGTCTCCTTCAGGGGAAATAGAGGTGAAGTTTCAGCTTTCAAAAGACACACTGGAAGCCATGTTGAGATCAATGACCTACATCAGTGAGCAGCTTTCAAACACGGTAAGATATTGACTCTATCCTGCTGTAGTTTTCTTGTATATAGATCACCATTGCTTTTTTTGTCATTTTAATAATTTTAAGACTAAATGAGTTGTCCAAAATGAACATCAGATAACTGAATATCAAATGCCTTACCATGATTCTACTCGGGTAACACCACTTGACCTGAATTATGAATCCGGTGAACTGGGATGCTTAGCCAGCACAAATTTGATTACAGATGTTCATCAAGCTAAATTATGACATTATGGTTTCGAATAGAAAAAAAAGAAATCACTCTCTAAGTCGCTATGAATCTTTGGACCAATTTCTTTGTGGTTGACATGGATATTTTGTCTACATGGTGAACTTTGGATTCTAACTTCAACAATTCAAAGATTGTCTTCGTTTTTTTTTTTTTTATAAAAAAAAAAAATGGTCCATGCGACTGTATTTGTATTGGGCCCCTGGACTGGGGCAGGATCTAAGCCACTTTTGTAGATAGATGGGCTGCATGGTGGGCATCCAACTGACTGCATAAGCCCAAGCTTCAGTCCTTTATACTTTTTCTTATTTTTCTTAATTATTATTAAGCTATTTCTAGATGTTCTATTATTTTATCTATTGTTATGAACTTATTTATTTTTTAAAACTGTCATATGAACTTCATGGGTGCCTGTCTAAGGGACTTGTACCATTACGGCACCATGTGGTACTTTGAGTGCCCACATATTGTGGCTGCTTTTTGAAACCTCAGCTGCATTTGCATCCAAATACATTTATTTACATGTAAATGTATTATGTCATTGTTCTGCTTAGTTTGATGCAACTTTATGATATCATCGTGGGATAGGAAAATGTACATACATAAATTAGAATCAGTGGCAAGGTTGTACCAAATTTGAAGGAGGTCATGTCCATCAGTGTTATTGATCATCAGGTGATATCATTTTATTGGCTTGAGCAAGAAATCACTGAGAAAATACTAGTCACAAAACATAGCAGGAAGAATAAGGAGAAAGTGATATATTCATGTATGAAGTCTTCAAAAAAATATGGGTCCACAAGAAATCACGGGCACGCAAACCCCACCACCACATGCATGGAAAAATAGCAGGAAGAATAAGGAGAAAGTGATATGTTTGTGTGTGCATTCTTCCCACCAATAAAATTAAATTTTGTGAAACAATTGGTAGCACCAGCCACTTGGGGACCAATTGATTTATATTTCATCTTTCTGATTATTGATGTGAGATTTGGATCTGATAAGCTTCTACCTACCTATGTTCGACTTGGATCTTTTACTCCATAAATATGCCTATTTGAGTGTCAGTTTGTCCTAAATTTGGTAAATAAGTTCCAAAAACTCTTTTTTGGAATACTGGAAAGGTCACATTAGTTTGTCGAAAGAGTGGTTAATCAAAATCCCAAACTGATTGTTCACAAATTTGACTTCCCACTGATTTCTTTTAAGAGTAAACCATTAAGGCCTTTGAGATGAACATTCATTTATTGATCCTTAAACATGCTAAAAATTATAACAAACCATACTAAACAAAAATATGAAGAACAACCATGCACGTGCCTGACATTGATCATGAGCTGATGATGAACACTTTGAAAGTGCAAATCTATTCCTCACATCTTCCATCATTTCAAATATCCAGTTGGTCTAATCTATTAACCATGCCAAAATCACACTCAATTTTAGCTTACACACAACCAAGATTGTACTCTCCTTATCATGTGTTCCATCTCCACCTTAACACCTCCAGCCTATGGCCCATTTACGATCAACTTCACTCCAGCACTCTCTCATCTACATGCATGAGCGGCTTGTTGGGCATTGTCCTTTGATCCAAGCCTCTGACCAAAGACAGGCAGGGTCCACTGGGTTTGTATCCCATTTGCATCAATAAATGGCTTCAATCTTAGAACCTGAACACTGGATGTGTCCTTGCTAGCTTATTCAGCTACAGGCCTGAGATTTTAGGTAGGAAATATCCCTTGGGATGTAAGTCTTTATTGTAGTTAAGCTAGCATGTGACTGATGTTAGCAATTTCTCAGGCAGAATTGGTTAATTTGTCCACATTTCACGCTCTTTTTCTGTCCTGAGAGCTTGCTTTGATTTCTAACCAGTACCATTGGGAGAAGCGGTTTATACTTTATGCAGTGCAATCCGGGGTGTTTTTACTTTATAATTGGAATCCAGTATGGAGGTTCTATAATTGGTGCACAACACCTCGTATCTAAGAGGCCCCACAGGGTTGTTCACCAGTACCATGGGGAGAATGATGCGGCTTATTGGTTCCGTATGCATTCCTTTGACCTCAGAGCTGGGGACTAAGTCATAACAAATGTTCTGTATTATGTAACTATGGAAAACCTAAACATCAATCTATAAGCTCAAAAAATAAGACTGCAGCGCAGCATTTGTCAGTCTGGCCTTGGACATTTCATAAATTGTATATGTTTATATGACTGCATGGTTGCTTTGTAGGTGGTGCCACCATCAGAACCATCATCAAAGAAGCCGCGGCGGTAAGAGTCGAATCCATCACTATCTTATTGCACCACCGGGTTTAAAGCCAGCAACATCTAAATAGGCATGCAGACCATCATGTTGATGTCATGGCACCCTCTTCAACTTCATTCGCAGACAATGAACATTTGTATATATAAATGGCCACTTCATGTATTTTTCATATTTGCTTCCGGAAAGTGTGGTAGCAACCACAGATGATGGATGGATGGGTACTTATCATTTTATGGGGATGCAGGAAAGACAGATACACTGTTAGTGTGTGCAGAAAGAGAGATGGGAATGTTAGATGTACTATTTATTAGTGGAATTGAGATCACCAAAAATTTGAAATAGACACATTGTAATGATTGTGAAAAAAATTAGTACTCTTTAATTTCAGCTGCTTTGCAATTTTGAATGAGAGAGAGGTACCCCGCATTTTCTCATGCATTCTGTTGTAATCTCCAATTCTGGTGGCAGATGCGACCATTTGGCTCTTTACCGTCAACTGCCGGTGGGATCTTGCCATCAGAAAAATCAGAGGGACTGTTGTTCGTCTTTCGACTCCAAATCGGACTTTGTTATGATTTTTGACGTGCACGTATTGGGTCATGTTCTGTGTTGGGTGGTATGATATGTGAACTTATGGGTTGCAATTATAGCAGGCATCCTCAATTCTCGATCAATTTCAGTATTTTACATGTTTGACAAAATTGACCTTCACGTATGCATATGCAGCATGAGATGATAGAAGAAATAATTTAATTGACAAAAATTACTGTTAAGTTATCCGGACGGTGAGTATTATATATTAGGCTGGGTGATCAACAATTTGCAAAAACGTCCAGCTCATGCTAACCGTCAAAACAAATCTACCTGTGGAGAACAAATTGCACGATCGTGAAACACAATTTATTAGCTTTAAAAGGCCAGCCAGATGAACGACCCACAAAAGGTGCCCAATTTTAACAATGCACCATGCAAGCCTGCAGCTAACAGGTTGAAGTTAGCATATCAAAAATCATTTATATGCAACAACTTGATAGCAAGAAAGACCTGACAAAATTTCAAGAATAACTTTCAGAAATATCATATTTCTGAAATACTGGTGTAATGAAAAATGCTATAGCTTTGATAAATATCTTGGTCACATTACAACAATCATGGTCGACAAACCTAACAGGGCTAGAATTCTAACATTGATGACATCCATAAAAACCCAAGGCTGCCCGAAGGCAAGTAAAATACTGCATCCATCATTGCAAAATTACAGACACTTCAAGTTGTTAGCAGGTTGGTTTGGAACTTCAAAATATCTAAGGTACTGAGAATGATACATCACTTAAAAAGTCAGATATCAGAACTGCTAAGGCCACGAGCATTCACCAATGTTGGAGGGTACATCTTGACCTGGCTCATCTCACCAATGCCTTTTCCCACCAATCCGCCTTGCCAGCTGTATATCCTTTATCACTGCACCAAAACACATCATATTTTAACAAGGGAGGTAGAGCATGCAAGTGGAGAAAATTGAGTGTAAATTTCACTTCATGTACTGTCTAATAATGCATTATAGAACTTCAATCGATCATATGCAGTCCAATTCATAATCGTGATATGCACAGTCATAATCTCATAGAATTTTCTTCATTGAACTTAAACTTGAGCTGATAGATGACAACAATATAGACTTGGAATTAATTTAATCAGTTGACAGTTACTCCCACCAGCTAAGTGAGCTTAAATTTAACTGGCACTGGTAAAACAAGAACGAACTCCATCAACATGCACCATGCACGGTAAGAATCCTCCTCACCACTGCATCTTTTACATAAACTATGATTTCATAGCTCCTAATCACATTTTTATCATTGAGCAGATGTGTCATCACTTCTTTTATGGTGAGGGGGAGATCATGAAGAAGGATGCGGGAACAGCTTGAACCAATAAAAAATTTTGGTGATGTTTGAGCATTATGTAGCCAAATATGGAGGCAATATAGTGACAGAAGGTGATTCTGAAAATCAATGCATTATAGAGAACAAAAAAAGCAGGCAGGGACCATAAAAGCAGAACGTAGATGGCATAAGATGAGAAAGAACTGAATTTAGCATAATTGCCAGATTAGGCTTAAGGAGAGGATGGTAAAGAACGATCTGGCGTCAGAAAACAATAGAAAATATAACAGAGAGATATTCATAATTCGCAAAGAATAATTTTAATTTCCACTAAATCATCCAGCCTGAAATACAAATTGAAGCTTCTTAAAGTACTGCACATGGAAAATCCTTGAGGCAACTCTAAATATGACAATCATGACAACGAGACTTCCGAATCACAAAATACTAAATGGACTGCATGAAAATTTTTATTCTCAAAATAGGCTTCTGAAGTTACTTAAATCCAGTCTCTTAATAAAGAATCCTCCACTTTATAACAAATCATGCCTTGATCATTACAGCCAAACCCATGAAAGTGGGACAAAGCTTGTTGGTTACACTGCCAGGACACATGCATCTGTTTAAAGAAAGATGGAGCATCATGTTTGGTCACATGAGGGTCATGGTGATGGTGTCAAGGCCACTTCAGCCTTCTTCCAGTTGATCTACATCTAGTCATAGGAGCTTCATTCTTCACCCTGTAGTCCTCCATGCAATGCCATTCAACAAAATTGTAGTAATTTTTTCCCATTCTCAATTATGATCTTTCTGCTTTTCTGAAAGAGATTGCTTATTCTTCAATAAAGGCCATCTTTTCCTTTTGAATCAATATGTTCATCGCCATGTTTTCTTCAACCACATATTCACCCTTAAAAATGGGTTCCCACATCAACTCTCTTGTATCAGTTTAATTTAGAGAAAACCAAAACACCCAACAATGCATCTTCATTACAAAAAACTATCAATATGGTAACTCCAGTTTGAAATTTACTTCTCAAAGCTGTTGCAAAGAATTTTGGAAAGAAAACCTAAACATGCTTCGCAAATTGGGCAAGGCTAACAGTTTTCTATATGAAAATAGTATTAAGCCCGAGTACTTTGATTTGATCAGCAAAGCCAAGCATGGAGTTTTCAGATGCATGCAAATGCTATACAAGAGGCCTGCCAACTAGGGGCTCATATGTCTTTAAAGTACCGAATGACATTCTGCCAAAAAAGAAGAAGAAGAACCTTGTGTATTGGAATTCTTACAAAGAGTAACACGTTTGGCATGAATTGCACATAGATTTGCATCTTCAAATAACCCAAGTATATAACATTCTGTTGCCTGCAAGATTTTGACATGTAAATAAATGAAGAAATGCATCAATAAGCATGAAGGTGGATTGCGTTTGATGCTATTCAGAATGTAGCATACTTTTGGTTTTAAAGAATAGAAATAGAAATATATTTGTATTGGAAAGATGCATGCACATACACAGCGTGATGTCATTTGCAAGAGTTTATAATACATTTCAATATAGCATGACTAGAATTGCACAAAAAGAGGAAACTAGAGAGAGAGAGGGAGGGAGGGAGGGGAAGGGCTAGCAAAAGTAGCAGTCACCTCTTGAATTGCAACCAGAGCTTCAGCAGTCCATCGAGACACATCTCTTGAATAGAAGCTAGTAATCTCCTTTACCTAGAAATTTTAACAAACATAATTAAAGCCAAAGCAGATAACCACTCCATTTCTTCATAAACCCCAGCTTATTCTTGAAAAGAAAGCAACATGAGCAGGACAACAACGAGAACCACCCAACTATTCGAAATGATATCATCGGCTAGTCAATTGAAAAATCCATATAAACGCATAAAAATATATTTAAAACCACATACCACTCTAAAGTACAAGTTCCAGCATCCCTACCCTAACTATTGATCCACAAGCTAGAAATACCATTAATGCCACTAATATGTAGCAAATTTAACCAAAAACTGAATAATTCTAGCGGGGAAGAAGTGATTGAATGGCAAGTACTAACAAGTCTGACGAAGGGTGCGAAGGGGATCAGCAGCTTCCAAGTCCTCTGCAGCTTCCGGATCTCACGGAGGGCCACGGTCCCCGGCCGGAACCTCCGGCCCCGGCGGGCCTTGTCCGCAGGAGTTCCTCCTCCTACTTAAAAAAGAAAAAAAGCCTTTTTTGATCAAATCGAAGGCCAATCCCCCGAACAAAAAAATCTCGGAGAAACCCAAGAAAGCACATGACAAACTAATATAAAGCGACAACTAGACCTTGGGGCGCCTCTGGTTCGCCACCTCTCGCACTCGGTCTCCCTCGCTGTCATCACGACGGCATAATGCAAAAGACTTATCAAAAGAATTCATTAAAAAAAAGGTTAGGAAAAGGGGGGAAAAAAAAGGAGAAATCGGAGGCTTGCACGGATAGAACGAGATGGCGTCCCCGAGGTACTCGCTTCACCTGGAAGAAAGATTTGGGGTTAGGGTTTCACCGATTTAGAAGCGCAGAGAGAGAGAGAGAGAGAGAGAGAGAGAGAGAGAGAGAGAACCAGCTTGCTGCTGCGAAGGCTGGTTCCATCGAAGTCTTTTCTTCGGGCGAGAACGGGGCTTGCTCGTGAAGTGTTTCGTCCTCGCCATGGAGGCGAGGGAGAGAAGAAGCCAAGGTCGGAGAGATAGAGAGGCGGCTTGTTCTTTTTCTAATTTTGTTTTTCTAAAATTTGTTTGGTGGATGCCTGAATGGAAATTTAGCGGGTTCTTTTTTCGGTTTTCGGAGGGATTTTGATTTTTAAAATGCATGCTGTAATTGCATACAGCATTTTTATGCGGGAGTTCTATTTGCCGTCCGATCATCCGGCGTGAAGCAATCTCTTCCGCTCGTTTGGCGTCGCTGGAAAACGGTGTACTCATAGAAAGATCTATGCGCACCACAGGAGGATAGATTCGAACCGCACCACGCCAGGATGCCATTCCCCTTTTTAGGGGATGTTCCGCCAAAATTTTTGAGTAGGTTCGCTCTTTTGAAAATGTCGACCGTTAAGCCATTACATTGCGGGGTAGTTTCTCATTGTTTTTTCCTTTTATATTATATATAATATAAAAACTATAATAAAAAAAATGCGACTCCAGAATTTGGTCAGGGCCCTTAGAACATTAAAAAAAAAAAATTAATTATTTAAAAAATCTTATATTTTTTTTCTTCTTTTCAATTTAAATATATTTTTTATTTTTTTATCAAATATAAACTTTATTAATTATTACAATATTAATCTACCGTCAACCAACATCCAAGTTTCAACTTCACCATTTAATTTAGAAAAAAAAAATAATATAAAAAACTAAATTAAATAATAAAAAATTTATATTTCATCTTCTTTCAATCCAAATCCCTCCCCTTCTCCCGGTCCAAACCCTTCCAACTCTCTCCTTTCTTCAAATCTCTCACCATCTCTTGCTCTCTCATCTCTGTCCTGCCTCCCACCCTTCTCTTGGACTCCGTCTACACCTTTTCTTCATCTTGTGCACCACGAGTCACAACAAGTTCTATGAAAATATCTTGCAAGGTAATAGTCACAGCAAAAATACCATATTGATGCATGTATTAGGCAAAGAGAAATAGGTATATGGAGAAAGACAAAGGATGTTGTTGGTTAAAGATAAAATTCCAAGGAGACTTTGAGTAGTGCAAGATATTTGATGAAATGTTAGAGAAGAAGAAGAGGGTGAGGATATGATGAGGCAAATGTAGTTGCAGGTTGGGAGAATGGGAGTGAAAGAAAAAAGGAAAATATAGTAGAGATTGCCTTTTTTTTTTTTTTTTTTGTGCTAGGTGAAAACTAAGCCATGCATTTACTTACATCAATTTACAATATTTTACAACTTAATCATAACTTACAAATAACATAATAAAACAACAAAGATGTGATAGTTCTCTGCAGCCAAACATACTTAAAAAACCATTTACAGAGAAAAGATGAACTAAAACTAATGAAAAGAATAGAGAAGAAATGCAAAATGTACAAAAATTTAAAGACCATTAAACATCCTTATGTAGTGCATTATAGGCTCCTATCTTTGAAACCCCATCTCCTGGTAGAACCTCTGTCATTGACCCAACTCAAGATTTAAGCCAAGGATCACGGTAACTGTGCATCATCGTATGCTCATGAAGAACTTTTCTTACAAACATACAAAAATTATCACAATATCATAAAGCAATAGCGAAATAAAATTTAAATAATTAATATTCAACTTTAATTCAAATAACCAAATCAAATATCTTATAAAATAAAATTTTAAAATTTTTTTATCTATTTCAATAAATCCTAATCTAAAACAAAGATATCAAATTATGCTCTTTCATATAAAACTCCAAGTCAAGTTAGTCCTCTGAATTTGTAAAAATAGTAAAATATAAAGTAATAAGCTAGACAGCCTAGAAAGCAATATACATTTTGGCTAGATAAATTCAGTAATAATAATATATTATAATAAGCATGCAAGATACATCTATTCAAATTATACAATACTAATCAAATAAGATTCATATAAATTTATTTCATTCATAAATCAATTTTTTTTTAAAACATTACGTTCGTTTCGACATCCATGAATTAAATCAAAGTACCAACATATAATCTTCACTGACAGAATATTAAATTACCAATATTTAACTATCCTACCGATAGAAAATTAAAATATTAGTGCATAACTCTCACTAGCAGGATCTCAAAGTATCAATGTTTACCTGCCTTGGATACAAGGTATTAAAATACCAGCACATAACCTTCACTAATAGGATATCAAAGTACTAGTATTTAATCATCCCACTAGCAGGATATTAAAGTATCAATATTTAACCTCCACTAGCGAGATTTGATACACAATTAGATTGCGAATCAAAATCCATCTCAATTTAAAATACTATTTCATATTCAATTTCGAAAAGTTATAAATCAGATGACATTGAAATCAATTAATACAATCCATATTAATTTCAATACGATCAATCATAAATCCTTTGAGATATCGAAAAAAGGCATATTAGCAAGCCAAAATACTATGCATTTAATTTATAAATCATAAATAATTTAATATAAAAAATATTTATAATTTATGGATAAATCTAGTAAAAGTGTAACATTACTTACCTTACATGTGCTTCAATAATTCACATAATTTTATAAATTTTATTTTAAAATTTTTAATTCATACATTATATCGCAGTATCCCACTACTGGCATCTTTTTATCGAGACAACTACACCTCTATGCATAATTAAGTCCAATAATCAGAAAAGATACAAATAATCAAGGAAGACATGATTCATAGGTAGTTGCATCTAACTGTTTGGATTGATCGATCATCTAACTTCATTTGATCAAAGATCATACTAAGATATAAGTAATTCAATAGAGATCAAAGATGATCAAATCAATAGTATCTATTAGGATCATTAACTCAGCATCCCAATGTAGCGTTCGAATGACAAGCGGTAGTTGGCTTCATCGACTAACTATCGGTATGACCAACTAAACGACGACGGACCGCAATAAATCGGGTGGACAACCTCGATGAACTTCTGACTAATTTAGCATCCGATATATAATCGATTAATACCACGGATGAACGGCTATCGATCTGCCAACCAATTGATAGTCGGCTCCTTTCAACCAACCATCAATCAGCCCATTGACTTTTGATAACCAATCTTTCAAACGACTACAGGTCGGTAACGCCCGATCAACTCTCCAGACAGATGAATATCAACCGACATATGATCGGTATGACCGATATATAGTCAGCATGACCTATATTTTCGATGTAAAATACGCGTAACGGCCTCTTCACGATTACATAATAAGCATTAATTGCTCCCTTAATGCCAAAATAAGCGAAACCCCATAATTTACGACCGTTACAGATGATTACTACTATATTTGCCTATAAAAAAATTTAAATCAAGTACTTCAGTAAGAAAATTTTGGGTTAAACTCTGCCTATTTTAATTGGTATATCATGTTCATTAATCTTTCATTGACTTAGGCATCGGAGGATCCCCACCGAAAACTATTATAGTCCAAGTGGACTTTGATTGCAGATATTCTTTTCCGACATCATGTGCGAATTAGGGATTGACTGCAACAGTATCTAACAAGAGTCAAGATGGAGGCTAGTATAATGATCGATGATTAGATGTCAATTTGATCAAATAACTTTATTTAATCAAAATTAAATTAAGACATAATTAGCATAATAGAGATCAAATCTGATGATATCTGGATCCAATGAAAATGGGTGCCAGCATGCTGTTCGATCGCAAATCAGAATTCTTCACTAAACTTGATTAAAATAATCGAAAGAAAGCCCTTTATCAGACTAATCTTAGAGAGAAAATTTTATAAGAAGATAATTTAGAGAGAGAAAGTAGAAAAAGTAATGGAAGCATGTGAAGAGAGAGAAGCAATTCCACATAAAGAAAGAGAAAGGAAAGAGGAAAGAGAGAGAAACTCTTTCTCTCTTCTTCTTTTTTTAATTTTAATTTTATTTTTTTAATCTTTCTTTTTCTTTTTTCTTTGTTTAAGAGAATAGGGGATTCTTGAATCCCCTTCTTCCTCAAGCCAAGATGGTCTTATCGAAAGATGGTGGCCGGGGGTGCAGCCCATGGTGGCATAGCCATGGATCACTGGTCTAGCGATCAATGGCAATGATGGCACTGGAATTAAGGGAAAGATTGGAAAAAAAAGGGGAGATCTTTGCTTCACTGGGTGCTAGCTCACTCACCTGTGGGTCGACTTTGATTGTGGCCAGAGCTTGCTGCAGAGGAGAGGCCAATGTCTTCAAAGACGAGCACTGATGGTAGGGAAGATGGTTGGAAATAGAAAGAGGACCAACTTTTCTAATTGGCAAAATAGGGCATCACCCTTCTTAGCAAATATTCAGTGATAAATGAACGAAATCCGAGATCCAAGGACTATGGAAGAGGGGAGGAGGTTTAGAAGGGCTTGTACCTTATTTTCGACAATAATTGGCTATGATTCAGGCGAACATAGTAATGCACTCCATGAAGAAGGAGGAGAGATAAGAGGAAATTATCGGTGATCGTCGGTGACTAGGTATGGAATCCAAGAGAGAGGGCGGGGGTTCACTAAATAGAGTGGAGGGAAGTGCCAAAATCCTCATTGGATTTGAAATCCATCGGTGGAATTTGTAAGGAAGAATAGTCTGGATATGATGAAAATTCTTCTTCCTATTGTATTCTTTCTGTTGGTGCAGAAACTGATCGTTGTCGAATCCAGCTGGAGTGGAGGTGGATGAGGTCGCCGTCGGAAACCTACAAAATAAAGTCCCATTTGGAGTCGGTGGGGGGTGGCTCTGGTAGGACCCTCTGACGATCAAGTCAGCTCTGGCCAACAGGAATGAAGTGCTCAGGGATGAGTTCCACAAAGCTTAGAGAAGAAGATAAGAGCTTAGAGCTTAGAGTTAGCATATCTAGAGGATCCTTTTTATAGACGGAGCTTGATGGTGACAGCTGTAGCCGCGTAGTGGCGGGCCGCTCGAGGTCCGACAGAGTCAGTCCTGGAGGAAGACGTCGACTGCAGCACCGCCTACAACGGATTGACGGTGACAGCCATCACCGTCTGATAGCGAGTCGTTGTTACCTACAGCGAACCGATGGTGATGGCTATAGCTGTCTTGATATTGAGCCACTCGGAGTCGAATGAAGGGTTGAAGAGCTTTGATGTATATCCATTTTGGAGGAGTTCGAACTCCCAAAAAAAATATGGCTGGAGAGGGTCGTCCGAGAGAAATAATAGCTGAAGGGGCCCGGAAGGAGTTCGACTTTCATAGGAATTTATTTGAATGAGGGATCCAGGAATCCGATCGAAGGAGGTGCCTGGGAGGAGTCTAGCTCTTGAAAAAGTTCGGCCGAGGGGATGTTTGGAAGGAGTCCGACCAGAGTTCGACTGCTGAGGAGTTTGACCGCTGAGGAGTTCAGGAATCCGATCGAAGGAGGTGCCTGGGAGGAGTCCGGCTCTTTGAGTAGTCCGACCGAGGGGATGTCTGAAAGAAGTTCGACTAGAGTTCGACTGCTGAGGAGTTTGGCCGCTGAGGAGTTCGACCGAGAGATGACCGCTGAGGAGTTCAACCGAGGGATGATCGCTGAGGAGTTTGATCGAGGGATAGCTGCTGAGGAGTTCGACCGGGGGACGATCGTTGAGGAGTTCGGTCAGATGAGCTCAGTCTCTTTAAGAGTTCGACCAGTTGAAGGAGTTCGGCTAAGGCTCGTCTGCTGAAATTCTTTCATGACTATCGGCTGCACCAGTCTGAGCATTGGACTAGACTTCGATGGGAGCGGAATTTATTTCCAACAATAGTCCTCCCACTTCTGAGTTCGAAATTTGAAGGAAGGGAGTACCGAAATAGGCGACCGCTAAAGTCCTTTTTCGAGCTCTGCATTTGTTTGAAGTGAAAACTCGGGAATATCTCTTCTTCAGCCGAGGTTGAAGTTGATCCCATCTCTGGTGGCCAAGATCGAAGGTTGAGCTCCTCGAGGGCGATATTATCTTCCACAGTCGAGGTTGGTTCGGACCCTCTGAGGAGATCTCATCTCCTACGATCGAGGTTGCCTCACGAAAGATCTTATCTCCTACAGCCGAGGTTGACGCGGGGCGAGAGCCTCGCTCCGGAGAGATCTTATCTCCTGCACGCCTGAGGGACCTGCAGCCGAGGTCGACCTGAACCCTCAGGGAAGATCTTATCTCCTACAGCCGAGGTTACTCTTATCTCCTAAGGTTGCTTCGGGGGAGATCTTATCTCCTACGATCGAGTTTGGTCCGGAGGAGATCTTATCTCCTGTAGTCGAGGTTGCCCCGGGGGAGATCTTATCTCCTGCAGTCGAGGTTGATGCGGGTGCTTGGAGGAGATCTTATCTTCTACAGTCGAGGTTGACGCAGACGCTCGAGGAAGATCTTATCTCCTACAGTCGAGTTTGCCCGGGGGAGATCTTATCTCCTGCAGTCGAGGTTGATGCTGATTGCTTAGGGAGATCTTATCTCCTACAGTCAAGTTTGCTTCGGAGGAGATCTTATCTCCTCCAGCCGAGGTCGATCCGCGATTCTCAGGGGAGATCTTATCTTCTGCAGTCGAGATTGCCTTAGGGGAGATCTTATCTCCTACGGCTGAGTTTGCTCCAGGGGAGATCTTATCTCCTACAGTCGAGGTTGCTCTGGGGGAGATATTATCTTCCATAGTCGAGGTTGATGCGGACGCTTGGAGAAGATCTTATCTCCTATAGTCGAGGTTGCCTCAAGAAGATCTTATCTCCTGCAGCCGAGATTGATTGCAGGCGCTCGGGTGAGATCTTATCTCCTACAGTCGAGTTTTGCTTCAGAAAAGATCTTATCTCCTGCAGCTGAGGTCGATCTGAATCCTTAGGAAAGATCTTATCTCCTACAATCGAGGTTGCCTCGGAGGAGATCTTATCTCCTGCAGTCGAGGTTGCCCCAGGAAAGATCTTATCTTTCATAGCCGAGGTTGATGCGAACGCTCGGGGGAGATCTTATCTTCTATAGCTAAGGTTGCCCCAGAGAAAATCTTATCTCATGCAGTCGAGGTTGATGTGGACGCTCGAAAAAGATCTTATCTCCTGCAGTCGAGTTTGCTTCGGAAGAGATCTCTACAGTCGAGGTCAGCTTAGACCCTTAGGGAAGATCTTATCTTCTACAGCCAAGGTTGCCTCAGGGGAGATCTTATCTCCTGCGGTCGAGTTTGCTCCGGGGAGAATCTTATCTTCTACAGCCGAGTTGCTCCGAAAAAGATCTTATCTCCTGCAACCAAGGTTGATGCGGACGCTCGGGAGAGATCTTATCTCCTACAGCCGAGTTTGCTTCGAGAGAGATCTTATCTCCTGCAGTCGAGGTCGGCTCGGATCCTCAGGAAAGATCTTATCTCCTACAGTCGAGATTGCCTCGGGGGAGATCTTATCTCCTACGATCGAGTTTACCCTAGGAGAGATCTTATCTCCTGGAGTCGAGGTTGCCCCGGAAAAGATCTTATCTCCTACAGTTGAGGTTGAAGATCTTTGACCTGCTCGTGTTAGGACGAGGTTCTCCTCCAGTTTCTAACACGACAACTATCGACTACTTTATCCCTATCACCATATAGTTTTTGCATCAGGGAATAATAATGCAGAAATGAAGCAGCTTTACTGAAGGAAGATTACTGATAATACATCCTCAGATTTTTTTAGTTTCAAGGTTGTGGAAGCATCATCCCTGCAAGCTCCTTCAGACGATAAGTACCGGGCCGAATGACCTCCACCACTTCATACAGGCCTTCCTAATTAGGAGCAAGTTTTCTCTGACTCTGAGGCTGAGAGACAGCGGCTCACCGGAGCACTAAGTTCCGCACTCTGAACATCTTGTTTCTAACTCTAGAATTGTAGTACCGAGCCATCTTCCGTCTGTAGGCTGCCATCCAGATGCGGGCTTCCTTCCTTTTTTTTCTAACAGATCGAGGTCAACTCTGAGGTCCTGAGGATTGTGCTGCTCGTTGAAGCCCACGACTCATGCAGACAGAAGCTTGAGCTCGACCGGAATAATTGTCTTCATGCTGAAGGCCAAGACGAAGGGTATTTCTCGATCGGCACCCTCTGTGTAGTTCGGTATGCCAAGAGAACGTGGTAGAGTTCGTCCACCCAGGCTTTCTTTATCCTATCGAGCCTCGCTTTGATACCTTATAGCAGGGTCCGGTTGGTCATCTCAGCTTTTCCATTGGCCTATGGGTGAGCCACCGATGTGAAGCGGTGGAAGATGTTTAGTCCTTCGCAGAACTCGACGAACCTTGTCCCAGTGAACTGTCGCCCATTATCGATTATAAGAGTTCAGGACAGACCGAACTGGCAGACTAATGACTTTCAGACGAAGTTCTGTACCTTGGCCTCGATAATCTTCGCTATTGGTTCGGCTTTGACCCACTTGGTGAAATAGTCAATCGCGATCATGAGGAACTTTTGCTGCCCGAATGCTATCGAGAAGGAGCCGAGTATATCCATTCTCCACTGTACAAATGGCTAAGGTATGCTTAGCGGAGCAAGCTCAGATGCCGTCTGCCTTTGTACGCTGGCGTTCTTCTGACAGCGGTCGCACTTTCTCATATATTCGATAGAATCATGAAATAGGGTCGGCCAGTAGTATCCTTATCGAAGTAGTCTTTGCGACAGAGATCTGG
The DNA here is from genome assembly GCA_006176705.1 of Cocos nucifera. Lineage (NCBI taxonomy): Eukaryota > Viridiplantae > Streptophyta > Magnoliopsida > Arecales > Arecaceae > Cocos > Cocos nucifera. The sequence goes on along the minus strand of QRFJ01000003.1, from coordinate 1,343,041 downwards.
CTTCTGTGACCTCCGTAGAGTCCTTCATGCACCTTCCACAGTGCGAGGTTGGCCTCCGAAGGTCGGAGACATCTCAGCAGTGGGAGGAAGTTTGACCTCTTATACAACCTGCCTTCATGTAAAACGTAACGAAAAGCCTGATTCCCGAGCTTCCGAGCTTCTTTCGGATCATGAGGAAGGACCCCCTCCCTGAGGTAAGCGACCAACAGATCGATCCAGCTTGGCTCGAATTCCATCTGCAGAATGATCTGAGGTTCCTCTGAGGTTGGGCACTTCAGAGTCTCCAAAAATACTTCTTTGGACAGTTCGGCCGGGACTGAAGTGGCCAACTTGGAGAGAAGATTGGCTCTTACATTTTCCACCCTCGGAATATGTTGAATGCCGAAACTATCGAAGACCGGAGTCAAATCCCTCACTTTCCCGAGATATCTCACTATGCTTTCCTCCCGTGCTTCGTAGCTGCCGCTAACTTGGCCTACCACCAGCTGAGAATCACTGTAGACTTGAAGCCGATCTACTTTTAATTTTCTTGCTATCTTTAATCTGACGATCAGCATTTCATATTCGGCCCCATTGTTGATCGTGGGGAACTTGAAGCATAGCACGTACTCGACGATGACTCCCTCGGGGCTGACCAAGATCAGCCCTGCATCAGCTCCAACGGAGTTGGACGAACCATCCACGTGCAGAGCCTAGGAGCCTTCGGAGAGGTTGGTGCTTTCGTCGGGAAGGTTTGGCTACGATAGCTCGGCTTCATCCAAGCTCGGTCTCGCTTTGGTGCCGGTCTCGATTGGTTCAAGCTCAGCTTCGACTGAAATGGTGCATTCCAGCATAAAATTCGCCAGTATCTGAGCCTTGATCGATGGCCTAGGCCAGTAGTTAATGTCGAACTCTATGAGCTTGATTGCCCATTTTGTGATTCTTTCAGAAGCGTCCGCTTGATGAAGGACTGCTTTTATTGATTGGTCCATGAGAACCCTTATGGTATGCTCCTAAAAATAAGGTCGGAGCCTTCTGGTGGTAATTAGAAAAGAGTAAATTTTTCTAATCTAGAGTACCTGATCTCCACATCTCTTAGGACTCGGCTCACGTAGTAGATCGATCACTGCATCTTCATTTCTTTCTTGACCAGAACTGCCACCAGGGCCACCGAGGAGATAGCTAGATACAGAAATAATTCTTCTTTGGGTTCGGGCTTTGCCAGTAGCGGAGTTGAGCCGAGGTAGTTTTTAAGTTCTTTGAATGCCTGTTGGCACTCCGCCGTCCAGCAGAAGTCTTTTGGTCGTCTGAGAACTTGGAAGAAGGGTATGCATCGTTTGGCCGACCTTGAGACGAAGCGATTTAGGGATGCCACTTTTTCAGTCAGACGCTGAACTTTCTTGATCGTCTTCGGAACGATCATCTTCCGAATGGCTTGGATTTTTTTGGAGTTTGCTTTGATTCCGCGTCTTGACACCATGAACCTCAGAAATTTTTCGGAGGTCACGCCGAAGGCACACTTGGTCGGGTTCAGCTTCATCTTATGCTTCCTGAGTGCACCGAAGGTCTCTTTAAGGTCGACGAGATCATTTATTGAAGCTCGACTTTTGACGAGCATATCATCCACATACACCTCCATGTTGTAGCCAATTTACTCCTTGAAGATCTTATTGATCAAATGCTGGTACGTTGCCTTTGCATTTTTTAGTCCAAAAGACATAATCCTGTAACAATAAAGACCATAGTCAGTAATGAAGGCAGTCTTCTCTTCATCCTCGGGCACCATCCGTATCTGATTATAACTAGAAAAGGTGTCCATGAAGGTAAGGAGCTCATGGTCTGAGGTCGCATTCACCAGTTGATCAATCCTGGGTAGAGGGTAGCTGTCTTTCGGGCAGGTCCTGTTCAGCTTTTTGAAGTCAACGCACATCCTCCACTTATTGTTTGCCTTTTTGACGAGGATCACGTTCGAGACCCAGGTCGGATAATTAATCTCTCGGATGAGTCCGACTTTGAGGAGCTTGTCCACTTCTTCGATGATTGTTTTCTACCTCTCCGGGGCGTGATGGCGCATCTTTTCCTTCGCTGGCCGATGCTTCGGATCGACGGTCAGCCGATGTTCCATGACCTCGGCGTCAATCCCCGGCATGTCTGCTGGGGTCCAGGTGAAGACGTCTGCATTTCTTCTGAGAAAGGCGATGAGCTGCTCCCGAATCTCGCCTGCCAAGTTGGAGCCGATCTGCACCGTGTGCTTCGAGTTTCCATCAATTAAGGGCACAGAGATGAGGTCCTCCATAGGCTTGCCCCGCTCCTCAGTGAGGTCATTGCGGACATCCAGTCCATCAATAAGATAAGGATCGGACCATTTTTTCTTATGTAAGGCAATAGAGTAGCAGTGCCTCGCTAGAGCCTGGTCTCTCCTGACCTCTCCGACCCCGTGACTCATCGGAAACTTCATCTTCAAGTAATAGGTTGACACCACCGTCCGAAGTACATTTAGATCAGATCGGCCTAGAATGGCGTTATAGACGGACGGAGTCCTCACGACTAGAAAATCGACCTACGCTTTGGCCAGTTTTGGGTGTTGCCCCACCGCCACAGTCAAAGTTATTATGCCTTCGACTGGTACGGCATTGCCAGTGAATCCAACCAGTGAAAAATTCATAGGCTCCAAGCGGTCATTGGGTAAGGATATTTTCGAGAAGGCATCGTAAAATAATATGTCGGCCGAGCTTCCATTATCCACCAAAATGCGGCATACATCGTAGTCAGCAATGTTCAAAAAAATTACAACCGCGTCATTGTGCGAAAATTGGATTTCCTGACCGTTCGCCTCGGTAAAGGCCATGGGTTCCACGATCCTCTGCCTCTTCATCGATCCCTCAGATCCGTTGGCCTCCCCTTGTTGAAGTCCCTCCGAGATAGTATTGATGATGCCGAGAGGCAGTCGATCTTCTTGATTCTCCCCACTTGGTGGTAATGCCCTCAGCTGACCCTCCCGCTCTTCAAGCCATCTGCGTAGGAATCGGCCGAGTCTACCTCACCTGACAAGCTCTTCGATCTCGTCCTGGAGTTGGATGCACTCCTCAGTGTCGTGGCCATGGTCATGATGATAGAGATAGAACTTATTGGGATCGCGCTTACTAGGGCGGGAATGCATCCTCTCTGGCCTCGGAAGTTGTTTTCTGATTTTCATCAGCACTTGGATCTTCGGAGCGTTAAGGGGGGTGTAGTTGTAAAATCTTCGTCGGAAAGAACTTCGGTGCTGGAGAGAACCTCGACATGACCTTCCATTAGGGCTTTCCTACCTCAGGGTCTGAGGGGGAGTTCGAGCTCGCCTGCGATCGAAAGGAGTTCAGGAGCGCGACCGAGCTTCTCTCTGCTTTTCTTCTTCGGTGGGCTTGTCCGGTCCGTCGATTCGCCACTTGCCATTGGCTTCATCATCCTTGGCCTTGAAGGCCTCCTCTGTCTGGGCATATCCTTCGGCCCGAGCTAGCATGTCAGCAAAATCTCTGGGATACTTTTTTTCCAGGAAGAACAGTAAGTTATTCTTTTGAAGGCCGCCCTTGAGAGCGACCATGATGACTGATTGGTCCAAATTTTGGACTTCCAATGCGGCAGCGTTAAACCGGATGACATAAGCCCGGATGGGTTCCCCCTCCTTCTGCCTGATGGCCATCAAGGAATTCGAGCCTCGGTGCGACTGCCTACTACTGACGAAGTGGGCTGTGAACTGTTGACTCATCTGATCAAACGATAAGATGGTACTCGACTTGAGCACCGAGTACCAGTTCCTGGCAGCTTCCTTAAGGATAGAGGAGAAAGTCCGACATAAGATAGCGTCTGGCACGTCATGGAGCAACATCATTGTTCGAAAGGCTTCCAAATGGTCGACTGGATCGATGGTCCCATCGTAACTCTCGAACTGTGGGAGCTTGAAGTTCGACGGGATCGGTTCTTGCATAATTTTCTACGAAAAAGGAGGATCAGTGCAAACGTCATAACCACGTGAGGAGGGAGTGTGACGAAGTTCTTCGATTCGCCGACTCATTTCTAAGAGCCTTTTGTCCAAGAGATCTTCACGGTCTCTGATCTCCAAGGTTTTCTGGTAGAATGGATGCGAAGCTTCACCATGGGTCGAGCCATGGTCCGAGCAAGGGCTCTCCCTCCTTTCCCTCTCCCTTTCGGGGATCGGAGGTTGAGTAGCCCAAGTCGGTCGCTCCTGGATCGGATCACACGACTCTGAAGAATTTTGCATCAGTTGAGCTGGTATTGGGGCCTGCACCGCCACTGTGAGACCACGAACTTGCTGGATGAGCAGGTTAAACTGCTCCGTATCCACCGCGGCTATAGATGGAACCTGGATCGCTGGGGCTGGAGTGGGAGCGGACGGATCTGAACGGGATCGGACCGCGAAGGCTGCCGATCATCGGATCGAAGCTTTTCTGGGGGGTATTTTTTCTTGGAAAAGAATTCTAGAGAGGAAGGAGAGATCTCTAGAGAGGGAAGAGAGAAATCGTCGTCGAGTACTCCTTTAAGAATAAGAAAACCTCGAAGGTTCGGGCCCTCCTTCTAGCGCCAATCTATTGGTGCAAAAATTGATCATCGTTGGATCCAGCTAGAGTGGAGATGAACGAGATCGCCGTCGGAGACCTACAAAATAAAGTCTCATTCGGAGCCAGTGGGGGTGGCTCCGATAGGACCCTCCGACGATCAAGTCAGCTCTGGCCAACAGGAATGGAGTGCTCAGGGATGAGTTCCGCAGAGCTTAGAGAAGAAGAGAAAATCTTAGAGCTTAGAGTTAGCATATCTGGAGGGTCCTTTTTATAGGCGGAGCTTGATGGTGACAACTGTAGCCGCGTGGTGGCGGGCTGCTCGAGGTCCGATGGAGTCAGTCCCGGGGGAAGGCGCCGTTTGCAGCACCGCCTGCAATGGATTGATGGTGACAGCCATCGCCGCCTGGTAGCGGGTCGCTGTCGCTTGCAGCAGACTGATGATGATGGCTGCAGCTGCCTTGATATCGAGCCACTCGGGATCGAATGAAGGGTTAAAGAGCTTTGACGTGTACCCATTTCGGAGGAGTTTGGACTTCCGAAGAAAATATGGCTGGAGAGGGTCGTCCGGGAGGAACAATAGCTGAAGAGGCGTGGAAGGAGTTCGACTTTCGTAGGGGTTCGTCTGAATGAGGAATCTAGAAATCCGACCGAAGGAGGTGCCTGGGAGGAGTCTGGCTCTTGGAGAAGTCCAGTCGAGGAGATGTCTGGGAGAAGTCCGACCAGAGTTTGGCTACTAAGGAATTTGGCCGCTGAGGAGTTCGATCGAGGGACAGCCGCTAAGGAGTTCGACCGAGTCGGCCGAGGGACAGCCGCTGAGGAGTTCGATCGGATGAACTCGACCTCTTTAAGAGTTCAACCAGCTGAAGAAGTTCGGCTAAGGTTCGTCCGCTGAAATCCTTTCGTAACTACCAACTGCACCACTCTGAGCATTAGACTAGACTTCGACGGAAGCAGGATTCATCTCCAACACTTTCTATTTTTTTTCTTTATGCGGCTTTAACATTCGTACAACCTATTTTAACTAAAGTCGTTGGGTTGGGTATCATAACCTCTCTACGAACTTCTATACTTTCTGATTAATAGATAATGCATCATCCTCTTCTTCTCGCTCTAAAAGCTTGGATGGCTCTTGCTTAGCTTCATCAGCATATGGTGATAGTTTTTTTCATTCATCTCCAATGCTTTCTTTGGCAATGGACTCCATGTCATTCCCACCACATAAAAGACATAAGAAACAGCTCTTTTTCTTTGAGAGAGCATGAGGGTGGCAAACAAGAAGATTGCTAGAAGGAGAGAACTCGTACTCCTTGATGAAGGTGTAGTGCTTGTAGAGTTTGAATCTTTTAGATATTTTAAAGAGGAACTTTCGGCTGATGAGTTTCTTCACCTAGGCCATGGGAGAGATGGAGAAGGCTATGAGGTCCGGTACCCTCCCAGAGATGAAATTTCTTTTTCTAGCTATTGCTTGCACTTGACTCTATTTTCTTTCCTCTACGTTGCCACTTTATTTTTTTTCTCTACACACTTTATTAAAGTTGCTTGCCGGATTTCATAAATATTTGTTTAGACAAAAATGGAAAGAGAAGAGGCTATGAATATGAGAGATAAGGGAGGAGGAGATGGTGACCGATTTAAAGGAAGAAGAGAAACGAAAATAGAGAGAGTTGGGAGGGGAGGGATCAGAAGAAGAAGAGAGATTTAGACAAGAAGATGACAGAAATTTTATTTTCAATTTTTTCATATTATTTCCATCTTATTTTGTTATTTTTCACATTATTTCTATATCCACAGTTTAATAAAAAAATTGAATACATATCAACATTATAACAAATTACAAAATATACATATCTGATTGAAAAAAAATTAAATAATATGCTAAAATCGAAAAAGGTACAATGGTATAGAATTTTTAAGGCAATTAAGACTTTAAAAAAAAAGGAAAAAAAAAGTGACTTCTCCCTCTTCTCTGGTTTTCGGCCACTAAATCCAATCATACAGATCTCTTTTGGGAGAAGAAAATTCATCTTTCAGGCCCACGTATTCTCTCGGGACAACAGCATCCGATAGAAATAGTCCATCGCAATAAAAAGGTGCACGCGAAGCGTAAGCAAATTGCCTTTAGAAAAAAAATGCAATCTTGATTGATAAACTCACAGCAGGGAAACAGCGCGGTGATTGATACTCGTACGGATCCGAAAACCAAAAATTTTTTTTTTTTTTTTTTTTTTTTGGAACGCTGCGCTTCAGTCCTGCGCGAGCACCGATCACCGCACGCGGTGTATAAAAAGTATTTTCCTTCACCGCAATCGATCAAATGTTCCGCAAGCGAACCACGCGAACCGTGTTCATCAAAATTTACCATCTGTCCCACCCAGCAGTGCACGAGGCACCCAGCCGTATAAATTATTTCCGACATAAATAATTGACAAACCGCTCATTACTAATTCTTGATCAAGATATACAGTTCAGGCATGAGTTTTGACGACTCATCCAGCTGGTAGCCTACTCATGTCATCAATAGATCCACCGGAAAACGCTTAGAATAAAAGCTCCTCGTTGGTAGATCCTAGAAACATATACTGGATAAAAAATGTGATTAAAACTTGGTCTCACAATTCATTCAGAACCTTTCACCTGGAACTCGAGAATAAATCTCCATTCGCCATAAAATATGACAAAGCAACAGAAACAAAAACAGGACAACGATAACGTAACATTTAAAAATTTGGAAAGTCAACTATAGTAGGAAACGCTATGCCATGCAAGAAGCTGACCATAATTCCTAAGACACAAGTACAACCTTGGCATCCCTCCCTTCTCTCATTGGTCACCTGGGATACTCTTGATGATGTCGGAGTCACCTGAAACACACACAAGCTACATGATTGACATCAAGCAGAAAAGGAAAAGGCTAAGGTACAATGACTTCAGTGGCCATTTAACACACCTGGATCAATAATGCTAAGGCAGCTTACACGGAAATATTTGCCGCAAGCCGTTCCAAGGTCCACATTATCTGCAGAAGGAAAAGTACTAACAGTTCAGCAAATGAAAAGAAGAGCAACAATATCATCAAAGTGTACAAGTTTTGCAGCACGAACAAACATCACATAGAGCATAGATTTAAAGGGAGAAGAAAAAACAAGCCATGACCAATCACTTATTTCCAAGCCCAGGAATTTCCACACAAGTCAAATTATGAAAATAAAAATGAGTGATTTATGATGCTAATGCCTTATATAACAGTCCAACAACATGATAATTATATGACATAGCACATACTGATGCTGAACCCAAAGGGTTCTATGCTTCCTCCTCTTTTTATGATGAAAGATGTAAAGCAAAAGATTCCTAGGGTTCAGTAAGCACCATCTTGCGTAGCCTAATGTAGCTATGAATCTGTGCTGCCCTGGCAGCTCTTCCTTACCCATTGCTGGAGAGCAGAAAGTGATCAGATTGCTTTCTCTACCTCATAGTCGGCGGATGAGAGGATCTTGCCATCATTTTAGGATAGCAACAAGGGAAATAGAAGGTTTTAGTCTGCATGCACAACAAACCTCTCTGAAAGCTAAACAATAATACCAACTGCAATGTAAATAGGGTAAGATGATGGGAGATCAACATTACAACTTGCAGGGGCGTCCAAGGGGTAATAACAGAGAGAGAAAAATTTGGTCCTTAACCCTAGAAATATGTAAACTTTTAGACAGAGTCGGTCCCAAAAAAAGACAGTTGGACCCACATGGACCAAGTATAATTGGCCTGGTAGGATTCAGGAGCACACCCACGAGCTGATAAAATGAATTAAAGTAAGCATTTGAAGAAATACTTGAGCACGACGCTCAAATGTTTGGGTACTTAAGATCATGGTCACAGGTAAGCCTCTAAGAGAGAGACTTGGCACTCAAGAATGACGCCACAAACATTGAAATATCAGTGGAAAAACAAGCCTTGAAAATAATTTGATAAGATGTTAGGAGAAATGGTAGAGAAGTGAATGAGTCAACTAACCCAAACTGTTTCTTAATGGTTTCCCAATAAAGTCCCACATTTCCAACACGGCTTTAGAAAGTTATCACCTCTAATTGAATTAATTTCTTAACCATTTTGGCTTATTTTTTTATTTTTTTAAAAAAAAAATCTTACAAAGCAGGATATGGTCTTCCTGATAATCACACTTAGAATTCATTAAAAACAGTATCATGCTTTGCTTTTTTAGAAAAGAAGATCACTGAACAATTCATATCCATGTACTTGTAACAGTTCTGACATTTCAGGGTTTACAACCTGATAACCAAATGCCTAGCAAAATGGTTATCATAATCTAGTTAATAACAAGATTTGATCACAAGAAATTTCACCATTTTAACTTACAAGAATAATAAAGTAAAAACTAAGTATAATAATCGCACCACAGATGATACATTGGAGAATATCTATTAAAAGCAGACAGAAATACTTACTCCCATTGAAATGATGTACGCCAACCTTAGCCAACATCGCATAATACTCAATTTCAGACTTGCGAAGAGGAGGGCAATTGTTTGCAATAAGTATCAACTTTCCTGGAATAAATCAATCAATGAGATGTCCATAACCTCGGATGTAGATCAAATTTGTAAGTTATTTTTAAAAAACAGATTGACGAACGAAAATTGCATGTCAAAAGATATTAAAAAAAAAGTTCTACAGTAAGCTATTCAAAGTATGCTACACAATATCTATGTAAGATATCATTGCAGCCATTTTTAAAAAGAAAAGCTCAAACATAAGGTCATTTAAAAAATTGGAAAGTTTGCTAATAAAGAATAAATATAGTATGCAAAACCAAACATGATGAAAGTGCTATAGTAATGGGGTGCAAGAATGCCATGCTCTTCGGCAAACCTTAACTTACTCTATATGGTGTCAGCTTCACAATTCAAAGTATGGTTAACAAATATAAAGGACTCTACAATGGGCTTTAACCTAATGGCAATTCCATGAATTGGCGTCAAATTCTGAACAACATCAACCTTGGATAAGTGAGAAGCATTCAAGAATAGCTGGTAGGTATAAAGAATCCAGATTACTCAGTATACAGTTTTGATCTGGCAAAGAATTAGAAAAAGTTTGGAAAACACCAGATTTGAGAAAGCTAAATTCAAACGAGCATGATTTTCAAGCCTGAGGAGCCAAAGGGAAACAACTTGCAAAAACACCTAGAACATCAACAAAAGAATCTGCAGATTTGCTCGCAAACACAATTATCAATAATTAACTGAAAAATGGCAAGAACATAGTCTGTGGAATCAAGGAAGAGAAAAGACATACTAAAAACAGGTTAATAAATCCACTCCCATTCAAGGAAATCCCCACCCCACAAAATTATGATATTTTCTGCAACCATTAGTTGTCATGAAACTGATGAAAACCTGCTCGTGCAAGTCAAGGGTACAAAGTTGCTGAAGCATTGGATACCAAACTCTCATGAAAAATTGCAAGTCCATTCTAGGCCCCATTCATTCTGAAAATCTGCCATCTTGCTGTTTAATTTTCATGCATCACTGATAGGACAACAAGAATATAAACCAAAAATTATGTTCATGAAAGGTATCTAGACACATGCACTACAAATTTGGTGTTTTCGATTAATTATATGTTTTAATATATAGATCTTACTAGTTTGCCAATCTATTCAGTTAGCATTGACAATATGGAAATGAATATTAAGTGCTTTTCCACAAGTCATCTATGAATCCATTTCTTGGACATTCTTTTTTACTGAATCCACTTGGTTGCATCATATTCTGCAACGTGCAAAAGCAGCAGATAGGTGGGTGATAGCAGGTGATAAAAAAAGGGGTGGCCCAATGCACAAGCCTCCCATCATCCTGGGGTTTGGAGAGAGTCAGATGTTCACAGCCTTACTCCACACCCCCCTCCCTCCTATGCAAAGAGGCTGCTTCTGTGTTTCAGTAGGTAATAAACTGCAAATAAAGGCATTACTAGCTAATAGATTTTGTTATAGTTGCACCATAAACTCCATAGACACTTTCATAATGATGCCACAATTGATCTGATACCATTAATACTTTTGCTACAAATATCAGCCCAGTGACTATGTGATGTTTAGCCCTAGAGATGGCACAAGAGATGGTACGGCATAATGGTGCAGCAATTTACAATTTTAAATTTGTGGTAATATTGTGTATAGCAGCTACAGCAATTTAAAGTATCAGTGGTTGATGCTCAAGAATATCAGAGCAACATGCTAGATGATTGTTTTCATGGCGGAATGAAAGGGGCGTGGCAAAGAATGGTAAAGTGCAAATGAGCAATCACAACTTCTGTTTTCATTTGGTTTTACATTTATACATCAAAAAGCATCAGTTCCTTTAATAAAGTTTGCAAAGTCAGATTTGCTGCTTCATTACGTATACATTAATTTAACCTAAACAATTGCTATAACTCTTGAGAACTACAATTGCTATTTTTCATATGGGTGCACGAAGCTCAATCTTTATGACTTCCTGGTAATATGCTTAGTTACAGGCCCAATACATGGTACATCACAAAAGCATGAAACAGATGACATATTCAGAATCTAAGACCATGGACCACTCAAATGATAATTTACCATGACATAGAAAATGAAGTGTTTAGTAATCTACCATACTGTAACTAAACGTCCCAAAATTAACAAAAAATCAAGCTGAGATTATTAACCCACATAGTAATCAAGCAACGCTAAAATTGGAAAAATCAATTGATTAACTGGTCTTGTTTCTGGAAAGTCAATTTTCAAATGTCTACCTAACTGACGAACACTCAAACGATCAATTATCATGCTATTTAAGAAATACAGATAAAAAAAACACGGGGGATAAATTTCCAAGCAACACAAGCTCAGATAGCTGTACCGATTGACTGTTGCCAAATATCAATGAACCATTTATATCAAAGTTACAAACTTTGGAATGCGATATTTTAAGTTGAAAGATAATAATTATTATTAAGATCCAATACCTTAACCTTATTTTATCATTGATAACATTATGTTTCACCCTCCACATATTCCCCTAGATTTAGGCAAAAAAATCTAGATGGGTTCAAGCAGGGAAGAAGACCGGGATTGATATCGGGAACTGTATTCATCTCGAAGGCACGGTTTAGCAGCCAAAGAGCCAAACTCCAGTCCCAGACCACAAACCCCAACATTTAACAAAGACGATCGCCCACCCTCCACATTCCAAAACACCCAAACATTACAACCATATCCAACAAAATATCAAGAAAAAAAAGAAACCGTATCAGAATAGCTCCATCTATGCAAATAAAAATCTACAGCCCTAGAAACAACTTCTAGAACAGACCATAGCCCATCTCTCCATCAAAACCGGTAGATTTACCAAATAAGACTATCTATTTGGTAGAGGAGGTAATTTCCAGAAAGCCTTAGAGATCAAAAAACACACACCAAAAAAAAGAGGATAAAAAGGGATCGGAGATACGACAAAAAGAGAAACTAAAAAGACCTTTAGAGTTCCGAAGGGATCTGAGGACCGTCTTGTACCCAAGGGTATACTTCCCACTCTTCATCACGAGAGCGAGCCTGTTGTTTATGCTCTCGGTACTCTTCTTCTGCATCAGGAAAATAAGCCAAAAAAAACCCTCCAAAATCAACGAAAAAATCCCCAGATAAAACTAGGAAAAAAAAAACCTACGGCATGCGATCAAAGGAAGAAGAAAAAAGTCTAAAGAAAAGAACTATGCAAAGATTACCGCCTTCTTTGTGGGCGCCATGGGTGATGCTTCGAGGAAGAAAGGATGGAGGCGGAGAGAGGGAAAAACCTAGATCCCCGTGGGCACTGGCCGCAAAGCAAACCCTAGGGCTTGCTGGGCGAGCATACCGCATATATCATACGGGAGAGTTATAAGTTCACCAAATTACCCTTGCGCTCGCAATCGGGAGATCGTGACCGTTGGATCCGGACAAGCACGTGTTGCAATGTCTGATTGTAAGACAAAGGTCGCAAAGTATCATCAGGTCTGGGAGATGAATGACATGCGCGGCTGGTTGTTTGCTGGGAGACGAATGATCGGTGCGGTCGACAAATTATTTGTTAGAACCGTTCCAGCCACCGTATATACGTTGAATCATCTAATAAAAATTTTAAATAATAAAAAATTATTAAAATTTAATAAAAAAAATTCACTAATAAATATGGTTTGCTAGCTAACATTTTTTGCTTTAAATGGAAAAAATCCATCATTTTTATATGATGTATTGACTTTGAATAAAACAATTCAGTATACATGTGATAAAACGATCCTAACCAATAAGTTTTCGAGATCGGATATTTTTGCTCAAACAATTGAAGCCGTATATTTAGCAAGCTCAAGTTGGTATGGAGGATCTACCATCCAGCATGAAAGGATTAAATGATCGGGAGGATGGCCAAAAAAAGAATGAAAAGGAGCAGAAATACGTTTTGGGAGAAGGCATCCTGTATGCATGATACATGCTGATGTCTAGTAGCATACGGTTGGTTGTTTTTTTTTTTTTTTTTTACTTTTTTGAGTAAAAGCTACTAAGGTAAATTACAAGATTCACTCAAATTTGTAGATTTTGGAATTTAGACTTCTATTTTTCACTTGAATCCTGCATTGATTTTGTTCCAGTCGTTGTGCCCAAATGAAGGGATATGGCAATTGTTACCCAGGAAAAGGGAAAATAGAAAAGAGAACAAGAAAAAACATGTGCTATTTAGTAATAGAATGCTTAATGCCAATCTTTTCCAAACGAGTCGAAACTCGATTTTATTTTTTATTATTTTATTTTTACCTTTTTACTCCATGAGGGTACATTATTTATTAGGAGTTAAAATATGAAGCAAAAAGTCAAAATAAATTTGAGAATGGTGCCGGAGGAAGCAAAGCAACTTAACTTAATGGTGATTATTGACGCGGAATCTGGTCATCGTCGGAGTCCACTGGAGTGGAGGCCGATGAAGTCATCGTCGGAGACCTGCAAAACAAAATTTCGTCCGGAGCCGGTGGAGGATGGCTCCGATAGGACCCTCTGACGATCAAGTCAGCTCTGGCCAACAGGAATGGAGTGCTCGGGAATGAGTTCCGGAGCTTAGAGAAGAAGAGGAGAGCTTAGATATCAGAGAGATCAGAGTTAGCGTATCTGGAGGGTCATTTATAGGCGGAGCTTAGTTGATGGTGACGGCCATACCGTCTGATAGAGAGCCGTTGGGGCCGCATGGAGTTCGGTACGGAGAGGAAGGCGTCGTCAGGTGGATGGTGACAGCCATACTGGCAAATCGTGGGCCGCATGGAGTTCGATACGGAGAGAAAGGCGTCGTCAAGTGAATGGTGACAGCCATACTGGTAGGTCATGGGCCACATGGGGCTAGTCACGGAGAGAGTGGTATCGTCAGTAGTGGCGGCCATATCGTCCGGTCTTGTTGCCTGTTGCAGACTGATAGCGACAGTTTGTCCAGAGGAGTTCGGACTTGTAGGAGAGTTTGGCTAAAGGAAAAGCTCGGAAAGAGCTCGGCCGTAGAGGAGTTCGGAGGAGCTCGGCCGGCTGAAGGGATGGCCGCTTGGGGAGTTCGGCCGAGGGACGACTGCTGAGGAGTTCGGACGCTGCGGGATTCCGTTAAAGCTCGACCGCTTGGAGTCCAAGGAGCTCGGCCGCTAAGCAGTTCGGCCGGCTGAACGGGTTCGAAAGAGCTCGGACGCTAGGAGTTCGAGGAGCTCGGCCGCTAAGTAGTTCAGCCGACTTCAGGAGTTCGGCTAAGACTCGTCCGTTGAAGCTCTTCTGCGGCTACTGGTTGCATTAGGCAGAGCATCGGGCCTGACTTCGGCAGGAGCGGGGTTTATCCCCAACAGTAGCCCCCCACTTTCGAGCTCGAAGAAAGGGAGTGCAGAAAAGGCGACTGCCGAAGTCTTATTCTAGGCTCAGTGCTGGTTCAGGTCGAAGCTCGGAGGGATCTCATCTCCAGCTAAAGTTGATGCTGAAGTTGAAGCTCGGGAGAGATCCCATCTCCAACCAAGGTTGAGGTAGGCCTAGTCTCCTGCGATCGAGGTCGAAGGTTGAGCTCATCGGAGGCTCGGAGGAGATCTTATCTCCTACAGTCGAGCTTTCCTCGGGGGAGATCTTATCTCTTGCGGCTGAGCTTTCCTCGAGGGAGATCTTATCTCCTGCAGTCGAGATTATTCTGGGCGCTCGGGGGAGATCCTATCTCCTGCAGTCGAGCTTTCCTCGGAGGAGATCTTATCTCCTGCGGTCGAGCTTTCTTCGGAGGAGATCTTATCTCTTGCAGCCGAGGTTGTTGCGGGTGCTCGGAGGAGATCCTATCTCCTGCAGTCGAGCTTTCCTCGGGGGAGATCTTATCTCCTACGGCCGAGGTTGAACCGAGCACTCGGGAGAGATCTTATCTCCTACGGTCGAGTTTTCCTCGGGGGAGATCTTATCTCCTGCGGCTGAGCTTTCCTCGGGGGAGATCTTATCTTCTGCAGCTGAGGTTGAACCGGGCACTCGGGGAGATCTTATCTCCTGCGGTCGAGCTTTTCTCGGAGGAGATTTGATCTCCTACAACCGAGTTGTTGCGGGCGCTCGGGGGAGATCCTATTTCCTGCAGTCGAGGTTTCCTCGTGGGAGATCTTATCTCCTGCGGTCGAGGTTGAACCAGACACTCGGGGGAGATCTTATCTCCTACGGTCGAGTTTTCCTCGGGGGAGATCTTATCTCCTGCAGCCGAGGTTGTTGCGGGCGCTCGGGGAGATCCTATCTCCTACAGTCGAGCTTTCCTCGGGAGAGATCTTATCTCCTGCAGTCGAGATTGAACAGAGCCACTCGGGGGAGATCTTATCTCCTACGGCCGAGCTTTCCTCGGGGGAGATCTTATCTCCTGCAGCCGAGGTTATTGCGGGCACTTGGGGAGATCCTATCTCCTGTAGCCGAGCTTTCCTCGGGGGAGATCTTATCTCCTGCGGTCGAGCTTTCCTCGGGAGAGATCTTATCTCCTACAGCCAAGGTTGTTGTGGACGCTCGGGGAGATCCTATCTCCTGCAGCCGAGCTTTCCTCGAGGAGATCTTATCTCTTACGGCCGAGGTTTTCTCAGGGGAGATCTTATCTCCTGCAGTCGAAGTTGCCTCGGGGGAATCTTATCTCCTGCAGCCGAGCTTGAAGTGGGCACTCGGGGGAGATCTTATCTCCTGCAGCCGAGCTTTCCTCGGGGGAGATCTTATCTCCTGCGGCCGAGGTTGAAGCGGGCACTCGAGGGAGATCTTATCTCCTGCAGCTGAGATTGCCTCGGGGGAGATCTTATCTCCTGCGGCCGAGGTTGAAGCGGGCACTCGGGGGAGATCTTATCTCCTGCAGCCGAGCTTTAAGGTCTTTGACCTGCCCCCATTAGCATGAGATCCTCCTCCTGTTCTTGACACGGCAACTATTGACTGCTTCTTCCCTATCATCATATGATTTTTTGCACTCAGAAATAATATTATTTGTTGGGGGAGAATTTTATCGAGGGAAAGTTACTCGCAGCATATCCCCGTTTCAGGGTGGTGGGGGCGTTGTTCCTTCGGATTTCCTTGGGCAGCGAGGCCCGGGCCGGACGACCTCCTCTATCTCATGCTGGCCTTCTCAATTTGGAGAAAGCTCCTCCTGACTTTATCGTTGGGAGACGAAGAATCGCCGATGTACCAAGCTCCTCCCCGGGGTAACGTTGATGATGCCATGAGGCGGCTGACCTCCATGTCATTTCTGGCTACGGTAGCATCCTTAGCCGATCTTCTGCTTCAGGCTGGCGTCGAAGGGATTTACTTAGCCGTCCTTTTCTGACGAGCTCCTCAATTTCATCTCGGAGCTGGATGCATTCCTCAGTGTCGTGGCCATAGTCGTGATGGTAGAGGCAGTACTTGCTTCGATCGTGCTTGTTTGGGGGAGACCGTAACCCTTCTGGTCTTGGCAGCTGGTTCTTAACTTCCGTGAGATTTTGAGTTCGAGGAGCGTGAAGGGGGGCGCAGTCGTGGAACCTTTCGGGAGGGAGACTTCTTCGCACCCTTCTGTCGGGAATTCCTTGGTGGCGAGATCAAAAAGTTCGAGCCTTGCTTGCACTGTGGAGGTCGTAAGCGCGGAGTCCTCGCTTGCCCTGGGGCGGTCGTGAGCACGGCCGAACTTCGTCTCACCTCTTGTGAAACTTTTGTAGGGGGCTTCCTTAGTGACATACTCGAGCGGGAGGCCGAGGCTTCCTTGGTGACATACTCGAGCGGGAGTTCGACCTCATTTGCGCCAAACTTTATTCCGATGATGAGGTTTGAGGGGGGAGTTTGGCTTCACTCACGCCGAACTTCATTCCGATGATGAGGTTTGAGGGGGGAGTTCGGCTTCACTCGCGCTGAACTTCATTCCGACGATGAGGTTTGAGGGGGAGTTCGGCCTCACTTGCGTTGAATCTCATTTCGATGATGAGCTTCGAGGTGGAGTTCGGCTTCACTCGCATCGAACTTCATTCCGTGGGAGAACTTCGTTCCGCCCTCGCTTGCACTGAACTTCATTCCATTTTTCCGCGAAAGCTTCCGCGGGAGGACTTCATGCTTCTTTTGTCCGAACTTTCTTGACGACGAGCTTGAGGTGGAGCCCGGCTTAGCTTGCCCAAACTTCATTCCACCTCCTGCAAAACCTTCTCCCAGGGATGTTCCTGCCCCTTTGTCGGGGCTTCCTCGATGACGGGCTCGTGGAGAAGTTCGGCCTTGCTTGCGTCGAACTTCATTTCTCTTTCTCGTGAAACCTCCCGCGGGAGAACTTCATACCTCTTTGTCGGGGCCAGACTTCTCAACATTTCGATGGTGGGTTTCCTGGTGGGGTTGCCACCGAGGGCTGCTTTATGACCTGCAATGCCTCCGTGAGGTCATGGACCTGTCGGACAAGCGGATCGAACTGCTTCACATCCACCGTGTGGAGCCTGAGCTGCCGGGGCTGAAGCAGGAACAGATGGATTTAGATGGGGATTGGGCCGCGGAGGTCGCCGAGTCGAAGCTCTCCTGGAAGCATTTTCTCTTCGGAAAGAACTCCAGTGAGGAAGAAGAGGGATCTCTGGAGAGAGAGAAATCATCGTCGAACACTCCTTTAAGAATAAGGAAACCTCGGAGGCTTGGGGTTTTCCTTCCTCCGACCCTTCTTCTAGCACCAATCTGTTGATGCAGAATCTGATCGTCGCCGGAGTTCACTAGAGTGGAGGCCGATGAGGTCACCATCGGGGACCTGCAAAACAAAATCCCATCCGGAGCCGGTGGGGGATGGCTCCGGTAGGACCCTTCGGCGATCAAGTCAACTCTGGCCAACAGGAATGGAGTGCTCGGAAATGAGTTCCGGAGCTTAGAGAAGAAGAGGAGAGCTTAGAGATCAGAGAGATCAGAGTTAGGGTATCTGGAGGGTCCTTTATAGGTGGAGCTTAGTTGATGGTGACGGCCATACCGCCTGGCAGAGAGCCATTGGGGCCACATGGAGTTCGATACGGAGAGGAAGGCATCGTCAGGTGGATGGTGACAGCCATACTGGCAAGTCGTGGGCCGCATGGAGTTCGATACGGAGAGAAAGACGTCGTCAAGTGAATGGTGACAGCCATACTGGTAGGTCGTAGACCGCATGGGACTGATTACAGAGAGAGTGGTGTCGCCAGTAGTGGCGGTCATATCGTCCGATCTTGTTGCCTGTTGCAGACTGATGGCGATAGTTCGTCCAGAGGAGTTCGAACTTGTAGGAGAGTTCGGCTGAAGAGAAAGCTCGGGAGGAGCTCGACCGTAGAGGAGTTCGGAGGAGCTCGGCCGGCTGAAGGGACGGCCACTTGGGAAGTTCGGCCGAGGGACGACCGCTGAGGAGTTCGGGCGCTGGGGGATTCCGTTAAAGTCCGACCGCTTGGAGTTTAAGGAGTTCGACCGCTAAGCAGTTCGGCCGGCTGAACGGATTCGAAGAAGCTCGGACGCTAGGAGTTCGAAGAGCTCGACCGCTAAGTAGTTCGGCCGACTTCAGGAGTTTGGCTAAGATTCGTCCGTTGAAGCTCTTCCACGACTACTGGTTGCATTAGATAGAGCATCGGACCAGACTTCGGTAGGAGCAGGATTTATCTCCAACAGTGACTAATAAAATATTCCTCCTATCAAAGAAAAAAATGAGAAAAATTTTATCAAATTTAAAAAAATAAAAAATTAATTATTTAAGAATTTATTTGATCAAGTTTTTGAGAAGAAAAAAATATTTATTTAAAAAAATATTTGATCAAGCTTATTTTAAAATATAATTTACTTTTAAATAGTAGCAGAAGCAGTTTTTTTGCCGTGAGAAGGAAGTAGAAAATTAAAGCTTCTCTTTAGAAGTAAAAGCAGAAGAAGAAAATTAATTTTTTAAGACCAAAATATTTTTACTCAAAATTATTATTTATCATAAATATTTCTATATATTTTCAGCTAATTCTCCCATTATTTAGTGAATTATGTATTTTAATATATTTTAATATATTTTGATATATGTATATTATCATATAAAAATTATGTAAAATATTTAATATATATTATCTTTGATTCAATTAAATTTATATTGATTAAAATTTTAATATATTTTTTTATTTTATTATTTTATTTTAATTAAATAAAAAATAAAAATAAAATTAAAATTAATTATAATAAATATTTAAAATTATTTATTTATTTAAATAATATTAATTATAAAGTAAATTTATATATGCTTTTTTTTCATAATTTAATAATCTAAAATATTTTTTTAAAAAAAAATTATCAAATACAAACTTCTTCTCAAATATTATTTATCAAATAATTTTATTAAATATAAATTATTTTTTTCTCATAATACTTCCTAACCCTAAAAATGGGACTATGAGGTTGTAGGGAATTTGACAAAGAAGAAAAGTTTTCAGACCATGAAGTTGATTGAGGAAATTGACAGATGGGAGGGCTGGAGAAAGCGAAGATCCGACCAAAGAGTTAGAAAACTCATAGCCCGGGAAGAAATAACAAGAAAGCAAAATCCTTAGTTCCATGGTTGAAGGAAATGATAGGAATATTTTCTTTTTCCACGGAATGGCTAATAACATAAAAATGAAGAATACTATTTCTCATTGCGGACAAAGGCCAAATTAAGCAAGAATTCCAAATTATAACTAATACACACTCACAAATAGAGAAAAAATTAGAGTAGAGCTAATATATGAATTCCTACATGCTCCAAAATCCAAGTTCGTCCAGACCAGCTGACCGGAGGCCTGACATTAATGATACCGACAATTAAATATAATCTACCATTTCCAAACTACTTAGTATCAAATAATTATATAATTTAAAAATTCCTAATCTATAATTTAAAAATATAATATTTATATATTTAAATTTTTTATTAGTAGATGTATAAGCGTGTGGTATGGATCTCCAAATTATATTTTTTTTAATAATAAATAATTTAGAAATAGTGCTCTATGTTTAATGGCTCGCAACATCGGTACTGGCCCCTAATTATCCCTTCAGGACCCACCTTATTTTGATTGTTGCATGGACCCCATTTATTAGATATACTATAATAGATATACTATACTATAATAGATATACTATATATATATATATATATATAGAGAGAGAGAGAGAGAGAGAGAGAGAGAGAGAGAGAGAGAGAGAGTTCATAATTTAGTCAAAAATTTGGATAACTTTTAGGTCAATGTCCAGACTTTTCTTCCAGTTACAGCAACAGGTCATACGGAAAAAGACTACCAAAAATAGAGAAAATAGAAAAGATAAGCAAATAAGAAATACTTTTATGGCCGAAAAATCCCTTGAGTTTATATGAACACCAAAATTCCTCTCCTCTTAAGTTGGGGAAAATGCAATTCTGTACTCTATCAATTCATGCTCACCAAGCTCTGACCATCAACTTGCAGTTAACACGGCGACTTGCTGCAATTTGTATTATAGGCTCAAACTATCATCACCATGTGACCCAAGCCTCTGGCTCCAAGGTAACTTGTCTACCATAGAACAAGAAAGCAAGAAACATAAAGCTATCAGGAAAAAAACCTTGTGAATAGAGCTAGAAGGCAAAATGCCCCTTTTCCTTCAACCACTTTGAAATTACCTTTCACCTCATCAATTAATCAAAATCATCACATGACACAGAGAGTTTCTGATGATTACCTGATTTTTATCATAAGGCAATAAGCTTTCTTGGCACATCCTCCACAACTGAATGCTCCTCATCATCATGGTCATGAAAAACAAATGTCAGTACGCCAACCAGGCAAAGCACTGAACCTAAAATAAGCTTGTCGTAGTGCTCCACCCAGTGAAATTTGAGCTGGCTGGCTCCATAAAATGAGAGGGCTACCAGAGATATCATCACAGTTAGAGTACTGCACCAAAACAAAAAAAAGAGGTAATGTACTTATTGAACTCCTGGAACTGTAAGAAAAAACTAAAACTAAAAGGTGAGACTTGTATCAAGTGTTCATTTAGTACACTAACGCACACAAAAACAAAATAACAAAATAAATATAAACCTCTTAACCAGCATGGAATGCTGGTTACAGACATAATGCCTGGATTAGCTTTGAACAAAAACTTTAAACCACATGTTTGATAGCCAAAGCCTTGTCAACAAACTTTCTAAGCAAATTCAATTACATTTGTTATTATTTCCCACATGGGTAGTTCTGATTTGATGGGGTTTTATCAGAATTCTAATGCTCTTAGCCAGAATTTTTCCAGACCTATACTTCAATGTATACAACCCCTTTGATGTATATATATACCTTCACAAACCACATTCTAACTTTACACTCTCTTCCATCTGTGACCTGACAGCAATCAATTTATAACAAGTTAATGTCAAAAATAACAAATGAAGCCAAATCTTCAATGGCCAAACATCTCACCAAATCAAATTGCCAAAACAACTCTTAGAGAAGATGATTCTCCTACGCATATCTATTTGGTGGGATTCTCTTATGTTAGTAAGCGTGATGTAGCTTTTCAAAGTGTTGAAAAACTACTCCTAGTTTTACATTCACCGAGATTGCTTTAAACAGTAGTTTAATAGACAATTTAATATTCATGCTTTTTGACAAAACAAAGATGAGTCATCCAAAATGGGAACGAAATTGGACAAAGAAATGCAACAAAGCATGATGCCAACCATTTACAACACTATAATTTATCTAAATAAAATTTTTAGGATAAATTACAAAAACCACCTTGAGATTAGGTCGAAATTACACTTACATCCAATAGTTTGTAAAACCTACACTTATACCTTTGATATTTATTTTAACACTATATTTAAACCCATGCTGTTAGACAGTCCATTAATCCTAGACGGGACCCAAATGCCATGTTGGAATGATTTTATAAAATAACAAAAATAACCTTCATTAATAAATGGACAAACCTTTTACATAAGGTAAATATTAAACTTCCCTTGGTAGAGAAGAAGAAGATAGGGAGGGGAGGGAGAGAGAGGGACCAAGGGATGGTGTTGTCGGTGGTGTTGATGATCTTGTTAGGGGCTGGCTTGTTGAGGCCCCCGGAGGATCTTGGCAAGCGGGCAGGTGAGGCAAGATGCCTTATTGAGAGGCATGACACAGTTGGAGTTGGG
This sequence comes from Cocos nucifera, assembly GCA_006176705.1. Lineage (NCBI taxonomy): Eukaryota > Viridiplantae > Streptophyta > Magnoliopsida > Arecales > Arecaceae > Cocos > Cocos nucifera. The sequence continues at coordinate 1,320,855 of QRFJ01000003.1, read as the reverse complement.
CACCACACTACCAGTTTTCTTCCCCTATTTTCGTTGCCCATCTCTAGTGTCGCTGCTACCATCACTGCTCCCCTCCAGGCCCAGCTGACCGTCCCACTCGCCGCCTCCCAGCCATGCATAGCATCTGCACCTCCTCGGTGGCGGCAGTGGCCAGAGGGAAGGATGACCTGCTGGTCAAGAAGAAGAAGGCGCTGCCAATGGTGGCTTCCATGGACACCAACCAAGATTGGAGAGAAAGAAAAAGGAGATGGGTTTCAAAGGAAAGAGAGAGAAGAAGGGGGGTTGAGACTTGGGAGGAGCGACTACTAGCCTAGTCCACTTCTTGGCCTCTTATTTATTTTGTCTTCTTGTTTATTCTACCTACCAACTCTTCTTCTCTAATCTACATGGCATCCAAAGCTATGCAAGAAGACTTCATGATGTTTACAGTGTCTGATCTTGATCCAGGTGGTCTCCTTATACTACAAGCTCATGTTTACGGATTTGGATTTCTACGACATCATTGACATAATATCACTCATTTCTGTCGATTACTTTCTTAGCACGGTTACTGCCACATGTCTATGCCATATATCAGGTTATAATGTCTCATTGCTGGTTGGTCTATCCTATCTGCGTCTTCTTATACCACGATTCTTAGTATAGACACAATATCTTAGTTAAACTGTTCTGCTTATGTTTCACTTCTCTTACTGGTGCAGTTCCTTTTGTCTCTAGTATATTCTATACCAATACACCACTTCTTTCCTACATAACTTATTACATCATTTCCATTATTCACATCTACTGCTTTCTGTTGCACTATCGTTTTCTATGATATGTACATCAACGGACAGCTCTGCCAATTAGTTCTCATTATCATCATCATGCAGTAGCTTGGGTTTTCAGTTCCAAAAAATTCATCTTTTGTTGATGTTTTCTCTATCATGTTTTAGAATGGGCATTTCACTAATGGCTTATCTGGAATATTTGTCTATATATGTTGACGATCCACCATCTTTATATTCATTCATGGATTGATAGCTACAACACTCAGGAGTTCAGCTTTACTTCTCAGAAGTTCAGCTCGCTGGGCTTCAACTCTCATCCTCATCCTCCTAAAACTGATAGTCATTCATCTTTAGCTACTTCCAGGTTAGCTTTGGACCTCTTCTGAACATGTATGTGCCTATCATGGTCATATAGGGATATCTACAATGCCTGGCTCAAATGGGAGTTCTTTGTTTTGGTTTCTCTTCATGTTCACATATACTTCTGCCTCACATCTTATCAAGCTCCAAGCATGATTGTCAACTCCAATTTCATGTGGCTGGAGTCTTCTCTTTTTTTCTGTGTTTGGCTTTTCTTCAAAAGTTCTATACACTAGTAGCTTCTAATTTTGTTGTAATCAAAAAAGCTTTGTGCATCATATACTTTGTTCTTTATTGCTTCTATGGTCATTAATAGAGTAAGCTTTTTACCAAAAAATAGAAAAAGAAAAACTCTTCTTCAGTAACCCAACCCATCACGAACTTTCTTCCCCTTCTCCCTTTCTTGTGCATGATGACCCCAGCCTTCCGGTCTCATGAAGCACATGCTTCCACGCACTGGCTGAGAAGTGGGGGTGCACATGGAATGCTAGTTGACGGTGCCGGAGGGGTCCACATGGGGGTGGCCAGGCTTTATAAGCATGCTGTGGATAGAGAGGAGCAAGACGGTGGGAGGGATGTGGTGGTAGGCCTTGAGGAGCCAGATGGAGGCCAATAGAGGGTAAGCAAGCCTTGTACAAGGAAAAAAGTGAAAGAAGGAGAAGAATAGAGGAGGAGGGGATAGAAGGAAGAAAGTGGCGGCGGCAATTTTGACCATTGACATAAAATAAACGGTTCTACTAACACTATTAATTTAACTAGGGGTAAGTGTAGGTTTTTCAAACTATTGGGGTAAATGTAATAAACGTTAACCTCGGTGGGGTTTTTGTAATTTATCCAAAATTTTATAACAAATATGCAACCTAGTTTAATAGTTTATCACTAGATTAAGCATTGGTTTAGAGGTATCAAGAACAAATGAGGGTGATGGCAAGATAAAATGCATAAGTCAATGAGGCATAACTGGCATAATATATAAACTTAAACAACAAAAAGCCTCTGCAAAGTATTGAATGAAACAGTATAATATTGCTGTTGAACATTAACCCTGATGTACTGCTTAGCCCCTGCTAAAGCCAGCCAAACTGCTAGAATATCCTAACTAATCATATAAGATACAATATAAATTCCTTACACATAAGGTCTAAAATTTGGAAGAAAGTTCGTAAAACAATCTGAAATGCCACCAATTAGAATTCAAGCTGAAATGCACCCAATTCATTTCATCATGCTCCTTTTACAAAACCAAAATACATAGAAAAGCATACCTAAATAGAAGCACAACAATAGCTAGCACCATCATAGATGAGGAGTTGCCAACAGCAAGGAAAACAGGAAGTGTTGTTGCACAAGGAGATAATGCTGGTACAAGAATAAGTCCAGCCACAGCCATCTTCTCCATGGGATGGTTGTGGGAGTGACTGTGGCCTCCCTTACCAAATAAGAATAGCAGAACATAACTTCCTCCAAGAATTATGAGAAGCAAGGATGCAAGCCTATGCACTGTTTCCTCACCAGCAATTGTAGTGGCCATGGTAATTGCAGCAATGCCAAGCAGTGAGGTTGAAATCACATGCAGCACTGCTCCAAATGCAGCTGTTGGTAAAATTAAAGAGAAACTCTGTAAGTGTGCCTGGTTAGTCCCAACAATCAAACCACATAGATCTTTGCAGTCCAAATAACAACAATCTGATGGTTTCTATTTACATTCCCCTCTCTCAATAAGAACTGCTAAACAATTGGACCAGACAGGTGCAGGTAGCTCGACTGCATTACCAAACTCAAAAAACAACTATTACATGTGGATGCAGCCTGATCATCATTAAAACATGATGAACCAGTAATATGAATGACACAGGAATTGGATGTACATATAAACATGGGCTGTTTAATGTCAAAGATCACTAAATCAGAATGGAGTATGCTCCACATTTCACCATGCAAAAAATGTCGGGACCTATATAAATGCTTATATACGCAGACAGAGGTACATTTGCTTATACATCTGTGCTCATGTGTCGATTGATCAGTAGGCAGAATTTAAAAATATACCAATCAAACTAATAAGTACTGTAAATGCTGTTGCTATTAATCACCACTAGCATCAGCAGAGTTATGCCAAGAATACAGCTTGAAAGTTATCTCCTTGAGAGATACTCAAGTAAGAGCCTGGATACAAGTATGATACATCGAGCCGGGTAGGGATGCGGCCCTTTTTGCAGGGGAATGGTGCAGTGCATGAGCCAGTGTGATCCGTAGAACCACTCCCACAGGGGTTTTCTTTCCCAAGCAGATCCTCTTGTTCCTTTTCTTTCATAAGGCCCCACAAACTGCCAGTGCTAGTTGGCCCTAAACAGACTTCAATCTTGTGGAACTCTCTTCTTCCTCCAAACCAACCACATGGGAGAAATGAAAGCAAGCTGGCCTCAGATATCTAAACAGATTTTAAGGATCTTCTAAATACCTCAAGAAAAGGAACAATTCAGAAGCAAATGATTCACCAAGTCTTATTTGGCCCTGCACGAGCAGCAACTATTGCTGATTCTCCACCCCTTCTTTGCGAGAATATCCCTAGTATG